>CANTUV010000017.1:27500000-28750000 GCA_947685225.1 Garcia nutans
CAAGGTTTCTACCCTCCTGCTGCTCTTTCTAGTATGGTGAAAATGATATATAACTGGGGAGTACTCAACTCAAGGAAAAAATTTGCTGTCCCCATTGCTGAATTTTTGGAATTTCTTCCCGCAAACTTCGGACAACAACGCTTGCACAGATCTGCTATTTATTGGTCCAAGCCTCCTCTCAATTCTATCAAGCTTAATGTTGATGCTTCCTACACTAAACACAAGTCTTCAGGCGGGGCAGTATTAAGGGATTGCAATGGTTATTTCAAAACAGCTCTCTCTTTTATTTTACTTGCTTCTAATCCTACTGATGCCGAAATGCAAGCACTATTACATAGTTTAAATTGGTGTTTTAGTATTGGTCGCAGGTGCTTTCATATTGAGATAGACAATCAAGCTTTAGTTCATCAACTTACAGGTTTGCAGCATACCAATTCTTCTCTTATTTCTCACATTCAAAATATTATCAAGCAGAATGGATGTTCCATCAGTCACTCTTACCGTGAAGCTAATCAGGTTGCTCATAACTTGGCGCTTCACAGCAGGCTTCATGACAAAGCTTTCAATTTTGATTCTTTTACTTGTTTACCTAATTACATGACAAAGAGTGCCCTAATTTTGATTCTTCATGACAAAGAGTTTGATTATTTCCGAAAGTTTGGGTATGCCCTACTTTCGCTATAATTAAATTCATTTTTCTTGCCCTGTTTTATGAAGGGTTTGTTATGAACTATTTTTTGCTATTTATAAAAATCACTCGGTGGTTCCACCCACCTTTAATAAAAAAAAAATTAAACCAAAACATTAACTCTGAAAGTTGAATGGCACATTAGTGTCTTTGGGCCCATGTTTGTCTTTGTTTAAATGTGATTCATGAATGGTAAAACCAATGAATAATGAGATTCAATGTAAGACTCTGAAAGGTGATATTCTTATGTATTGATTATGATGTTTGAACATATTATATTGGCATTGCATTGCAACACATTATTATTATGGTTTGTACCACTAAGCCGTCGGCTTAGCGCGATTGTAGTTCATCGCACAGGTGACAGAGAAGAACCAGAGAATTCCTCTAGACCGAGTAGAGTCTAGATTTTGAGGCGTTGATAGTGGAGCTTAAAGATCAAAGACATACTACCAAACATGTATATATTTTATGTTTTGTAAAACTTGAGTTTTGATGTATAAGTATTTGTAAATATTTGTTATATTTTCCGCTGCGTTTTAAATAAACACTTTATTTATTGTGTTTATAATTTCTTTTAAATGATTTAAATTTGTTCATGTTTTTGAAAAGGGATGAGTCGTTTGTTTAGTAAACCGTGGCATTTCTATATTCAGTATACGTATATTACGATAGTATTAGCATGCTGTGTACGTATACGGGGTATAGGGTTGTTACACTATTTGAATCAAACTAATCTTTAAAACTTTAACATCCAATCATCATTATAAATAGTAATAGATAAAAAAATTCCTTGTTAAAATACATATACATATATCTTCATTACACCCAAAGTTTATCCAAAATATTTGTTTAATAAGCAGCGGAAAATGTAGCGGAATATACATATGTATACATCAAAAACAATATTTACATAATTATAGAGTTTATACATGATTGGCAGTTCGTCTAAGATCTTGAAGTCCAACAATCACCCTTCACAAGAGATCACAGGCCTAGACTCGACTCAGTCTAGCTGAACACTCCGGTTCAACAGGATCTACCTTGTCACCTGCGCGATAAATCACAATTATACTAAGCCAAAGGCTTAGCGGTACAACCCATGATAACAATATGATTCAATGTAATGCCAATGTCAAACTTTCAAGAATTAGAAGCTATATACAAGGATATCATATTTCATAACATTAAATCTCATTACATTGTTCAATTGTTCCATTATTCATAATTCACATTAAAGCAAAGACAAGCATGGGCCCAAAAGAATCTAATATGCCATTAATATTCCAGAGTTACTATTTTGGTCCAATAATCACATTTATCAAGCCCGTAGGCGAATCATTATCACAATGAGGATTACCTCATATGTAACATCCCAACTAGGCTTCAAGGATTAGGCCCAACCAAGCTTCAAGGGGAGAATAGCATCAATCCAACCTGGCTTCAAGGACCAAGCCCAACCCAACTTCAAGGGATTGTTACTTTTAGGCTTGCCACCAACAAAAAAAACTCTGAAAATTGAATAACATACTAGGCACATAATTCTTTCATAATGAAATTATGAAATCCATTCTCATTTTCTCATGATCATCTAGGCACAATGCTCTAAATATTTCATTTATATCATTATAGCCATCAACAATGGCTTCACATTTCATCATTAGGGTATACATAACAAACTACATTGTTTCTATATTTTGAATCCTCAACATATATTTCACATAGTTCACATATATCAACAATATAATAGGTAACCTAACACATTTTCCAACAAAATGTGTTAAGTCCCAAAGTCATGTAAATGTATGCAATCATGTAAGGTTTGTACTTACCTCTAAGAGCAACAAACACCAATCTAACAACCTCCTCTTCCAAGAATCCTTCAACACTTGGATTGGTTACCTCAAATCTCTTCAAAACCTAATCCAAATGTAATTATACACACTCACTTAGTAATACACATAAGAAAATAAGGATAAGAACTAACTAGGGCAAACCCTACATATGACACACTCAACAACACGGGCGTGTCCCTGATCATGCCCTAAACCCACAACACAGAAGCTTTGACATGCTTAGTGACATGGGCGTGTCACTGTACGTGTCAATTCTCCCCCAACACAGTGGCTATGACACGCTCAGTGACCTGGGCGTGTGACTGGATGTGTCAATCCTCCAACAACACAGTAGCTGTGACACGCTCAATGACATGGGCGTGTCACTGAACATGTCACCAACACAGAAAATAGAACCAATGACACGCCCAAAGACATGGCCATGTTACTGGGCATGTCAGGCCAAAAACCTAAAATCGACACCAAAAATGCCACATCCTAGAAACCTCTTTGTTTTACCCTTTTTCACTCCAAACAAACTTAACAAAAACCATCAATATACCATAATAAACTTGCATAACATCAATACAACTCAATTACATGCATCAACACATAAACACAACCTTATTTTACAACTCAACACATACAAACTCCACAACTCTTATTTTCTTCAACAAACTTAACATTTTCTTCAATCCAGCCATAAAATTTAAAGTCAATTTAAACCAAACAACCTCAAACATACCAAATCAACCAAAAACACATCTACAACAACCATTCACCAAATTTAAATACACAAACTCCAAAAGAACACAAAGAAACAAGTTGGAAACTTACCAAAAGTGAAGAAAATCCTTAAAACTCCAACTTGATCTCTTGAAATCCTTCAATTGATTGAGTTAGGAATCAACAAAACCTCTCTTTCCCTTTGGAAATGGTGATGGTTGGCTAACCAAGAGAAGAAAAAAGAAGATGAAGATGAGCTTTCCTCAAGTCAAAGCCAACCTCCTCTCTTAACCACACAAAAACTCTCTTTAATCTCAACCAAGCAATTAAATATTATAATAATATAAATATCATCTTCCACTTATTTTTAAATTTCTATTTAAAATAATTAATTATCTCATTTGATCATAATTAAAACATTGACATGTATATGTTGTCTATATCCCTATATATACAACATCTACACACTCCTTCTTTTTATCCTCTCACTTAATCAAATATACACTTAATATCATTTAATTCCATTGCAACAATAAGCATTCCAAAATTTTAGGGTATCATTTGGGATATTACAATTCTCCCCCTCTATAAATAAATTTCGTCCTCGAAATTACCTGATCTCAAGTCTGGAATAACTGTGGATACTGATCTCGCATCACTTGCTCACTCTCCAAAGTTGCCTCTTCCTTAGCATGATTCTTCCAAAGAACCTTCACAAGTGGCACTTTCTTATTTCTCAACTATTTCACTTCACGTGCCAAAATAGCCACTGGTTCTTCTTCAAAAGTTAGATCCTGTCACATCCGTGATTTTTGAGATATAAAATTTTATGTATACTCAATATATATATCTAGAGTATATATATAACATATACATATGGTATATTAATTGTATATGTTGGATTAATACATTACATATGTTGGATTAATACATTACATACTTAATATTTAATACACATATAAGATACATTTGATGTGTATATAAGATACATATTACTTGTGCATATGTGTAATATCCCAAATTTTTGAAAAGTTCTAATTTTTGAAAATTTGATAAAATAAATTATAATTTAAATGGATAAATTAAATTAATGATTTTAAATGAAAAATGAAGGGATTTTAAATGAAAAAGTGGAATATATATGTGATATATATGTAAAATATATACAACATATAAAAGTCAACACTTTTTAAATGAAAAGTCAAAGTAAAAGGGTATTTTAGTAATTAAATCTTAGAAATTCAAAATTAATAAAATAATTCAAAAATAAATTATTTTTGAATGGAAGAGGAAATTTGGGACTTTTAATTTATTAAATAAATAAATAAATGATTATTAAATTATTTTAATATATATATGGTTTAAAATAAAAGATGAAAAGAAAAAGAAAATTTAAAAGCTGTCTTCATCTCTTCTTCTTCTTCTTCAAGGCCGGCCACCATAAGAGCTTAAGGCCAAGGTTTTGATTCTTCCATAGTCCACAAATTGAAGGATTTAACAAGTTTAAAGTGGATTTTTGGTGATTTCCACCAAAATTAGTAAGTTTTCAAATTCTTTATTTGGATTTTATGAAAGTATGAATAAGTGTGTTTTGGGTTTTTGAAGTTCTAAGATTTAATTGTCTATTTGGATATGGATGAAGTTATTTTAAGTGATTAACAATAATTTTAAGGTTAGATTGAAGAAATGGTTGAATTTAAGTTGAGTTTGGTGAAGAGAGAGAATTTAGGGTTATGGAACATTTGGATTTTTGAAATCATGAGTTTTAATTGTGTAAATTGGTTCCAAATGTGTTGTTTTGGTTCATAAACAAGTATTTTAAATTCAAATATTGGATTTGGTTGTATTTGGTTGGAGTTTGAGAATGGTAGTATTGATTTAGGGTTTTGGAAAAGTGAATTTTGAAAGAATGATTAATTGTTTGATTTTAATACTTAAATCATGTTATTTAATGATATAAGTGGTGGAAATAAGATTGAAATGATAATTGGATTGAGTTAGAATGGAGATCCTTCAATGGTGAAGGTTATGCCATTTTAGGGTTTTGAGCATAATCATATGGTTAATTAATGTAATTGGTTTAAACATGCTAAAACATGTTTTTAATGATATTAATAAACTTAAAACACTAATTTAAATGGCTTGATATGGTTTTTCAAAGTTAAAGTGAGGTGAAGCTTAATTTTGGAATTTGGTTTAGAGTGATGTTTAATTATGGTTTGATGTTGAGAATACCTTAGAATGTGATATTAAATGATTATGTATGATCACATTTGGTATAGGCATTGAGGGAGGTTGATTTGCTTCATCCAAGTAGTGAAGGGCAAGTTGGAAGGATAGGATTGGAGGTTGTGTTAAGCTTCCTTTGGGTTGCTAGTGTAGGTATGTACAAACTTTGAATATATTGTTTATATTCGCATGACATTTGGGCTTAACATATTTTGGGTGGAAAATGTGTTAAGTTACTTGGTTCATTAATTGAGTATGAGTAATGTGCTATGACATTTATAATGTCATATATGTGTTAAATGCATTGTGAAAAGCCATTGATAATGGCTAAATTGTGTAGAATGTGAAATATGTATATTATGTGAAAATACCCAAAGTAATTGGGTAATGTGATGTGAATGCAAAAATGAGAAAAATGAGAAAAGTGAGAAAAATGAGAAAGATGTGAAAATGAGAAAAATGAGAAAAAATGTGAAAATAAGGCAATGTGCCTAGATTGAATATGTGACAATGAGATAGAGATTAATAATGAGAAAAATGAATACATGAAAAAAAGTGAGAAAAAGATGATATAATAAGGCAATGTGCCTAGTTTGATCATGAGAAAATGAGAAAAGTTTTGATAAAGGAAATATGAAAGAATTTGATAATGAGAAATATAAATAAATTATGTGCCTAGTATGTTATTCAATTTTCAGAGTTCTGGGTTTGGCGGCATGCCTATGATTGCCTACAGGCTAAAAGCTGGAATGGTGAAAACACTGGGTCGTAAGCCAGGCCAGCTGATAAATATGATATTTTGGGGGTGAAAAGGCTGGGTCGTAAGCCTTAAAAACTGTAGCCGCCTAGTCGGGTTGAGGACCATGATACTGGGGCCTAAGGGTCTAGCCAGGTTAAGGTCCAAGAGACTAAGGTTGTTATATTATCCATGGATATATTGCCTATGGGGCTAGATACATGGTGTCATTATGAACCAAAGCAGTAACTCTGAAATTTGAATAGCATACTAGATCCTTTTGGGCCCATGCTTGTCTTTGCTTTAATGTGAATTATGAATTGTGATATATTTGAGCAATATAATGAGATATAATATTATGAGTTGTGATATATATATGTGTTGTGCATTGACATTACATTTGGACTATATTGTTATCAAAGTTTGTACCACTAGGCTTCGGCTTAGCGCAATTGTAATTCGTCGCGTAGGTGTCATGGATGTTTTGGTAGAGCCGGAGAATTCTACTAGACCTGGTCGGGTCTAGGGTTGTATTTATTGAGCTTGAAGAGTTGTTTTTGGTACATCAAGATCAGAGCCAGTTGCCAGCATGTACATTTTTGATATTATAGTATATTTTGCTATTATGTATGTTATGATATGTTTTTGAAGTATATATTGTAAATTGTAAAGAATGATTTGAATAATTTTGTTTAAGATGGGATTTTATATGCAATGTTGATATATATACCTATATATAAGTATTTTGAGAAAATATGGAGAAATTGAGAAGTATTGGTGAATTGATTTTATTTGGAGTGTTTGTTTTATGCAGGTTGTGTTTTGTTGAATTTTGGAAACGTCCAAATTACAAACAAAACTCTGGTAAATTTTTTTTCCAGAGATTTTCTTATAAAATATTATTTCTGGTTAATATAGCAAGTAAAGAATATTTATATACTATCTAATTTTATATATTTAGTATTTGAAATTTTAAAACAGAAATGTGTAAATTTTTTTATTAAATCGATTTGTGACATTTTTATACTGTATATGCATATTTTATATATGCTGAAAATATGTATTGTACGTATATAGGGTATAAGGGTGTTACAGATCCGGACTCACCTCAATAGATTCCTGTGAGTGGGGATTTTCGCCCCCACTCCCGGTGGAATGGTTCTTGCTACTTCGGCACTGTTTAGGCTCGGGGCCTTAGAGAACACGGACCTAAGTCCGGAGAAAATGGAGTCGCCACCCGGACGGGCCAGGAAAAAGAAAGGGGTGGATGACTCGATTCCTAAGGAATCTCCAACCCCTTATTGGGTTCGGAAAGTTGGGTACGTGTGGGGAAGGTGAGAAATGGCCCAGCACCCCCACAACGCCTGGTTCATTGGAACCGACCTCCTTTACAGGTCTTAATATTATAAAATTCTTAAATATAACAATATTATCCATATTACACACAATAATTAAAAGAAAGCATCAATATATTAAAATCAAAGTAATGTCCAAACAAAGTAAATAAATGGACACCCATCCAAGGATGGAAACATGTCCTTACATCACATACCTAAATAGGACACCCACCAAAAAGGTAGAAACATGCCCTTTACATAGGTCTAAATTATAAAAACAAATTGAATTACATGATGTTTAACTAATGGGGTACCCACCAAGTGGAAACATACCTCTTACAAAATTTGGAAGTCTAAATAAATTGATAAAAGTAAATATCCATTCATAATAAATAAATCATTCATCAAAGCTATTAACCAAAATATTAAAAAAACATCCATCCATGATAAATTAAATAAATCAAGTATTAAAATTAAATAAATTAAAGCATAATAAATAAATCAAGGTATAAATAAATATTGAATTGAATAAAACAAATAAAAGTTCAAGTATAGCTACTATTTCTATTTAGGGTTCTTTATCTCAAGTGTTAAGGTTTTGGAAATTCTAAAGTTAAGCTACTGTGACTTTTTAGGGAATTAAAATAGATTAGGGTTTTATGTTTTTTAAAGGTTGGCAAGACACTTTGATTAAACAAATTAAGATTTGAATGGTGAAATCATGAAAATAGGGTTTTGGACACTTTGAAATACTTTTTAATTCATGATTTTAAATAGTGATTTAAGCTACTGTGTAATTTTAGAGCTTTTATGTTTTTATGGTTTTCAATGTTTTAAAAGGATTAGGGTTCATAAAAATTAGGGTTTAAGGTTTTAAAAGGATTAGGGTTCATTATTTTAGGTTTAAAAGTTGAATTTTGGATTTTAGGCTTTAAAATTAGGGTTCTCGGGTAAAAGATAATTTTTAGGGTTTTAGAGATCAATTTGATATTTTATGAAGTTTTGTGAATTTAAACAAATGGATTGAAGTTTTTATAAGTAGAAAAGATGTTTTTTAAGGCTTTTTGAATGAAGTAGAACCTACTTTAAAATCTTAAAAGAAACAGATTTTGGTTTTGGTTTTGTAGAAAAATATGTTCAATTAGAGTTTTAAGATTTTTAAGAAGAAAAAATAACAATTTTAAGTCTTTTAGAAAAGAAAGTCACGTTTTTATTGTTTTAACTTTGGAAAAATTAAATTCAAGCTCTAAAGTTTTTGATTTGAAAAACCTAATTCCATAACTTAGCTACTGTGTTCCATAAATTAAAAAGAATTTAACATACCTTCTTTTGTTGATTCTCCAAAAAATAACTCTTCTTGGATGAACTAGATCCAAAGACAAGTCTTGGTTGCCTTTGAATTTCTTAATTCGTGGTGCTGCTGCTTTTAAAAATCAATAGAATTGAATTTCCCTTTTCCTTCACTAATTTTGTTTCAAAAGATCAAGCTTACTGCCTCTTTTTCCCCCCCTCCAATTTGGTTTAATTGATCCTTATTTATAGTGGTTTTTAGGTTATTTCTTCCTAATTCCACACGACAATTAATACTAATAAAAAAAAGAATTTAAAACCTAATTGGATTAATATCAAAAGAAATAACTGGCCCGCAGTCGCCCGCAGGAAATTCCTGTGGGAAATTATTTCGCTCGCAGGAATTTTTTGCAGGCGAAATAACTCGCCCGCATGCCTGCGAGTGAGGTGCTGTTGGCCCGACGGGCCCGCGCGACCACTTTTTCCTACCGATTTTTTTTTCGACTCTGATTTTTATTTTTATTTTTTGATTTTTATTTGTTTATTTTTATTTTTTCTTAATAAAAATTAGATACTAAGGTAAAAATTATTTAATTAAAATTATTTTGGACCAATTAAACAACAAAAATTATTTTAAACCAAATAAAACATAATGGACCGGATTGGGTCAAAAATTAAGGGTCTACAGTTTGCTCCCTGCTTGAATGATCTGAAACCTTAGTGAAAGAGAGTGAAAAGCAATAAGACTTAATTTTTGATATGGCGACTTGTTTTGGGTTCTGGACCCGAGGATGACTCTAGGTTCTGGATTTAAGGGAAATTTAGGTTCTGGAACCGGATTCGAGTTCTGGACTCGAGGATAACTCTAGTTTCTGGACCTAAGTAAAATTTGGGTTCCGGACTTAGAAAATTCTAGGTTCTGGACCTAAAGAAAATTTGGGTTCTGGACCCGAGCTAAGTTCTAGACATAGAAAATTCTAGGTTCTGGACCTAACGGTAATTTGGGTTCTGGACCCGAGCTAAGTGTTGGACTTAGAAAATTCTAGGTTCTGGACCTAAGGAAAACTTGGGTTCTGGACCAGAACTAAGTTCTGGACTTAGAAAATTCTAGGTTCTGGACCTAAATAAAATTTGAGTTCTGGACCCGAGCTAAGTTCTGGACTTAGAAAATTCTAGGTTCTGGACCTAAAGAAATTTTGGGTTCTAGACCCGAGCTAAGTTCTGTATAATTATCCCAAAGTATACCCTAAAAGTTTGGTATAATTATTGTTGTATTTGGATTAAATGTATATGTTTTATTGGAAAGAGAAAGGAAATAGGGGAGGAGTGTATATGTTGTATATATGGTGATATATACTACATATACAAGTCAAACTAAAGGAAGTCAAAAGAAGATTTTTATTTTTATAATTAATTAAAGTAATTAAAAAAGAAATTTTAAATGAGTGGAAGAGAGAAAATTGAATATTTTAATATTATTTTTACTTGGAGGAGGTTTAAGAGGTGGAGTATTTGACTTTTCTTCTTCATTCTCTTCTTCTTTCCTTTCCTTTTCCTTGTTGGCCGGCTCACCAAAGGCAATAGAGAGAAAGAGAGGTTTTGATTTCCAAGCTCAAAATTTGAAGGAAGTTTCAAGTGATTAAGTTGGAAATTTTAGAAGTTTCATCAACTTTGGTAAGTTTCCTCTTGATTTTCCTTGTTTTATTTGAAGTTGTGTTTGAGTTGATTGTTGATTTTTGATAGTATGATTAGGTTTGATGGCGGTGTGTTTGAAAGTGTTGGAATTGAATTAAAGATAAGAAGTTAGGTTGGTGTTGGAAGTCTATGAGTTGTGTTTGTGTTAGGGTTTTGAATTGGTGATTGTTGTAGATGTTGAGTTTGATTAACTATTCTTGTAGATCTTCATGATAATTGTGTTTGATGAAGTTTGAAGCATAGAATACATGAGTTTGGTCCGAAACAGAAGCATTTTGGATGCCACGCCCGTGGCCCTTGGATGCCATGACCGTGGCCATTGGAAGCCATGGCCGTGGGGGTTTTGAGCAAGGGATGCAGAACCATTTACTAACCCATGCCCGTGGGGGTTGGTAGGCCACGATTGTGGGGTCTTGGAGAGAGATGTTGGTTTGTAATTTATGATCTATGGGTCTAGTATGAGACTAATAGGTGAATATTTGTATTGGAATTCATGTGTATCATTCTTTTTGAATTAGGTTGTGAAGAGGTTGACTTGACCTAATTCAAGTGGTGAAGGATTCTTGGAAGAGGAAGTGTATAGATTGGTTTGAGTTGTTTTTGAAGTAAGTACAAACCCTACATTATTGCATACATGTACATGACATTGGGACTTAACACATTTGGTTGTAAATGTGTTAAGTAATCTATTATATTGTTGATACATTTGATTAATGCTATGAATTACATAATGTGAAATATATGATGATCATTCAAAATGTATGTGCAATGTAATTGGTCATGATGAATACTTTAATGACGAATTGTTTTAATGTGAATTGAGATATGATGAAATGTGAAGCCATTGTTGTTGACTATGATAGTGCGAATGAAATAATTGGGGCATGGTTGCCAATTTGGTTATGGAATATGAAATGAGAAATGAAATGAGAAATGAATTAAGAAAGAGATTGGTAAAGAGATAATTAAAATAATTGTGCGTTTAATATGTTATTCAATTTTCAGAGTTCTGGGTTTGGCGGCATGCCTATGAATTGCTGGATAGATGAAAAGACTGGGTCGTAAGCCAAGTCCAGCTAAAAAATGTGAAATGTGATGTTTTTGGGTGAAAAGACTGGGTTGTAAGCATCAAAAACAAATTCTTAAAACTAGATTGAGTGAAAAGACTGGGTCATAAGCTCAAATCTAGTTGATTATCCATGGATAAATGTATTGATGATTGTGATTATGGACCAAAGCAGTAACTCTGAACTTTGAATAACATATTAGTGTCTTTTGGGCCCATGCTTGTCTTTGTTTTAAATGTGATTTATGAAAGGTGAAACAATGAATAATGAGATTCAATGTAAGACTTTGAAATGTGATATTCTTATGTATTGTTTACAATATTTGAACATATGACATATATTGTTTATAATGTTTGAAAGTATGATATTGACATTGCATTATAGCATATTGTTATTGTGGTTTGTACCACTAATCCGTTGGCTTAGCGCGATTGTGGTTCATCGTGCAGGTGATAGGATAGAACCAGAGAGCTCAGTTAGACCAAGTTAAGTTTAGACTCTGAAGCGTTCATAGAGGGCTTAAAGATCAAAGACAAACTGCCAAACATGTATAAATTTTATGTTTTGTAAAACATTGCTTTTGATATGTTATGTATTTGTAAATACCATTATATTTTCCGCTGCGTATCGCATAAATGTTTTATCTATTGTACTTTATAATATGATTTGAATGTTTTCAAGTTTTCTCATATTATTGTTAATAGGAATGAGTGGTTTGTTTAGTAAACCGTAGCATTCTTATATTCAGTATACGTATATTATATATATGTTGGTATGTAGTGTGCGTATACGGGGTATAGGGGTGTTACAATTGTTTTGGTATCAGAGCCTAGGTTTGAGATTCTCAACCTAGGTAAAATGTAAGAAAAAGAATATTTTTATTTTAAAAGTTGGTTTTTAAATAAGATACATGTTTTGGTATTGGCAGTCTTTGATCTTTAATGAAGTATATTCTGCTGTGTTTGCAGATATAGGTAGTGATGGCATCTCAGTCACGTCAGTCTGTAGAAGGTAGTGCTGAGAGTGTAGCTCCTGAAGAGAGTAGGGATGGAGCTAGGTTTGAGAGAGCTAGTGAGGCACCTGTTCCTGTGCCAGAGAGATCGGCTACTGATGAGGTTTCGCCGGTTTGGTTATGGCATGTGGTAGAATTGTTGAGGCAAGCTCCAGTGCAGCCGCCACCGCCACCACAGCCTCAAGTGCCAGTGAGACATTATGATAAATTGAGGAAGTATGGGGCTGAAGATTTCTTGGGCACTACAGATCCTGCAGTAGCTGAGCAGTGGTTGGATAGAGTACAGAGGGTATTTATCCAGTTGCAAGCTACTCCTGAAGAGAAATTTGATTATGCTAGATCCTTATTGCAGAAGGATGCTTATGATTGGTGGAAGACAGTTCCTCATGCTATGGATGATCCACCGACTCTGCTTTATGGTGATTTTCTGTGGGAGTTTGAGCAGAAATATACCCCAAGGGAGTATAAGGATGCTAAGAAGAAGGAATTTCTGAATATGAGGCAAGATAACCGGACTGTGATAGAGTATGAGATAGAGTATATCCGGTTGAGTCACTATGCCGGTGGAATTATTTCAGATGAGATTGATCGTTCCAGGAGATTTGAGGAGGGATTGAGGCCCTCTATTATGTGTATTGTTGCTGGTTCTCGGTACCAGGATTTTTCTCAGTTGGTTGCAGCAGCTAGAAGTGTTGAGAGAGCACAGGGTATTGCAGCAGCTACTACTGAGGAGGAGACCAGAGTTAGGAAACCCCAGTTTGAGGCAGGGTCTTCGTCTATGAAGAGAGGCAGAGGAAATTTTATTCCGAGGATCAGTAGGAGCCAGAGGCAGTCGGGCAGGTCAGTTCAGTATCAGAGGCCGAGACCGAGGCCTACAGTTTTTGTAGCTAGTGCTCCGACTCCAGTGGTTCAGAGGTCTACTCCACCTACATGTGTCCATTGTGGTAGGGTACATGGGGGTGTTTGTTGGAAGATTAGTGGATCAGCTGTGTGTTTCAAATGTGGATCACCTGAGCATTTCATTAGAGATTGTCCTGAGATACAGGAGGATAGACAGATTGATACTGCAGCTTCTCGACCTAGTGTTAGCAGAGGTGGTCGAGGGGGCAGAGGTTTCAGTAGAGGTGGTCGACCTGGGATCAGTCAGAGAGGAGGCTCTACATCTGGAGGCAATAGGCCAGATGAGGCTGGGTCTTCTCAGAGAGTGTATATGATGCAGAGGCAGTCAGATGCTTCAACAGTCATTGCGGGTACATTTTCTTTATTTGGCATTTCAGTTCTTGCTTTGATTGATCCAGGATCTACTCATTCATACATAAGTGCATCTATCTTGCCTGTGTCTAAATTGCATACTGAGTCCCTAGGATTTGATGTGTTGGTGACAAATCCTTTAGGACATAGTGTTGTGGTGAGTAAGGCGCATCGTGATAGTTTAGTTGTGGTGCAAGGAGAGGAGTTTTTGGGTGATTTGATTGAAATGCCTTTTAAGGAGTATGATTTGATATTAGGCATGGATTGGTTGTCTAAGCATGGAGCTGTGAAGAGTATTACCTTGAGAACTAGTGATGGTAGAAGTGTGATGGTATCTAGTGAGCAGAGACAATTTGCATCCTTGTTTGTTTCAGCTGTAGCAGCTAGAAAGTTGATTAGAAAAGGGTGTGATGCTTATCTTGCTCATGTTGTGGATACCAAAATCGTGGGTTCTCAACTTGATAGTATACCCACAGTTGCGGAATTTCCAGATGTGTTTCCTAAGGAGTTGCCAGGTTTACCTCCTGAGAGAGAGGTTGAGTTTGGTATCGATTTGTTGCCTGGTACCACTCCCATCTCTATTACTCCTTATCGAATGGCACCTGCTGAGTTGAGAGAGTTGAAGGTGCAGTTGCAGGAGTTGTTGGATAAAGGGTTTGTTTGCCCTAGTGTTTCTCCGTGGGGAGCTCCTGTTTTGTTTGTGAAGAAGAAAGATGGTACTTTGAGGTTGTGCATCGATTATAGGAAATTGAACAAGGTGACTATCAAGAATAAGTATCCTTTGCCTAGGATTGATGATCTCTTTGATCAATTGAAGGGAGCAGCAGTGTTTTCCAAGATTGATTTAAGATCAGGGTACCATCAGTTGAGAGTCAGAGCTGAAGATGTTCCCAAGACAGCTTTTCGCACAAGATATGGGAATTATGAGTTCTTAGTGATGCCTTTTGGATTGACGAATGCACCTGCAGCTTTCATGGATTTGATGAATAGGGTGTTTAGGCCCTATCTAGATCAGTTTGTGGTGGTTTTCATTGATGATATTCTAGTGTATTCGTGTAATGAAGAGGAACATGATAAGCATCTACGGATTATGTTGCAGACTTTGAGAGAGAAGCAATTGTATGCTAAGCTGTCGAAGTGTGAATTTTGGCTTGATCAAGTGACTTTTCTGGGTCATATAGTTTCAGCAGATGGTATTAGAGTTGATCTGAGTAAAGTTGAGGCCATTTTGAATTGGAGTCCACCGAAGTCCGTGACTGAAGTTAGAAGTTTTCTGGGTTTGGCAGGCTATTATCGACGTTTTGTGAAAGGTTTTTCTTTGATAGCTACTCCACTCACCAGATTACTTAGAAAGGGAGTTAGATTTGTGTGGACAGACCAGTGTCAAGCTAGCTTTGAGCAGTTGAAAGAGATGTTGACTCAAGCTCCTATTCTTACTTTGCCTGTGGAAGATAAACCATATGTGATCTACAGTGATGCTTCACATAATGGTTTATGTTGTGTTTTGATGCAGGAAGGTAAAGTCATAGCTTATGCTTCTCAGCAGTTGAAGTCGCATGAGCTTAATTATCCGACACATGATTTGGAGTTGGCAGCTATAGTGTTTGCTTTGAAGATTTGGCGACACTACTTGTATGGAGAGAAGTGTTTTATTTATACAGATCATAGAAGTTTGAAATATTTGGGTGTTCAGAGGGAGTTGAATCTTCGACAAAGACGATGGTTGGAATTGATCAAAGACTATGACTGTTTGATTGATTATCATCCTGGTAAGGCGAATGTTGTTGCGGATGCCTTGAGTCGAAAGTCTTTAGCAGGTTTGACTGCCTATTCGCTCTTGTTGCTTGTTGAGTTAAGAGCGTTGCATGCTAGTTTTGAGCTTTGTAATGATGTTGCATTGATGGCTCAGCTACATTTGAGACCGGTGTTGCTAGATCAGATTAAAGAGGCTCAATTGGCTGATGAGAAAATTCAGAAGATTGTGTCAGATTGCCAAAATGGGGAGAGCCGAGATTTTCATGTGAGAAGTGATTGTAGCCTTTGGTTTAAGGATAGATTGTGTGTTCCTGATGATGCAAGATTGAGAAAGATTATTTTAGAAGAAGCACACCAGTCAGTTTTTGCTATGCACCCTGGGAGTACCAAGATGTATCAGGATTTGAAGCAGCATTTTTGGTGGACAGGCATGAAGAGAGATATAGTGGAATTTGTATCCAAGTGTCTTAATTGTCAGAGGGTGAAAGCCGAGCATCAAGTTCCAACAGGGTTGCTTCAACCTTTAACAGTGCCTGAATGGAAATGGGAACATGTGACAATGGATTTTGTGTCTGGTTTACCTTTGACTCAGAAGATGCATGATGCTATTTGGGTGATTGTTGATCGGTTGACAAAGACAGCTCATTTTCTTCCAGTTCGGATGGACTATTCTCTTGAGAAGTTGGCTGAGCTGTATATCGGTGAGATAGTGAAGTTGCATGGAGTCCCAATTTCTTTAGTGTCTGATCAAGATCCTCGGTTTACTTCAAGGTTTTGGAAAAGTTTACATGGTGCTTTGGGTTCTCGATTGCACATTAGCATTGCTTTTCATCCACAGACAGATGGGCAGTCAGAGAAAGTGATACAGATTATATAGGATATGTTGAGAAGCTTTGTATGGTAGAAGATGCAGGATGCCTTTGTGTTGGAATGAAGTTGGGGAAGGCAAGTTGGTTGGTCCTGATTTGATTAAAGAAATGGAAGAGAAAGTGAAGATAATTTGGGATCGGTTGAAAGCAGCTTCAGATTGACAGAAATCTTATTCAGATTTGAAGAGGAGAGACATAGAGTTTGATGTTGGAGATAAAGTATTTTTAAAAGTGTCTCCTTGGGAAAAGATTTTATGATTTAGTCGAAGAGGGAAGTTGAGTCCTCGTTTTATTGGACCTCATGAAGTATTGGAGAGTGTTGGACTAGTTGCTTATCTACTTGCTTTGCCGCCTGAGTTGGATAGAATTCACAATGTCTTCCATGTTTCTATGCTGAGGAGGTACAGATCTGACCCATCTCATGTTCTGTCCATTGAATCTATTGAGGTGAGTCCGGATCTAACTTTTGAAGAAGAACCAGTTGCTATTTTAGTACATGAAGTGAAAGAGTTAAGAAATAAGAAAGTGCCACTTGTGAAAGTTCTTTGGAAGAATCATGCAAAGGAAGAGGCAACTTGGGAGAGTGAGCAAGCGATGCGTGATCAATATCATCAACTGTTTCAGACTTGATATCAGGTAATTTCGAGGACGAAATTTCTTTTTAGAGGGGGAGAATTGTAATATCCCAAAGTATACCCTAAAAGTTTGGTATAATTATTGTTGTATTTGGATTAAATGTATATGTTTTATTGGAAAGAGAAAGGAAATAGGGGAGGAGTGTATATGTTGCATATATGGTGATATATACTACATATACAAGTCAAATTAAATGAAGTCAAAAGAAGATTTTTATTTTTATAATTAATTAAAGTAATTAAAAAAGAAATTTTAAATGAGTGGAAGAGAGAAAATTGAATATTTTAATATTATTTTTACTTGGTGGTGGTTTAAGAGGTGGAGTATTTGACTTTTCTTCTTCATTCTCTTCTTCTTTCCTTTCCTTTTCCTTGTTGGCCGGCTCACCAAAGGCAATAGAGAGAAAGAGAGGTTTTGATTTCCAAGCTCAAAATTGAAGGAAGTTTCAAGTGATTAAGTTGGAAATTTTAGAACTTTCTTCAACTTTGGTAAGTTTCCTCTTGATTTTCCTTGTTTTATTTGAAGTTGTGTTTGAGTTGATTGTTGATTTTTGATAGTATGATTAGGTTTGATGGTGGTGTGTTTGAAAGTGTTGGAATTGAATTAAAGATAAGAAGTTAGGTTGGTGTTGGTGTTGGAAGTCTGTGAGTTGTGTTTGTGTTAGGGTTTTGAATTGGTGATTGTTGTAGATGTTGAGTTTGATTAACTATTCTTATAGATCTTCATGATAATTGTGTTTGATGATGTTTGAAGCATAGAATACATGAGTTTGGTCCGAAACAGAAGCATTTTGGATGCCACGCCCGTGGCCCTTGGATGCCATGACCGTGGCCATTGGAAGCCATGGCCGTGGGGGTTTTGAGCAAGGGATGCAGAACCATTTGCTAACCCAAGCCCGTGGGGGTTGGTAGGCCACGACCGTGGGGTCTTGGAGAGAGATGTTGGTTTGTAATTTATGATCTATGGGTCTAGTATGAGACTAATAGATGAATATTTGTATTGGAATTCATGCGTATCATTCTTTTTGAATTAGGTTGTGAAGAGGTTGAGTTGACCTAATTCAAGTGGTGAAGGATTCTTGGAAGAGGAAGTGTATAGATTGGTTTGAGTTGTTCTTGAGGTAAGTACAAACCCTACATTATTGCATACATGTACATGATGTTGCGCTCAAATTAACTCTACCACAAAGCGTCACTCGCAAGTATACGAGGTAGCTGTAGCAAAGGTGATTGCCCCAAGGTCGTTCTCTCAAGGAGGCCAAAGTGGTTAATTGCTTATCAGATTATGTTTAACAAGTAATAAAGAGATTTATAAATTGCTAAATAATGAAGAAGATTGATTAAAGTTTAAAACAATAAAAGTAAATTGAGCTGTGTTTTGATTCACTTGATAGAATGGTCTAGGGTTTGTACTTCTTTACTACTCATATGTATGAACGGTTATTCCACTTAACTAATTTAATTTCTAAGATTAAATCTCAAGCAACTTAATTAATTGAGTCAAGGAAATAAGCTCTCGCATTCAAACCTCTTACAACTAATTTTGTTATAATTGAAACAATCTTTTTAATAGGTTATATCTCTAGTTCACCTAAGTCCTTAATTGAATTGTTCCAGCATTAGATTTCATCTCTCAATCCATCATCTAATACCTAAAACACACAATTGGTGGCCAATCAATTATATGTGACAATTTTTCATTCAATAAAGGCTAAAGAAATCAATAGTTAAGAGAATAACCAATTCATACAATTCATAGCAAATCCATACAAACCCTAGACTAGATTAAATTAGTTCATGATGTTATCAAGCATACTCATCTCATTAATAATCAAAGAAATCAATTTAGACATGATAATGTTCATAAACACAATTTCAATGAAACTAAAGAGACAAAGTTTAAGAATAAAACCAAGTTACAAACTCCTTGAAGCTTTTGATGAATTTCTTGATCGAATCTTACAAAAAGGATGAAACAATGGCATGAACAATCTAATCTAAACTAGTTTAATCCAAAGTAAAATCAAAATCCAAGAAAACAAATGTTTAAACCCTAAGATCTCTCTCAGACGGCTAATTTGCTCTCAAAATCGTCAAAAGACCCCTAAACCCTAACTTTCTTTTCCTTTTATATGAGTCGTACGCGTTAAAAATCTGATGCGGGCTTGGAACATGAGGGACACGGCCAGGTGATGAGGGACACGGCCGTGTGAGGGCTTGATGGAGGGACACGGCCAGGTGACACGGCCGTGTCCCCTGCATGTGTCCTCCTCTGTTGCTTTTGGTTTTCTTTTCTTCTTTGTTGAGTGACACGGCCAAGTGGAGCTTGACTTGGCCGTGTGAGTGAGATGGGAGGGACACGGCCAGGTGACACGGCTGTGTCCCTTGCCTGTGTAATTGTTGACCTCCCTTTCCTTTGGTAACAAGTGGGACACGGCCAGGTCATGGTGACTTGGCCGTGTTGCTCTTCTTTGGAGGGACACGGCCACATGACTTGGCCGTGTCCCTTGCTTGTGTCTGCTACTGGGACTTGTTCTTCCTTTTAACTTGGTATGGGACACGGCCAGTGACTTGGCCATGTCCTCTGCCTGTGTCAGCTACTGCCCATTTCATCTTCAATTCGTTTCCTTACCTGTTTTAACCTAACACAAAACTCAAAACAAACTTAAAACACGAAGTAAATAAACAATAACCGACAAAACATAAACACAAACTAAAAACTAGATCAAAAACAACATAAAACTAAAAATAAACTAAAACTTCACAATTAAAGAAAACACTAGACAAACCGATAAAAACTAACAAAATACCTAAATAAAACAATAATTAACCTAATAAACAAGACACAAAACTTATAACAAAAACTAATAAAACAACTACCCCACACTTAAAACTTTGCTTGTCCTCAAGCAAATTCACATGGCATAAATTAAAAATTCAAACAACCTTAACTATAATTCCAGAATATAGATGAAATACTTTAAGACATCAGACATAAATAATTGCAATTTCCTTCAATCAAGATATTCTTAACTCATTCATTGATCCAAACATACAAATCTTATCTCTCAACTAAGTGTTTCACTCGATTTGAAAGGTTAATCACTCATACCACTCATGAGTGCATACTGCCATAAACTTGCTTAATTATCCCTCACTGATTTTCTCAAGAAATAATCCGAAGGTCTTTTATTTGGATGTAATGGGGCTAAGGTAAGGTGTGAGAAAAGACATTTAAGTGGAGCATCAAGAAATGGAGTATCTAAATTAGACACTACTCTTGCTAAGAATTTCATAACTCCTTCAAATAGCATACTCACCAACCCTTAGCAATCTTACATACTTGCACACTAAAAGAAAAGTACACGAGTCAAAATTCCTCTAAGGCTAGAAAATATATGAACTTTATATATATATATCTCTTTTTGTTTTATTTTCACTTTTTTTTATTGAGTTTATATTTATATATATATATATACAAAGTATAAACTTAATGGAACATCTAGCTTAAAATGTAGAGGAAAAGAATACTGACTCTTAATCAAATACAATATGCAAAGTATGCATTTCAACCCTCAATTAGGAATTCCATATTTTTTTTTTTTACTTACCCCACACTTGAAATAAACTACCCTATTGTCTAATCATACAACTCCATTCCTTAATGCATAGGTATGATGATAGTAAGAACATGTTAAGTTGAGAATTGTGTTAATCAAACAAGAAACAGGTCAAAGGCTCAACTTGGCTCACTAAGGAAATCAATATAAAGGGAAGTCTCTTTAAGCTAAAGGGGCTAACCTAATTTGCCTTCATCATTTTAAAACTTAAGATTAAATCATAATGTGAGTTCAATAAGTATGCAAAAGCAAACTCTAGAGATGCAACATCATGAAGGTGCACACTTAAGATAAGAAAATCAATTGACAAAAATATCAAATTTTATAAGGCTCAAAGCTCACACAGGTGGGTTCACAAAGATTTACATGTCATGAATTGCAGAATGCGAAAATTAATCCCGAATGAATTCAAATGCTCATTTCTATGCTGATACCAAAGTCTCAACTATAATGCTAGAATCAAAGAAAAGATCAATAAATTTTCAACAATTATACCATGCACAAAAAAAAAACACAATAAACAAAACAACCACAATAAGCAAAACAAGAATTAAAGGAAAGCTTAAAGAGTACCCCACACTTAAAATTGACATTGTCCTCAATGGAAAACAAGAATAATAAATAATAAGAGTTAAAGGACAACCTGTCTTCCATCGTACCTGGTGAGGCAAAATCCTAGCTTTCCATCACAAACACAAAAGTTTTATAACAAAAGTACAAGAAAATATCCAACAAAAACGAAAAATAAAACAAGAGTACACTAAATAAAATAAAACAAGGACTGAAAATCTATGGAAAATGTCGGCGGGAAGATGATGCAGCTGAGGGATGGAGACTCAAGATCGTTGCAAGGTTACTGTTAATCTGTTCCATCTGCTGTAAGATCTCAGCATGGTTACAATCCACCTTGCTATCCAATCGATCCACTTTGCCCTCCAGGGCCTCAATCCTCAGAAGTACCTCTTAATGTTTCGAGACCGGAGCATCCTCATCTAAGTCAAGAGAATCCGAGTCAGACTCCTCTTCAATCTGGGCTCTCTTCTGCCTGTCCCCCGGTGCTTCAGGCTCAGCTGACGGCATCACAAAGGTCCCTCTTCTATGCACCACCATGTGCATCTTCGCCAATATAGCTAAATCCAAGGAATCATTACCCAAAATTCGAGTTATCCGAGTAGTACTCGGGTCAAAATCCTCCATAAGGGCTACTGCTAATGTAGTGATCAATCCTCCAACACAAATAGCCCCCCTCCTTTTATTAGCTACAGAATCAAAAATATCGGCTAACCAATAGCCGGCACTAATATTCATTTCATTCAAAACACAGTCCAAGAAAAATAGCTCACTCGACTCAACCACACCCGGGCTCTCCTTCCTTGCAAAGAACCCACATGACATAAACCTGTGCAAATATCTCAAGGTAGGGTTCCGTAATTTAGATGCTTTAGCCGATTTGGCCACATAAGTACCCGAGCCTAAGGCACCCCAAGCAAACTGTTGTCTAAAATCTTTGGGTATCGATCTTTCTCCATGGTGATGAAAACCATATATATCATTCAACTGATCAATAGTAAGCACAAATGATTGACCCATTAATTTAAACATCAGTCTCCTGCAAATTTTCTTATCATCTCTTTCCACTTTAAGAGTTGCCAAAAATTCTAGGGTGAGCTCCTCAAACTGCAGAGGTCTCAATGAAACAAAAGTTTCCCACCCAAGATATTGCACATATCTATAAAAAGCAGTTCTCATTTGCAAGGCATCTAAAGATTCGTCATTCACATACCTTGTCGGGAAAAAAACCCCGAGCCAAAAGACTTGCCATCTTGTGAGATAAAGTTGAGGAAGATGACGAAGCTCCTTCGGCTCCCGATTTCTTCTTCTTTCGGTGTGGTACAATTTTAGTTCTCGGTGACATGAAATCTGAGAAAATAACACCCAAAACTGAATTAAATCAAAATAATATGAGTAAAGAGCAAGTTTTAAGTGATAATCTCAAGTTTTGGTGGAGTAATTTGAAGTTTTAACAGAAGAGATGGAGATTTGAAAATAAAAATCAAGGGTTTGGTGTTGCAGAGAACGAGAGAGCGAGAGAGAAGAAGATAGAAAAGTTAGGGATTTATGAAATAAAACTGGGCAAAATCGGGCTTTTTAAAGGCAAAAATTGAAGGACACGGCCGTGTGTGTGCTGACATGGCCGTGTGTGTGTGTGAAAGTGAAGGGACACGACCAAGTGGAGAGCACACGGCCGTGTCTCATAGTTTTTGGGGGACACGGCCAGGTGACACGGCCGTGTCCCCTGGGTGTGTCCAAATCTGTAAAACATTGCAAAATTGTTCAAATTTTGAAGAATTTTTGGCCGTGTCCAGTGTGTGACACGGCCAAGGGACACGGCCAAGTCCTTTGGCCGTGTCACCTTCTGCCTTTTTATAAACTTTAATCATTTTTTTTAATGATTTTGCAACCCTTCTTCGTTAAACACCCTGAAACACAAAGTAAAGAAAAACCGATCAAAGCACAGTCCAATTATTAAAACCGAACATAAATCAAAACTTGTTAAACTTAAAAGTACAACTATGAAAAATAAATGCAAACCGATGGGTTGCCTCCCATTTAGCGCTTCTTTAATGTCATATAGCTGGACATCATGCAAGGTCTAGGGTTCATGAATCAAAGTACTATCAATGACTTTGAAAGTCTCACCTGTTCTAGAGTTAAGTAATTCAATTGCACCAGAAGGATATACCTGAGTTATCTCGAAAGGACCACTCCATCGAGACTTGAGTTTACCTAGAAAAAGACGGAGTCGTGAGTTAAAAAGTAAAACCTTCATACCTGGACTCAATGTCTTTCGCACTATAATTTTATCATGAAGTGCTTTAGTGCGATCCTTGTAAATTCTCGAGCTCTCATAAGCCTCATTCCCCAGCTCATCTAACTCTGAAATTTGTAGAAATCTTTCTTTCTTCGCTTTGTCCAGGTCCAAATTCAGAGTCTTGATTGCCCAATATGCTCTGTGCTCCAACTCCACTGGTAAGTGACAAGCTTTTCCAAACACCAATCTATATGGACTCATACCTAGAGGAGTTTTGAAAGCAGTCTGATATGCCCATAGTGCATCGTGCAATCTGCTTGCCCAATCCTTCCTGGATGTGTTGACTGTTTTCTCCAGAATTCCTTTTAGCTGCTTGTTGGATGTTTCCACTTGTCCAGAGGTCTGTGGATGATATGGGGTCGACACCTTGTGCTTCACACCAGATTTATGCATTAATTTCTCAAACAGCCTGTTGCAAAAATGGCTCCCCCCATCACTGACTATCACCCTTGGTGTGCCAAACCTGCTAAGAATGTTTTCCTTCACAAATTTAACAACAATATTAGCATCATTAGTACGGGTGGGGATTGCCTCCACCCATTTGGAAACATAATCAACAGCAACTAAAATGTATTCATAACCAAAGGACTTGGGGAAAGGACCCATGAAGTCTATTCCCCACACATCAAACAATTCAACAACAACATATGACTGAAGGGGCATTTCATTCCTCCTCCCAATGTTACCTACTCTTTGGCAACGATCACAGTGCTTACAATAATCTTGAGCATCTTTAAATAAAGTGGGCCAGTAAAAACCACTTTGAAGCACCTTTTCTGCAGTTTTTCTTCCTCCAAAATGACCCCCACAGTGAAGGTCATGACAAAATTGAAGAACACTCAGTTGTTCTTCCTCAGAAACACACCTGCGAACTATCTCATCTTTGCAAATCCGGAATAGATAAGGTTCATCCCAAAAATAAAACTTACTTAAGTGTAGAAACCTTTTCTTTTCCTGAAAAGACATGTTAGATCTCAAAATACCACAAGAAAGATAGTTAGCAATATCTGCAAACCACGGTGCATCAATTACCACAAACAAATGCTCATCAGGAAATGCTTCTAAATTTTTATGAATGCTATCAGATGCAAGATTTTCATTAAAGTAGGGTAATCTGGATAAATGATCAGCAACAACATTCTCACTACCCTTAGTATCCCTGATCTGGAAATCAAACTCTTGCAATAACAACACCCATCTAATTAAGCGCGGTTTAGCATGCTGTTTTGTTAAAAGATATTTAAGAGCTGCATGGTCAGAATGAACAATAATTTTTGACCCTATTAAATATGCTCTAAATTTGTCTAAAGCAAAAACAACAGCTAACATTTCCTTCTCAGTTGTGGTGTAGTTCATTTGTGCACTGTTCAGGGTTAAACTAGCATAATAAATTACCCTTAAGTATTTGTCAACCCTTTGCCCAAGAACAGCTCCTACTGCATGATTAGAAGCATCACACATGATTTCAAAAGGTAAAGACCAGACAGGAGCTACAATCACAGGTGCACTAGTCAATTTTTCCTTAAGAGAATTAAAAGCTTGCATGCATTGTGCTGTAAATTCAAATGGAACATCTTTCCCCAATAAATGGCACAATGGTTGGCTTATTTTGGAGAAATCCTTAATAAACCTTCTGTAAAATCCTGCATGCCCTAAAAAACTTCTTATTCCCTTAACAGAGGTAGGTGGGGGTAACTTAGCAATCAATTCAATTTTAGCCTTATCCACCTCAATCCCTTTACTCGACACCACATGACCTAAGACAATGCCCTGAGTAACCATAAAATGACTCTTTTCCCAACTTAAAGTGAGGTTACATTCAATGCATCTCTCAAGCACACGAACAAGTTTATCGAGGCAATTATCAAAAGAATTACCAAAAACAGAAAAATCATCCATAAATACCTCAATAAAATCGTTGATCATATCCGAGAAGACAGACATCATGCATCTCTGAAAAGTTGCAGGTGCATTGCACAAGCCAAAGGGCATACGTCGAAATGCATAAGTCCCAAAAGGGCAAGTAAAGGTTGTCTTTGACTGATCCTCTAGAGCTATTGGCACCTGATAGTAACCTGAAAGGCCATCCAAAAAACAATAATGTGAGTGTCCAGAAAGTTTGTCTAACATCTGATCAATAAAAGGAAGAGGAAAATGATCTTTCTTTGTAGCATTGTTCAACTTCCTATAATCAATGCACATTCTCCACCCAGTAGTAGTCCTAGTAGGAACCAACTCATTATTCTCATTTTTCACCACTATGATTCCAGATTTCTTAGGAACTACATGTACTGGGCTCACCCACTCACTATTAGCAATTGGATAAATTACTCCTTCATCCAGCAATTTGAGCACTTCCTTCTTAACCACTTCACTCGTATTTGGGTTAAGTCTCCTTTGGGTTTCCCTCACAGGTTTAGCTCCCTCTTCTAAAGTGATTTTATGCATGCACATGGAAGGGCTAATACCCTTTATGTCACTCAATCCCCATCCTATTGCTCTCTTCAATCTTTTAAGCTCACTCACTAACCTCATCTCCTCCCCTTCACTAAGTTCACTAGATATTATTACAGGTAAAGTATTGTGATCTCCCAAAAACACATATTTCAGGTTCTTAGGTAACTCTTTCAGCTCTAACTCTAGTGAGGGGTTCTTCTCTTCTTTTTCAATGGGGGAAGGTTCAAAAATTGGGTCCTCCTTAAGCTCCTCTATTTCAGCACCCTCTAAAGTCTCAAGGCAACTGGCTAGTTCTGCATCAAAAATTTCTAAATCACTATCCAAAGTCAATGCCAGCTCCAATTTATCAGAGGAACCTGTCTGCAAGAAAACATCTGAAACAACTGCATCAATACAATCAATAAAAGAACAATCCTCATATAAAGCAGTTGTAGGAATAGGAGAAGTATTAAAAATAGAAAATTCTACAGTTTGTCCCAAAACAGTCATTGATAATTTTCCATTTTTAACATCTATCAAAGTGTTGGTAGTTGCCATAAAAGGCCTACCCAGCAGAATGGTGTGTGCAGATGGTGAAGAATTACCTACTTCCATGTCAAGAACAATGAAATCAACAGGAACTATCAAACCACCAACTTTAACTAACACATCTTCTATAACCCCTTTCGGGAATCTAAGAGATCTATCAGCTAATTGCAACACCATTTTTGTTGGCTTAAGTTCCCCTAATTCTAAGTCAAGGTACACAGAGTAAGGCATTAAATTCACACTAGCTCCCAAATCACACATGCCATCAGTACATTTTCCATTCCCCATAGCAATTTGAACAATAAAGCTTCCAGGATCCTTTAGCTTAGGAGGTAGTTTATGCTGCAAAACAGCACTAGCTACCTCAGAAACTATCACCTTTTCATTCGGCTCATACCTTTTTTTCTTGGTATTCAATTCTTTGAAGAATTTAGCATAAGCTGGCATGTTCTTAATTGCTTCAAGTAATGGTAAGTTGATACTTACCTTAGATAGCATGTTGAAGATATCTGAAAACTGCTTATCTTTTTTATCATCCTTCAACCTGCTAGGGAATGGTATAGGTGGCCTGTATGGATTGCTTGCCCTGTGCAAATCTGGTGTAGGGGTCTTCTCCATTGATCTTTCTTCAGCACCTTTGTTCTCTAATTCTCCTTCCTTTTTCTTCTCTTGCTCACCTGCATTCACAGAATTATTTTCAACATTGTTATTAATTACCTTGCCACTCCTAAGAACAGTCACTGCTTGTGCCTGCTCAGGTTGACTTGGAAACTTCCCCTTTTGTTGAATCTGCATCTGTTGTGCAAGTTGCCCCACTTGGGTCTCCACCTTCTTAAAAGATGCTTCCAAGTAATCCAGCCTCTTGTTGTTCATCTCTTGGTTTTGAGCACTGACTTTGATGAAAGCTTGTAAACTGTCCTCCAAACTCTCTCTTTTATGCTGACCTTGATTTTGACTTGAGGATTGGCCCTGCTGTTGGTTCTATCTCTGGAGCAAATGGAAAGGCTGTTGAGCATTATTTGTCGTCCAGGAAAAATTGGGGTGACTCCTCCAACCAGGATTGTAAGTGTTGGAGTAAGGATCATTTCTGGCCCTAGGTTGGAATCCTCCCATAACATTGACCTGCTCAGCTTCATTCCCAAAAGACTCATATGCAGAGGGACATATATTTGCTCCATGCCCTAATGTCCCACAGATTCCACACACTTCTTGAGTAGATGAAGAAATATTGTTCTTCATGTTTAGCATCTGAACCTGTCTTGTCAACTCAACTATTTGACTAACCATTTCAGTATTGGCTTCCAGTTGATTCACCCCCTTGCTTCTTCCCCTTACACTCTTTTATTGAGAATTAGCTCCCAACATCTCAAAGATCTCATAAGTCTCATCAGCTGTCTTTTCTCCCATGGCTCCCCCAGCTGCATTATCAACAGTGTTCTGAAATTGCTGAGTGAGACCATCATAGAAAAACTGATTAAGGAGTTGAAGTGGGTAATGATGATGTGGACACTGGATCAATAGCATCTTGAATCTGTCCCAAGCCTCATGAAATGGCTCTCCTTCAAATTGAGAGAATGTAGCAATCTTCCCTCTCAACTCAGCTGTCTTTTGGTGTGAATAGAACTTGCCCATGAATTTATTGTAAACTTGCTCCCAAGTTGTCAGTGAATTTTCAGGCAACATCATGAGCCAGCTCTTTGCCCTATCCTTCAAAGTATAAGGGAAACATCTCATCCTCAACTGATCTTTTGTTAGTCCTCCCAAAGGAAAAGTGTTGAGGGTGGAGTAGAAGTCCCTAATAAAATTCAAAGGATCTTCATTTGGAACTCCATAGAATGATGGCAGCATGTTATAGTGAATATTCTTCAACTCATAGTTCCTTGCTGCATCTGTCAGTCTTATGCAAGAAGTGGAAGTTCCAATGACAGGTCTAGCAAAATCTCTCATGGTTCTTTGTCTTTCTTCAGCCATTTTAACAGATTTTTCAGATTCTGACTCAAAATCCGAAATGTCTTCCTCTGAAGTATCAAATCCTGTGAAAAGCTCAAACTCCTCTCTGCTCCTTTTTATTCTCTGAATTTCTGGAATGAATGGATGTAGTTCTCCTTCAAGTGATCTCCTGCCTTGCATAAACAAAAATTTCTAGAAAAAGAAATATCAAAAGCAAAAGACAAATAAAATAAAATGAAAAGCAATGAAAATAATCTGAAATGTGAATTTTTTTATTTTTTAAAAGAAAAATAAACAATTACACCAATTAGCCTCCCCGGCAGCGGCGCCAAAAACTTGTTGCGCTCAAATTAACTCTACCACAAAGCGTCACTCGCAAGTATACGAGGTAGTTGTAGCAAAGGTGATTGCCCCAAGGTCGTTCTCTCAAGGAGGCCAAAGTGGTTAATTGCTTATCAGATTATGTTTAACAAGTAATAAAGAGATTTATAAATTGCTAAATAATGAAGAAGATTGATTAAAGTTTAAAACAATAAAAGTAAATTGAGCTGTGTTTTGATTCACTTGATAGAATGGTCTAGGGTTTGTACTTCTTTACTACTCATATGTATGAACGGTTATTCCACTTAACTAATTTAATTTCTAAGATTAAATCTCAAGCAACTTAATTAATTGAGTCAAGGAAATAAGCTCTCGCATTCAAATCTCTTACAACTAATCTTGTTATAATTGAAACAATCTTTTTAATAGGTTATATCTCTAGTTCACCTAAGTCCTTAATTGAATTGTTCCAGCATTAGATTTCATCTCTCAATCCATCATCTAATACCTAAAACACACAATTGGTGGCCAATCAATTATATGTGACAATTTTTCATTCAATAAAGGCTAAAGAAATCAATAGTTAAGAGAATAACCAATTCATACAATTCATAGCAAATCCATACAAACCCTAGACTAGATTAAATTAGTTCATGATGTTATCAAGCATACTCATCTCATTAATAATCAAAGAAATCAATTTAGACATGATAATGTTCATAAACACAATTTCAATGAAACTAAAGAGACAAAGTTTAAGAATAAAACCAAGTTACAAACTCCTTGAAGCTTTTGATGAATTTCTTGATCGAATCTTGCAAAAAGGATGAAACAATGGCATGAACAATCTAATCTAAACTAGTTTAATCCAAAGTAAAATCAAAATCCAAGAAAACAAATGTTTAAACCCTAAGATCTCTCTCAGACGGCTAATTTGCTCTCAAAATCGTCAAAAGACCCCTAAACCCTAACTTTCTTTTCCTTTTATATGAGTCGTACGCGTTAAAAATCTGATGCGGGCTTGGAACATGAGGGACACGGCCAGGTGATGAGGGACACGGCCGTGTGAGGGCTTGATGGAGGGACACGGCCAGGTGACACGGCCGTGTCCCCTGCATGTGTCCTCCTCTGTTGCTTTTGGTTTTCTTTTCTTCTTTGTTGAGTGACACGGCCAAGTGGAGCTTGACTTGGCCGTGTGAGTGAGATGGGAGGGACACGGCCAGGTGACACGGCTGTGTCCCTTGCCTGTGTAATTGTTGACCTCCCTTTCCTTTGGTAACAAGTGGGACACGGCCAGGTCATGGTGACTTGGCCGTGTTGCTCTTCTTTGGAGGGACACGGCCACATGACTTGGCCGTGTCCCTTGCTTGTGTCTGCTACTGGGACTTGTTCTTCCTTTTAACTTGGTATGGGACACGGCCAGTGACTTGGCCGTGTCCTCTGCCTGTGTCAGCTACTGCCCATTTCATCTTCAATTCGTTTCCTTGCCTGTTTTAACCTAACACAAAACTCAAAACAAACTTAAAACACGAAGTAAATAAACAATAACCGACAAAACATAAACACAAACTAAAAACTAGATCAAAAACAACATAAAACTAAAAATAAACTAAAACTTCACAATTAAAGAAAACACTAGACAAACCGATAAAAACTAACAAAATACCTAAATAAAACAATAATTAACCTAATAAACAAGACACAAAACTTATAACAAAAACTAATAAAACACATGACATTGGGACTTAACACATTTGGTTGTAAATGTGTTAAGTAATCTATTATATTGTTGATACATTTGATTAATGCTATGAATTGCATAATGTGAAATATATGATGATCATTCAAAATGTATGTGCAATGTAATTCGTCATGATGAATACTTTAATGATGAATTGTTTTAATATGAATTGAGATATGATGAAATGTGAAGCCATTGTTGTTGAATATGATAGTGCGAATGAAATAATTTGGGCATGGTTGCCTATTTGGTTATGGAATATGAAATGAGCAATGAAATGAGAAATGAATTAAGAAAGAGATCGGTAAAGAGATAATTGAAATAATTGTGTGTTTAATATGTTATTCAATTTTCAGAGTTCTGGGTTTGGAGGCATGCCTATGAATTGCTGGATAGGTGAAAAGACCAGGTCGTAAGCCGAGTCCAGCTGAAAAATGTGAAATGTGATGTTTTTGGGTGAAAAGACTGGGTTGTAAGCATCAAAAACAAATTCTTAAAACTAGATTGAGTGAAAAGACTGGGTCATAAGCTCAAATCTAGTTGATTATCCATGGATAAATGTATTGATGATTGTGATTATGGACCAAAGCAGTAACTCTGAACTTTGAATAACATATTAGTGTCTTTTGGGCCCATGCTTGTCTTTGTTTTAAATGTGATTTATGAAAGGTGAAACAATGAATAATGAGATTCAATGTAAGACTTTGAAATGTGATATTCTTATGTATTGTTTACAATATTTGAACATATGACATATATTGTTTATAATGTTTGAAAGTATGATATTGACATTGCATTATAGCATATTGTTATTGTGGTTTGTACCACTAATCCGTTGGCTTAGCGCGATTGTGGTTCATCGCGCAAGTGATAGGATAGAACCAGAGAGCTCAGTTAGACCAAGTTGAGTTTAGACTCTGAAGCGTTGATAGAGGGCTTAAAGATCAAAGACAAACTGCCGAAGATGTATAAATTTTATGTTTTGTAAAACATTACTTTTGATATGTTTATGTATTTGTAAATACCATTATATTTTCCGCTACGTATCGCATAAATGTTTTATCTATTATACTTTATAATATGATTTGAATGTTTTCAAGTTTTCTCATATTATTGTTAATAGGAATGAGTGGTTTGTTTAGTAAACCGCAGCATTCCTATATTCAGTATACGTATATTATATATATGGTGGTATGTAGTGTGCGTATATGGGGTATAGGGGTGTTACACGAGTAATTTGCCCCCTCCTCCAACAGGCGACAAATTTTTCAAGTCTTTATTTGATGACCTACCACCACCCTCTTAGTGATATGTAAATATTGAAACAATTGTAAAACATTGTACAATAATGAAAAATATACAATTTTCCTCTTTACTATAATCTTTTTCTTTTTTCGTTTCTCTTTTTTTTTTCGTTACTACCATTTTTTTTATATATAATACATCATGATTAATATCCACTTCTTTTGTTAAACCAAATCCAAAATGGAAAAAGAAATTGTGACCACTTCCTTTCCTTGTGCCATATGGTCTTATCCTTTTCCATCATCTTTTCCATTTCACTTTTGGAAAAGGTTTATTTTCTTATATATAAATCACCTTGCATGCCATATTTCAATTCATAAGCCAAGAATCTCTCTTCCAAAGTGAATACTCATTCTTTAGCAATTTTGGTTTCCCTTTATTCATCAACCATGATCAAGCACCATTTAAAGAAAATAAAAATTTTATTTAAGAATTTGGATGCCAACCATTGGAAGCAAATTTCATGGTCAAACCTTGATGTTTTAAAATGCTTTCAAAATGTCAAATTGGACCACTCCTTTCTACATGCTGCAGCTTCCTTGTGGAATACGGATTCCAGGGTGTTTAGAATTAATGGCTTTGAAATGTGTCCCTTAATTGAAGAATTTGAGGCCATCCTTGGACATCCCAATAATCAGAAAATGGCATTACCCACATTGATTTCCAAAACTCAATAAAAGATGCAGATGTTATTTCAAATTCCAAAACCCGAGATTCTTCGGTTGATGAGAGGTGAAAAAATTCTTCTTGCTCCTTTGATTGACTTTTGTTTTTCTCATTTGGCTCCTACTAAGGCCTGGGTGGGAATGCTTTATCTTTGCTTGCTCGGCCAATTCTTACTTGTTTCTTCTGACGGTGATATTGACCCACGAGTATTGGATATCATAGATCAAATGGAAGGAGGCTTGTCGCCGGTACCTGTGATCTTAGCCGAAACCTTAGTTGGATTAGACCGATTTAAATCAGGAATGTCAAAGAGACTGACCAAGAGCCCGCGGCTGCTTCAGGTAATTACCTAAACTGCCCTTTTGGGTTTTCAATTTAGGTTTTTTTTTTTATATATTGCTCTAATTTTTGCCTAGTTCGCCCATGTGGGTTTTCGGAACTAGCGAGCTATCCTAATTTTTGCCTAAGCTGCCATTGCGAGTTTTCAAGTTAGCGGACTTTTTTTTTAATTCTTTCTTCGTAGATTTGGCTTCAGGAACGTCTTTGTTTGCTTGATACTCCCTCCATGGATTTTGCCAGATACCTGCCTCATCATCATTCTGCTAGGGAGCTACTCCACCCAGCTTCTTCATATGCTGACTGGGTTGACTGGATCCACTCACGTTCTGAAGTCAATATCCATTGGTTGGTACCTTGGTGGAAGATTTCTCATATTACCATGCGGACATACTTAATGTACGTTCCTCTTGCTGCACTTTGTCAAGGTACATGCTATTATCCTCATCGACTTGGGCGTCAATATGGAGCTGAGCGTCATGATTCTGATTTTGTTCCTGACCTAGACATGCCTTGCTTGACTGAAGCCAACTTGGACCGGCTGAGGTAAAGCTGGCCTGCACGTTACACTTATCAATTGCCATAGATTTTACATTTGTCAATTCACAAAGTGTTCTGTTAGGATGAAAAATAACTAAAATAATAAAAGATGCTTCTTTTCCATTGATAATTTGTCATCACCTTTTGCAATTATGATTATTTATTTCATCCGTATCTGGTCAAATACTTATAACAGTGCATATAAAACAAATTTAATCATTAATTCTGTTTTATTAAATTGGGGAATAACCAAACATAAAGCCAGCATACACAAGATCACTCCTGTTGCCAATTAGCCCTTTCGGATTTTCTAATTGACGATTTTCTCTCATTAGCCCTAATTGTTGCCTAGCCCGCCCTTTTGGGTTTTCGGAACTAGCGGACTGCTCTAACTTTTGCCTTGGCTGCCCTTTTTGGGTTTTCAACCTAGCGAGCTCCTTTTTTTTTATATACATAAAACCTCTTCAACCTGACATTGTTTACTGGCTCACTAAATTTGTTCCCATCCATGTCTGATAACTTTACTGCACCTTTGCTCATAACTTGTTTCACGACATATGGTCCTTCCCAGCTGGGTCTGAATTTCCCTCTTGGATCAGATACATTAGGCTTACATTGCTTCAATACCAAATCCCCAACCCTGAATCTTCGAATTTTGACCCTTCTATTGTAGGCCCGAGCTATCTTCTTTTGATACAGTTGGTGATGATACAGTGCCTTTAGCCTTCTTTCTTCTAATAAAGCTAACTGTGTGTATCTGCTCGCTACCCATTCTGTTTCAGGCAGCTCCATTTCCAAGACTACTCTCAATGACTTGATCTCAATCTCAATTGGCAATACTGCTTCCATCCCATAAACCAAAGAGAACGGTGCCATTCCAGTAGGTGTTCGCACACTCGTCCTATATCCCCATAAAGCAAAGGGAAGCATCTTTGACCAATCCCTGTAAGTCTTGGTCATTTTGGATAGAATTTGCTTAATTGTCTTATTTGTTACTTCCATTGCCCCATTAGCCTTTGGTCTATAAGGAGAGGATCTATGATGATGGATGAGGTACTTGGAGAATAAATCCTTAACTGCCCCTTGAAACTGTACCCCGTTGTCTGATATCACACTATGCGGGACCCCATATCTGCAGATGACATTCTTTTCGATAAACCTAGCCATTTGACTTGCACCCAGCTTGTTGAAGGATTCGGCTTCGACCCATTTTGAAAAATAATCAACTGCTACCATAATAAAACGGTGCCCGTTTGAAGCTGTCTGATGTATCTCTCCTATAATGTCGATACCCCAGCTGGCAAAGGGCTAGGGTGAAGACATTGAATGCAGTTCTTCAGGAGGTATATGATTCAAGTTACCGTACATCTGACATTGTTGGCACTTCTTGACAAACTCAATACAGTCTCTCTCTATGGTCAACCAATAGTAACCTTGTCGAACAATCTTCTTAACTAGGGCCAAACCACTCATGTGCGGACCTCAACTTCCCGCATGTATTTCTGACATGATGCGCTCCACTTCGGTTTTTCTTAAACATCTCAAATGCACCCCATCGGGCCATCTTCGATATAACTCCCCATGGAATGTGGTGTATTGCAATGACCACCACCTTACGGCCCTTCTCTCTTTCTTTGTTGCCCCCGGCGGGTATTCTCTTTCCTCCAAAAATCTCCTTATAGCATCATACCATGCATCATGGTTTGTACCAATTTCCATGATTGTTTCATATTCATTGCAAGGAGTTGATGAACTAGTCAAGACCATAGGCTTAAGGAATAAGCTAACAGGATTTTCCCATACCGAAGCCAATGTGGCTAGGGCATCAGCCATCTGATTTTCTTTCTCTTGACAAGTGTATAAACCTACACTCCTTAAAATTCTTCTTTATCATGTTCATGTAATGATGGTATGGTTTCAATTTTTCTTCTTTCAACTCCCACTCTCCATTTACTTGGGATACTACTAACAACGAATCACCATAAACTTCCACCTTATCTACCTTCCTAATCATTAGGGTTTCCAAACCGGAAATACAAGCTTTGTACTCCACCATATTATTGGTCGCCCTAAATTTCAAATTTTTGGCTAAAGGGATGAGTTCCCCTTCGGGCAATTCTAGTATAACCTGCTCCTTTCATATTTGCTGCTCCATCAAAATACATTTTCCACCCTTGTACTTCAATTGCTTCTAAATGTTCATCTGGATATTCCAAGATTACCTCTTCACTTTCTGGTAATGGTTGTTGAGCCAGAAATTCTGCCACCGCTCTACCTTTGATTATTTTTCTGGTAACATACTCAATCTCAAATTCTTCTAATATTATCAGCCATCGACCATATTTTACAATTAAAGAGGGTGTCTCCCTTAAGTACTTCATTGGATCCAACCTAGAAATTGCTTGCACATTATATGATTGAAAGTAATGCTGCAACTTCTTGGAAGACCAAACCATGGCTATACATGTTTTTTCAATAATACTATACTTAATTTCATAAGGAAGGAGCTTTCTACTTAAGTAGTAAACGGAATGCTCAATCCCCGACTCATCTGCTTGGACTAGCATGGCTCCTATCGACTCTTCTTCTACTGCTACGTATAGTAATAGAGGTTTGTCGGGTTTAGGTGGTTTCAAGACAAGTGGATTCAACAAATACTCTTTTATTCGATTAAAGCCCTTTTGACATTCTCCGTTCCATACGACCGGCTGATTCTTCCTAAGCAGCTTGAAGATAGGCTCACAGATTGTTGTGAGCTTTGCTATAAATCTACTAATGTACTGTAGTTTACCAATGAATCCCCGAACTTCTCTCTCCGTCTTAGGGGCCGGCATATCCCTGATTGCTTTGACTATTTTAGGATCTATCTCGATGCCATTCGGGCCAATTACATGTCCCAACAATTTACCTAAGGTAACACCGAATACACACTTCTTCGGGTTTAATCTTAGCTTATACTTCAAAGCTCTATCAAAGAATAATTCCAAATTCTGGAAGTGTTGCTCCCTTGTATCCGACTTAACCATATATCATCAACATATACTTCAACTTCTTTGTGCATCATGTCATGAAACAATGTGGTGGCCATCCTTTGGTAAGTTGCTCCAGCATTCTTTAAGCCGAAAGGCATCACCCTATAACAAAATATCCCCATGTAGTAGTGAAGGAAGTTTTGACTTTATCCTCTTGGGCCATTAACACTTGATTGTATCCAGAAAATCCATCCACAAACGAGTGTAGCACACTAGAGGCTGCACTATCAATGAGTACATCTATATGAGGCAAAGGAAAATCATCCTTAGGGGAAGCCTTATTTAAATCTCTATAGTCCACGCAGACCCTTATCATCCCATCTTTCTTTGGCACAGGTACTACGTTGGCTAGCCAATCTAGGTATTCTATCACTTCAAGGAACTTCACTTGTATTTACTTAGTGACCTCTTCTTTAACCAATTCAGCCCATTCAGGTCTTAATTGTCTCAGCTTTTGTTTGACAGGTTTAATGGGAGTGTAAGTAAGGATATGATGCTCGACTATGTCTCGATCTATCCCCGGCATATCTTCATAAGACCAAGCGAACACCTCTTCATATTTTTTGAATATTTTTTCAAATCTCTCTCTCTCATCAGGAGTAAGGTCAGATGTTATGCTAATGTTTTTAGGATTTTTGATTGTTCCCAAATTTAATGATTGTGTGTTAACAAAATTAATATTAAAGATGCTCATGTATCTGTTATTTAAATGTATGCAACCATCAGGAGAAACATCTCACAAGTAAGCAAAATCAGACTTTATTGCATTCCTTTTGGAAAAGAAAACATCATCATCCTCATATAAAGCAGACAAATTAAAATCAAAATCAAAATCATTGTTCTCATAATCATAAAGCAAAATGTCTTCAAACTTTTCTTCAACTAGGGCAGCAATCTCTTCTGGAGTCTTCTCTGCTTTCAGGACAGCTTCATTCTTCTCTTTTGGAGTGGATTCTTTGTTGGATGGCAGGGAGAGCTCTTTCTTCACTTGCTCCACTAACTCAGCAACATCTGCAAAAATTTCAAAACAGGGAATTAACTTACCCATGAACATGATCGGCTCGGGCTTTCCTTGGAGTGGTCCCATAGTTGGAGCTTTGACAAAGATCTCTTCAAGTGGTGGGAAGCTCATCTTCTTATTCTTCTTTGGTTGAACATTATTGGCTTCATCATATCCCAACCCCTTCATGGAAGCTTGAGTTCTAAAATCTAGCAACTTTGTTAAATCGACTTTACCTTTTCCAAGACCAGCTCCGGGAAGGTAATTCATGTTCTTCATCATATTCAAGACTTTGGAGTCCACTGCTTCATCATCAGAAATTACAGCTACTTAAAAACCATTGAGAGGCCTCTCAACCATTAGAGCATTAACAATCTCATTATCTTCAGCTTCAATGACCACTATTTCATTTCCATTGGGGAATTTGATCTTTTGATGAAGGGTGGAAGGAACTCCACCAAGAGGGTGAAACTATGGTCGTCCCAAGAGTAAGGCAAAGGTAACTGGTATGTCCAAAACAACGAACTCCACAATAGATTCAATTGGACCAACCTTGACGGCCGCTTTGAAAGTCCCTTCGGCATGCCTCTTAGTGTTGTCATAAGCACGAATTGTCACCTCTGTTAGGTTTAAATCTCTTATTGACATGGCTAGCTTTGGTAGTATCTTAAGTGGACAAACATTTATGGCGGACCCATCATCGACCATTACACAAGGAGTCCTCTTCCCCTTGACTTCTATTTTGATAAAGAGGGGGCGGATGTGGTCACTCCCTTCCTCTGGTAAGTCCGCATCAGAAAAAGAAACTGCTCCCATACTAACTTCGCTCTTGTCTTGAACCTCTTCACATTTCATTACATCCCCAATTTTTATGAAGTTGATCAACTCCTCTGGTGTTGTGGAGGTAGAAATCGGCATGCTAGCCAAGGCTTTGGCCATAGTCTCTCGGTGTTTTTTAGAAGTAGCTAACAGGTCCCAAATGCTAACACTTGCTTGGGTTCTTTTTAATTGCTTGAGTACAGCATCATCTTCTTCCACTTCAACTTCCTTCCCCTTATTAGTTTCTACCTCCTTAGGTGGTGGCCTTGCATAAGGCTTACTGGATCTAGTATTCATCACCTCGTCTTCTTCGGGCTCAGACCAAGTCCAGTCCTCCTTCTTTGGTATGATATCATCATCACTATCACTTGAATCCCAAAACCTGTTTACCACACAAATTGTTACTTCCCCACCAATCATAGCTTGTTTAACTTCATTAAAATCCTCTTCTTCTTTGATTGCTTCTCCTCCCATATCTTGAAAAGAAGACATGACAAAATCCTCATACAAACCTCCTCCAATCATGAATGTTGCTGGTGGTGGTACTCTATTGAACTTTGGCAATGGGTTGTCTTTGGTGTTTGGCTTGTTGGGCTCGGGTAGCTTCCCATTATCAATTAAGTTTTGGATCTCATGTCTCAATCTCACACATCTATCTGTGTCATGTCCTTGCATTTGGTGAAATTGACAAAATGCTTTGGTGTCAAAATTAGGTGGGAGAGGACTAGGCAAAGGACGAGGATTTAAGTGTTGTAGCAGTCCCTTTCTTTGAAGCTTGTTAAGAACCCAGGACATCAGTTTTCCCAATTCTGAAAATTTTCTCCTTGTTCCTTGGTTAGTAGCATTAACAACGATGGCCTTTTGCATGCTTTGGCTACCAGGTTGATAGCTCCCTTTCTCATTCCTTTTCATTGCAAATCGGCTCTTCTCCCTGTCCCATTCTTCAATTTGCAAACCACTTTGAAGAAGGTCTTTGAAATCACGGATGAGTGTATGAGACATCCTCTCACGAAGACTAGGTAACACCCCTCTCACAATCATCCTTATTTGATCGGATTCATCGAGCCTCTTCTTGAGTAAAGCAGCCTTATTTCTCCATCTCTTGACATAGTCTACAAAATTCTCATTCGGCCTTTGCCTAATGGATTCCACTTCCATCAAGGTAACTTCCAATTCAACATTATATCCATATTGTTGGATAAAGGCTTTGTAAAGTAGATCCCAGCTCTTTTGTGTTTCATCATCTAAGGTATTGAACCAATTTTGGACAACAGGGTCCAATGAGAGCATAAAGTACCTTAGGGTTTGGGCCTTAGTAGCTCGGGCAGATTACATGGCAGTGATATATTGCTTCACGTGGAGATGAGGATTTCCGGTGCCATTGTACTTAGCAAAGGAAGGCATCTTGAATTTATAAGGGACCTCTTCATCTTGTTCAAATAACTTGTCAACTTCGGACATCTCTTCGATCTTCAACTTCTTCTCAAATTTCTTTTCTAAATCAGCAATCATCTTTTCAACATCAGATGTCTTGGTCTTTTAAATAGTTGCCTTCTCGATAGCCTTCGGTTCTTCCTTCTTTTCCTGAACCTCTTGGTAGTATTGAGACCAATCATCATCATCATCAATGACCACCTTTTTATCATCAAAAGCTACTTCACTAACTTTAGCCTTCCCTTTGTCCTTTGGCTTCTTAATACTAGCAGATGCCTCGACATGGTTTTCTAAGATTGCAGTCAATTGGTTCTTCATGGTCTCAGCTAGGGCCTCTTTGATTTCTTCCATCTTGGCATTGAGGGCTTCATCCGCCATTCTTTGAATTTGTTCAGGCTCCATTGTCTTTGGTGAGCAAGTGATTGAGTCGTTGCTAGATACTTCATCTCCGGCATAGGTCAGATTGTCGTAAGCTTTTGAACTTTCGTAATCCAGGGCTGTGAGCCAGAGAGGACCAATGATATGAGATGCAAATGTATGCATGTATGCATGTATGCACGAACAATCAATAAACAAGTGTAATTAGGATGATCGTTCCAACCTTATAACATCCACACACGAATGGCGAGTCTCTTTTCCTAGGTATATGGTTAACAAAATACCAACATGGGGTACCTTGCTTTCGAATAATTCCCTCGGACGTTTCAACCAATAGTTATATTTTCGAAAATGGAAATCAATTCATGATAATTCCCATTAATTAGGTTTTAATCCATTCAACCAACTAAAGTAGCTTTTATGCTATGTTGGATTAAAATGAAATTAAGAGGTTTATTATAAATAGATTTCTCACTTGAAAAGAGGTAACTAGTGGTTCATGCCAAAAACAAGCCCATGGTTAATTTATTCTTAGTGTAAATTAGGCCCACAATTGATTTTTGGTATTTCATAATTGACCTAAATATTTTTGCAAGCTCATTGTAAAAACTGGTTGGGTGAAAATAGTTTTATTTCTAAGCCCATTGTAAAAGATTTTAGAAAAATGGATTTTGGGCTTAGTATTTGGGCCATGGGCTAAAGAATTTTTTTTACTTGTTTTTAGAAAAAATCTTATGTCCAAAGACCATCTTGAAAAATTTTGAAAATAACTTTGGTCTTTTGGACTTTTAAAGAAAAATTTATTTTGAGCTTACAATATACTTAGATCATATTAGAAAAATAACAAACCAAATAAGCCATGATTTAGACTAAGATAAACTAACCATAGTCAAACAACATGCATTTGGGGTAAAACCTAAGGAAAGTAACTAGGCCAATTACATGAGCTTTAGTCTTTGAGTAAAAAGGCTTAGGTTCCCATAGCAAGTATATACCAAACGGTACAAGGCTATGAGTGGTTATGCCATGCTCGATCTCCATACCTTGAGTGAAAGTATGGTATCCCTTACATAACATAACAAGGGTAACACGGGCGTCCTAACTCACGCACACAATGCAATCTAATATGATGCAATGGATAATATCATTATAAGAAAGAATAGAATAATATAAAGACCAACGGAATCAACTTCTCTTATCCCCAGTAGAGTCGCCACTGTGAGCGCGGATTTTCGCCCCCACTCCCAGTGGAATGGTTCTTTCGACTTTGGCACTGTTTAGGCTCGGGGCCTTAGAGAACACATACCTAAGTCCGGAGAAAATGGAGTCGCCACCCGGACGTGCCGGGAAAAAGAAAGGGGTGGATGACTCGATTCCTAAGTAATCCCCAACCCCTTAATGGGTTCGGAAAGTTGGGTACGTGTGGGGAAGGTGAAAAATGGCCCAGCACCCCCCACAATGCCCGGTTCATTGGAATCGGCCTTCTTTACAGGTCTTAATATTATAAAATTTTTAAATATAACAATATTATCCATATTACACATAATAAGTAAAAGAAAGCATCAATATATTAAAATCAAAGTAATGTCCAAACAAAGTAAATAAATGGACACCCATCCAAGGATGGAAACATGTCCTTACATCACATACCTAAATAGGACACCCACCAAAAAGGTAGAAACATGCCCTTTACATAGGTCTAAATTATAAAAGCAAATTAAATTACATGATGTTTAACTAATGAGGTACCCACCAAGTGGAAACATACCTCTTACAAAATTTGGAAGTCTAAATAAATTGATAAAAGTAAATATCCATTCATAATAAATAAATCATTCATCAAAGCTATTAACCAAAATATAAAACAAACATCCATCCATGATAAATTAAATAAATCAAGTATTAAAATTAAATAAATCAAGGTATAAATAAGTATGGAATTGAATAAAACAAATAAAAGTTCAAGTATAGCTACTATTTCTATTTAGGGTTCTTTATCTCATGTGTTAAGGTTTTGGAAATTCTAAAGTTAAGCTACTGTGACTTTTTAGGGAATTAAAATAGATTAGGGTTTTATGTTTTTTAAAGGTTGGCAAGACACTTTGATTAAACAAATTAAGATTTGAATGGTGAAATCATGAAACTAGGGTTTTGGACACCTTGAAATACTTTTTAATTCATGATTTTAAATAGTGATTTAAGCTACTGTGTAATTTTAGAGTTTTTATGTTTTTATGGTTTTCAATGTTTTAAAAGGCTTAGAGTTCATAAAAATTAGGGTTTAAGGTTTTAAAAGGATTAGGGTTCATTATTTTAGGTTTAAAGGTTGAATTTTGGATTTTAGGCTTTAAAATTAGAGTTCTCGGGTAAAAGATAATTTTTAAGGTTTTAGAGATCAATTTGATATTTTATGAAGTTTTGTGAATTTAAACAAATGGATTGAAGTTTTTATAAGTAGAAAAGATGTTTTTTAAGGCTTTTTGAATGAAATAGAACCTACTTTAAAATCTTAAAAGAAACAGAATTTGATTTTGGTTTTGTAGAAAAATATGTTCAATTAGAGTTTTAAGATTTTTAAGAAGAAAAAATAACAATTTTAAGTCTTTTAGAAAAGAATGTCACGTTTTTATTGTTTTAACTTTGGAAAAATTAAATTCAAGCTCTAAATTTTTTGATTTAAAAAACCTAATTCCATAACTTAGCTACTGTGTTCCATAAATTAAAAGGAATTTAACATACCTTCTTTTGTTGATTCTCCAAAAAATAACTCTTCTTGGATGAACTAGCTCCAAAGACAAGTCTTGGTTGCCTTTGAATTTCTTAATTTGTGGTGCTGCTACTTTTAAAAATCAATAGAATTGAATTTCCCTTTTCCTTCACTAATTTGGTTTCAAAAGATCAAGCTTACTGCCTCTTTTTTTCCCCCCTCCAATTTGGTTTAATTGATTCTTATTTATAGTGGTTTTTAGGTTATTTCTTCCTAATTCCACATGGCAATTAATACTAATAAAAAAAAAGAATTTAAAACCTAATTTGATTAGGTTTTAAAAATTTTGCGTCAAAAATTTTTGCGCTGGCAAAAACTGCGGCCGGGCCCGTGGCTGGGCGTGTGGGCGGCCCAGCCCGCAGGAAATTCCTGTGGGAAAGTTATTTCACCCGCAGGAATTTCCTGTGGGCGAAATAACTAGCCCGCGGGAAGTTATTTCGCCAGTAGGAAATTCCTGCGGGTGAAATATCTCGCCCCCATGCCTGCGGGTGAGGTGCTGCTGGCCCGACGAGCCTGCGCGACCACTTTTCGCTGCCGATTTTTTTTCCGTTTCTGATTTTGATTTTGATTTTTATTTTTTTGATTTGTATTAGTTTATTTTTATTTTTTCTTAATAAAAATTAGATACTAAGGTAAAATTTATTTAATTAAAATTATTTTGGACCAATTAAACAACAAAAATTATTTTAAACCAAATAAAACATAATGGACCAGATTGTGTCAAAAATTAAGGGTCTACAATTCCACTGACAAAATATAAGATGGATCTGACCTATACCTCTGGAGCATAGAAACATGGAAGACATTGTGTATTCTATCCAATTCAGGCGGCAAAGCGAGTCTATAGGCAACTGATCCAACTCTCTCTAATACCTCATAAGGTCCAATAAAACAAGGACTCCACTTTCCTTTGTGGCCAAATCTTAAAATTCTCTTCTAAGGAAATACTTTCAAAAATACTTTATCTCCAATACTAAACTCTATGTCTCTCCTCTTCAAATATGAGTAGGATTTCTGTTGATCTGAGGCTGCTTTCAATCGATCCCAAATTATTTTCACTTTCTCTTCTATTTCTTTAATCAAATCAGGACCAACCAACTTACCTTCTCTAACTTCATCCCAACATAGAGGCGCCCTACATCTTCTACTATACAATGCCTCATAAGGTGCCATTTTAATGCTAGACTGATGGCTGTTGTTACAGGCAAATTCCATCAATGGCAAGAATCTGTCCCAACTCCCACAGAAATCGATGATACAACTTCTCAATATAGCTTCCAAAATCTATATCACTCTCTCTGACTGCCCATCTATCTGAGGATGGAAAGCAATGATAAAATGCAACTGTGATCCCAAAGCATTATGTAAACTCTTCTAAAACCTTGAAGTAAACCGAGGATCTCGATCAGACACTAAAGAAATTAGGACTCCATGCAATCTCACTATCTCACTGATATACAGCTCAGCCAACTTCTCAAGAGAATAATCTATCTAAACTGGAAGAAAATGAGTTGTCTTCATCAATCGATCAACAATCACCCTGATGACATCATGCTTCTTCTAGGTCAAAGGCAAACCAGTCACAAAATCCATTGTTACATGTTCCCATTTCCATTCTGGCACTGATAAAGGTTGGAGCAACCCTGAAGGAACTTGGTGCTCGGCTTTCACTCTCTGACAAGTGAGACACTTGGATACAAACTCCGTTATGTCTCTCTTCATACCTGACCACCAATAATGTTGCTTCAAATCATGATACATCTTAGTACTCCCAGGGTGCATAGCAAAAGTCGATTGATGCGCTTCCTCCAAAATAGTCTTTTTCAATCTTGCATCATAAAAAACACACAATCTATCTTTGAACCATAAACTGCCATCACCTCTCACATGGAAATCTTGGCTCTCACCCTTCTGGCAATCCGAAACAATCTTCTGGATTTTCTCATATGCCAACTGAGACTCTCTAATCTAATTCAACATTACCGGTCTCAACTGCAACTGAGCCAATAAAGCACCATCATCACATGACTCAAATCTAGCATGCAACACTCTCAACTCAACAACCAACAACCTGCTAAAATCTTCCGACTCAAGGCATCGCAACAACATTTGCCTTGCAAGGATGATAATCAATCAAATAGTTATAGTCTTTAATCAACTCCAACCACCATCTCTGTCGAAGATTCAGCTCTCTCTGAACCCCTAAGTATTTCAAACTATTGTGATCCATATAGATGAAACATTTCTCCCTATAAAGATAATGTCACCAAATCTTCAAAGCAAAAACTATGGCTGCCAATTCCAAATCATGCGTCGAATAATTCAGTTCATGCGGTTTCAACTACCAAGAAGCATAAGCTATGACTCTATCATCCTGCATCAAAACTCATCCTAAACCACTATGTGAAGCATCACTGTAAATCACATATGGTTTATCTTCCACAGGCAAGGTAAGAATAGGAGCTTGAGTCAACATCTCCTTCAACTGCTCAAAGCTTGCTTGACACTGATCCGTCCACACGAATCTAACTCCCTTCCGAAGTAATCTGGTGAGTGGAGTAGCTATCAAAGAAAAACCCTTCACAAACCATCAATAATAGCCTGGCAAACCCAGAAAACTTCTAACTTTAGTCACTGTCTTTGGTGGACCCTAATTCAAAATGGCCTCGACTTTACTCGGATCAACTCTTATACCATCTGCTGACACCATATGATTGAGAAAAGTCACTTGATCAAGCCAAAACTCACACTTAGACAGCTTAGCATACAACTGCTTCACTCTCAAAGTCTACAATACAATCCGCAAATGCTTATCATGATCCTCCTCATTATGCGAATACATTAAAATATCATCGATAAAGACCACCACAAACTGATCTAGATAGGTTCTAAACACCCTATTCATCAAATCTATAAAAGCTGCTGGTGCATTTGTCAATCCAAAAGGCATCACCAAAAACTCATAATGCCCATACCTTGTGCGGAAAGCTGTCTTAGATACATCTTCCTCTCTGACTTTCAACTGATGGTACCCTGATCTCAAATCAATCTTTGAGAATACTGCTGCTCCCTTCAACTGATCAAAGAGATCATCTATCTTAGGCAAAGGATACTTATTCTTGATAGTCACCTTATTCAACTACCGATAATCAATGCACAGTCTCAAGGTACCATCCTTCTTCATCACAAACAAAACAGGTGCTCCCTACAGAGACACACTAGGGTGAATGAAACCTTTATTCAACAACTCCTGCAACTGCACCTTCAATTCCAACTGTGGGTATACTATCAACTGGCAACTCAGGAAAAACATCTGGGAATTCAGCAACTGTGGGTATAGTATCAAGTTGAGAACCCACTACTCTGGTATCTACCACATGTGAAAGATAAGCATCACACCCTTTCCGAATCAACCTCCTAGCTGCAACAGCTAAAACAAACATGGATGCAAGATGTCTCTACTCACTAGATACCATCACACTTCTACCATCACAAGTTCTCAGAGTAACACACTTATTCTGACAGTCTATCACAGCTCTAGGCTTTGATAACCAATCCATTCCCAAAATTAGAACATACTCCTTAAAAGGCATCTCAATCAAAACCCCAAGAAATTCCTCATCTTGCACCACAACTGAACTATTACGATGCACCTTGCTAACTACCACACTATGCCCTAAAGGATTTGTCACCAAAGCATCAAATCCTAGGGACTCTGAATGCAATTCAGTCATAGGCAAGATGTGTAATATCCCAAAGTGTGCCCTAGAAGTTTTAATTCAATTGTTGTTTGATTTGAATTTAATGTATATATGTTGTTACAAAGGAAATGATTGTGTTAATAGAATGTATATGTTGTATATATGTTAGTATATATAACATATATGTTGGTCAAATGGAGAGTCAAGGGAAGAAGATATTTTTATTTGGGATGATGTGAATTTACTTTAATGGGCATATAAGTGACAAAGGTTAAGTTAAATTGATGAGGGCATTTAGGTAATTGTTTTGTTAAAATTGCTTGGTGGAGATTTAAAGAAGAAGAGAAGTTTGACTTGTGTTTATTTTCTTTTCTTCTCATTTGTGTGCCGGCTATCCAAGAATAGAGAGAGCAAGAGAGGTGTTCTAAATGCTAGAGTCAAATTGAAGGAAGAATCAAAGGGTTAAGTTGGAGATTTGTGAAATTTCTTCATTTAAGGTAAGTACTTTCTTGTTTTCCTTTGTTATTGTTGAAGTTGTGTTTGAAGATGAGTTGTGATTTGTTGATATTATGAATTGGTGTGTTTGAGATGTGTTTATAAGTGTTGAAATGGATTGTAAGTTAAAAAGGTTAAATTGGTGTTGGTTTTGTTTGATGATGGTAAGTTAAGTGGATGTTGATATTGAAAGAAGAAGATTGATGTTGGTTTAGGGTTTGATGTGGTAAGTGATTGATTGTATGGTTGATATAGTGTTAATGTGAATATTGTGATGAATATGTGTTAATAACATTGATTACATCCATTTGAATGAGGTTGTGTTGTGCATAATGTGTTTTTATTCAATCAAAAGTGAGTTGGCCATATTTAGGGTTTGTATACATGAGAGACACGGCCAAACTAAAGGATTTTTGAGAGACACGGCCAAGTCTATGGAAATTTGGCCGTGTTGGATGATTTTTGGAGAAGACACGGCCGTGTCCCTTGCCCATGTTTGCTTCTATTGCTTTTGGTTGAGACACACGGCCACAAGCTTGGCCGTGTCCCTTGAGTGTGTTGGCCACTGTGATTTTTCCTTGCTCTTCTTACATGAGTGAGATTGAACTTACATTTGATAATGCATATGATACTAGATGAACAAGGTTATGTATTATGTGCATGGTGAATCTTGTGAATGGTAATGTGTTATGTAAATAGTGTATTTTGAAATGTTATACCAATGATGCTATATGTATAATATGAATTGAGATATTAAATGATGTGAAGCCATTGTGTTTGGCTATGATGATTCAATTGAAAGATATAAGGCATGTTTGCCTAATTGATGATGAGAATTGAGAATGAAATAATAAATGAATTGTGTGGCTAATGTGTTATTCAATTTTCAGAGTTTGTTGTTGGTGGCATGCCTAATGATAGTAACACTCTCTTGAAGTTAGGTTGGGCTTGATCCTTGAAGCCAAGTTGGGTAGAAGTTTAACATGTTTTACTCCCCTTGAAGCTTGGTTGGATCTAGTCCTTGAAGCCTAATTGAGATGTTACAACCCTTGAAGCTAGGTTGGGTTGGTTCTTGAAGCCAAGTTGGGTTGAGACTTAGCATGCTTTGTTCCCCTTGAAGCTTGGTTGAACCTAATCCTTGAAGCCTAGTTGGGTTTATGATAATGATAAATGTGTTGATTAAACCAAAACATCTACTCTGAAAATTGAATGGCATATTAGAGTGTTTTGGGCCCATGCTTGTCTTTGTATATAATGTGATTCTTGAATGGTAAAATCAATGGAACTATGAAGATGTAATATAAATATTGTTATGACATTGAACGTAGTATGATGTGGTAATGTGATGTGCTTCTATGTGTGTGGTTTATGAAATATAAAGGTATGTTGTTAGCCTTCCATCTATGATGTTGATTTATTATTAAAATGTGTGACATTACATTGCACTAAAGCATAATGCTAGCATACTTTGTACTACTAAGCCGTTGGCTTAGCGCGATAGTGTTTGATCGCGCAGGTGACAGAGTTGAACCTGAGAGTTCTTCAAGACCGAGTGAGAGTAGACATTGAAGAGTTCATTTTGGGACTTAAAGATCAGAGAAGATCTGCCAATCATGTATATATATTTTATGTTTTGTAAACTTTGATTTATAACATATTTGTAATAACTTCCGCTGTGAATTGATAAACATTTTATATATGGTGTCTTTTGGATTTCTTTTAAATGTTTGAGATTGGTTTCACTTATTTACAAAGATATTTGTTGTGTCTTTTTAAACTGTAGCATTTTCTATATTCAGTATACGTATATTATGATCGTTTAAGCATGCTTAGTACGTATACAGGATATATGGGTGTTACAATTGTTTTGGTATCAGAGCCTAGGTTTGAGATTCTCAACCTAGGTAAAGTGTAAGAAAAAGAGTATTTTGACTTAAAAAGTTGGTTTTTGAATAATATACATATTTGGGATTGGCAGTCTCTAATCTTTAATGAGAGGCATTCTGCTGTGTTTGCAGACATAGGTTGTGATGGATTCTCACTTGCGACAGTCAGTAGAGGGTAGTGCGGAGAGCGTAGCTCCTGATGAGCTTAGAGAGGGAGCTAGAGTGGATAGTGCTGGAGAGGTACTTGCTTCTATGTCGGGGAGACCAGCTGGTGAGGAGGTTTCACCAGTTTGGCTTAGGCATGTGATTGATTTGTTGAGGCAAGCACTAGTGCAACCACCGCCACCACCCCCACAGCCTTTGGTATCAGTGAGACAGTATGATAAATTAAGGAAGTATGGAGCAGAAGATTTCTTGGGTACTATTGATCCAGCTGTAGCTGAGCAGTGGCTAGATAAAGTACAGAGAATATTTGTTCAGTTACAAGCCACTCCAGAAGAGAAGTTTGATTATGCAAGATCATTATTGCAAAAGGATGCATATAATTGGTGGAAGACAGTGCCTCATGCTATGGATGATCCACCTACCTTGTCCTATGCTGATTTTCTAAGAGAGTTTGAATTGAAGTATACTCCGAGGAAGTATAAGGATGTGAAGAAAATGGAGTTTTTAAGTTTGAAGCAAGATCACCGGACTGTGACGGAATATGAGTTAGAGTTTATCCGGTTGAGCCAGTATGCTGTGGGTATTATATCTGATGAGATAGATAGATGCAGGAGATTTGAGGAGGGATTAAGGCCCTCTATCTTGTGTCTTGTGGCTGGATCTAGATATTATGATTTTTCCCAGCTTGTGGCAGCAGCTCGGAGTGTGGAGAGAGCTCAGGTTATTGCAGCTGCTTCAGAGGAAGAGATCAGGGTTAGAAGGCCCCAGTTTGAGGCAGGGTCTTCGTTTGTGAAAAGAGGTAAAGGAAGTTTTGTTCCTCGGGTTAGTAGGAGTCAGAGGCCAGCTGCTAGGTCAGTACAGTTTCAGAGGCAGAGATCTAGACCTACAGTTTCAGTGGCGAGTGCTCCGACCCCAGCGACTCAGAGATCCACTCTACCCGTATGCATTCATTGTGGTAGGCCACATGGTGGTACTTGTTGGAAGACTTGTGTAGTAGGGGTATGTTTCAGATGTGGATCTCCTGATCATTTTGTTAGAGATTGTCCAGAGAGGCAAGAGCAGATGTCGATAGATTCTGCAGCTTCTCGACCTAGTGTGCGGGGAGGTCGAGGAGGCAGAGGTTTCGGCAGAGGAGGCAGATTTGGGTTCACTTCTAGAGGAGGTTCTACATCTAGGGAGAGTAGACCAGAGGGGGCTGGATCTGCTCAGAGGATTTATGTGATGCAGAGGCAACCAGATGCTTCGGCAGTCATAGCTGGTACTTTTTCTTTATTTGGTATTTCAGTACTTGCTTTGATTGATCCTGGATCCACACATTCATATATTAGTGCAGTAGTGGTTCAAGGTGAGGAGTTCATTGGAGATTTGATTGAGATGCCTTTTAAGGAATATGATGTGATCCTAGGCATGGACTGGTTATCTAGACATGGAGCCATGGTAGATTGTAAAAAGAAAATTGTTACTTTGAGAACTGGTGATGGAAGTGAGGTGATAGTATCTAGTGAGCAGGGACAGCTAGCATCCTTGTTTGTTTCAGCTGTTGCAGCTAGGAGATTGATTAGAAAGGGGTGTGATGCTTATCTTGCTCATGTGGTGGATACTAGAGTAAAGGGTTCTCAAATTGATAGTATACCTACAGTTGCAGAGTTTTCAGATGTGTTTCCAGAGGAGTTGCCAGGGTTACCTCCTGAGAGAGAGGTGGAATTTGGTATTGAATTATTGTCTGGTACCACTCCTATTTCTATTACTCCTTATAGAATGGCACCTGCTGAACTGAAAGAATTGAAGGTGCAGTTGCAGGAGTTGCTGGATAAAGGGTTTGTTCGCCCTAGTGTTTCACCCTGGGGAGCTCCTATTTTGTTTGTGAAAAAGAAGGATGGTACTATGAGATTGTGTATTGATTATAGGCAATTAAATAAGGTGACTATTAAAAATAAATATCCGTTGCCTAGAATTGATGATCTCTTTGATCAATTGAAGGGTGCAGCAGTGTTTTCTAAAATTGATTTGAGATCAGGGTACCATCAGTTGAGGGTCAGAGCTGAAGATGTTCCTAAGACCGCCTTTCGGACCAGGTATGGGCATTATGAGTTTCTAGTTATGCCTTTTGGTTTGACGAATGCACCTGTAGCTTTTATGGATTTGATGAATAGGGTGTTTAGACCCTATCTGGATCAGTTTGTAGTGGTCTTTATTGATGACATTCTGGTGTATTCGCGTAATGAGGAGGAGCATGATAAGCATCTGCGGATTGTGCTGCAGATTTTGAGAGAGAAGCAATTGTTTGCTAAACTGTCGAAGTGTGAGTTTTGGCTTGACCAAGTTACTTTTCTCGGTCATATAGTTTCAGCAGAGGGTATTAGAGTTGATCCGAGTAAAGTTGAAGCTATTTTGAATTGGAGTCCACCAAAGTTTGTGACCGAAGTTAGAATTTTTCTGGGTTTGGCAGGCTATTACCGACGATTTGTGCAAGGATTTTCTTTGATAGTTACTCCACTTACCAGATTGCTTCGAAAGGGAGTTAGATTTGTGTGGACAGATCAGTGTCAGGCTAGCTTCGATCAGTTAAAAGAAATGTTGACTCAAGCGCCTGTTCTTACTTTACCTGTGGAAGATAAACCATATGTGATCTATAGTGATGCTTCGCATAATGGTTTGGGTTGTGTTCTGATGCAAGAAGGTAAAGTTATAGCTTATGCTTCTCGACAGTTGAAACTGCATGAGCTCAATTATCTGACCCATGATTTAGAGTTAGCAGCCATTGTGTTTGCATTGAAGATTTGGCGACACTATTTCTATGGGGAGAAGTGTTTTATCTATACTGATCATAAGAGTTTGAAATATTTGGGTGTCCAAAGAGAGCTCAATCTTCGACAGAGGAGATGGTTAGAGTTGATTAAAGACTACGACTGTTTGATTGATTATCATCCTGGTAAGGCAAATGTTGTTGCTGATGCCTTGAGTCGAAAGTCTTTAGCAGGTTTGACTGTTTATTCGCTCTCGTTGCTTGTTGAGTTGAGAGCGTTGCATGCTAGTTTTGTATCTTGTGATGATGGTGCATTGTTGGCACAATTGCAATTGAAATCAGTGTTGTTGGATCAGATTAAAGAAGTTCAATTGGCTGATAAGAAGATTCAAAAGATTATTTTAGATTGCCAAAATGGAAAGAGTCGAGATTTTATTGTGAAAAGTGATGGGAGTCTTTGGTTTAAAAACAGATTGTGTGTACCTAATGATGCTAATTTGAGAAAGATCATTTTAGAAGAAGCCCATCAGTCAGTGTTTGCTATGCATCCGGGCAATACAAAGATGTATCATGATTTGAAACAGTATTACTGGTGGTCCGGTATGAAGAGAGACATAGCAAAGTTTGTGCCCAAATGTCTCACATGTCAAAGGGTAAAAGCTGAGCATCAAGTTCCAACCGGGTTGCTTCAACCTTTGTCAGTGCCTGAATGGAAATGGGATAGAGTGACCATGGATTTTGTGTCTGGTTTACCATTGACACAAAGGAAGCATGATGTTATTTGGGTGATTGTTGACAGGTTGACTAAGACAGCTCATTTTCTTCCGGTTCGGATGAATTACTCTTTGGAGAGGTTAGCTGAGCTGTATATCCACGAGATTGTGAAGTTGCATGGTGTCCCAATTTCTATAGTGTCTGATCGAGATCCCCAGTTTACTTCCAGGTTTTGGAAGAGTTTGCATGGTGCTTTGGGTTCTTGATTACACTTCAGTACTGCTTTCCATCCGCAGACAGATGGACAGTCAGAAAGAGTGATACTGATTATCGAGGATATGTTAAGAAGCTGTGTCATTGATTTCTCTGGAGGTTGGGATAGATTCTTACCACTTGTGGAATTTGCATAAAATAACAATCATCAATCCAGCATTGGTATGGCACCATTCGAAGCACTGTATGGTAGACGGTGTAGGACACCTTTATGTTGGAATGAGCTTGGAGAAAGTAAGATAATTGGTCCTGATCTGGTTAAAGAAACTGAAGAGAAAGTGAAAATGATTCAAGATAGGTTGAAGACAGCTTCAGATCGACATAAGTCTTATTCAGATTTGAAGAGGAGAGACATTGAGTATAATGTGGGAGATAAGGTATTTTTGAAAGTGTCTCCTTGGAAGAAGATCTTAAGGTTTGGTCGGAAAAGGAAATTGAGTCCTCATTTCATTGGACCGTATGAAGTTTTAGAAAGAATTGGACCAGCTGCTTATCGGCTTGCCTTGCCACCAGAGTTGGATAGGATTCATAATGTATTTCATGTTTCTATGTTGAGGAGATACAGGTCGGATTCTTCTCATGTGTTGCCAATTGAATCTATCGAAGTGAGTCCAGATTTGACATTTGCAGAAGAACCAGTTGCTATCTTGGCATTTGATGTGAAAGAATTAAGAAATAAGAAAGTGCCTTTGGTGAAGGTTCTATGGAAGAATCATGGGAGAGAAGAGGCAACTTGGGAGAGTGAGCAATCAATGCGAGACCAATATCCTCAACTTTTTCAGACTTAATGACAGGTGATTTCGAGGACAAAATTTCTTTTTAGAGGGGGAGAATTGTAATATCCCAAAGTGTGCCCTAGAAGTTTTAATTCAATTGTTGTTTGATTTGAATTTAATGTATATATGTTGTTGCAAAGGAAATGATTGTGTTAATGGAATGTATATGTTGTATATATGTTACTATATATAACATATATGTTGGTCAAATGGAGAGTCAAGGGAAGAAGATATTTTTATTTGGGATGATGTGAATTTACTTTAATGGGCATATAAGTGACAAAGGTTAAGTTAAATGGATGAGGGCATTTAGGTAATTGTTTTGTTAAAATTGCTTGGTGGAGATTTAAAGAAAAAGAGAAGTTTGACTTGTGTTTATTTTCTTTTCTTCACATTTCTGTGCCGGCTATCCAAGAATAGAGAGAGCAAGAGAGGTGTTCTAAATGCTAGAATCAAATTGAAGGAAGAATCAAAGGGTTAAGTTAGAGATTTGTGAAATTTCTTCATTTAAGGTAAGTACTTTCTTGTTTTCCTTTGTTATTATTGAAGTTGTGTTTGAAGATGAGTTGTGATTTGTTGATATTATGAATTGGTGTGTTTGAGATCTGTTTATAAGTGTTGAAATGGATTGTAAGTTAAAAAGGTTAAATTGGTGTTGGTTTTGTTTGAAGATGGTAAGTTAAGTGGATGTTGATATTGAAAGAAGAAGATTGATGTTGGTTTAGGGTTTGATGTGGTAAGTGATTGATTGTATGGTTGATATAGTGTTAATGTGAATATTGTGATGAATATGTGTTAATAACATTGATTACACCCATTTGAATGAGGTTGTATTGTGCATAATGTGTTTTTATTCAATCAAAATTGAGTTGGCAATATTTAGGGTTTGTATACATGAGAGACATGGCCAAACCAAGGAAGAGACACGGCCAAACTAAAGGATTTTTGAGAGACACGGCCAAGTCTATGGAAATTTGGCCGTGTTGGATGATTTTTGGAGAAGACACGGTCGTGTCCCTTGCCCATGTTTGCTTCTGTTGCTTTTGGTTGAGAGACATGGCCACAAGCTTGGCCGTGTCCCTTGAGTGTGTTGGCCACTGTGATTTTTCCTTGCTCTTCTTACATGAGTGAGATTGAACTTACATTTGATAATGCATATGATACTAGATGAACAAGGTTATGTATTATGTGCATGGTGAATCTTGTGAATGGTAATGTGTTATGTAAATAATGTATTTTGAAATGTTATACCAATGATGCTATATGTATAATATGAATTGAGATATGAAATGATGTGAAGCCATTGTGTTTGGCTATGATGATTCAATTGAAAGATATAAGGCATGTTTGCCTAATTGATGATGAGAATTGAGAATGAAATAATAAATGAATTGTGTGGCTAATGTGTTATTCAATTTTCAGAGTTTGTTGTTGGTGGCATGCCTAATGATAGTAACACTCTCTTGAAGTTAGGTTGGGCTTGATCCTTGAAGCCAAGTTGGGTAGAAGTTTAACATGTTTTACTCCCCTTGAAGCTTGGTTGGATCTAGTCCTTGAAGCCTAATTGAGATGTTACAACCCTTGAAGCTAGGTTGGGTTGGTTCTTGAAGCCAAGTTGGGTTGAGACTTAGCATGCTTTGTTCCCCTTGAAGCTTGGTTGAACCTAATCCTTGAAGCCTAGTTGGGTTTATGATAATGATAAATGTGTTGATTAAACCAAAACATCTACTCTGAAAATTGAATGGCATATTAGAGTGTTTTGGGCCCATGCTTGTCTTTGTATATAATGTGATTCTTGAATGGTAAAATAAATGGAAATATGAAGATGTAATATAAATATTGTTATGACATTGAACGTAGTATGATGTGGTAATGTGATGTGCTTTTATGTGTGTGGTTTATGAAATATAAAGGTATGTTGTTAGCCTTCCATCTATGATGTTGATTTATTATTAAAATGTGTGACATTACATTGCACTAAAGCATAAAGCTAGCATACTTTGTACTACTAAGCCGTTGGCTTAGCGCGATAGTGTTTGATCGCGCAGGTGACAGAGTTGAACCTGAGAGTTCTTCAAGACCGAGTGAGAGTAGACATTGAAGAGTTCATTTTGGGACTTAAAGATCAGAGAAGAACTGCCAATCATGTATATATATTTTATATTTTGTAAACTTTAATTTATAACATATTTGTAATAACTTCCGCTGTGAATTGATAAACATTTTATATATGGTGTCTTTTGGATTTCTTTTGAATGTTTGAGATTGGTTTCACTTATTTACAAAGATATTTGTTGTGTCTTTTTAAACTGTGGCATTTTCTATATTCAGTATACGTATATTACGATCGTTTAAGCATGCTTAGTACGCATACAGTATATAGGGGTGTTACAAGATGGATGCACTTATATATGAATGCGTTGATCCAAGATCTATTAGAGCAAGAACTGAAAAGGTATGTGATGAGGCAGTAGGCTAGTTGAGGTTGGGCCATCTCAGCAAGTGTATGTGATGCAGTGGCAGCTGGATGCTTCAGCCGGATGTAGAGCCTCCTCTCTGAATAATCCCAGGTCAACTACCTCTACTAAAACCTTTGCCCCCTCGACCTCCTCTAACACTAGGTCGAGAAGCTGTAGTATCAGTCTGTCTATCCTCCGGTAATCTTTGATGAAATGATCTGGTGACCCACATCTAAAACACACTCCTGGTCCACCCATCTTCTAGCAAGCACCCCCATGTGCCCTACCACAATGGACACATGTAGGTGGAATAGACCTATGAACCATTGGAGTTGGAGCACTAGCTACAGAAACTGTAGGCCTCGGTCTCTACCTCTGATACTGAACTAACCTACCAGACTGCCTCTGGCTCTTACTAACCCTCGAAAAATAGCTTCCTCTGCCTCTCTTCATAGATGAAGATCCTACCTCAAACTGGGGTCTCCTAACTCTAGTCTCCTCCTCAGTAGCAGCTGCTGCAATACCCTGTGCTCTCTCAACACTCCTAGCTGCTGCAACTAACCAAGAAAAATCTTGGTACCGGGAACCAGCAACAATACACATAATAGAGGGTCTCAACCCCTCCTCAATTCTCTAACACTGGTCTATCTCATCTGAAATAATCCCACTGGCATAATGACTTAATCGAATGAACTCTATCTCATACTCTGTCACTGTCCAGTTATCCTATCTCATATTCAGAAATTCCATCTTCTTCTCATCCTTATACTCCTTCAGAGTATATTTCTGCTCAAACTCCCACAGAAAATCACCATAAGTCAAGGTCGGCGGATCATCCATCGTATGTGGAACCGTCTTCCACCAATCATAAGCATTTCTCTGCAGAAGGGATCTAGCATAGTCAAACTTTTCCTCAGGAGTAGCTTGCAACTGGATGAATACTCTCTGAACTCTATCTAACCACTGCTCAGCTACTGCAGGATCTATAGTACCAAAGAAATCCTCAGCTCTGAACTTCCTCAATTTATCATACTGCCTCACAGGTACATACGGTTGTGGTTGCGGTGGTGGCTGCTGCACTGGAGCCTGCCTCAATAATTCTACCATATGCTGTAACCAAATAGGCTGAATCTCTTCAATAGCTGGTCTCTCTGGCATAGGAGCAGGTGCCTCTCTAGCTCTCTCAACCCTATCTCCATCTCTACTGTCATCAATAGCTACACTCTCAGCACTACCCCCTATGGACTGACGTGACTGAGACTCCATCACTACCTACATCTGCAAACACAGTAGAAGATTACCTCATCAAAGATCAGAATCTGCCAGTGCCAATGCATGTATCTTATTTAAAAACCATATTTTAAAAAATCTAAATTTCCTTTTTCTTACAATTCACCTAGGTTGAGAACCTCAAACCTAGGCTCTGATACCAAAATAATTGTAATATCCCTATACCCCATATTCATACACCACATACACCCACATATGTAATATACGTATACCAGATACAAGAATGTTACAGTCTATTTGCAGCAAACTAATCTTTAAAACTTTAACATCAAATCATCATTATAAATAGTAATAGATAAAACATTCCTTGTTAAAATACATATACATATATCTTCATTACACCCAAAGTTTATCCAAAACATTTGTTTAATAAGCAGCGAAAAATGTAGCGGAATATACATATGTATACATTAAAAATAATATTTACATAAATATAGAGTTTATACATGCTTTGCAGTTCGTCTCTGATCATGAAGCCCAACAATCACACTTCACAAGGGATCACAGGCCTAGACTCGACTCGGTCTAGCTGAACTCTCCAGTTCAACTGGATCTACCCCGTCACCTGCGCGATAAATCACAATTGAGCTAAGCCAAAGGCTTAGTGGTACAACCCATGATAACAATATGATTCAATATAATGCCAATGTCAAACTTTCAAGAATTAGAAGCAATATACAAGGATATCATATTTCATAACATTAAATCTCATTACATTGTTCAATTGTTCCATTATTCATAATTCACATTAAAGCAAAGACAAGCATGGGCCCAAAAGAATCTAATATGCCATTCAAATTCCAGAGTTACTGTTTTGGTCCAATAATCACATTTATCAAGCCCGTAGGCAAATCATTATCACAATGAGGATTACCTCATATGTAACATTCCAACTAGGCTTCAAGGACTAGGCCCAACCAAGCTTCAAGGGGAGCATAGCATCAACCCAACCTGGCTTCAAGGACCAAGCCCAACCCAGCTTCAAGGGATTATTACTTTTAGGCATGCCACCAACAACAAAACTCTGAAAATTGAATAACATACTAGGCACACAATTCTTTCATAATTTCATTATCAAATCCATTCACATTTTCTCATGATTATCTAGGCATAATGCCCCAAATATTTCATTTATATCATTATAGCCATCAACAATGGCTTCACATTTCATCATTAGGGTATACATAACAAACTACATTGTTCATATATTTTGAATCCTTGACATATATTTCACATAGTTCACATATATCAACAATATAATAGGTAACCTAACACATTTTCCAACCAAATGTGTTAAGTCCCAAAGTCATGTAAATGTATGCAATCATGTAAGGTTTGTACTTACCTCTAAGAGCAACAAACATCAATCTAACTACCTCCTCTTCCAAGAATCCTTCAACACTTGGATTGGTTACCGCAAATCTCTTCAAAACCTAATCCAAATGTAATTATACACACTCACTTAGTGATTCACATAAGAAAATAAGGATAAGAACTAACTAGGGAAAACCATACATATGACACGCTCAACAACACGTTCATCCCTGATCGTGCCCTAAACCCACAACACAGAAGCTTTGACATGCTCAGTGACATGGGCGTGTCACTGCACGTGTTAATTATCCCCCAACACAGTGGCTATGACACGCTCAGTGACATGGGCATGTCACTGGACGTGTCAATCCTCCAACAACACAGTAGCTGTGACATGCTCAGTGACATGGGTGTGTCACTGGATGTGTCACCAACCCAGAAAATAGAACCAATGACACACCCAAAGACATGGCCGTGTTACTGGGCGTGTCAGGCCAAAAACTTGAAATCAACACCAAAAATTCCACATCCAACAAACCTCTTTCTTTTACCCTTTTTCACTCCAAACAAACTTAACCAAAACCATCAATATACCATAATAAACTTGCATAACATCAATACAACTCAATTACATGCATCAACACACAAACACAACCTTATTTTACAACTCAACACATACACACTCCACAACTCTTGTTTTCTTCACTAAACTTAACATTTTCTTCAATCCAACCCCAAAATTTAAAGTCAATTTAAACCAAACAACCTCAAACATACCAAATCAACCAAAAACACATCTACAATAACTATTCACCAAATTCAAATACACGAACTCCAAAAGAACATAAAGAAACAAGTTGGAAACTTACCAAAAGTGAAGAAAATCCTTAAAACTCCAACTTGATCTCTTGAAACCCTTCAATTGCTTGAGTTAGGAATTAACAAAACCTCTCTTTTCCTTTGGCAATGGTGATGGCCGGCTAACCAAGAGAAGAAAGAAGAAGATGAAGATGAGCTTTCCTCAAGTCAAAGCCAATCTCCTCTCTTAACCACACAAAAACTCTCTTTAATCTCAACCAAACAATTAAATATTATAATAATATAAATATCATCTTTCACTTATTTTTAAATTTATATTTAAAATAATTAATTATCTCATTTGACCATAATTAAAACATTGACTTGTATATGTTGTATATATTCCTATATATACAACATATGCATACTCCTTCTTTTTATCTTCTCACTTAATCAAATATACACTTAATATCATTTAATTCCATTACAACAACAAGCATTCCAAAATTTTAGTGTATCATTTGGGATATTACAGGTTTAATTAATGCTGCAGCAGCTTTTATGGACTTGATGAATCCAGTCTTCAAACCCTATTTAGACCAATTTGTAGTTGGTTTCATTGATGACATATTGGTTTATTCCAAAAATAAAGAGGAGCATGATTAGTATTTGAGAATTACACTACAGATTCTAAGGGATAATCAATTGTATGCTAAATTATCGAAATGTAATTTTTGGTTGACGGAAGTGGCATTTCTAGGTCATGCAGTATCAACTAGCGGTATACGTGTAGATCCTTGTAAAATTGAGACTATTTTAAATTGGCAACATCCAAAAAATATAACAGAAGTCTGGAGTTTTCTTGAGTTAGCTGGTTACTATAGAAGATTTATACAAGGGTTTTCGAAGATAGCATTTCCTTTAACTAAGCTCCTTAGAAAAGAAATTAAATTTGAGTATAATGCCCAGTGTCAAGCTAGTTTTGAATAATTGAAGGCTATGTTGACTGAAGCACTGATATTGACACAACCGACCTTAGATAAGGACTATGTGATTTATAATGATGCTTCACATCAGGGACTCAGCTGTGTGTTGATGCAAGAGGGTAAGGTAATTGCTTATACTTCTAGGCAATCTCATGAATTGAATTACCCTACACATGATTTGGAGTTGGCTACTATTGTATTTGCTCTTAAGATCTAGTGACATTACTTGTATGGTGAAAGGTGCTACATTTTCACTTACCATAAAACTTTAAAATACTTGCCAAAGCAAAAAGAACTAAACTTAAGGCAGAGAAGGTGGATGGAATTGATTAAAGATTATAATTGTATAATGGACTATCATCCTGAAAAAGCTAACGTGGTAGCCGATGCTTTAAGTCGAAAGACTTTAGCAGGTATGTTGTATATTGAATATTATAATACTATATGTATATATAAATTAAATAAACTAAATGATATGATGTGCTATGTTAGCAAAATTGAGGGTTAAACCAACAATAAAGCAAAAAGTACTAAGAACTCAGAAACAAGATTAAAAGTTATTAGAAATGTTGAAACAAGTACATGAAGGTGAAAAGCCAAATTATGTTATATTAGAAGATGGTGGATTGTATTATAGAGGTCGATTGTGTGTACCTAATGTGAAGGAACTAAAGGAGTATACACTTAGTGAAGCTCATAATATTACGTATACTGTACATCCCAGAGGTAATAAGATGTACCAGAATTTCATGTCTCATTATTGGTGGCCTGGTATGAAGAGAGATATTACTGAATATGTGACTCGTTGTTTAGTGTGTCAACAAGTCAAAGCAAAACATCAAGTACCATCGGGTCTTTTGCAACCTATATCAATACCAGAATGGAAATGGGATAAAATCACCATGGATTTTGTGGCTGGGCTTCTGAACACCTAAAAGAAGCATGATACAATTTGGGAAATTGTTGATCGATTAACCAAATCATCTCATTTCCTTCCCATTCGAATTGATTATTCAATGGATAGACTTGCTAAATTGTATATTAATGAGATAGTCAGGCTTCATGGAGTGCCAATATCTATTATTTCATACCAAGACCCTCGATTTACTTCAAGATTTTGGGAAAGTTTTCAGAAAGCATTAGGTACTCGACTTCATTTTAGTACTGCATTTCATCCACAGACTGATGGTTAATCGGAAAGGGTGATACAAGTACTTGAGGATATGCATAGAAGTTGTGTAATCAATTTTTAAGGTATCTAGGATAGATATCTGCCTTTAGTAGAATTTTCCTATAACAATAATTATCAAACGAGTATTGGAATAACGCCATATGAAGCACTCTATGGAAGGAAGTGTAGAACTCCATTGTGTTGGATGGAATTGAATGAGAGCAAACTTGTGGGACCTGATCTTATATGGTAAACTGAAGACAGAGTGAAGCTTATAAAGGATCGATTACAAATTGTAACGGATAGACAAAAATCATATGCAGATTTGAAATGACGTGACATTGAATATAGTGTTGGAGATAAGGTATTTTTAAAAGTATCACCATAGAAGAAGGTTCTTCGCTTTGGGAAGAAAGGTAAACTAAGACCTAGGTTTATTAGACCATATGAAATACTTGAACGTGTAGGTCCAGTAGCTTATCGACTAGCTTTACCTCAAAAACTGGCTAGGATCCATATTGTATTCCACGTGTCAATATGTAGGCGACATAGATCAGATCCATCACATGTGATTCAAGAAGAGTCCATTGAAATTCATCCAGATTTGAATTATGAAGAAGAACCAATGGTTATCTTAGCTCATGAAGTAAAGGAGTTGTGTAATAAGTGCATTCCTTTAGTGAAAGTGTTGTGGAGAAATCATTCGATAGAGGAAGCAACTTGGGAAAGCAAAGAGGCAATGAGACAATAATACCCTCAATTATTTCAAGAGTCCATAACAGGTAAATTTCGAGGATGGAATTTCTTTAGTGGGGGAGAATTGTAATGTTTAAAATTTTAAATAGCAAACTTTTTAATTATATTGATAATTAATAGTGAATAGTGATAAAAGTAACATGGACAAATGATATAAATAGTGAATCTTAAAATTTACTGAAAAAAAAAACATTTTTACAATTTTACAAGACTAAAAATTAAATTATAATCAAAGGTTAAGAAAGAGGGTGCACCATAGTTAAAATGAGATTGCCCACACTAGATTGGACTTATTATATATATATATATATGTATATAGTATAGAATTTTCTTTTCTCTTCTCGTTTTTCTCCATCATCCATGCCATCTACCACCACCATCACCATCCTCTCTATTTTCTTCTTCCTTTCATCAAATTAATCAAGAATCAAAGGAAATTCATCTTTTGTTATAAATTTTTAAGAGAATTAGCTAGAGTAGGTGAGATTATCAACAAGTCATTAAAGAGAAAAAGAAGGATTTTGAAGAGGTATGTGCTTATGTATTTTAATTTGTAAATATTTGAATTTCTATTAGTTTTAATATTTGAATTGATTTATTGAGTCATTTATAATGAATTATTTCTTGAAAGTATTAATTAAATGGATTGATGAGTGAAAAATGAATTAAAAGAACTTATATGCGGTGATTATGATTCTTAATTCAATCATTATAAGAATTGGGTAGTTTGATGTCGTTTTAGCCATGAGTGATGATTAAAGGCTTGATTAATTGAAGTTTGAGTAAAATATTTGATATGAAATCTTTTTATGTCAAAAAATTTGGGTTTGATGCATTTTAATTTAGATTTTCAATATGTTTGTGTTTAATAAAGTTAGAAGTGCAGAAAACACAATTTTGGTATTCCACGGGCGTGGCTCATGGGTACCATAGACATGTTATTGAAGTTAGGATTGCCGGAGGAAGATTTACTTCCAAGGCAGAGCCATTCAGAATGCCATGGCCGTGGGGGTTGAGTGCCACTACAATGGGGGTCTACAATGGTATTTGATAGCTTTGTTTTGTATCCCTCAGGCGTGGGGTTGAGATGCCACGAACGTGTAGTACTTGGATGATATTTTTGGCATGTATTTTGTGATATACTGGCTTGGTATGAAGCTTGTATGTTTGTATTTCTTATCCTTGTGTTGAGAATTCATGTTTATGTCTTAAAAGTATGGAAAAATAGTAATAAACTTTGGATATGTGACAAATATGTGTAATAGTAAATGTTGAACTAAGTTTTGTTCCATTTTCATGATTCAATGTTAATTCAATGTTAACTAAAACTAATTAATTGCCCAAACCATACTAATTTTAGATCTAGCTTGGGATTAAATGGCTAGCCAGAGGGTGAATATCCATAGAGATAGTGGACACATCGTACCATTTATGGACACATTGTGTCATTAGTGACAGTGGGCATATTTACCACTACAGATACTTGAGATTAGGCATTAAATTGCCAACAGTGACCCGTTATCCAAACATATGATCTGAGTTCAGAGTGCATGGGAAAATTTAAAGAAGTTATCTATATTGAAAGTAATGTGTTATATGATTGTTGTTAAATTAATTAATTATTGATTTAATCATGTTCAGTGTTTTAACTTTAATGTGTTTATTAACTTCTTTATTCATGTTTTAAAGTAATAATTTTGTTTGTTTCTAAATTAGTTTTTGTATAGTTCTCTTTCCTTTAAATTTCTTGCATATTATAAATACATAAGCATCACTAAGCTTTGTTTAGCGTGTTAGAATTATTTTCTGATGTGCAGATCAAACTAAAAGAATTGACACTGCAGAGTGAGAGACATACATTTCAAATCAACTGCATCACAAAGGTTCAAGGAGTAATATTATAAATATTGTATTTTGTATAGTTCACATAGCAATATTTTATAATTTTGTATGGCAGTTGTATAAGTTTGAGGGTAGTGAGAGAATTATAATGACGTTTATAATGTAAGTTAATAATAGGAGTTCTTTGTAAATTAAATAGATAAATGTATGTAATACAGGCATGATCACGGTATTACTTTTGAAAATTTAATAATTGCATTAATGTATTATAGCATTTTGGTTATAATTATATATTATATTTATAGTCAAGTATGAGTACTTAAGTGATATCACCTATGTACTTAAGTGTATAGACTATGTAAGGGGTGTTACAACATAGGTGGAGAAGGTGATAAATCTCTATATTGAGGTTGATTTAACCTAAGGTTTGGAGCCATTAATTCATTTGGATCAATGTACAGAGGTTGTGGCATAACTCTACTATAATCTATACATTTCATTTTATGACTGGGCTCAGGTATATCTGAAGTAGAATACCTGAGTTTTACAAAAGTTTGTAATACTGGTTTAGGGTTTGGTTCAGGATAGGAAGCATATATTACAAAAGGTAATTGTAATGCTCTTCCTAAATTTACTGTTGAAGTAGAAGAAGAAGTATCAGAATACCTACTGCTTGTACTTTCTCTAATGATTTTTAATTTTACTTTACCATCTTCATACTGTTTAATCTGGCTGATATTTATGTTAGGTTTTACAGTTTTTCAGGTTCTGGAGGAGAAACTGCTCCTTCTAAAATCCATTCATCAGGAAGGGAAATGTCCTTCCACTATATGGTTTTAGGAATCACAGTATTGACTTTACTAAGATCTGTCTAAAGAAACTTGGTTACTCTAGGTTTATGATGTAATTTGTATTTAGTTGCAAAAGCAGATACCCTTACTTTATATTGTATTTTTTAAATCAATGCTGCAGGAATTTATCCTTCTAACATTTTAAAATTATGAGTTTTAATTTCTAGTACTACATTTTTTAAGATATTAGGGTCATTTAATGACAGTGTAATATCAGATAGATATCAAAGTTAATAGGTCCTTGACTTAGACTGGTCTCTACAGATCCTAAGAGAAAGTCTTGAAAGTTTTAAACCTAGCATCTCTGACAACGATTAATATACTAGCATTTAATCCATCTCTTGTTAAAAGTTTTATACCAATTTATGCTAATCCTATATGTATATATTTATACTTTTTGTCTTTGTGATATTTTAGAAATTCAGAAGATAGCAGTGTAATCCTTTCAAAAGGTTTTCTCAACTGTATATCTCTTTCTTCTATTTTAATAGTATAATGAGTTTTAAAAATATTTATTTTTGGAATTTTATAAATTTGTTCTTTATCTACTTTAGGTATATTCCAATCATCTATTGTTTTATGAAAATCTTCTAAAATTACTTCATTCCTATTTAGTATCCTTTTAATTTTTGATGATTCAGAATTATCTGATTTAGTTGTACTAGCAGATTTACATAAAAAACATTCCATTTTTAGATTTTGAAAAATAGTTTAAAAGTGATTTCTAAGATTTAGGAAGAGACCACTGACTTACTGCCCTACAACGCCTATCATTTGGCCAACAACAGGACTTACTACATATCCAAATATCTAGTCAAAGATCACACTCTTAATACTATAGATCAAAAGTTAAAATTAAAATCTTCTTTATATACTTCTACTACCACCCCAAAAACCTTTACTGATTAGGAAATTCCAAAAACTTTTTTTATGTGTTACATATAATATATAATAACATCTATGATATTAATGGATATAATTTTGGGGTAACATATAATATTGTTATATAAACATATAACAACAAATATCAATTAATTTGCAATAAAAATGTCAACATATAAACTAATATATGTTATTATATGTTTATATATCTTACATATAACAATATATACCAAATAGATATGCAAAAAAATAGCAATAACAAAATAATATATGTTGTTATATGTTAATATATATTACATATTTATTTGTACATTAATATTTTTTTCTATCTCAATTGATATATGTTTATATATTTTACACATAATAATATATATTAGTTAAGATGGAAAAAGAATAAAAATACAAAACTAATATGTGCAAATAATATATCGTATATATTTCAATGTTTGTTGTGTGTGTGTGTATATTGTGTATATTTTATATATATTATATATATGTTGTATTTTTGTGTGTATATTGAAATTATTAAAATATAAAAAATATTTATAAATAAAAAATAAAAAGAAATTAAATAAAAAAATGCAAAAAAGAAGAAAAAACAGAAAAAAAGAGGAAAAATCAAGTTAAAAACATTAAAATGAAAAAAAAGAAACGTTTACCATAAAATTGAAAATCAAAATGTTGGTTGTCGTATATTTGAAAGTGGGGCCTTTCCGATTAACCATCAGTCTGTGTTTTAATGCTTACACTAAACTTACAAGGTGGTGTTTTATGCTCACACCCAACATTCAAAAAATACAAATAGAAATTTTGATGCAATGAGATAAAAATTGTTTATCTTGGCTATATCAATCATAATCATATTGAAAAATGAAGTTTCTTATGGTATTTATAGTTTTCAAGTCTTCAAATAGCCGTTTGAGGTGGGTGCCAACATGTTTGGATCTTATCTTCCACTTTAATTATTATCCAGAGCAACTTCATGGTCATGCCACCAATTTTTCGGTCATACATTCAAAAGTATGGTCATACTACTAATGGTCTGGTCACACTTTTTAAGCTTCTGGCAAAAATTCATCAATGACTAGTACACGCGGCATCCACTAATTAAGTGGAAGAATAACGGTTATGAAATTTGAAATCTGTTGCAATGGTCTGGTCATGACCTCAATGGTTCGGTCATACTTATGGAGGTATGCTCAAAATATGGGAGTACCCTTGGCCATGAAACTTACTGGAGTTTTTTAGAATTTCAACGACTTAGCTTGGTCCTGTTGGCTTTAATGTGGTTTGGTCAGACTTATCATGGTACATCAAAAAATTAAGAGTACTTCTTATCATAAAACTCTCTGGAAGTTTTTCTCAAAAATTCAAGCAAAAGTATGGTTAGACTCCAGTTTCGTTCGACCGGACTTACTATGGTCCAATGATAAATTGAGGGTACTTCTCCCCATGAATCTTTCTGTGTTAATTTACTAGAATTCTAGGCACTGGTCTTCTCCCCATGATCAGACTTTTTTTTATAATTTCTCTAAAAATTAAGTTCTTGCAAAATATAACTTGATGAAAAACATTAATTCTATTCAATTTGATTGCCTAAGACCAAAATAAAGTAAATAAAGCCAAAATTTTGGCTAACAATCTCTCCCTTTTTAACTTTGACAATTAAATTGAAATAAATGGATATAAGTTTTAAATTTCAATCTCCTCCTTAATGTATCTCCCTTTATGTAAATTCAATTGATAGATATTGTACCTTAAGTTATTTTCTTCCCCTTTGACAAACGCAAGAAGAAACAATGAACATTAAACAATGAAACAAACATTAAAAATCACATTAAACAATAAACATTAAAAAAAGTGCATAGAAGGAAAAGACAATGCAATGCATGATCTTGTTACATTGAATGGCACAAAATAATTTGAGATCACACATAAAATGTTAAAATAAAGATTAATTTCAATCCTCATCATTGCCTTCATCATCCTCTTCATCTCCTCCTTCTCCTTTTCCTTATTCTTATGAGCGAGGATTTTAGCCCCCACTCTAATGTGAAATGGTTCTTATGACTTTGGCACTATCAGGCTCAGGTACTTAGAGAACACGGGCCTAAACCAAAAGAAAATGGAGTTGCCACTGGGATGGGTAGGAAAATAGAAAGGGGTAGATGACTCGATTACTAAGAAATTTCTAGCCCCTAATTGGTTCGGAAAGTTGGTATGTATGGGGAAAGTGAGAATGACCTAACACCCCTTTTTAGGTCTAAATATTCATTGGAACTGACCTCCTTTTTAGGTCTAAATATTATTAAATTCTTAACTTATTGATATCATTAATATTACATGCAATTATCAAAATAAATAATCATCCATCATCTTTATTAAAATAAAGCAAACAAAACAGGCACCCATCTGTGGATGGAAACAAGCCTTCACAATGTCCAATGTTCAAAAAAAATAAATAAGATAGGACACCTACCATTTGGTGGAAACATGCCATTTACATTAATCCAAAACTTAAAGCAAATAAAATTACATTAAACTTAACAAATGAGGTACCCACAAAGTGGAAATATACCTCTTACATTATTAAAATTTAAATAATCTACCAAATTAAATCATTCAATCATTCACCATAAACAAATCATTCATAAAAATAAAAAAAAATTAATAAATCATTCATCATAACTAAATTTTAATAAAGCAACAAAAATATAAATTTAGGGGTTTACATCTTAAATTAGGGTTTTTAGGATAAAATTAGGGTTTTAGGGTTTATGGATAAGAAATAGGGTTTTGAATTAGGGTTTACTGGCTATTATTGGGATTTAGGGGTGGATGACTCGATTCCTAAGGAGTCCCCAACTCCTTAATGGATTCAAAAAGTTGGTTACGTTTGGGGAATGTGAGAAATGGCCCAGCACCCCCACAATGCCCGATTCATTGGAACTGGCCTCCTTTGTAGGTCTTAATATTATAAAATTCTTAAATATAACAATATTATCCATACTACATGTGATCATAAGAATAAATAAATACTATATTAAAATCACAACAATGTCCAAACAAAACACATAAATGGACACCCATCCACGGATGGAAACATGTTCTTACATTGTCCAATGTCTAAAACTAAATTGAACACCCACCAAAAGGTAGAAATGTGTCCTTTACATTAATCTCAAAATTAGAACATAAATTAAATTACATGATGCTTAATACATGAGGTACCCAAAATATGGACACATATCTCTTATAATATTTTAAAATCAAAGTAAATCAATAAAATAACCAACCAACCATTCATCATAAATAAATCATTCGTTGAAGACATAAATCGAAGATATAAATAAATCATTAATCGAACTATATAATAAATACTCACTTAATAATGAACACAAATAAAGATGCAAATTTAGGTTTATGTAGCAATTTAGGGTTTGGAATTTATATCTAAAAGCTAGAGCTTTGAAATCTTAAAGAACTAATATTATTGTTAGGTTTATTTTTTTAGAAGAATTATGCTACTATGCGATTAAAATTAGAATTTAGGATTTAAGTAAATAAGGTCCAAACCTATAAAAATAAGATTAAAACTTAAATATTTAAAAAGAATAAGCTACTGTGATAATTTTGGAAAATTGATTAAGGTTTTAAAATAGATTAAGGTTTTAATTAAGCTAAGGTTTGGATTTTGTAGACCCTTAATTTTTGACCCAATCCGATCCAATATGCTTTATTTAGTCCAAAATGATTTTTGTTATTTAATTGGTCCAAAATAATTTTAGTTAAATAATTTTTACCTTAGTATCTAATTTTTATTAATAAAAATGAAAATAAATAAATAAAAAATAAAAATAAAAATAAAAATCGGAGTCGGAAAAAAAATCGGCAGCGAAAAGTGGTCGCGCGGGCCCGTCGGGCCAGCGTCAGTTCTCCCGCAGGCCTGTGGGCGTTATGCCCTCAGGAATTTCCTGCGGGCGAGTTATTTCACCCGCAGGTTCCTGCGGGCAGGAATTTCCTGCGGGCTGGCGCGCCTACGGCTGGCACGCCCACGGGCCCGGCAGCTCAGTTTTTGCCAGCGCAAAATTTTTTGATGCGATTTTTGGAATCCTAATCCAATTAGGTTTTAATTTCTTTTTTTTTATTAATATTACTTACCTTGATTAATTATGGATAAACAACCTAAAAACCACTATAAATAAGGACCAACTAAACCAAATCAAGGGAGGAAAAAAATTGGCAGTGGCTTGATTTTTGAAACCAAATCAAGGAAGGAAAAGGAAAAACTCAATTCAATTGATATTTAAAGCAACAGTAGCACGATTTAATCAATTGAAAGGCAACCAAGGCTTGTTTTTGGATCTAGTTCATCGAAGAAGAGTTATTTTTTGGAGAATCAACAAAAGAAGGTATGTAAAAATCTTTTTGATTTATGTTTTACAGTAGCTAGGTTATAAAATTTTAGTTTTTTAAATAAAAAATCTTAGAGCTTTAACTTAATTTTTCCAAGATTAGAACATTAAAAACGTGACTTTCTTTTCTAAAAGGACTTAAAATTGTTATTTTTTCTTCTTAAAAACCTTAAAACACTCATTGAACATATTTTTCTACAAAACCAAAATAAAATTTTGTTTCTTTCAAATTTTTAAAGTACGTTCTATTTCATTCTAAAAGCTTTAAAAAACATCTTTTCTACTTATAAAAACTTCAATCCATTTGTTTAAATTCATAAAACTTTATAAATCATCAAAGTGCTTTGTTAAAACCCTAAAAATAATTCCTTACCCGAGAACTCCAATTTCAAAGTCTAATTCCAAAATTCAACTTTTAAACTTAAAACAATGAACCCTAATCCTTTTAAAACCTTACACATAATTTTTATGAACTCTAATCCTTTTAAAACATTAAAAAATATAAAAACATAAAAACTCAAAAAAAGTCACAGTAGCTTAATTCACTATTTAAAAATCACGAATTAAAAAGTATTTCAAAGTGTCCAAAACCCTAATTTCAAGATTTCACCATTCAAACCTTAATTTTGTTAATCAAAGATTCTTACCAACCCTTTAAAACATAAAACCCTAATCTATTTTAATTCCATAAAAAGTCACAGTATTCATAAATTAGACTTTTATTTGCTTTATTCAATTCCATACTTGATATGCTTTGATTTATTTCTTATACTTTAATTTATTTAATTTCAATACTTGATTTATTTAATTTATCATGGATGGATATTTATTTTATTGATTTTAAATACTTTTGATGAATGATTTATTTATGATGAATGATTATTTACATTTTCAATTAATTTAGACTTCCAAAAGATGTAAGAGGTATGTTTACACTTGGTGGGTGCCTCATTAGTTAAACATCATGTAATTTAATTTTCTTTTCTATTTTAGAACTTATGTAAAGGGCATGTTTCTACCTTTTGGTGGGTGTCCTACCTAGGCATGTGATGCAAGGACATGTTTCCATCCTTGGATGGGTGTCCATTTATTTGTTTTGTTTTGTTTGGACATTGTTTTGATTTTAATATATTGATGCTTTCTTTTTATTGTGTGTAGTATGGATAATATTGTTATATTTAAGAATTTTATAATATTAAGACTCGTAAAGGAGGCCGGTTCCAATGAACCGAGAGTTGTGGGGGTGCTGGGCCATTTCTCACCTTCCCCACACGTACCCAACTTTCCGAACCCATTAAGGGGTTGGGGATTCCTTAGGAATTGAGTCATCCACCCATTTCTTTTTCCCGGCCCGTCCGGGTGGCGACTCCATTTTTTCCGTACTTAGGTCCGTGTTCTCTAAGGCCCCGAGCCTAAATAGTGCCGAAGTCGCAAGAACCATTCCACAGGGAGTGGGGGCGAAAATCCCCGCTCACAGTGGCGACTTCACTGGGGATAAGAGAAGTTGATTCCGTTGGTCTTTATATTATTCTATTCTTTCTTATAATGATTTTATCCATTGCATCATATTAGTTTGCATCATGTGCATGAGTTAGGACGCCCGTGTTACCCGTGTTATGTTATGTAAGGGATACCATACTTTCACTCAAGGTATGGAGATCGAGCATGGCATAACCACTCATAGCCTCGTACCATTTGGTATATACTTGCTATGGGAACCTAAGCCTTTTTACCCAAAGACTATAGCTCATGTAATTGGCCTAGTTACTTTCCTTAGGTTTTACCCCAAATGCATGCTGTTTAACTATGGTTAATTTATCTTGGTTTAAATCATGGCTTATTTGGTTTGTTCTTTTTCTAATATGACCCAAGTACATTTGCAAGCTCAAAATAAATTTTTCTTTAAAATCCAAAAGACCAAAACTATTTTTAAAACTTTTTAAGATGGTCTTTGGAGATAAGACTTTTCTAAAAACAAATAAAAAAATTTTTAGCTCATGGCCCAAATACTAAGCCCAAAATTCATTTTTCTAAAATCTTTTATAATGGGCTTAAAAAAAAACTATTTTCACCCAACCATTTTTTACAAAGAGCTTGCAAAAATATTTAGGTCAATTATGAAATACCAAAAATCAATTGTGGGCCTAGTTTACACTAAGAACAAATTAACCATGGGCTTGTTTTTGGCATGAATCATTAGTTACTTTTTTAAGTGAGAAATCTATTTATAATAAACCTCTTAATTTCGTTTTAATCCAACAAAGCATAAAATCTACTTTAGTTGGTTGAATGGATTAAAACCTAATTAATGGGAATTATCATGGATTGATTTCTATTTTTGAAAATATAACTATTAGTTGAAACGTCCGAGGGAATTATTCAAAATCAAGATACCCCATGTTGGTATTTTGTTAACCATATACCTAGGAAAAGAGACTCGCCATTCGTGTGTGGATGATATAAGGTTGGAAGGAACGTCCTAATTATCCTTGTTTGTGGTTTGTGCATACATGCATACATACATTTGCATCTCATATCATTGATCCTCTCTGGCTCATAGACCTGAATTACGACAATTCAAGAGCATACAACAATACCATCTACAACATTGACTTTAATTCAAGTGCCTCATTGGAAGGATGAATGCAAACCAGCTAAGGGATATAATTGGTAAAGTTGTCAAAGCTAGGATGGCCGAACTACAAGACCAATTGGTTGAAATTATGAAGGCCTAGTTGATTGAAATTCTGGAGATCATCAACAATAACTCATCTCCCATTAACATAAGAATAAGGGGAAAGGCAGCATTAACGGAGAATATGTTCACTAATAGAGATCAAATGAAAAATGAAGGATCAATCCCTATTTTACAAGATCAGCCGAACCATATGCTATCTAAATGGAGCAATAGGAGCGACTACCACCTCAATGAGCAAAATCAAAAGAAAAGAAGAGGTGTTGAGAAAAATGCAGCAACTGAACCAATAAAGAGGCGTAAATTTTCAGACTTGGGGGAACCTCAGTAAAAAATGTTGGAGAATCTAATGAAGGAGGGATTGTTACAACCTTTGACTCCTCGTCCTTTGCCTAATCCTTTTCCGCTTACCTTTGATATTAAAGCATTTTGCCAATTCCATCAAAGGCTTGGACACGAAACGGACAACTGTATGAAGTTAAGGCATGAGATCCAGAATTTAATTGACAGTGGAAAGCTGCTTGAGCCTAATAAGCCCAAAACTAGGAATAAGCCTTTGCTTAAAATTGAAAGGGCACCACCTCTTGCAACCTTCATGAACAGTTTTATCTTGTCATCTCATCATGATATGGATAGAGAAGCTGCTAAAGAGGATGTACTGCTAAACAAGTTTGGTTTAACTGTGGATGATGATGATGAAGCAATCCTTGCCATTGATATGTCTAAATAAATGAAGTATCTTCAACGCCAACTCAACGGACCTTCTTTAGCTTGAATGTTGCTTTTCAATTTTACTTTCTTTAATATTTACAATCTTGTTTTTCAAATTTAAATTTGTTTGAATAAATTTTTGTTGGTCTTTGTTCATTTTGATGCTCAACCAATGAGGAATCAAGCTTGATAATTCATGAATGAATATATTTATGTATCATGACACGAATGACTTTACTAGATGAGGGAATTGCTCTATAACATTGAGTTATGTATGCTTACTTCGAGAGGGCTCCTGCATAATTATCTTTGTCTAGGTCTTAGTCAGTCTTAGAACATGCTTTGACAAACTTTCGAAGTGAAATTGAACTCTACTTATTTAAGAGAGAAATGATCTAAGCATTGTTTGGTTAGCCAACAACTAGTATCCACCCAATTAAATATTAATCCCTAGTTGTCCCTTTGAGCCTTCATAAAATTTTAGCTTTCTTTTTATTGGCTTACAAACCCAAATAACCTACCTTGAGCTACTGTGATACTTTTGGCAAGTCTTATGATCACTAAGATAAAGAGGCAATAAGATAAAAAAAAAGGCAATGATTAGTCAAGATCATGAAGTTAATTGAAGTTCTTAAGACTATGAAGATAGTTGAAGTTCTCAAGACTATGAAGATAGTTGAAGTTCTCAAGACCATAAAGATAGTTGAAGTTCTCAATACCATAAAGATAGTTGAAGTTCTCAAGACCATAAAGATAGTGGACGTTTTCAAGACCCTAAGGGTAGTTGAAGTTCCCTTAATATCTCCAAGACAACATCAACATTGGAGTAATGAATGATTTATCCTTATTAAAGAAGATTTATGTTACTCCACTCATCCATTATTGGAAGCCCAAGTTAGTACAAACAAGACAACTATGTTTGAGCTAGAACCAAAAAAAAAAAAGAGAGAATAGAAAAAGAAAAGAAAGAAAAAAAGAATAGAGAAAAAAAAGAAGAAGAAGAAAAAAAAAAGATAAAACCTAAAAAGGCGGTTCATAAAGCCAACTGAGTTATCTTTTACCTAAAGCAGCAAAAGGCTTCTATTTGGTTCATAAAGACCTTTTTTGAGTTGGTCCAACCCAACCAAAGATTCAATTAAAATTGGAGAAAAGGAGGAAGACCACACAGTTCTTGAAAGTTCTGTGGTCCAACAAGAAAGAAGGACAAAAAGATAAAGAAAGGGAAGAGTAAGAAAAATAAAAAGAAAGAAAAGGGAGAAGAAGAAAAGAAACAAATTTGGGTCTTAAACTTTATGCAAGGGCAAAAAAAAAAACCGTCCTAGTCAATATCCAGTTTAATGCTAAGAAGATAGAAGAAATTTGGAGTCTAGCAAGGTTGCCTCCAAGCTGCCTAAAATTCCAAAAAGAAATTTGTGGTGTGAAGGTTTGTCCATTGTGTCACACCAGCTCCAATCTCAAAATGGCCTTCACTTAAGTCTGTTTCCCTCATAGACCCATTTCAAGCCTATCAAAGACCTGTTGATCTCTCTTGGTAGGTAGAGTCTATTAGTGGAGATAGTTTGGATAAGCATGCATATGAGATAGACAATATTTAAACTCAATGAGACCTTTGGCCAAGTAATGTGTATGTGCCTATCTGAAGTGCAACAATTCTTGCTTAAGTAGAAATAATCCCCGAGTTTAGTACGGTAACTAGGGTTATCATGTTATAGATATGTTAATTTGGAAAAATCAAGTCTTGAGGTACATCGACATTAATTTGGCAAAGCCAACATTTGATTTCAAAATGAAAAATTCAAAAATTTCAAAATAAAAAAAATGTTTTGTCATAACAAAGCCTTCAAGTTAAGGGAAGTATGTTGAACCTCCAAAGGACACATTGAGCAAAGAAAATTATTATTGGCAAAGTTATGAAGAAACTACCAATTGACATGCTGAAATATAGCTCGAAATAGATGAATCCCTGACTTTGGAACTTGGGATCTCCACCACTCATGTTTTCAACATCTTGAAGATAAAAGCCACAAATGCAAAGCTTTTGATCATTCCAATGCTAGACTTGAACAAGCGTCAAAACAGAACCAATGAGAATACTTCTGCTGATCGCCTCGGTCTGTGAGTCATGGAACCACTGTAAGTATTATTCATGCATATCATGCATACATGAGCATATCACATCGCACTTTCTTGTCTTGTGTTGTCTATTCTTTGGCAAAATGAACAGCAAACACCGCGCGAAGTAAAGAATCAAAAGAAGATGTCAAATCAGGGGGCATGGAAAGACCATTGCTTGAGAAAGCTCCAGTCATTTTACGAAGAGAAGAAACAAGTGCTTGTGCAAAGAACTAGACAACAATAACATCAATCAAAGCTTGTATGGAAAAAAGTCTTTGAAGGGGGGGGGGGGCAAGGAGAGGATATAAGGTCCAATTAAAAATAGCTAAATCTTTCCAAAAACGAAGAACAAAAGAATGGAACAATTAGAACTCTCAAAAGAATGAAGATGTAAAAGACGAAAGATCAATCGAGCTAAAAGAGCTGAAGCCAGGGTAAAGACCCGATCTCAAAGCATAAAGATACATTTTTTAAGGGTAAAGACCCGATGTCAAAAGATGAAGATTCATTTTCAAGGATAAAGATCCATTTGCAAGGGTGAAGACCCAATCTCCAAGGATGAAGATCCATTCTGAGGGTGAAGAATCAGAATGCATAGAACAGTCGGAGCAGTCAGACTTCTCAACTGATAAAAGGTTAGTCAAATTCATTCTCGGGTCCAAGTACCCATTCTTGGGTCCAAGTACCCAAATCAAATCCATTCTCGGGTCCAAGTACCCAAATGAAATCAAAATCAATTCAAATCTCAAGTTAAAGTACCCAGGTTAGGATCGAGTATCCAAATCCGATTTAGGATCGAGTATCCAAATCCATTTAGGATCGAATATCCCAATCCAGTTTAGGATCGAGTATCCAAATCCAGCTTAGAATCGAGTATCCCAAGTCCAGTTAGAATCGAGTATCCCAAGTCCAGTTAGGATCAAGTATCCAAGTCCAGTTAGGATTGAGTATCCAAATCCACTTAGGATCGAGTATCCAAATCTAGTCTAGGATCGAGTATCCAAATCCAGTTAGGATTGAGTATCCCAATCAAAATTAATATCGAGTATCCAAGTCTAGTTTAGGATTGAGTATCCAAAACCGGGTCCATAACCCAAATTTCCCTTAGGTCCAAAACCTAGAATTATCCTCGAGTCCAAAACTCGAATCTAGGTCCAGAACCCAAATTTCCCTTAGGTCCAGAACCTAAAATTATCCTCAAGTCCAGAACTCAAATCCGGGTCCAGAACCCAAATTTTCCTTAGGTCCAGAACCTAGAATTATCCTCGAGTCCAGAACTCAAATCCGGGTCCAGAACCCAAATTTCCCTTAGGTCCAGAACCTAGAATTATCCTCGAGTCCAGAACTCAAATCCGGGTCCAGAACCCAAATTTCCCTTAGGTCCAGAACCTAGAATTATCCTCGAGTCCAGAACTCGAATCCGGGTCCAGAACCCAAATTTTCCTTAGGTCCAGATCCTAGAATTATCCTCGAGTCCAGAACTCGAATCGGGTCCAGAACCCAAATTTTCTTTAGGTCCAGAACCTAGAACATCCTTGAGTCCAGAACTCCAACTGAGTCAAGAACCCAAATTTTTCTTAGGTCCAGAACCTAGAATCTCCCTTGAGTCCAAAACCGGGTCCAGAACCCAAATTTTCCTTAGGTCCAGAACCTAGAATTATCCTCGTGTCCAGAACTCGAATCCCAGTCCAGAACCTGAATTTTTCATAGGTCCCGAACCTAGAAATATCCTCTAGTCCAGAACTCGAATCCGGGTCCGGAACCCAAATTTTTCTTAGGTACAGAACCTAGAATCATCCTCGGGTCCAGAATCCAAAATAAGTCGCCACATCAAAAATTAAGTTTTGTTGCTTTTCACTCTCTTTCACTAAGGTTTCAGATCATTCAAGCAGGGGGCAAACTGTAGACTCTTAATTTTTGACCCAATCCGATCCAATATGCTTTATTTAGTCCAAAATGATTTTTGTTGTTTAATTGGTCCAAAATAATTTTAGTTAAATAATTTTTACCTTAGTATCTAATTTTTATTAATAAAAAATTAAAATAAATTAATTAAAAATAAAAAAATAAAAATAAAAATAAAAATCGGAGTTGAAAAAAAATCGGTAGCAAAAAGTAATCTCGCGGGCCCGTCGGGCCAGCGTCAGCTTGCCCGCAGGCCTGCAAGCGTTTCGCCCGCAGGAATTTCCTGCGAGCTGGCACGCTGGCGCGCCTACGGCTGGCACGCCCACGGGCCTGGCAGCTCAGTTTTTGCCAGCACAAAATTTTTTAACGCGATTTTTGAAATCCTAATCCAATTAGGTTTTAATTTTTTTTTATTAATATCACTTACCTTAATTAATTAGGGATAAACAACCTAAAAACCACTATAAATAAGGACCAACTAAACCAAATCAATTGAGGAAAAAAATTGGCAGTGGCTTGATTTTTGAAACCAAATCAAGAAAGGAAAAGGAAAAACTCAATTCAATTGATATTTAAAGCAGCAGTAGCACGATTTAATCAATTGAAAGGCAACCAAGGCTTGTTTTTGGAGCTAGTTCATCCAAGAAGAGTTATTTTTTGGAGAATCAACAAAAGAAGGTATGTAAAAATCTTTTTGATTTATGTTTTACAGTAGCTAGGTTATAAAATTTTAGTTTTTTAAATCAAAAATCTTAGAGCTTTAACTTAATTTTTCCATGATTAGAACATTAAAAACATGACTTTCTTTTCTAAAAGGACTTAAAATTGTTATTTTTTCTTCTTAAAAACCTTAAAACACTCATTGAACATATTTTTCTACAAAACCAAAATAAAATTCTATTTCTTTCAAATTTTTAAAGTAGGTTCTATTTCATTCTAAATGCTTTAAAAAACATCTTTTCTACTTATAAAAACTTCAATCCATTTGTTTAAATTCATAAAACTTCATAAATCATCAAAGTGCTTTGTTAAAACCCTAAAAATAATTCTTTACCCGAGAACTCCAATTTCAAAGCCTAAATAAAAAATTCAACTTTTAAACCTAAACAATGAACCCTAATCCTTTTAAAACCTTAAACCCTAATTTTTATGAACTCTAATCCTTTTAAAACATTAAAAAATAAAAACATAAAAACTCAAAAAAAGTCACATTAGCTTAATTCACTATTTAAAAATCATGAATTAAAAAGTATTTCAAAGTGTCCAAAACCCTAATTTCAAGATTTCACCATTCAAACCTTAATTTTGTTAATCATAGAGTCTTACCAACCCTTTAAAACATAAAACCCTAATCTATTTTAATTTCATAAAAAGTCACAGTAGTCATATATTAGACTTTTATTTGCTTTATTCAATTCCATACATGATATGCTTTGATTTATTTCTTATACTTTAATTTATTTAATTTCAATACTTGATTTATTTAATTTATCATGGATGGATGTTTATTTTAATGATTTTTAAATACTTTTGATGAATGATTTATTTATGATGAATGATTATTTACTTTTTCAATTAATTTAGACTTCCAAAAGATGTAAGAGGTATATTTCCACGTGGTGGGTACCTCATTAGTTAAACATCATGTAATTTAATTTTCTTTTCTATTTTAGAACTTATGTAAAGGGCATGTTTCTACCATTTGATTGGTGTCCTACCTAGGCATGTGATGTAAGGACATGTTTCCATCCTTGGATGGGTGTCCATTTATTTGTTTTGTTTTGTTTGGACATTGTTTTGATTTTAATATATTGATGCTTTCTTTTTATTGTGTGTAGTATGGATAATATTGTTATATTTAAGAATTTTATAATATTAAGACTTGTAAAGGAGGCTGGTTCCAATGAACCGGGCGTTGTGAGGGTGCTGGGCCATTTCTCACCTTCCCCACACGTACCCAACTTTTCGAACCCATTAAGGGGTTGGGGATTCCTTAGGAATCGAGTCATCCACCCCTTTCTTTTTTTCGGCTCGTCCGGGTGGCACTCCATTTTCTCCGTACTTAGGTCCGTGTTCTCTAAGGCCCCGAGCCTAAACAGTGCCGAAGTCGCAAGAACCATTCCACCGGGAGTGGGGGCGAAAATCCCCGCTCACAGATTTTTAAGAAAACTAACGCTATCATATTTATTTTTGAAAGAAGAGGCTACTGTGAAGGTTTTGAAAAATTGATTTAATTAGGTTTTATAATTTTAAGTGGTTTATCGTTTTGATTAAAAAAAAAACTAAGCTACTGTAATAATTAAAATAACAAAAAATCTACTATATAAAATTTTCTTTTTAATAAAAACTAATTAATGCCTACTGTGTTCTTTAAAATAAATAAAAAAATGTGTCTGTTGATGTTCATAGTTATGGGATTGTTATATGAGTTTTGAGAGTTATAATTCATCAATTTTAATTGATCAATGATTAATGGATGAAGATGATTTTTGATAAATAAAATTAAATATAAATATCTATATTTGAAGGCTCCACCAAAATTGTTGAATAAAAATTTGGGATCAGTTAACACCAAGACAGTCACTGCTTGCTTGCTTGCTGCCTTAATCTTCACATTGAAAATTGCTATAGTTTTTGAGATTTTAGCTTCTGCCGAGAAATCACTTAAAAAAACTCCAAAAGTCCATCTACAAAAGAAAGTCCAAAAGGTCGTCAGGTAATTGTTTTAATGTTATATTTATAAGAAAGAAAAAATAAAAAACCTAATACTAATTGGTTAAGGAAATAAAATTGTTTAGAAAATAAAACTTTAAAATCGAGTAAAAGAAGGTTTTGGCAAAATCAGCAATGCACGCGAATGGGCCTGCGGGCTACGAGGCGCTTGGGCGAGCCCCAATTCGCTGCATGCCAATTGGCAGCCACCGCGTGGCGCGTACCGATTTTTATTTTCTATTCTTTATCATTTTTATATGTATATATTTTTATTTTTTATTTTTACTATTAAAAATATTATATTTAAAATATTTATAATTAATTACATTATTATTAAAATAAATAATAAATAATAAATGTTATTTTTCTATAATAAATAGTATATTTAAAAAATAATAAATATTATATAATTAAAATAAATAATAAATATTAAAATACTATAAAAATTATTTGGGACTATTTTAAAATGTTTGGACTTGACTTGGTAAAAAATTAAGGGTCTACAGTTTGCCCCCTGCTTGAACGTCTGAGACTGCAACAAAAGAGAGTGAAAAGCAATATGATTTTTGATTGGGTTTTAGAGTTATACTGGACTCCGTACCCGAGGTTGGTTTGAGTTTTGAAAAAAATAATTTGGGTTCTGGACCCAAAAATAATTTGGGTTCTAGACCCGAGGTGAGTTATGGACTCAAAAGATAATTTGGATTCTAGACCTGAGGCGAGTTTTGGACTTGAAAATAATTTGGGTTCTGGACCTGAGGCAAAAATAATTTGGGTTCTAGACACGAGGCAAGTTATGGACTTGAAAATAATTTGGGTTCTAGATCTGAGGCAAAAATAATTTGGGTTCTGGACTTGAGGCAAGTTCTGGACTCAAAAATAATTTGGGTTCTGAACCCGAGGCGAGTTGTAGACTCTAAAATAATTTGAGTTTTGAACTCAAAAATAATTTGGATTCTAGACCTGAGGTGAGTTCTAGACTCAAAAATAATTTTGATTCTGGACCTGAGATGAGTTCTAGACTAAAAAATAATTTGGATCCTAGACCCGAGGAGAGTTCTAAACTCAAAAATAATTTGGGTTCTGATCCGAGGTGAGTTCTGGACTAAAAAATAATTTGGATTCTGGACCCGAGGTGAGTTTTGAACTAAAAAATAATTTGTGTTATGGACCCGAGGTGAGTTCTGGACTCAAAAATAATTTGAATTATCTAAAAAAAATAATTATAGTCAATAGGACATTAATAAAAAAATTTGCAAAAAAATTGTAAAAAATTTAGCTATTTTTTACTATACCCATACTCTCTTGCCTCTTGCATGGAAAAATATTTTAAGAGTGTAAAAAATATTTTTAGACACGCAAATAGCTGAATAATTGAATTGAATAATTAATTTTACTATTTAAATACTATTTGAACACTGTTCATTCACTATTCACTAACTATTTACAAACCGTGATTTTGACTTTTTTTTTCTTTTCATTCTTTTCTTGTGCGTACAGATTTGGCTTCAGGAGTGCCTCTGCTTGCTCGACACTCCATCCATGGATTTCACCAGATACCTGCCGCGACATCATTCTACTAGGAAACTACTTCATCCTGCTTCTTCATATGCTGGCTGGGTTGACTGGATCCGCTCTCATGCTGCACTCAACATTCGTTGGTTAGTACCTTGGTGCAAGATTTCTCGTATCACCATTTGAACATATTTGATGTATGTTCCTCTTGCTGCTTTTCGTCGAGGCACTTGCTATGATCCTTGCCGGCTTGACCGTCAGTATGGAGCTAAGCTTTGAGGTTCTGAGTTTACTCTTGACATGGACATGCCTTGTCTGACTAAAGCCTTTTTGGGTCGACTGAAGCAATGTAACAACCCCCCCTGCCCCAGGCTCTCAGAGGGATCCCACTAGACTAGGCTGGGAGTTGGGCCAGCTTGCCAAAATTGGTCCAGATCGCTACATTACTGGACTGCCCTCACGGGCCCTCCAGCCAAATTTATTTATTTGGCTCCCTAAGGAGTCACCTCCCCAGATCGAACCCCTAACCTCCCACTTAAGAGAGCCAGCGAGCGCAATCCAGTACCAATTCTTCCACTGGAAGAATTGGTACTGGATTGCGCTCGCTGGCTCTCTTAAGGGAGAGGTCAGATGTTCGATCCGGGGAGGCGACTTACACTCATGACCGTTGGGTGTGAGCCAAATAAACAAATCCTGCTGGAGGGCCCATGAGGGCAGTCCAGTACTGTGAAGCCCACTGAAGGTTCCTGGACTGGGGCCCAGCGACTAGGGGGTGCCCGAAAGATAGGTGGGTTGTCACAAGCAATGCTGGCCTGCACTCTACACTTATCATCTACCATAGATCTTACATTTTTCAATTTCTTTAGAAAGAATATTGTTAGGATAAAAATAATGAAAGCAATAATAAGAGATGTTTCTTTTCCTTTTATAATTTGTCATCATCTTTCACTATTGTGTTTATTTGTTTTATCCATGTTTGGTCAAATACTAAAAATAGTGCACATAGAACAATTTTAATATTAATTCTGTTTATTAAATTGAGGAACAACCAAACATAAATCCAACTTACACAAGATCACTCCTGTTGCCAACTAGCCCTTTTTGATTTTCTAATTGACAACTTTCTCTCACTTAGCCCTAATTGTTGCCTAGCCCACCCTTTCGGGTTTTCGGAACTAGCGGTCTGCTTTAACTTTTTCCTAAGCCGCCCTTTTGGATTTTCAACCTAGCGAGCTCTTTTTTTTCTTTCTTTTTTTATACATAAAACCTCTTCAGCCTGTTGATGTTCACTAGTTCAATAAACTCATTCCCATCCATGTCTAATAACTTGACTGCACCCTTGTTCATGATTTGCTTTGCAACATACGGTCCCTCCCAACTAGGCCTAAATTTTCCTCTTGGATTAGAGACATTAGGCTTACATTGCTTCAACACTAAGTCACCAACTCTAAACTTTCTAACCCTAACCCTTCTATTGGAGGCCTGAGCTATCTTTCTTTGATACAGCTGATGATGATACAGTGCTTTTAACCTCCTCTCTTCTAATAAAGCTAACCGTGTGTATCTGCTCACTACCCACTCCGTCTCAGGCATTTCAGCTTCAAGGACCACTCTTAACAACTTAATATCTAGCTCAATTGGCAACACTGCTTCCATCCCATAAACCAAAGAGAACTGTGTCATTCCAGTTGGTGTTTGCACACTTGTTTTGTATCTCCATAAAGAAAAAGGAAGCATCTCTGACCAATCCCTTTATGTCTTAGTCAAATTGGATAGAATATGCTTAATTGTCTTGTTTGTTTCTTCTACTACACCATTAGCCTTTGGTCTATAAGGGGAGGATCAGTGATAATGGATTTGGTACTTTGAGAATAAGTCCTTAACTGCACCTTGAAACTGTACCTCATTGTCTGATATCACACTGTGCGGGACCCCATACCTACAGATGAGATTCTTTTCAATAAATCTAGCCATTTGCCTTTTAATATCCCAATGTGTGCCCTAGAAGTTTGGATACAATTGTTGTTTGTTTGAGTTATGTGTATATGTTATGTTGATAGGAAAAGAAATTGAAAAGAGAATGTTTATGTATTGTTTAAAAAGGAAAGTAATGTGTAGAGAGAAAGTGTATATGTTGGGTATATTGTTATATATATAACATATACATTAGTCAAAAGGGATGGTCAATGGAAGAGGATATTTATGTGTGATATGTGAAATTACTTTAATGGGCATATAAGTGACAAAGGTTTAGTTTAATGGATGAGGGCATTTAAGTAATTGCTCATGTAGAATTGCTTGGTGGAGATTTAAAGAAGAAGAGAAGTTTGACTTGATTTTTATTTCTTCTCTTCTCATTTTTGGTGTGGCCGGCTACCAAAGGAAAGAAGGAGGAAGAGAAGTGTTCTAAGTTCTAAACATCAATTTGATGGGAAAATCAAAGGATGAAGTTGGAGATTTGTGAAATTTCTTCAATTGAGGTAAGTACTCTCTTGTTTATCTTTGTTATTTTTGAAGTTATGTTTGAGGTGGGTTGTGATGTGTTGAGATTATGAATAGGTGTGTTTGAGATGAGTTTATAAGTTTTGAGATTGATTATAAGTTAAAAAGGTTGGATTGATGTTGGTTTTGGTTTGAAGATGATAAGTTAAGAGTGATGTTTGGTTTTAGGGTTTTGAAATGGTAGATGATTAAATGGATTGTTAATGTATGGTTAATGTGAATATTGTGTTAAACATGCAAAATAAGTGTTAATGACTTTGATTACATCCATTTGAATGAGTTTATGTTGTGTATATTGTGTTTTTATTCAATCAAAAGAGAGTTGGCCATAGTTAGGGTTTGAATACATGAGAGACATGGCCAAACCAAGGAAGAGACACGGCCAACCTAAAATATTTTTGAGAGACACGGCCAAGTCCATGGAAATTTGGCCGTGTTTGGTGATCTTTGGAGAGGACACGGCCGTGTCCCTTGCCCATGTTGGCTTCTGTTGCTTTTGGTTGAGAGACACGGCCACAAGCTTGGCCGTGTCCCTTGAGTGTGTTGGTTACTGTGTTTGGTTTTTGCTCTTCTTACATGATTGAGATTGAACCTACATTTGATGATGCATATGATACTAAATGAACAAGGTTATGTATTATATACATTGTGAATCTTGTGAATGGTAATGTGTTATATGAATAATGTACTTTGTAATATTATATCCATGATGCTATATGTAAAATGTGAAGGATATGATGAGGTAATTGATTATGTATAGCTTGATGGGAGTAGTTCTTGAAGGTGAAAGCTATAATGATCATCCAAAAATGTATGTGCAATGCAATTTATTATGATAAATGTTTTAATAATGATTGAAATAAAATAGAGGGACATGTTGTTTAGATGACGATGAATTTAAGATACATGTGCAATGAAATTGATTATGTGTGCTTGAATGATGAAGTGTATAATATGAATTGAGATAAAATGTGATGTGAAGCCATTGTGTTTGGCTATGATGATATATGTATTATGTGAAGCCATTGTGATTGGCTATGATAACTCAAATGTGATGTGAAGCAATTGTGATTGGCTATGATGATTCAAGTGAAAGACATAAGGCATGTTTGCCTAATTGATGATGAGAATTGAGAATGAAATTGATAAATGAATTGTGTAGCTAATGTGTTATTCCATTTTCAGAGTTTGTTGTTAGTGGCATGCCTAATAATAGTAACAATCTCTTGAAGTTAGGTTGGCTAAGGCCTTGAAGCCTAATTGAGATGTTACAACCCTTGAAGCTAGGTTGGATTGGTTCTTGAAGCCAAGTTGGGTTGATACTTAGCATGCTTTGTTCCCCTTGAAGCTTGGTTGAACCTAAATCCTTGAAGCCTAGTTGGGATAATGATAATGATAATGTGATAATAAAACCAAAGCATTAACTCTGAAAGTCGAATGGCATATTAGTGTCTTTTGGGCCCGAGTCTGTCGTTGTTGTCAATATGATATACAAATGTTGAAACAAGTGAGATCTATGGTTGACTTTGTTGGAAATGTGATTCATGATTGGTGAATTGTGAGTAATATAATATTATGAAGTATGTTGTGTAATGTGTGTATTGATATATTGATTGTGAGTGTTAGTGATGGATTATGATTGATGAATTGTGAATAAAACAATGTTATGAAGTATGATGTGTAATATGTATATTGATATAATGATTGTGAGTATTAATGATGGATTGTGGTTGGTGTTCATGATATGTATATATGTATATATAATATATGAGATTAGTAGAGATATAAGAAAGGTACAATTCAAAAGGAAAAAATATGATAAGAAACTAATGGTACATGGAAGTGATATTTCATTATATGTTAGAATTTCTATAATGTATGTTTATATGTTATATTTGTACTACTAAGCTCTCGGGCTTAGCGTGGATGTGTAATCGCGCAGGTGACTAGGTGGAAGATATGAAGTCTTTCGTTATGCCACGAGAAGAGTAAGAGTTTGTCGAGACCAACTAGAGGGTGATGCATACATGTTTAACTTTAATTATGATGTATTTTTGGCAAGAGTGTATTTATATGTATAAATGAAGTTTTGATAAAGATAAGATTATGAACTATATGTAAGATCATTAAAAGTATAATTATTTTGTAAATGGTCTTTAAATTAATGTATTGTGGTTTGAACTCTGTTAAAAGTTTTAAAAATGTTTCGAAAAGTGACATCCTTATACTTTATATACTTACTGTATGTATACCAGGTGTATGTATAGTACTTATATGGAGTATCGGGGTGTTACAATTATTTTGGTATCAGAGCTTAGGTTCGAGATTCTCGGCCTAAGTGAAATTAAAAAGAAAAAGTTTTGAAATGCTTAAAATGAATTAAAAAGAAGAGTTTTGAAATACAATTGGTAATACATGCATATGCATTAACACTTAGGTTGGTCTCGGATGTGGCATTATATGATTTGTAGTGTATCTGTGTTATATGAGATGGATGCTAGCGTGTGAATGATGTTTTACATGAAATTAAAGCCAGAGAAAGAAATGATATGGAATTTATATAAGATTGGTTGATAAAATTTATGCAAGTAAAGTGAATTGTTAAATGTGTTGAAATATAAAGAAATGAAAAGGAGAATAAAGTTGAAAATGAGTTGAAATCAAATCAAGATAAGAGTATGTACTTTTTCTTCTACATTTTGAATTTCTTTATAATAAAGTTTATGTTGGGTTGCTAGACAGAGGAAATAATGTTGGATTGTTAATATTGAAAGATATGTTATTAAAATGAGGAGAGTATGGTGGAATATTGAATGAGTTGATTAGTATAGATAAAGTGTGATTATTTAAAGTTTGGGGTATATATATATATAAAGCTAAGGTTTTGTTTAAAGGAAAATAGATGATATTGGTTAACTAAGAATATAAATTGGTATTGTTATTTTAATGCAAACATTGTGAGTTCAATGTTAGAAATGTGAGATGCTTGAATATTGTGAAAGCTCATGGTAATGGTGATAATATGTGATATTTGAGATGTTTGAAGTGAGCTTGATAATTGTGAAAATTATATGTTTTAATATTGCTTTATGATATATATATAGGATGTTTTTAAAGTTGATATTAAGAAAAGATGAGTTTGGCAAATTGAAGCTTAAACGAAGCAGTAAGTTGAAAAGTTAAAGTTCTAGTGGAATTTGATAAAGATCATTTGGATATTGATGATTTAATGTATATTCAATACATGAGGTGAAATGATTAATATTGCACATGAAAGTATTATGAATTGAGTAATGTGATTGATAGTATGAGAATTTGTTTTGAAGTAAAACGGAAGTGGATAAGCAAATAAAAAGGAGCTATTTTAAGTCATTTTACTGCAAAGGGTAAAAAGGGATATGGAAGTATATTAAATGCTTTTAAAGATGAAAGTGAAAGAGATGTCACATTGGGAATGTGACTAAGATGGATGTGAAGTGCTATTATAGTCAGAATATATATATATATATATATATATGTGTTGTATGAATAAATACTTTACATCATATTGGAAGAATGAAAATGATAGTGTTTAAAAGCAAGTGATAAACATTAAATTGGTATTGAATATATGAAAAAGGAAAATAAAATAAGAGTATATAATTAAGTGTATACATGTATATGATATGTGAACTGAGTTTTTCACTATGAATGAAATTATGACTTAAAAAAAATAATAAATAAAAAAAATGTGTGAATCACATTATGAAGGTGACCTATGAATATGTATGTGGTATAATTATAAAATTAGTGATATGGAAACGATGTTGTATGTATTAGTGGATCTAAGAGAGATTAGGTCTTGAACTGTGTAAAGCTAGATGGGTTATGTGATGGAAGTGAGAATGGAATGGACTTGAGTAATATTGGACAGTGGAAATTGTTATATTGAGCATTGAACTTGATGATCATATGATATTTAGAGTCCTTAAGTAATCACATATGGAAATTTCTATATAATTATATATTATAAGAGATTGTAAATGGATGAGAAATGAAGTGACGAATAGAAATTGTATAGAAACTGTATATGATTGAATATGTATATAGTAATGTTGTTGGAACATGAATTAAGTTGATAAAGATCATATAATTGAGTGCAAATTGGTTTGAAACAGAGTTGGAATGTGTTAACTTCTGATATAGCAATAATGTAAAGAAGGAATGTGTAATTCTTGAGATACACCTTAGCCTTGTATTTGTAAAGATTGAGAATAAAATTATAAAAGAACAGTATTGATTTGAAAGCTTCAGGCTTGAATATTAATCTTTTAAAGCCATGTGTTTTGTTCAGTATATTTGATCGATTAATTTGTTATCCATGAATTTGGGTCTTAGACAAAATGTTTGTAATACAGATTTGGTGAGATTGAAAATTTTGTTTGAGAAGTATAGTTAAAAGTTATGATGGATGAAGTTGTACCTTAACATTTTATGTTAAGAATTTGGTTATATTTATGAAGATAAAGGGAGAAATTATAAAATGTGACTGAGAGTTATACTGAATATGTTTATGATATGTAATGATTAAATGAATGAACTTGAGGTTTAAGTGAATGAACTATAGAGAGTAAATATGGTATAAAATTTTTATGAGAATTGGTGGGAATTATATTAAAATAATTTGAAGTGATTTGTTATCATGATAATTTGATTGAATATGAATCGGAAGAGATCAGGAATTGTATATAAGTTTGCCCTAATGGAATTAGGTTATATGTATACATATATGAATATTGTAAAATTTTATGATAAGTGAAATAAATTAATCATTGGTTGGAATTGAACAAGATTGGAATGTGGGTATATTGTGACCGATAGATCAATTGATCTAGATTTGACTAAGATTATGAATCATTATTGAGATTTGATATGTATAATTGTACTAAGAGTATAATTATTCACATGATAATGTATATGATGTTAAATGTTAAAGTGTTATTGGATATGAATAAATGGAGTTATAATAGTTATAAATCATGATAAAAAGGGAAAAGAGTGGTTATTTATAAAATAAGTTGAAGGATAATGTATTAATATCTAAGTTAAGGGAAAAGCATGCTAAAGAAGTAACTCTAATTGTGAAAAATAAGAATCTTGTTAGCCATTGAAGGTTGATAAATGTCTATTTAGACAGTGATTGTAATGACGGGATAATTAATGCTCAGATATAAACCAATGATTTTTAAGGTTAAAGTTAAAAAAGTAATTTCAAAGAGGTGAATGAACAAAATATATTGAATATAAAGATTGGATGAAGTATAAGTGTACTAGTAAATGATTTGATTCCTGTATAAAGACATTAATAGGAAGCGTAATGAGTTCTTTTGAATGTTTGATCAAGGAAGTAATAAGATATATAAACATATAGAATGGTGAGTTATGGAATTTAGAGAAGATGGTTGATTCTAAAGGGGAGAGTTGAAGTTATATGATTTGATGACATAATAACTTTGTAATATCCCCATGTGTGCCCTAGAAGTTTTAACTCAATTGTTGTTTGATTTGAATTAAATGTACATATGTTTTAGCAAAGGAAATGATTGTGTTAATGGAATGTATATGTTGTATATATGTTAATATATATAACATATATGTTGGTCAAGTGTAAAGTCAAGGGAAGAAGATATTTTTTATTTGGGATGAGTGAAATTACTTAAGAGGGCAAGAGTTTTAAAGGAAGTGTGAACAAATAGAAAAGGGCATTTAAGTAATTGTGTTGATGGAATTGCTTAGTGGATATTTAAAGAAGAAAAGAAGGTTGAATTGTCTTCATTTCTTTTCTTTTCTTGGTATAGCCGGCCATTTCAAAGGAAGAGAGCAAAAGTGAGATTTGCTTATTCAAGTTTCAAATTGAAGGAGGAATCAAAGGATTTGGTTGGAGATTTGTGAAATTTCTTCAATTAAGTACTTTCTCATTTTCCTTTATTATTGTTGAAGTTGTGCTTGAGATAAGTTGTGATTTGTTGATATTATGAATTGGTGTGTTTGAGATGTGTTTATAAGTGTTGAAATGGATTGTAAGTTAAAAAGGTTGAATTGGTGTTGGTTTTTTTTGAAGATGGTAAGTTAAGTGGCTGTTGATATTGAAAGAAGAAGATTGATGTTGGTTTAGGGTTTGATGTGGTAATTGATTGATTGTATGGTTGTTATAGTGCTATTGTGAATATTGTGATGAATATGTGTTAATAACATGGATTACATCCATTTGAATGAGATTGTATTGTGCATAAGGTGCTTAATTTCAATCCAAAGAGTGTTAGCTACGGTTAGGGTTTTTGTTTATAAGAGACACGGCCAAACCAAGGAAGAGACACGGCCAACCTAAAATATTTTTGAGAGACATGGCCAAGTCCATGGAAATTTGACCGTGTTTGGTGATTTTTGGAGAGGACACGGCCGTGTCCCTTGCCCATGTCTGCTTCTGTTGTTTTTGGTTGAGAGACACGACCACAAGCTTGGCCGTGTCCCTTGAGGGTGTCCCTTACTGTGATTTGTTTCTTGTTTTTCTCACATTGTTGAATCCTTCCAAGGTCTTTTTGTATTTACACTTTGAACATACTTAAAACAAAGATGACCTAAACAAATGTGTATTGAGGATTCTAAATTTAAGAATAAGGTGAATTATATATGTGTATATATATCAATGATGATCATTTTAATGGATGTTTAATGTTTTTGATTATGTACATTTCAATAATAATGTATTTTTGAAATGTTGTATCAATGATGCTATATGAATAATATGATTTGAGATATAACATGATATGAAGCCATTGTGTTTGGCTATGATGATTCTATTGGAAGAACATAAGGCATGTTTGCCTAATTGATGATGAAATGTGAGAATGAAATAATAAATGAATTGTGTGTCCAATGTGTTATTCATTTTCAGAGTTTTGTTATTGGTGGCATGCTTATTGGTAACATTCTCTTGAAGTTAGGTTGGATTGGATCCTTGAAGCCTAATTGAGATGTTACAACCCATGAAGCTAGGTTGGATTGGTTCTTGAAGCCAAGTTGGGTTGATACTTAGCATGCTTTGTTCCCCTTGAAGCTTGGTTGAACCTAAATCCTTGAAGTCTAGTTGGGTATATGATAATGATAATTGTGATAACAAAACCAAAGCATTAACTCTGAAAATGGAATGGCATATTAGAGTGTTTTGGGCACATGCTTGTCTTTGTATATAATGTGATTCTTGAATGGTAAGATCAATGGAACTATGAAGATGTAATATAAAAATTTGTTATGACATTGAACATAGTATGATGTGGTAATGTGATATGTTTCTATGTGTATGGTTTATGAAATATAAAAGTGTGATGTTAACTTTATGATTTAGATGTGTAACTTTACTTTGCCTTAAAGTATAATGTTGGTATATTTTGTACTACTAAGTCGATGGCTTAGCGCGATAGTGTTTGATCGAGCAGGTAACATAGTTGAACCTGAGAGCTCCTCGAGATCGAGTGAGAGTAGACATTGAAGAGTTGTTTTGGGACTTAAAGATCAAAGAAGAGCTGCCAATCATGTATATATATATATATTCTATGTTTTGTAAACCTTGATTTATAACATATTTGTAATAACTTCCGCTGTGAATTATTAAACATTTTGTATATAGTGTCTTTTGGATTTCTTTTATTTGTTTGAGATTGGTTTCACTTATTTACAAAGATATTTGTTGTGTCTTTTTAAACCGTGGCATTTTCTATATTCAGTATACGTATATTACGATCGTTTAAGCATGCTTGGTACGTATACAGGGTATAGAGGTGTTACAATTATTTTGGTATCAGAGCCTAGGTTTGAGATTCTCAACCTAGGTCAAGTGTAAGAAAAAGAGTGTTTTGATTTTAAAAAGTGGATTTTTGAATAACATACATGTTTGGCATTGGCAGTCTCTGATCTTTAATGAGAAGTATTCTGCTGTGTTTGCAGATATAGGTTGTGATGGATTCTCACTCATGTCAGTCAGTCGAGGGTAGTGCTGAGAGTATAGCTCCTGATGAGATTAGAGAGGGAGCTAGAGTGGATAGTGCTGGAGAGGTACCTGCTTCTGTGTCAGGGAGACCAGCTAGTGAGGAGGTTCTGCCAGGTTGGTTTAGGTAGGTGATTGATTTGTTGAGGCAAGCACCAGTGCAACCACCGCCACCACCCCCACAGCCTTTGGTATCAGTGAGACAGTATGATAAATTAAGGAAATATGGAGCAGAAGACTTCTTGGGTACTATTGATCCAGCTGTAGCTGAGCAGTGGCTAGATAAAGTACAGAGAATATTTGTTCAGTTGCAAGCCACTCCAGAGGAAAAGTTTGGTTATGCAAGATCATTGTTGCAGAAGGATGCATATGACTGGTGGAAGACAGTACCCCATGCTATGGACGATCCGCCTACTTTGTCCTATGCTGATTTTCTAAGAGAGTTTGAATTGAAATATACCCCAAGAGAGTATAAAGACATGAAGAAGATGGAGTTTTTGAGTTTAAAGCAAGATAACCGGACCGTAACTGAGTATGAGGTTGAGTTTATTCGATTGAGCCATTATGCTGGGGGTATTGTATCTGATGAGATAGATAGATGCAGGAGATTTAAGGAGGGATTGAGGCCCTCTATCATGTGTCATGTGGCTGGATCTAGATATCATGATTTTTTCCAGCTTGTGGCAGCAGCTAGGAGCGTGGAGAGAGCTCAGGTTATTGCAGCTGCTTCAGAGGAAGAGATCAGGGTTAGAAGGCCCCAGTTTGAGGCAGGGTCTTCATCTATGAAAAGAGGTAAAGGAAGTTTTGTTCCTTGGGTTAGTAGGAGTCAGAGGCCAGCGGGTAGGTCAGTACAGTTTCAGAGGCATAGATCGAGACCTACAGTTTTAGTGGCGAGTGCTCCGACCCCAGTGATGCAGAGATCCACCTTACCCATATGCATTCATTGTGGTAGACCACATGGTAGTCCTTGTTGGAGGACTGGTGTGACAGGGGTATGTTTCAGATGTGGGTCGCCTGATCACTTTGTTAGAGATTGTCCTGAGAGACAGGAGCGGATGTCAGTGGATACTGCAGCTTCCCGACCTAGTGTGAGGGGAGGTCGTGGAGGTAGAGGTTTCAGCAGAGGAGGTAGATCTGGGTTCAGTTCTAGAGGAGATATGGGCATTATGAGTTTCTAGTTATGCCTTTTGGTTTGACGAATGCACCTGCTGTTTTTATGGATTTGATGAATAGGGTGTTTAGGCCCTATCTTGATCAGTTTGTAGTGGTCTTTATTGATGATATATTGGTGTATTCGCGTAATGAGGAGGAGCATGATAAGCATTTGCGGATTGTGCTGCAGATTTTGAGAGAGAAGCAATTATTTGCTAAACTGTCGAAGTATGAGTTTTGGCTTGACCAAGTTACTTTTCTCGGTCATATAGTTTCAGCAGAGGGTATTAGAGTTGATCCGAGTAAAGTTGAAGCTATTTTGAATTGGAGTCCACCAAAATCTGTGACTGAAGTTAGAAGTTTTCTGGGCTTGGCAGGCTATTACCGACGGTTTGTAAAAGGATTTTCTTTGATAGCTACTCCACTTACCAGATTGCTTCGAAAGGGAGTTAGATTTGTGTGGACAGATCAGTGTCAGGCTAGCTTCGAATAGTTGAGAGAAATGTTGACTCAAGCACCTGTTCTTACTTTACCTGTGGAAGATAAACCATATGTGATTTACAGTGATGCTTCGCATAATGGTTTGGGTTGTGTTTTGATGCAAGAAGGTAAAGTTATAGCTTATGCTTCTCGACAGTTGAAACCTCATGAGCTCAATTATCCGACCCATGATTTGGAATTAGCATCCATTTGTGTTTGCGTTGAAGATTTGGCGACATTATCTATATGGGGAAAAGTGTTTTATCTATACTGATCATAAAAGTTTAAAATACTTGGGTGTCTAAAGAGAACTCAATCTTCGACAGAGAAGATGGTTGGAATTGATTAAAGACTACGACTATTTGATTGATTATCATCCAGGTAAAGCAAATGTTGTTGCTGATGCCTTGAGTCGGAAGTCTTTAGCAGGGTTGACTGTTTATTCGCTCTCATTGCTTGTTGAGTTGGGAGCATTGCATGCTAGTTTTATACCTTGTGATGATGGTGCATTGTTGGCACAGTTGCAATTGAAACCAATATTGTTGGATCAGATTAAAGAGGCTCAATTGACTAATGAGAAGATTCAAAAGATTGTTTCAGACTGTCAGAATGGAAAGAGTCGAGATTTTATTGTGAGAGGTGATGGGAGTATTTGGTTTAAGAGCAGAATGTGTGTACCTGATGATACTAATTTGAGAAGGGTCATTTTAGAAGAAGCACATCAGTCAATATTTGCTATGCATCCGGGCAGTACAAAGATGTATCATGATTTGAGACAGCATTATTAGTGGTCTGGTATGAAGAGAGACATTGCAGATTTTGTGTCTAAATGTCTCACATGTCAGAGGGTAAAAGCTGAGCATCAAGTTCCAACAGGGTTAATTCAGCCTTTGTCAGTGCCTGAATGGAAATGGGATAAAGTAACCATGGATTTTGTATCTGGTCTGCCATTGACACAAAGAAAGCACGATGCTATTTGGGTGATTGTTGATAGGTTGACTAAGACAGCTCATTTTCTTCCGGTTCGGATGGATTACTCTTTGGAGAGGTTAGCTGAACTGTATATCCATGAGATTGTGAAGCTACATGGTGTTCCAACTTCTATAGTGTCTGATCGAGATCCCCGATTTACTTCAAGGTTTTGGAAGAGTTTACATGGTGCTTTGGGTTCTCGATTACATTTCAGCACTGCTTTCCATCCTCAGACAGATGGGCAGTCTGAGAGGGTGATACAGATTATTGAGGATATGTTGAGAAGCTGTGTCATTGATTTCACTAGAAGTTGGGATGGATTCTTACCACTTGTTGAATTTGCTTACAATAACAGTCATCAATCCAGCATTGGTATGGCCCCATTCGAAGCATTGTATGGTAGACGGTGCAGGACACCTCTATGTTGGAATGAACTTGGTGAAGGTAAGTTAATTGGTCCTGATTTGGTTAAAGAAACTGAAGAGAAAGTGAAAATGATTCGAGATAGGTTGAAAACAGCTTCGGACCGACAGAAATCTTATTCAGATTTGAAGAGGAGAGACATTGAGTATAATGTGGGAGATAAAGTATTTTTGAAGGTGTCTCCTTGGAAAAAGATCTTGAGGTTTGGTCGGAAAGGGAAATTGAGTCCTCGTTTCATTGGACCGTATGAAGTTTTGGAAAGAGTTGGACCAGTTGCTTATCAGCTTGCTTTGCCATCTGAGTTAGAAAGGATCCATAATGTATTTCATGTTTCTATGTTGAGGAGATACAGGTCGGATCCATCTCATGTGTTGCCAATTGAATCTATTGAAGTGAGTCCAGATTTGACATTCGAAGAAGAACCAGTTGCTATCTTGGCACGTGATGTGAAAAAGTTGAGAAATAAGAAAGTGCCTTTGGTAAAGATTTTGTGGAAGAATCATGGGAGAGAAGAAGCAACTTGGGAGAGTGAACAAACCATGCGAGATCAATATCCTCAACTATTCCAGACTTGATATAAGGTAATTTCAAGGACGAAATTTCTTTTTAGAGGGGGAGAATTGTAATATCCCCATGTGTGCCCTAGAAGTTTTAATTCAATTGTTGTTTGATTTGAATTAAATGTACATATGTTTTAGCAAAGGAAATGATTGTGTTAATGGAATGTATATGTTGTATATATGTTAATATATATAACATATATGTTGGTCAAGTGTAAAGTCAAGGGAAGAAGATATTTTTTATTTGGGATGAGTGAAATTACTTAAGAGGGCAAGAGTTTTAAAGGAAGTGTGAACAAATAGAAAAGGGCATTTAAGTAATTGTGTTGATGGAATTGCTTGGTGGATATTTAAAGAAGAAAAGAAGGTTTAATTGTCTTCATTTCTTTTCTTTTCTTGGTATAGCCGGCCATTTCAAAGGAAGAGAGCAAAAGTGAGATTTTCTTATTCAAGTTTCAAATTGAAGGAGGAATCAAAGGATTTGGTTGGAGATTTGTGAAATTTCTTCATTTAAGGTAAGTACATTCTCATTTTCCTTTGTTATTGTTGAAGTTGTGCTTGAGATAAGTTGTGATTTGTTGTTATTATGAATTGGTGTGTTTGAGATGTGTTTATAAGTGTTGAAATGGATTGTAAGTTAAAAAGGTTGAATTGGTGTTGGTTTTGTTTGAAGATGGTAAGTTAAGTGGATGTTGAAATTGAAAGAAGAAGATTGATGTTGGTTTAGGGTTTGATGTGGTAATTGATTGCTTGTATGGTTGTTATAGTGCTATTGTGAATATTGTGATGAATATGTGTTAATAACATGGATTACATCCATTTGAATGAGATTGTATTATGCATAAGGTGCTTAATTTCAATCCAAAGAGTGTTGGCTACGATTAGGGTTTTGTTTATAAGAGACACGGCCAAACCAAGGAAGAGACACGGCCAACCTAAAATATTTTTGAGAGACACGGCCAAGTCCATGGAAATTTGACCGTGTTTGGTGATTTTTGGAGAGGACACGGCCGTGTCCCTTGCCCATGTCTGCTTCTGTTGTTTTTGGTTGAGAGACACAGCCACAAGCTTGGCCGTGTCCCTTGAGGGTGTCCCTTACTGTGATTTATTTCTTGTTTTTCTCACATTGTTGAATCCTTCCAAGGTCTTTTTGTATTTACACTTTGAACATACTTAAAACAAAGATGACCTAAACAAATGTGTATTGAGGATTCTAAATTTAAGAATAAGGTGAATTATATATGTGTATATATATCAATGATGATCATTTTAATGGATGTTTAATGTTTTTGATTATGTACATTTCAATAATAATGTATTTTTGAAATGTTGTATCAATGATGCTATATGAATAATATGATTTGAGATATAACATGATATGAAGCCATTGTGTTTGGCTATGATGATTCTATTGGAAGAACATAAGGCATGTTTGCCTAATTGATGATGAAATGTGAGAATGAAATAATAAATGAATTGTGTGTCTAATGTGTTATTCATTTTCAGAGTTTTGTTATTGGTGGCATGCCTATTGGTAACATTCTCTTGAAGTTAGGTTGGATTGGATCCTTGAAGCCTAATTGAGATGTTACAACCCTTGAAGCTAGGTTGGATTGGTTCTTGAAGCCAAGTTGGGTTGATACTTAGCATGCTTTGTTCCCCTTGAAGCTTGGTTGAACCTAAATCCTTGAAGCCTAGTTGGGTATATGATAATGATAATTGTGATAACAAAACCAAAGCATTAACTCTGAAAATGGAATGGCATATTAGAGTGTTTTGGGCCCATGCTTGTCTTTGTATATAATGTGATTCTTGAATGGTAAGATGAATGGAACTATGAAGATGTAATATAAAAATTTGTTATGACATTGAACATAGTATGATGTGGTAATGTGATATGTTTCTATGTGTATGGTTTATGAAATATAAAAGTGTGATGTTAACTTTATGATTTAGATGTGTAACTTTACTTTGCCTTAAAGTATAATGTTGGTATATTTTGTACTACTAAGCCGATGGCTTAGCGCGATAGTGTTTGATCGCGCAGATAACAGAGTTGAACCTGAGAGCTCCTCGAGACCGAGTGAGAGTATACATTGAAGAGTTGTTTTGGGACTTAAAGATCAGAGAAGAGCTGCCAATCATGTATATATATATTCTATGTTTTGTAAACCTTGATTTATAACATATTTGTAATAACTTCCGCTGTGAATTATTAAACATTTTGTATATAGTGTCTTTTGGATTTCTTTTATTTGTTTGAGATTGGTTTCACTTATTTACAAAGATATTTGTTGTGTCTTTTTAAACCGTGGCATTTTCTATATTCAATATACGTATATTACGATCGTTTAAGCATGCTTGGTACGTATACAGGGTATAGAGGTGTTACAAACTTAATCATATAATTAACTTCATATGGAAGTTAAGATAGTATTTTGTTAAGAATGAATTGTTACGGTACTGATAATTTCTAGGACGAAATTTTTTAAGGGGAGAGAGAATTGTAATATCCCAATGTGTGCCCTAGAAGTTTTGATACAATTGTTGTTTGTTTGAATTATGTGTATATGTTATGTTGATAGGAAAAGAAATTGAAAAGAGAATGTTTATGTATTGTTTAAAAAGGAAAGTAATGTGTAGAGAGAAAGTGTATATGTTGGGTATATTGTTATATATATAACATATACATTAGTCAAAAGGGATGGTCAATGGAAGAGGATATTTATGTGTGATATGTGAAATTACTTTAATGGGCATATAAGTGACAAAGGTTAAGTTTAATGGATGGGGGCATTTAAGTAATTGCTCATGTAGAATTGCTTGGTGGAGATTTAAAGAAGAAGAGAAGTTTGACTTGATTATTATTTCTTCTCTTCTCATTTTTGGTGTGGCCAGCTACCAAAGGAAAGAAGGAGGAAGAGAAGTGTTCTAAGTTCTAAACATCAATTTGATGGGAAAATCAAAGGATGAAGTTGGAGATTTGTGCAATTTCTTCAATTGAGGTAAGTACTCTCTTGTTTATCTTTGTTATTTTTGAAGTTATGTTTGAGGTGGGTTGTGATGTGTTGAGATTATGAATAGGTGTGTTTGAGATGAGTTTATAAGTGTTGAGATTGATTATAAGTTAAAAAGGTTGGATTGATGTTGGTTTTGGTTTGAAGATGATAAGTTAAGAGTGATGTTTGGTTTTAGGGTTTTGAAATGGTAGATGATTAAATGGATTGTTAATGTATGGTTAATGTGAATATTGTGTTAAACATGCAAAATAAGTGTTAATGACTTTGATTACATCCATTTGAATGAGTTTATGTTGTGTATAATGTGTTTTTATTCAATCAAAAGAGAGTTGGCCATAGTTAGGGTTTGAATACATGAGAGACACGGCCAAACCAAGGAAGAGACACGGCCAACCTAAAATATTTTTGAGAGACACGGCCAAGTCCATGGAAGCAGACATGGGCAAGGGACACGGCCGTGTTTGGTGATCTTTGGAGAGGACACGGTCGTGTCCCTTGCCCATGTCTGCTTCTGTTGCTTTTGGTTGAGAGACACGGCCACAAGCTTGGCCGTGTCCCTTGAGTGTGTTGGTTACTGTGTTTGGTTTTTGCTCTTCTTACATTATTGAGATTGAACCTACATTTGATGATGCATATGATACTAAATGAACAAGGTTATGTATTATATACATTGTGAATCTTGTGAATGGTAATGTGTTATATGAATAATGTACTTTATAATGTTATATCCATGATGCTATATGTAAAATGTGAAGGTTATGATGAGGTAATTGATTATGTATAGCTTGATGGGAGTAGTTCTTGAAGGTGAAAGCTATAATGATCATCCAAAAAGGTATGTGCAATGCAATTTATTATGATAAATGTTTTAATAATGATTGAAATGAAATAGAGGGACATGTTGTTTAGATGACGATGAATTTAAGATACATGTGCAATGAAATTGATTATGTATGCTTGAATGATGAAGTGTATAATACGAATTGAGATAAAATGTGATGTGAAGCCATTGTGTTTGGCTATGATGATATATGTATTATGTGAAGCCATTGTGATTGGCTATGATAACTCAAATGTGATGTGAAGCCATTGTGAGTGGCTATGATGATTCAATTGAAAGACATAAGGCATGTTTGCCTAATTGATGATGAGAATTGAGAATGAAATTGATAAATGAATTGTGTAGCTAATGTGTTATTCCATTTTCAGAGTTTGTTGTTGGTGGCATGCCTAATAATAGTAACAATCTCTTGATGTTAGGTTGGCTAAGGCCTTGAAGCCTAATTGAGATGTTACAACCCTTGAAGGTAGGTTGGATTGGTTCTTGAAGCCAAGTTGGGTTGATACTTAGCATGCTTTGTTCCCCTTGAAGCTTGGTTGAACCTAAATCCTTGAAGCCTAGTTGGGATAATGATAATGATAATGTGATAATAAAACCAAAGCATTAACTCTGAAAGTCGAATGGCATATTAGTGTCTTTTGGGCCCGAGTCTATCGTTGTTGTCAATATGATATACAAATGTTGAAACAAGTGAGATCTATGGTTGACTTTGTTGGAAATGTGATTCATGATTGGTGAATTGTGAGTAATATAATATTATGAAGTATGTTGTGTTGTGTGTATTGATATATTGATTATGAGTGTTAGTGATGGATTATGATTGATGAATTGTGAATAAAACAATGTTATGAAGTATGATGTGTAATATGTATATTGATATAATGATTGTGAGTATTAATGATGGATTGTGGTTGGTGTTCATGATATGTATATATGTATATATAATATATGAGATTAGTAGAGATATAAGAAAGGTACAATTCAAAAGGAAAAAATATGATAAGAAACTAATGGTACATGGAAGTGATATTTCATTATATGTTAGAATTTCTATAATGTATGTTTATATGTTATATTTGTACTACTAAGCTCTCGGGCTTAGCACGGATGTGTAATCGCGCAGGTGACTAGGTGGAAGATATGAAGTCTTTCGTTATGGCACGAGAAGAGTAAGAGTTTGTCGACACCAACTAGAGGGTGATGCATACATGTTTAACTTTAATTATGATGTATTTTTGGCAAGAGTGTATTTATATGTATAAATGAAGTTTTGATAAAGATAAGATTATGAACTATATGTAAGATCATTAAAAGTATAATGATTTTGTAAATGGTCTTTAAATTAATGTATTGTGGTTTGAACTCTGTTAAAAGTTTAAAAAATGTTTCGAAAAGTGACATCCTTATACTTTATATACTTACTGTATGTATACCAGGTGTATGTATAGTACTTATATGGAGTATCGGGGTGTTACATGCCTTGCCCCTAATTTGTTGAAAGATTCGGCCTCGACCCACTTTGAAAAATAATCCACTGCTACTACAATAAAGCAGTGACCATTTGAAGCCGTCAGATGTTTCTCTCCTATGATGTCAATGCCCCAAGTTGCGAAAGGCAAGTGTGAAGACATAGAATGCAATTCTTTAGGAGGCATGTAATTTAAATTACCATACATCTGACATTGTTGGCACTTCTTCGCAAACTCAATATAATCTCTCTCCATGGTCAACCAGTAGTAACTTTATCGAATTATCTTCGTAACTAGGGATAAACCACTCATGTGTGGACCGTAACTTCCCGCGTGTATTTTAGACATGATATGCTCAACTTCAGGCTTCCTCAAGCACCTCAAGTGCACCCCATCAGGCCATCTTTGATACAACTCTTCATGAAAGGTGATGTATTGTAAGGACCATCACCTTATGCGTCTTCTCTCTTCCTTTGTTGCCCCTAACGGGCATTCCTTGTCCTCTAAAAATCATCTTATAGTGTCATACCATGCATCATGGTCTTTCCATGATTGTTTCATATTCATAGCAAGGAGTTGATGAACTAGTCAAAATCAGAGGCTTAAGGAATAAGTTAACAGGATTTTCCCATACTGAAGCCAATGTGGCTAGGGCATCAGTCATCTGGTTTTCTTCTCTTGGTAGGAGTATAAACCTAAACTCCTTAAAATTCTTCTTCATCAAGGTCAAGTAATGGTGGTATGGTTTTAGCTTCTCTTCTTTTAACTCCCACTCTCCATTTACTTGGGATATTACTAGCAATGAATCGCCAAAGACTTGCACCTTATCCACCTTCATAATTATCAGGAAACCAAAAATACATGCTTCATACTCCACCATATTATTGGTTGCCCTAAACTTCAACTTCTTGGCTAAAGGGATAAGCTCCCCTTCAGGCGATTCTAGTATGACTCCCAAACCCGCTCCTTTCCTATTCACTGCTCTGTCAAAATACATTTTCCATCCTTGTACTTCTATGGCATCTAAATGTTCATTAGGAAATTCCAAGATCACCTCTTCGCTATCTAGTAATGATTGTTGGGCCAGGAATTCTGTCTACCTTTGATTATTTTCTTGGTTACATACTTAATCTCAAACTCTTCCAATATTATCAACCATCGTCCATACTTCCTAATCAAAGAGGGTGTCTCCCTTAAGTACTTCACCGGATCCAACCTAGAAATTGCTTGCATACTATAAGATTGAAAGTAATGTCACAACTTCTTAGAAGACCAAATCACAGCTATACAGGTCTTTTCAATGATACTATACTTAATTTCATAAGGTAGGAGCTTTCTACTCAAATAATAGACTGCGTGTTCAACCCCCGACTCATCTGCTTGGGCTAACATGGCTCCTATTGATTCTTCTTCTACAGCTAAGTATAGTAACAAGGGTTTATCGGGTTTAGGTGGTTTCAAAATAGGTGGATTTAGTAGATACTCCTTTATACTATCAAAGACCTTTTGACACTCTTCATTCCACTTGACTGGCTAATTCTTTTTATGTAATTTGAAGATAGGTTCAGAGATTGTGGTGAGCTTTGCTATAAACCTACTAATGTACTGTAATCTGTCAATGAATCCCCAAACTTCTCTCTCTATCTTAGAGGCTGGCATATCCTTGATCGCCTTAACCTTATTAGGGTCAATCTTAATGCCATTCAGACTAATCACATATCCTAACAACTTGCCTGAATTAACCCTAAAAACACACTTCTTCGGGTTTAATCTTAGCTTATACTTCACTGCTCTCTCGAAGAATAACTCTAAGTTTTGGAAGTGCTGCTTCCTTGTGTCTGACTTCACCATCATATCATCAACATACACTTCGACTTCTTTGTGCATCATATCATGAAACAAGGTGGTGGCCATCCTTCAGTAGGTTGCTCCAGCATTCTTTAACCGAAACGACATCACCCTATGACAAAATATACCCCACATAGTAATGAAGGCAGTTTTAGCTTTATCTTCTTGGGCCATTAACACTTGGTTGTATCCAAAAAATCCATCTACAAACAAGTGTAGAATGCTAGAGGCTACACTATCAATGAGGACATCTATATGGGGTAAAGGAAAATCATCTTTAGGGGAAGCTTTGTTCAAGTCTGTATAGACTACACATACTCTAATTCTTCCATCTTTCTTTGGTACAGGTATTATGTTGGCTAACCAATCTGGATAATCTATCACTTTGAGAAATTTTACTTGTATTTGTTTAGTGACCTCTTCTTTAACCAATTCAGCCCACTTTGGTCTTAACCGCCTAAGCTTTTGTTTGACAGGTTTCATATGAGTGTAAGTAGAAATTAGATGTTTGGCTATGTCTCGATCTATTCTAGGCATATCCTCATTAGACCAAGCAAAAACTTCTTCATATTTTTTAAATATTTTTTCAAATCTCTCTCCCTCATCAGGAGTAAGGTCGGATGTTATGCTAATGTTTTTAGGACTTTCAGTTTGTAGACCCTTAATTTTTTACCCCAGTCCAGTATGATATTTTTAAGCAGTCCAAAATAATTTCTATGGTATTTTAATTAAATAATAATATTTATTACTTATAATATTTAATTAAAATAAAAATTAAAAAAAATTAAAAAAATCGACGACGGGTAAAATCGATGACGAATTGGCTTGTGCGAATTTGCCGCAGGAAAAACCTGCGATGAATTGGCCTCAAGCCAATTCACCGCAGGTTTTACTTGCGGCGAATTGGCCTGTGACCCGCACCCACCCCGCACACCTAGTCAGTAGTGCCCCGCATCAATTTTTGCTAGCGTAATTTTTTCGAAATCCTATTCTACTTGGTTTTTAATTTTATTTCCTAAATGGTTTTTTATTTCCTTAACCAATTAGTATTAGGTTTTTATTTTTCTTATAAATACTACATTAAAACACACAGAAAGGGACTTTGATCTTTTAAAAGGAGATCGAACTTTTGGAAGGAGCTGGACTTTTTCAGAACCTTAGACTTGAAGGGGGAAGAGGCAATCAGCAAGCAACAAACAATCCATCAAAGGCAGCCCACATTGTCTTTGTTATTGTTTAACCAGAATTCAAAAATTGTGGTGGAACCAACAACGGAGGTTTGAATATCTATTTACTTGTTTATGTTTATAGTAGCCTTATCATTCAATTGGATTAATTGTTTAAACATACAATAGATGACCAATTGTTCTACTTACCATCCAAATTCTATTTAAAACCCTAAAAATTATTTTTCAAAACCCTAATGCCTTAATACCCGTAAAACATATTTTTGAAATCTAAAAACCTAATTACACTTTTCTAAAAACATAAAACAATAATCTATTTTCTCAAAACCATAATCAATTCTATTTTTCTAAGATTTACAGTAGCTTGTTTCTTCCAATTCTGAAATCCTTTTTTCTAAATCTTAAACCATAAAATCTTAATTTTCATCACCAAAACCTACAATCCTAAAATCTTAACCGGCTAGCGGGGCTGCCGTATGGGCTCGTCGAAGGGGTCAATATTTATTTGTGTATTATAAGCCTTTTTGTTTAACTCCCTTTATTTAAAACCCTAATTTGGTTATTAAAATTCTAAAACCCTAAATTTATACATTTGTTACTTTATTTAATTTTAAATTTAATTATGTAGTTTATTATATGTTTTGATGATTGATTTATTTAATTTTGATATTTGGTTTGTTTATCATGGATGGATGATTTCTTTATTATTTTTATTTTGGAATTAAAAATTGTAAGAGGTATGCTTCCATGATTGGGTACCTCATTATTTAATCTTTATATAATTTAGATTATTTTCATATTTTGGAATTAATGTAAAGGAAACATTTCCACCTTTTGGTGGGTGTCCTATTTGGTGTTAGATATGGATGATGTAAGGACATGTTTCCATCCTTGGATGGGTGTCCATTTATTTATTTTGTTTAGACACTTTTGTGATTTTAATAAAGTATTTATTTATTCTTATGATCGCATGTAGTGTGGATAATATCATTATATTTAAGAATTTTATAATATTAAGACTTAAAAAGGAGGCCGTTTCTAATGAACCGGGCATTGTGGGGGTGCTGGGCCATTTCTCACCTTCCCCACACATACCCAACTTTTCAAACCCATTAGGGGGTTGGGGATTCCTTAGGAATAAAGTCATCCACCACTTTCTTTTTCCCGACCAATCCGGGTGGCGACTCCATTTTCTCTAGGCTTAGGCCCGTGTTCTCTAAAGCCCTGAGCCTAAACAGTGCTGAAATCGCAAGAACCATTCCACCGGGAGTGGGGGCAAAAATCCCTGCTCACAGTGGCGACTCCACTGGAGATAAGAGAAGTTGATTTTGTTGGTCTTTATATTATTCTATTCTTTCTTATCATGATATTATCCATTGCATCATATTAGATTACATCGTGTGCGTGAGTTAGGACATCCGTGTTTCCTATATTGTGTTATGTAAGGGATACCATACTTTCACTCAAGGTATGAAGATTGAGCACGGCATAACCACTCAAGGCCTTGTACCATTTGGTATATACTTGCTATAGGAACCTAAGCCTTTTCAACCAAAGACTAAAGCTCATGTAATTGGCCTAGTTACTTTCCATAGGTTTTTACACTAAATGTTTGTTGTTTGACTATGGTTAATTTATCTTGGCTTAAATCATGGCTTATTTAGTATGTTCTTTTGCTAATATGACCTAAGTACCATTGTAAGCTCAAAATAAATTTTTCTTTAAAGTCCAAAAGACCAAAGCTATTTTCAAAATTTTTCAAGATGATCTTTGGATATAAAACTTTTCTAAAAACAAATGAAAAATTCTTTTCTCATGACTCAAATACAAAGTCAAAAATCTATGAGTTTTCAAACAAAATTATTTTTGCATTTCATCCAACCTTTTCTTACAAAGAGCTTACAAATTATTTAGGTCAATTATGAAAATATCAAAAATCAATTGTGAGCCTAGTTTATACTATGAATTATTAATCATGGGCTTATTTTTAGCATGAATCATTAGTTGCCTTTTCAAGTGAGAAATCAATTTATAAAAACCTCTTAATTTAGTTTTAATCAAATATAGCATAAAAGCAACTATAGTTGGTTGAATGGATTAAAACCTAATTAATGGGAATTATCATGAACTAATTTTCATTTTTGAAAATATGACTATTGGTTGAATCGTCCGAGGGAACATTTTGAAAACAAAATATCCCATGTTGGTATTTTTGTTAGCCATATACCTAGGAAAAGAGACTCGCCATTCGTGTGTGGAAGTTATAAGGTGTGAAGGAATGACCTATTTATCCTTGTTTGTTTATTGTTTGTGCATACATGCATACATGCATCACATCACATATCATTAATCCTTTCTGGCTCACAGCCTTGGATTATGACAATTCAAAAGCTTACGACAATCCGACCTACGTCGGAGATGAAGAATCTATCAGCGACTCAATCACTTTTTCACCAAAAGCAATGGAGCCCGAATAAATTCAAAGAATGGTGGACGACGCCTTCAATGCTAAAATGGAAGAACTAAAGGGGGTCCTAGCTGAGATCGTGAAGAATCAAATGACTACAACATTTGGGAACAATTCTGAAGCATCCGTAAGCACCAAGAAAGATAAAGGGAAGGCTAAAGTTGGTGAAGTGGCTTTTGATGATGATAAGGTGATCATTGATCATGATGACGATTGGGCTCAATACTTCCAAGAACCTCAAGATGAGAAGAAAGAGTCAAAGGTTGTTGAAAGATCAGTTGTGGAGAAAACTGAAACTTCAGATGTTGAAAAGATGATTGCTAACCTTGAAAAGAAGTTTAAAAAGAAGCTGAAAACCGAAGAGATGTCTGAGATCGACAAACTGTTTGAATAAGATGAGGAGGTCCCTTATAAGTTCAAGATGCCTTCCTTCGCTAGGTACAATGGTACTGCAAACCCTCATCTCCAAGTGAAGCAGTACATCACTGCCATGCAATCTGCCAGAGCTACTAAAGCTCAAACTTTGAGGTTTTTCATGCTCTCATTGGACTCTGTTGTCTAAAATTGGTTCAACACCTTAGAGGAAAGTGTGAGTGGGGATTTTTGCCCCCACTCCCGGTGGAATGGTTCTTGTGACTTCGGCACTGTTTAGGCTCGGAGCCTTAGAGAACATGGACCTAAGTCCGAAGAAAATGGAGTTGCCACCTGGTCGGGCAGGGAAAAGGAAAGGGGTGGATGACTCGATTCCTAAGGAATCCCCAACCCCCTAATGGGTTCAGAAAGTTGGGTACATGCGGGGAAGGTGAGAAATGGCCCAGCACCCCTACAAATGCCCAGTTCATTGGAACCGGCCTCCTTTACAGGTCTTAATATTATAAAATTCTTAAATATAACAATATTATCCATATTACACGCAACAATTGAAATAAAGCATCGTTAAATTAAAACCAAAGAAATGTCCAAGCAAAACAAATAAATAGACACCCATCCGAGGATGGAAACATGTCCTTACATCATCCACGTCTAAACTAATAGGACACCTACCAAAAGGCAGAAACATGTCCTTTACATTGGTCTAAAATATAAAAGCAATTTAAATTACATGATATTTAATTAATGAGTTACCCACAAAATGGAAACATACCTCTTACAACATTTGGAAATCAAAATAAATCAATAAAAGTAAATAACCATTCATCATAAATAAATCATTCATCAAAGATGTTGAACATCAATAAAAAATAATAAATATTAATCCATGATAAATTAAATAAATCAAGCATTAAAATTAAATAAATCAACCACCAAGGCATATAATAGACTACATATTCAAATCTAAAAAATAAAGCAAGTAAAGATACAAATTGAGGTTTACTGTTTCTATTGAAAGTTCTTTAATTAATATTTAGGGCTTTGGGATTTTAGTATTATTATTGTTATTTGTTTGACCTACTGTAATGGTTTTGGAAAATTGGAATGGATTAGGGTTTCACGAATCAAATTAGGGTTTAAGGGTAACATTATGAAATTATGGTTTTAGAATATTAAAACATTAGATTTATAGCTCTTGGTTACTGTACTATTGTTTTGGATTTACTGTATTGAATTTGAATGTTTAGGGTTTAGGAAAACTAGGGTTTACGTATTAGTTTTGAGGGAATTAGGGTTTAGGAAAACATAAGGTTTAGATTAACTAGTTTGGGGGTTTACTGTTTTGGTTTTGGAGTTGAAGAAAATAGTTTAGTTTTATAAAGTAATTATGATTTTTTTAGAAACTGTAAAGTGAGTTTAGAGTTTGGATATTTAACAAAACATTTGGAAATTTTGGAAAAGAATTAGAAGAAAATAGTTTAGGGTTTTTAAAAGCTTTTGGAAATAGGAAAAATGATTTAAGGTTTTTGGAAACAAAAGAGTATTTTTTAGGGTTTTTGGAAATAGAAGGAATAATTTAGGGTTTTAAGGTTTTGAAGAAATAGGTTAGGGTTCTTAAGTTTTAGAAGAAACAGAAAAGTAATTTTTAAGGTTTTTGAAAATAGAAGAAACGATTTAAGGTTCTAAGGTTTAGAAGAAATAAATTAGGGTTCTAAGGTTTTTAGAATCAAAAGAAACAATTTATTAATTTTCAGTGATTGAAGCTACTGTAAGAAAATAAAAAAAAAAGAAATTAGAGATTCAAACCTTCGTTCGTTGGTTCCACCAAAAATTGCTTCTTGGATGAACAAGGACAAAGGCAAGGTTGCTGCCTTTGATAAATTGTTGATGGCTTTGCTTGTTTCTCTCAAATCTGAAGTCCCAAGTTCAAAGTTCTAGTCCTAAGTTTTCCTTCCTCCAGAGTTCGATCCCTTTTTCTGTGTTTTTTAGTATTATTTATAGGAAATTTAGAAGATTAATTCCAATTGTTTAAGGAAACTATAATTAATTAGGAAAAGAAAACCAAAACCAAATAGAATTTGGTTTCGAAAAAATTTGCGTTGGAAAAATCTCGCCGGCAAAATTTGCGACGGGCTGCGTGGATTTGGTGCGAGCGAGAATTGGCGCGCTGGCGGGCTGCCAGGCCATTTTGACCAATTACTTTCGGCGATGAATTTTTTCGTCTTCGATTTTTCCATCGTTGATTTTTATTTATTTATTTATTATTATAATAAAAAATAAATACTAAAATAAATATTGTTTAATTAAGATAACACAAAATTATTTTTGGCTAAATAAAATATATTGGACCGGACTGGGTAAAAAATTTAGGGTCTACAGTTTGCCCCCTGCTTGAACGATCTGAGACTTTAGTAAAAGAGAGTGAAAAGCAATAAGACTTAATTTTTCGGAGATGGTTGAGGTTTTGGGTTCTTGACCTGATTTGAGTTCTGGACTCAAAGAATAATTTTAGGTTCTGGACCTAAGGGAAATTTTGGATTCTGGACCCGAACTAAGAGATTTTAGGTACTGAACCTAAGAATAATTTGGGTTCTGGACCCGAGCTAAGTTCTAGACTTGGGAGGAATTTTACTTTCTGGACCTAAAGGTAATTTGGGTTCTGGACCCGAGCTAAGTTCTGGACTTAAAAGAGATTTTAGATTCTGGACCTAAGGATAATTTGGGTTCTGGACCCGAGCTAAGTTCTGGACTTAAGAGAGATTTTAGGTTCTTGAACTAAGGATAATTTTGGATTCTGGACCCAAGCTAAGTTTTGAACTTAAAAGAGATTTTAGGTTCTGGACCTAAGGATAATTTTGGGTTCTGGACCTGAGCTAAGTTCTGAACTTAAAAGAGATTTTAGGTTATGGACCTAAGGATAATTTGGATTCTGGACCCGAGCTAAGTTCTGGACTTAGGAGGAATTTTAGGTTCTGGATCTAAAAGTAATTCGGGTTCTGGACCCAAGCTAAGTTCTGGACTTAGAAAAGATTTTAGGTTCTGGACCTAAGGATAATTTGGGTTCTAGACCCGAGCTAAGTTCTAGACTTAAAAAAGATTTTAGGTTATGGACCAAAGGATAATTTTGGGTTCTAGACTCGAGCTGATAGAGATTTAATTATCTGCAAAAAAATAATTATAGTGAGTAGCATATAAATTTTGTTTGCAAAAAATTTAGCTAATTTTTATGCACATATCTTCTCCTTGCCCCTGCGTGTAAAAATATTTTAATAGTGCAAAAAAATATTTATATACACGCAAGTATTTGAATGATTAAATTGAATGATTGAATTTACTATTTATTTACTGTGTAGTCACTGTTTATGCAATATTTACTGTTTATTTACTGTGTAGTCACTGTTTAACCTACTATTTATAAATAGTATCCCAAATAGTAATCTACTATTTGTAAATAGTAATTTACTATTATAAATAGTAACCTACTATTTATCAATAGTAAAATTTACTATTTATCAATAGTAAAATTTACTTTTTGAATTTTTTTTTGCCGTTCCTCTATATAAACGAACGATTTCTTCATTTCATTCACAACAACATCGTTAATTTCGTTCATTCATTACTATAATTCTTTCAAATTTAGCATATAGTTTTGAAAAAATGCATGTTTCAAGATCATGAACTCATTCTAATGCAGAGTTATTGGAGTTTATTCGGCATCATGAAGATGAAAATATAGGTCTACTAGCCGGAATGCCTTCATCGTAGTTCAAATCAAAAGAGAACGGTAATTATTTTTTCTTCTTTTCTTTTCTTTTTTTTTCTTTTTTCTGTTATTTTCTCTTTTTTTATTATTTTTTATTTTTTATTTTTTCTTTTTATTTTTATATGTTTGTCTTTATTTTTTTATTTATATTTTTGTTTTTTAGAAAATTTAGGAAAAATATATTAATTTAAGTAGATAGAATAATATATACTGACCTGGTATTAACTTACCTAGCTCCGTGTTAGTGTGATCATTGCATTATTCGGGCCGGAGGGTGTATCTATAAAGCCCGACAATGGTATGATGTAGCGCCTTCTCGGATAAGGCAGATTATCAGAGATTGCGGCTTTGAGAGCTTCATCTTACAATTACCATCTGAGGAGTATCTGATAGACTGGAGCATAGTCCAGGCACTTGCAGAACGATGGTTGGACACAACTCATACTTTTGACATGCCCATCAGAGAGATGACAATTGGTTCGGTCAACTTTGCTACTATAACCGGCGTTCGGTATGATGGTGTTCTGGTACCTCTTACCAACGATATTTTGACATTTGAAGAAATTCAAAATTAATTGGTATGAAACCATCATATAAAAGGCCTTTTAAGATAAAAATTGAGCCAATTCTTAGTTATTGGATGAACTACGAAGGACGGGTTCACAGAGACACAACCCAACAGTATGCTCGAGGATTTTTGTTACATTTGCTTGGGTCGACCATCTTAGGCAGCACTGAATTAGCCATCCATTTGTCAGTGTTGAAGGCCCTTTCTTATTTTAGGACGGTACCACTTTTTGGGTGGGGTGAAGCTGGTCTCGCCTGTCTTTACCATGGTCTTGATAAAATTTGTTGAAATAAGAAGTCTTTCGTCAGCTTTATGGCGGTTGTTGAGGTACTCTTCTTCCACCAATGTCAATTCCATTCTTTTCTTGTATGAATTTGATCTCTATTGTTGTTGTAGGCATGGCCATATGAGCACAACCTTGTGAGGGTGCCTGGTATTTCTCGAGAGAGAGTCGGGTATCCGAGATTAAATTTTTGGTTGTTTGATCATGTAGAAGTTCCCGGCTCTCACCATGTGCATACCCAACACTTCGTGTTAAGCAGCTTAACCTGGGACCGGGTAAAATAGCATTAGTATACTTTAAAATTTATGTGAAAGTTTACTTATCTTATGTTATTTTGCAGGTGAATTTGGCCTGGTGGAACCCAGAAGAGAGGACAAACTGGACTCCCTTCATGAATGTTGCACTATCTTTCAAACATACTCGCCGAATCATCGCTGGCCTAGTGTCTAGTAGCTGGTTTCTCGGAGAGAGAGTTTATGGGTGGTTTTTTGGTCTAGAGTAGGGGAGGGTCTCGATTCATTGACCGAAATATACTTTAAATATTATATCCATGCTGGAGGATGCATGGCGGTTGGCCCGGCACGGTTATGGTGTTGAAACACTTCTCTATCTGCCGAGTGCATCTTATGCCCATTTTATTCAAATAAGGCTCTTGAACTTTGATGTATCTCCTGTTGGTGTATGGGAAATTCCCGAAGAAAATGAGGGTAGAGATGAAGAGGAACATCATGGAGAGGCAGGAGAATTTGTTCCACATCTCGGGGCTAGCACTTCTCAGGTAAACCTTTACCATTTTTCATTGTAATTGCTTCTTTTTTAACTTATTTTGATTCTTTAATGATTGTTGCAGGCTGTTGGCTCATTTGATCATGAGGCTGGACCTTCTTTTACTGCTCCTTCATTTGCTCATTCTAGTCCGCCAGATATGCCATCTCATCCACAGGGTATTGATATGAATTACCTAGTAAGTTTTCTTGTTTCATGGTAATTTATGCTATATGTATGCATAATTATGTATGCTCTTACTTTTTTCCTTTCTGGCTCACAGCGGATGCTTGAAGAACAAAATAAAAAACTTCAAGAAGAGTTGGTCGCTAGTCGTCAGCAGGCTTCTCATTTTAAAAATTTATATTATCAATCAAAACAAAATTTCTGAGACTTCCAATTTCAGGGGATGAGGGATCCTGGTGCTTCTTCATCTAGAGGCCCCCAAACTGATGACCATGAGATCCTTTCATCCACTTTCGATGAGGACCGTGACAGATCGAAACTCCAAGGTAATAGGGATTTTGGTGCTCCTGCTTCGGGTGGACTTGGGACGAGTGGTTTGCCTCCTCCTCCAACAGGCGATGATTTTTTCAGGGCTTTATTTGATGACCTACCACCACCTTCTTAGTGATGTATAAATATTGTATCAATTGTATAAACATTGTACAATAAGCATAAAAATAATAAAAACATAATTTCTATCTTTACTGTAACTTTTTTATTTATTTATTATCATCATTACTGTGCCACAATTATTACACTTTCTTCTTCATATATACACAACATCGCTACAAAACCAAATGCATTGAGGAAATAAAAAAACTTTCGTCGCCAATTCCTTTCCTCATGCAACACGGTCTCACTCTTTTCCTATCATCTTTTCCTTATCATTTTTAGAAAAGCTTGTTTCCTCTATATAAATCACCTTTCACGCCATAGTTTCATACAGAAACCAAGAGATTTTCCACTTCAACATAAAAACTCCTTTTTAACAATTTTGATTTTCTTTCATTCATCAACCATGACCAAACTTAATTTAAAGGAGATAAAAATTCTATTTAAGAATAATGATGCCATCCACTGGAAGCAACTTTCGTGGTCAAAACTTGATATTTTAAAGTGTTTTCAAAATATTAAATTGGACTATTCCTTTTTAAATGCCATGGCTTCTTTTTGGAATATGGATTCTAGGACATTTAAAATTAATGGCTTTGAAATATGTCCCTTGATTGAAGAATTTGAGGCAATCCTCGGATATCCAAATAATCAACAAATGGCATTACCCACATTGATTTCCAAGACTCAACAGAAGATGCAGATGTTATTTCAAATTTCAAAACCCGAAGTTCTTCAGTTGATGAGAGGTGAGAAAATTCTGCTTGCTCCCTTGATTGATTTTTGTCTCTCTCATTTGACTCCTACTAAGGCATAGGGACGAATGCTTTGTCTTTTCTTGCTCGGCCAATTCTTGCTTGTTTCTACTGGTGGTGATATTGATCCACGAGTATTGGATATTATGGATCAAATGGAAGGAGGCTTGTTGCCAATACCTGTGATCTTAGCCAAGACTTTAGTTGGATTAGACCAACTTAAATCAGGATTGTCAAAGAGACTGACGGGGAGTCCGTTGCTGCTTCAAGTAAATACCTAAACTTCTCTTTCGGGTTTTTAATTAGGTTTTCTTTTTCTTCTTCATTTTTATTTTATTGCTCTAATTTTTGCCTAGTCCGCCCATGCAGATTTTCGGAACTAGTGAGCTGTCCTAATTTTTGCCTAAGTTGCCTTTGCGGGTTTTCAACTTAGCGAACCTCTTTTATTATATTTTTTATATTGCTCTAATTTTTGCCTAGTCCGCCCATGTGGATTTTCGGAACTAACGAGCTGTCCTGATTTTTGCCTAAGCTGCCCCTGCGAGTTTTCAACTTAGCGGACCTTTTCTTTAAATTTAATTTCCCTCACAAATTTGGCATCAGGAGCGTCTTTGCTTGCTTGATACTCCATCCATGGATTTTTCCAGATATCTGCCATGGCATCATTCTGCTAGGAAGCTACTCCATCCTGCTTCTTCATATGCTGACTGGGTTGACTGGACCCACTCATGCACTGAAGTCAACATTCTTTGGTTAGTACCTTGGTGGAAGATTTCTCGCATCACCATGCGGACATACTTGATGTATGTTCCTCTTGCTGATCTTCATCAAAGTACTTGCTATGATCCTCGACGGCTTAGTCGTCAGTATGGAGCTGAGCCTCGCGATTTTGAATTCACTCCTGATTTATACATGCCTTGCTTGACTAAAGCCTACTTGGATCGACTGAGGCAAAGCTGGCTTGCATGTTACACTTATCGTCTGCCATAGATTTTACATTTGTCAATTCAAAAAGTGTATTGTTAGAATGAAAAAACAATTAAAGTAATAAAAGATGCTTCTTTTCCTTTTATAATTTGTCATCACTTTTTGCTATTGTGTTTATTTATTTCACCCATATCTTTTCAAATACTTATAACAGTGCACATAGAATAATTTTAACATTAATTCTGTTTTATTGAATTGGGGAACAACCAAACATAAAGCCAAAATACACGAGATTATTCCTGTTGCCAACTAGCCCTTTTGGATTTTCTAATTGATGATTTTCTCTCATTTAGCCCTAATTGTTGCCTAGCCCGCCCTTTCGGGTTTTCAGAACTAGTGGACTGCTCTAACTTTTGCCTAGGCCGCTCTTTTTAGGTTTTCAACCTAGCGACCTCTCTTTATTTTTTCTTCTTTTTTTTTCTTTCTTCTTCTATTTTTTATACATAAAACCTCTTCAACCTGTCAATGTTTACTGGCTCATTAAACTCATTCCCGTCCATGTCCGATAGCTTCACTACACCCTTGTTCATGACTTGTTGTAACACCCCTTCCCAACCTACATGTGTATGCTGAGTAGAGGTGCCACACTATCCTAATTGTTGCTACCAATTTACTTAGTCAAATTTTAGTTCTGATTTTTACAGAAATTTTGCCATAGTTCCGCCTAGAAATTTGGATCCCAAGTGTCGACCAAACTTGTTTTTCTGATTTTTGAAAACATTTTACACAGACCAATGTGAATACCATCAAATTTAATGCACTCCCAATGAATCCACCTTATACCCTCAACTACAAACCTGCACGGAGAGTTCACACTTCTAATATAACATAAAGTAAAGATTTATGATTATTACATACTAATAACATATAGTTGTAACATAGAAATTCTCTTTTATATTTATTCATATACATGCCACAACTATCAACTCATAATGGAACTAAAAGATGTACCCCTGAGATTTGCTGTGGTCTGGTCGTTGCTTTCCCAAGATTTATCTACTGCTCCGAACCTATGAGTCAAGGAAAACTTAACTCGCTGAGCGTTATCGCTCAGTGGGTACTTTACCAATAAAAATAAGAGTAGTATATGAAAGTATTCAAAATCAAAGGAAATAATTAAATCAACAATCAACCCACTTTATACAATTAGAAATCATGATACATTCAGTGTGATATTCTTTCAATAATGTAAAATCATAATTCAAACTCATTTGCATTATATAGTTCAACGAAAAATAATATGTCTTTGATTCAGGCTCTACTAGTATATAGGGAACCATAGTAATAAGGCAGTGGGCCTCCCCACTATAACATAGGTGGCCCTCACCACCGACATCAGATCACAAGAATGGGCCTCCCCATCCTGGTTAACCAATGGGCCTCCCCATTGGCTTCAGTGGCCTCACCACTGAATAAAATATCATATCATAATAATGAGCAGTACTGCATGCGTTAGTATAGTGCACCATACCCTTATCTACCACTCCCACTATCCAGTAGAGCAAAAAGATTAAAATGATTCAATTTAAGTGTCAACTTCATTTTAGAATGATTCAATAAATCAATTTAAATTCTCACTGCGCTTTGCCATTTATGCCGCGCACCACTTTCTTTGGTCAAACCATTACTCTTTTTCACATATTTAACATCCACAATAAACACATCAAACATTTCAAAGCATTCCTCAAAAGATCACAAATTGACCAAATGAATAGTGTTGCGGCGAGAAAAATCGGCAACGCAAAATGGCATGACCAAATGAATAGTAAAATCTGGGTTTTCGTCAAAATTTTAGTCCACTTCAGTTATGCATTTGACCAAGTAAATAATCTTATTTTTGGCTGAAATTTTACAGAAAACTTATTTCATATGTTGACTAATTTCATGTAAAATGTCGTTGAAAAATTCATTCGTTTGCTGCCCCAAACAATTGCCACAAAAATAGTCCAGAAGCTGTCACTTTGGGACCATTTCGGCCCAAACCTTTGAAATGCATAGGATAGTTTATTTTTCTTTTGCAAATCAATATTAAGGCTTCTTTAATAGTAAAGTGAAGATTCAAACACTTCCTTTTAGCAATTTTTGCAAGTTTAACTCAAATCAAACTAATTAAAGTCCAAACAACTTACTAAATCAACTTGCCAAATTTTCTCAAAACATTTGGTTTCAATTAAATTTAACAACCCAATTGCCATAAGAAAACAAGAACATAACTCAAATATTTAATTTAAACTCAATCAATATATTTAAACATCAATTTCAAAACTTCCATAAACCAAAGTTTGTAAGCAAATAGAATTTCTTTTATGGTAAAGCACCAAATCAAAAGTAATTATTCAAAGGTAAAGTACCAAACCTTATTTCTTTAACTCCTCTTAGCTTTTCCTTCTTCTCCTTCTTTAATTATTTATTTCTCCTTCAATCAATTCAAGATACAACATAAACCTTAGAATTTCAAAATAATAAATTATCCTCCATTTCTTTTCCAACCGAAACTCCTAATCCAACCTTATTAATCTTTCTACATCTTGATTCTTCCATGTAATCAATTAATCTCATCACTTACTTAATATAATTTTTTTTTATAATTCCATATAAAGACTCTTATTCCCAATCTTCCAATAAATATATAACTACCTAATTTTGATACTAAAATTAAAGTCTACATACTTAAAAACCTTAGAACTTACCTTAAAAATCAAATTTTGAAGAAGCTTGGAAGTCCTTTGGTGTTTCCCTTTGTTGGCTGAATTTTGTAAGTGGAAAAAGAGAGAATTTGCTCTTCATTTCACATATATTTATATACAAAGGAAATGATGATCACCTTAGGTGTTGGTTAACCTCTTAAGACCACTTGTCCACTTTTTCTCTTTCTTCATTTATTACACATTTATTACACATGCTAAATGCTTTCTTTTGATTGGCCAACATTAGATTTTTATTAGCTTTCTTTTCCTTTACTTCTTTCCACTTGTCCCTCTTCCCATTGGATCTCATAAAGTTGTCCCGGGTTACTCATCCGGTCCCGACACGAAACCAGGCCCACATTACGTTCCGATGATTAATCGATCATATCTTTTAAACCGTATAGTTCCCCGAGTCAAACTATACATAGTTTTGATCCTCTCGACCTCTACTTTCTATTTATATGGTCTATTTTAAGTTTCCAAGTCATTTTGAAAAATTACCGATAAGCCCTCAACTTTTTACAAAATTCCCTTTAGGTCCTATTTTTGCTCGGGTTTTCTCCGGCTTCGTTTCTACTGACGATCGTTTCATATTTAACCCCTCGCCATTTTCTACGTACTCACGTCCTTATTTCCTACCCTAAATTCATGTATAACTTTAATTGGTAATGACCAAAATGCCCTTAGTCAACATTTCTTCATTTTTCTTTAACGGGACATTTCCTGGAAAAACCGTTACACGTCGTTGCGATCCGATTTTTCTCTACATTCCATTTTTGGAATCTGTTATATGCACTATTAAGAACATCCGGTGCAACATTTTTTGAAATTACATCTACGTCCCCAAAACTTTGGAAAATTACAACTAGGTCCCTTTGGTCATACAACCTTATCTAGGGCTGTTATCAAAAATTATCTTCTCCTTTCCCCTACTCTCACTATGCACGTGACTACACTGCATAATTGCGGTAGGCGGATGTGACACTTGTTTCATGACATATGGCCCTTTCCAGCTAGGCCTAAACTTCCCTCTTGCATCAGATACATTAGGCTTACAATGTTTCAACACCAAATCCCTAACTCTGAGTTCTCTAATTTTAACCCTTCTATTGTAGGCCCGAGCTATCTTCTTTTGATATAGTTGATGATGATACAGTGCCTTTAACCTTCTCTCTTCTAGTAAAGCTAACTGCATGTATCTGCTCATTACCCATTTTGTTTTAGGCAGCTCAGCTTCCAAGACTACTCTCAACGACTTAATCTCAATTTCAATTGGCGACACTGCTTCCATCCTGTAAACCAAAGAGAACGATGTCATTCCAGTAGGTGTTCACACACTTGTTCTATATCCCCACAAAGCAAAGGGAAGCATCTCTGACCAATCCCTATAAGTCTTGGTCATCTTGGACATAATTTGCTTAATTGTCTTATTTGTTGCTTCTACTACACCATTAGCCTTTGGTCTATAATGAGAGGATCGGTGATGATGGATTCGGTACTTCGAGAATAAATCCTTAACTACTCCTTGAAACTGTACCCCATTGTCTGATATCACACTGTACAGGACCCGTAATTATAATTAAACTATTTCCGTACAATGAATTAAGTTAAGATTCACATTATGTATGTAAACAACATGTAATATAACTTTATTATAATTACGAGTTAATCTGCTCTACTAGGTAATCATGAATACACCGATCTCAAAATGAGGCCTCATATAGAGTTACGCATGGTCTTGACCTCACACGAATAATTGCCATGGTCTTGGTCTCACACGATATAGAATAACTGCGTGGTCTTGGTCTCACACGACTAGTTGCCATGATCTTGACCTCACACGATATAACCGCGTGCACGTAAGTAATATCTCAATCGAAGCCATTAAGACAGTACTGCCGGTAGGATGGCATGCCAAACCCCCATTCCAAACCGGTTTTACCCATTTACCGAGTAGAGCATATATAACATTTCATATATACCCATTCACTTCGTATACATACCACATATTCTCCATGTATATACAATATATATTTACACAAATATCACATATACTCACATATGTATCATATGTATTCACATATTTTCCATCTTAATTTATTCTTCATATCATAATTAAACTCAACACCAAAAATAAAATGATAAAACACCCACACCAAGTTTTTGACCAAGTTAATAATGAAAAATTACCATATGAACAATAAACTCTGGTTCTTGACCCAACTTGATCCTTGTTTTAGAAAATTTGTATAAAATAATCCACTTGGCTAAAAACTCTAAAATTTTTACAGAATTTATTTTTACATCTTAAAATCATTCTTGTAAAATTTAAGATCAAACTGGACACAAAATCTTGGTCAACTAGTTCACCCAACCAGACTGCTCCAGTTGCCCTGCATCCTGGCAGCAGTTCTGAATTTTATGAATTCCATAAATTAAATTCAATCAATGTGGTTCCAAATTATTTTTTTCAAATACTAGACTTACTAAAAAACAACATATCTAAAATTCAACTCAATATAATTTTTCTATATTTAATTAAAAATCATACAAGTCACAGCATTTTACTAATTGTAAAACAGAAAAATTTTAAAAGGAGTTCCATAGTTAAAGTACCAAACCTTGCTCTTTTAATTCCCTTTTGCTTTTCCTTCTTCTCCTTCCTTAATCTTTGTTTTTCCTTCAAGATATTAAAGAACACAATCTTAAATATAAACCTTAAAAGTTTAAAATAATAAGTTATCCTCCATTTCTTTTCAACTGAAACCCTAATCCAACCTTATTAAACTTTATACATCTTGATTCTTCCATTTAATCAATTAATCTCATCACTTACTTAAAATTTTTCCAATTCCACATAAAGACACTAATCTCCAATCTCCCAATAAATATATAAATACCTAAAATTGATACTATAATTAAAGTCTGCATACTTGAAAACCTTAAAACTTACCTTGAAAATCAAACTTGGAAAAACTTGGAACTCTTTGGTGTTCTTCCCTATGGTGGCCGAAATTTGTAAGTGGAAAAGAGAGAGTTTGTTCTTCATTTTATGATATATATATATATAAGGAAAATGATGATCACCTTATGTGTTGGATAAATCCTTTAAGACCACTTGTCCACCTTTCTCTTTCTTCATTTAATACTCATGCTAAATGGTTACTTTTGATTAGCCAACAAGAGATTTTTATAGTTTTCTTTCCCATTACTTCTTCCCACTTGTCCCTCTTCTCATTGGATACCCTAAAGTTGTCCCGTGTTACCCATACGGTCCCGACACGAAACCGGGCCCACTTTACATTCCGGCAATTAATTGATTGTACCTTTTAAACCGTGCGTTTTTGGGAAAAATTGAAACCCACGGTTATGACCCGATTAATCTCAAGAATATTCTTCTGGGGTCGGATATGGGCACTATTAAGAACTTCCGACAATTAATTTTTAAGTTTACATAGTTGTCCCTAACTTTTGAGAAATTCTCACTTAGGTCCTTTTGATATCCCTACCTGACCTTGCTGTCTTTCTTTATTAATATCTTTTTACTCACAACTTCAAATTAAGTAATTCTTATTCCCACTGAAGCTAGACATCCGGGGCTACATTGTGTCAAAATTTCAGGTCGATCCAAGCTATATCCAATTTTTGACGGTCCTTTGAAGTCAAGCCTACTATGCTGTCCTGAGGCAGCTTGCACATTGTCTACTAAATCCATCATATCTTATTCTGTACAACTCCAAATTGAGTAATTTTAAGTTATAAATCTAGCTAAGACACAAATAAACAATTAATTGTTCTTTGAGACTCTCTAATTCTGTCATTAACTTGGATGAAATTCGAGCTCAAGTTATAGGTCATGTTCTAAACTCCTTTGTCCTAAGCCTAAATCATATCCTCTATGTCTATTTCTTAGCAATCTGGAATTCGGGATGTTACAATTCTATCCCCCTTAATTTAAGTTTCGCCCCGAAACTTACTTATTCATGCATAATTCTTACATATAATTACACATAGCTTGTGATTCTACGTTTCATTCCACGAATATAGAGACATCCTATATTGACATAAATAATTATCCGCTTAGTTCATCATCATATAACTCGATTATCAATTCCTATCTGGCATGTACATCTACCTATTCATCCTATAACTTTCTCCTTACTTTATCTTACATGGAACACACAGTTATTTACTTACTACCTATCTTCCAGAATCGACTAAACCAATGCTCTGATACCACTAAATGTAACACCCCATCTTAGCCTACGTTTATAGACCAAGATGGACTGTTATCTCATGGTGATTCTGTCTTAATATTTTACTTAGCAAATTTTAAATGCAGATTTTTTTTTTACAGAAATTTTGCCATAACCTCCCCTAAAAATGGAGGTCCCAAGTGTCGACAAAACTGATTTTTCTTATTTTTGAAAAATATTTTATTTCACAATTCAACTCAAGCACACTCCCAATAATCCACCCTTATAACCTCAACTACAATCATGCAAGAAAAGTTCACACTTCTATATCATTTCTCAAGATTACATATCATTTGCTAAGTTTCATTACCATACCACTGTTTATTCTCTTGTTACATACACCATAATACTTAATATGTTAACAAACCTTTACAATAGATATAACGTACATGCCATACTACTATTTTATGTCAAAAGTCCTATCCTAATCACCATCGAGCTGATGCGAGCCGCTGCAGAAATGCTGATTTTCTATCCACTACCTGCGAGTTAGACATATAACTCGCTGAGCAAATTATTGCCCAGTGGGTACTTTAACCATTGCCGAATATAAATAGTGCAAGGAAGGTTGTTGAAACACATATAAAAGTAGAATACTGCATAATTAAACTATTTCCGTACAATGAATTAAGTTAAGATTCACATTATGTATGTAAACAACATGTAATATAGCTTTATTATAATTACGAGTTAATCTGCTCTACTAGGTAATTATGAATACACCGATCTCGAAATGAGGCCTCATATAGAGTTACGCGTGGTCTTGACCTCACACGAATAATTGCCACGGTCTTGGTCTCACACGATATAGAATAACTGCGTGGTCTTGGTCTCACACGACTAGTTGCCATGATCTTGACCTCACACTATATAACCGCGTGCGCGTAAGTAATATCCCAACCGAAGCCATTAAGACAGTACTGCCGGTAGGATGGCATGCCAAACCCCCATTCCAAACCTGTTTTACCCATTTACCGAGTAGAGCATATATAACATTTCATATATACCCATTCACTTTGTATATATACCACATATTCTCCATGTATATACAATATATATTTACACAAATATCACATATACTCACATATGTATCATATGTATTCACATATTTTCCATCTTAATTTATTCTTCATATCATAATTAAACTCAACACCAAAAATAAAATGATAAAACACCCACACCAAGTTTTTGACCAAGTTAATAATGAAAAATTACCATATGAACAATAAACTCTGGTTCTTGACCCAACTTGATCCTTGTTTTAGAAAATTTGTATAAAATAATCCACTTGGCTAAAAACTCTAAAATTTTTAAAAAATTTATTTTTACATATTAAAATCATTCTTTTAAAATTTTAGATCAAACTGGATACAAAATCTTGGTCAACTAGTTCACCCAACCAGACTGCTCCAGTTGCCCTGCATCCTGGCAGCAGTTCTGAATTTTATGAATTCCGTAAATTAAATTCAATCAATGTGGTTCCAAATTATTTTTCTCAAATACTAGACTTACTAAAAAAAAAACATATCCAAAAATTCAACTCAATATAATTTTTCTATATTTAATTAAAAATCATACAAGTCACAGCATTTTACTAATTGTAAAACAGAAAAATTTTAAAAGGAGTTCCATAGTTAAAGTACCAAACCTTGCTCTTTTAATTCCCTTTTGCCTTTCCTTATTCTCCTTCCTTAATCTTTGTTTTTCCTTCAAGATATTAAAGATCACAATCTTAAATATAAACCTTAAAAGTTTAAAATAATAAGTTATCCTCCGTTTCTTTTCCACCGAAACCCTAATCCAACCTTATTAAACTTTATACATCTTGATTCTTCCATTTAATCAATTAATCTCATCACTTACTTAAAATTTTTCCAATTCCACATAAAGACACTAATCTCCAATCTCCCAATAAATATATAAATACCTAAAATTGATACTATAATTAAAGTCTACATAGTTGAAAACCTTAAAACTTACCTTGAAAATCAAACTTGGAAAAACTTGGAACTCTTTGGTGTTCTTCCCTATGGTGGCCGAAATTTGTAAGTGGAAAAGAGAGAGTTTGTTCTTCATTTTATGATATATATATATATAAGGAAAATGATGATCACCTTATGTTTTGGATAAATCCTTTAAGACCACTTGTCCACCTTTCTCTTTCTTCATTTAATACTCATGCTAAATGGTTACTTTTGATTAGCCAACAAGAGATTTTTATAGTTTTCTTTCCCATTAATTCTTCCCACTTGTCCCTCTTCTCATTGGATACCCTAAAGTTTTCCTGTGTTACCCATACGGTCCTGACACGAAACCGGGCCCACTTTACATTCCGGGGATTAATCGATTGTAACTTTTAAACCGTGCGTTTTCGGGAAAAATTAAAACCCATGGTTATGACCCGATTAATCTTGAGAATATTCTTCCGGGGTCGGATATGGGCACTATTAAGAACTTCCGACACTTAATTTTTAAGTTTACATAGTTGTCCCTAACTTTTGAGAAATTCTCACTTAGGTCCTTTTGATATCCCTACCCGACCTTGCTGTCTTTCTTTATTAATATCTTTTTACTCACAACTCCAAATTAAGTAATTCTTATTCCCACTGAAACTAGACATCCGGGGCTACATTGTTTCAAAATTTCAGGTAAATCCGAGCTATATCTGATTTTTGACAGTCCTTTGAAGTCAAGCCTACTATGCTGTCCTGAGGCAGCTTGCACATTGTCTACTAAATCCATCATATCTTATTCTGTACAACTCCAAATTGAGTAATTTTAAGTTAGAAATCTAGCTAAGACACAAATAAACAATTAATTGTTCTTTGATACTCTCTAATTCTGTCATTAACTTGGATGAAATTCAAGCTCAAGTTATAGGTCATGTTCTAAACTCCTTTGTCCTAAGCGTAAATCATATCCTCTATGTCTGTTTCTTACCAATCTGGAATTAGGGATGTTATAGAAACAGTGATCGTTTGAGGCTGTCAGATGTATCTCTCCTATAATGTCACTACCCCAAGTGAATAAGGGCCAGGGTGAAGACATAGAATGCAATTCTTCAGGAGGCATATGATTTAAGTTTCCATACATCTGACATTGTTGGCACTTCTTTACGAACTCAATACACTCTCTCTCCATGGTCAACCAGTAGTAACCTTGTCGAATAATCTTCTTAACTAGGGCCAAACCACTCATATGTGGTCCGCAACTTTTCGCATGTATTTCTGACATAATATGCTCCACTTCAGGCTTTCTTAAACATCTTAAATGCACCCCCATCAGGCCATATTTGATATAACTCCCCATGGAATGTGATGCATTGCAAAGACCACCGCCTTATGGCTCTTCTTTCTTTCTTTGTTGCCCCCGATGGGTATTCTCTTTCTTCCAAAAATTGCCTTATAGTATCATATCACACATCATGGTCTGTATCAATTTCCATGATTGTCTCATATTCATAGCAAGGAGTTGACGAACTGGTCAAAATCAGAGGCTTAAGGAGTAAACTGACAGGATTTTCCCATACCGAAGCCAATGTGGCTAGGGCATCAGCCATTTGATTTTCTTCTCTTGATAGGTGTATAAATCTACACTTCTTAAAGTTCTTCTTCATCATGGTCAAGTAATGGTGGTATGGTTTTAATTTTTCTTCTTTCAACTCCCACTCTCCATTTACTTGGGATACTACTAGCAATGAGTCGCCAAAAATTTCTACCTTATCCACCTTCATAATCATTAGGGTTTCCAAACAAAAAATACAAGCTTCGTACTCCACAATATTATTGGTTGCCCTGAATTTCAACTTTTTGGCTAAAGGGATAAGTTCCCCTTCAAGTGATTCTAGTATGACTCCCAAACCTGCTCCTTTCCTGTTTACTGCTCCATCAAAATACATTTTCCACTCTTGTACTTCAATTGCCTTTAAATGTTCATCTGGAAACTCCAAGACTACCTCTTCGCTATCTAGTAATGATTGTTGGGCTAGGAATTCTGCCACTACTCTACCTTTGATTGTTTTTCTGGTTACATATTCAATATCAAATTCTTCTATTATTATTAACCATCGACCATATTTCTAAATCAAAGAGGGTGTCTCCTTTAAGTATTTCATTGGGTCCAACCTGGAAATTGCTTACACACTATAAGATTGAAAGTAATGCCACAACTTCTTAGAAGACTAAACCATGGCTATACAAGTCTTTTCAATGATACTATACTTAATTTCATAAGGTAGGAGATTTCTACTAAAATAGTATACTGCATGTTCAATCCCTGACTCATCTGCTTGGGCTAGCATGGCTCCTATTGACTCTTCTTCTACTGCTAAGTATAGTAACAGAGGTCTACCGGGTTTAGGTGGTTTTAAAACAGGTGGATTCAGCAAATACTCTTTTTTTTACTCAAAGGCCTTTTGACACTCTTCATTCCATATGACCAACTGATTCTTTTTAAGCAATTTAAAGATAGGCTCACAGATTGTTGTGAGCTTTGCTATAAATCTGCTAATGTATTGTAATTTACCAATGAATCCCCAAACTTTTCTCTCTGTCTTTGGGGCTGGCATATCCCTGATTTCTTTAACTTTGTTAGGATCAATCTAAATGCCATTCGGACCAATCACATGTCCCAATAATTTGCCTGAGGTAACCCCAAACACACACTTCTTTGGGTTTAATCTTAGCTTATATTTCAAAGCTCTATCGAAGAATAATTCTAAGTTTTGGAAGTGTTGTTCCCTTGTATCTGATTTCACCATCATATCATCAACATATACTTGAACTTCTTTATGCATCATGTCATGAAATGGTGTGGTGGCCATCCTTTGGTACATTTCTCTAGCATTCTTTAAGTCAAACGGCATCACCCTATAACAAAATATACCCCATGTAGTAATAAAGGCAGTTTTGGGTTTATCCTCTTGGGCCATTAACACTTGACTGTATCCGAAAAATCCATCTACAAACGAGTGTAGCACGCTAGAGGCTACACTATCAATGAGAACATCTATATGAGGTAAAGGAAAATCATCTTTAGAGGAAGCCTTATTTAAATCTCTATAATCTACACAGACCCTTATTCTTCCATCTTTCTTTGGCACGGGTACTATGTTCGCTAGCCAATCTGGATATTCCATCACTTCAAGGAACTTTACTTGTATTTGTTTAGTGACCTCTTCTTTAACCAATTCAGCCCACTCAGGTCTTAATCGCCTAAGCTTTTGTTTAACAGGTTTCATGTGAGTATAAGTAGGAATATAATGTTCGGCTATGTCTCGATCTATTCCAAGAATATCCTCATAAGACCAAGCAAATACTTCCTCATATTTTTTTGAATTTTTTTTCAAATCTCTCTCTCTCGTTAGTAGTAAGGTCAGATGCTATGCTGATGTTTTTAGGATTTTTGATTGTTCCCAAATTTAATGATTGTGTGTTAACAGAATTAATATTAAAGATGCTCATGTAACTGCTATTTGAATGTATGCAACCACTAGGAGAAACATCACACAAGTAGGCAAAATCAGACTTTATTGCATTCATTTTGGAAAAGAAAACATCATCATCCTCATACAGAGCAGACAAATTAAAATCAAAATCAAAATCATTGTTCTTAGAATCATAAGGCAGAATGTCTTCAAACTTCTCTTCAACCAGGGCAGCAATCTCTTTTAGAGTCTTCCTGGCTTTTAGGACAACTTCATTCTTCTCTTTCGGATTGGGTTCTTTGTTGGCTGACAGGGTAAACTCTTTCTTCGCTTGCTCCACTAGCTCGGCAACATCTGCAAAAATTTCAAAACCTGGGATCAATTTCCCCATGAACATTATTGGCTCGGGCTTTCCTTAGAGTGGTCCTATATCTGGAGCTTTGACAAAGATCTCTTCAAGTGGTGGGAAGTTCATCTTCTCATTCTTCTTTGGCTGGGCATTGTTGGCTTCATCATATCCCAACTCCTTCTTGGAAGTTTGAGTTTTAAAATCTGGCAACTTTGTCAAACCGGCCTTACCCTTTTGAAGACCAGCTCCGGGAAGGTAGTTCATGCTCTTCATCATATTCAAGACTTTGGAGTCCACTACTTCATCATAAAAAAATGCAGCTACTTGGAAACCATTGAGAGTCCTCTCAATCATTAGAGCGTTAACAATCTCATTATCTTCGGCCTTGATGACCACTGTCTCATCTCCGTTGGGGAACTTGATCTTTTGATGAAGGGTGGAAGGAACTCCACCGAGAGAGTGAAACCATGGACGTCCCAAGAGTAATGCAAACTATAACAGATATGTCCAAAACAACAAATTCAACAATAGATTCAATTGGACCAACCTTGATATCAACATGTCTCTTAGTGTTGTCATAAGCCCGAATGGTTACCTCGGTCGGGTTTAGATCCCTTATTGACATGGCTAGCTTTGGCAATATTTTAAGTGGACAATCATTTATAGTCCTTTTCCCTTTGATTTCTATTTTGATAAAGAGAGGGCGTATGTGATCTCTCCCCTCCTCCGGTAAATCCGCATCTGAGAAAGAAACTGCTCCCATATTAACTTTCACTCTTTTCTTGAACAACTTCACATTTCGTTACTCCTCCAATATTTATGAAGTTTATCAGCTTCTCCAGTGTTGTGGAGGTAGAAATTGGCATGCAAGCTAAGGCCCTAGCCATAGTTTCTCGGAGCATTTTAGAAGTAGCTAATAAGTCCCAAATGCTAACACTTGCTTGGGTTCTTTTCAATTGCTTGAGAATAGCATCATCTTCCTCTTCTTTATTTCCTACTTCAACTTCCTTTCCCTTATTAATTTCTACCTCCTTAGGTAGGGGCATTGCATAAGGCTTACCGGATCTCGTGTTCATTACTTCATCTTCTTCGGGCTCGGACCAGGTCCATTCCTCCTTCTTGGATACCAGATCGTCCTCACTATAGCTTGAATCCCAAAACCCATTGACAACACAAATTTCTACTTCTTTACCTACCAAAGCTTGTTTAATTTTGCCAAATATCTCTTCTTCTTTGGTTGCTTCTCCACCCACATCTTGAAAAGAAGACATGATAAAATCTTCATGCAAACCTCCTCCAATCATGAAGGTTGCTGGTGGTGGTACTCTATTAAACTTTGGTAATGGGTTGTCTTTTGTGTTTGGCTTGTTGGGCTTGGGTAGCTTCCCACTGTCAATTAGATTTTGGATCTCATGTCTCAACCTCACACATCTATCCGTGTCATGCCCTTGCATTTGATGAAACTGACAAAATGCTTTAGTGTTGAAATTAGGTGGGAGAGGGTTAGGCAACGGACGAGGATTTAAGGGTTATAACAATCCCTTCCTTTATGGCTTATTGAGAACCCAAGACATCGGTTTCCCCAATTCCAAAAATTGCCTCCTTGTTCCTTGGCTAGTAGCGTTTACACCGACGACCTTTTGTATGCTTTGGCTACTAGATTGATTGTTTCCTTTCTTGTTCCTTCTTCTTGAAAAATGGTTCTTCTCTCTTTCCCATTCTTCAATTTACAGACCAGCTTGGAGAAGATCTTTGAAATCACGGATGAGTGTATGAGACATCCTTTCACGAAGACTAGGTAACACCCCTCTCACAATCATCCTTATTTGATCAGATTCATTTGTCCTCTTCTTGAGCAAAGCGGCCTTGTTTCTCCATCTTTTCACATAGTCCATAAAATTCTCATTTGTCATTGCCTAATGGCTTCCACCTCCATCAAGGTAACTTCTAGCTCGACATTGTATCCATATTGTTGGATGAAGGCTTTGTATAGTAGATCCCAACTCTTTTGTGTTCCTTCTTCCAAGGTATTGAACCAATTTTGGACAACAGGGTCCAATGAGAGCATGAAATATCTCAAAGTTTGAGCCTTAGTAGCTCAGGCAGACTGCATAGCAGTGATATACTGCTTCACATGGGGATGATAATTTCTGGTTCCATCAAACTTCGCAAAAGATGGCATCTTGAACTTGTATGGAACTTCTTCATCTAGCTCAAATAATTTGCCATCTTTGGACATCTCTTCGATTTTTAGATTCTTCTCAAATTTCTTTTCCAAGTCCTTAATCATCTTTTCAACGTCAGAAGTCTCGGTTTTCTCAATAGCTGATCTTTCAACAGTCTTTGGTTCTTTTTTCTTGTCTTGAGGATCTTGGTAGTATTGAGGCCAATCATCATCATCATCAATGATCACCTTATCATCATCAAAAACCACTTCACCAACTTTAGTCTTCCCTTTGTCCTTTGGCTTCCTAGTGCTAGCAAATGCTTCGACATGATTTCCTAAAATTGCAGTCAATTGGTTCTTCATGGTCTCAGCTAGGGCCTCTTTTATTTCTTCCATCTTGGCATTGAGGGCTTCATCCGCCATTCTTTGAATTTGTTCGGGCTCCATTGCTTTTGGTGAGCAAGTGATTGAGTCATTGCTAGATTCTTTGCTTTCGGCGTAGGTCAGATTGTAGTAAGCTTTTGAACTATCATAATCCAGGGCTATGAGCCAGAAAGGATCAATGATATGAGATGCAGATGTATGCATGTATGCACAAACAACAAGCAAGGACAAATATGACGTTCCTTCCAACCTTATAACATCAATACATGAATGGCAAGTCTCTTTTCCTAGGTACATGGTTAACAAATGGGGTACTTTGTTTTCGAATATTTCCCTTGGACGTTTCAACCAATAGTTATATTTTTGAAAATAGAAATCAATTCATAATAATTCCCACTAATTAGGTTTTAATCCATTCAACTAGCTATATTGGATTAAAACAAAATTAAGAGGTTTATTATAGATAATTTCCCACTTGAAAAAGTAACTAATGATTCCTGCCAAAAATAAGCCCATGATTAATTATTTCTTAGTATAAACTATTCTCACAATTTGGATTTTGGTATTTCGTAATTGACCTAAATAATTTGCAAGCTCTTTGTAAGAAAAGGTTGGATGAAAATAATTTTGTTTCTAAGCCCATTGTAAAAAGATTTTAGAAAAAATGGATTTTGGGCTTAGTATTTGGGTCATGAGCAAAAGAATTTTTGATTTTTTTTGCAAAAATTTTATGTCCAAAGACCATTTTGAAAATGTTTTGAAAATAGCTTTGATCTTTTGGATTTAGAAAAAATTTTATTTTGAGCTTACAAATGTACTTAGGTCATATTAGAAAAAAAAACAAACCAAATAAGCCATGATTTAAACCAAGATAAACTAACCATAGTCAAACAACATGCATTTGGGATAAAAACCTAAGGAAAGTAACTAGGCCAATTACATGAGCTTTAGTCTTTGGGTAAAAAGGCTTAGGTTCCCATAGCAAGTATATACCAAATGGTATGAGGCTACGAGTGGTTATGCCATGCTTGATCTCCATACCTTGAGTGAAAGTATGGTATCCCTTACATAACATAACATGGGTAACACGGGCGTCCTAACTCACGCACACAATGCAATCTAATATGATGCAATGGATAATATCATTATAAGAAAGAATAGAATAATATAAAGACCAACGGAATCAACTTCTCTTATCCCCATTGGAGTCACCACTGTGAGCGAGGATTTTTTTCCCCACTCCCGGTGGAATGGTTCTTACGACATCGGCACTATTTAGGCTCGAAGCCTTAGAGAACAAGGACCTAAGTCCAGAGAAAATGGAGTCACCATCCGGATGGGTCGGGAAAAAGAAAGGGGTGGATGACTCGATTCCTAAGGAATCCCTAACCCCTAATGGGTTTGGAAAGTTGGGTACCTGTGGGGAAGGTGAGAAATGGCCCAGCACCTCCACAACGCCCGGTTCATTAGAATTGGCCTCCTTTACAGGTCTTAATATTAAAAAATTCTTAAATATAACAATATTATCCATATTACACACAACAATTAAAATAAAGCATCGTTATATTAAAACCAAAGCAATGTCCAAGCAAAACAAATAAATGGACACCATCCGAGGATGGAAACATGTCCTTACATCATCCACCTCTAAACTAATAGGACACCCACCAAAAGGCAGAAACATGTCCTTTACATTGGTATAAAATATAAGATAGATTTAAATTACATGATATTTAATTAATGAGGTACCCACAAAGTGGAAACATACCTCTTACAACATTTGAAAATCAAAATAAATCGATAAAAGTAAATAACCATTCATCATAAATAAATCATTCATCAAAGATGTTGAACATCAATAAAAAATAATAAACATTCATCCATGATAAATTAAATAAATCAAGCATTGAAATTAAATAAATCAACCACCAAGGCATATAATATACTACATAATCAAATCTAAAAAATAAAGCAAGTAAAGATACAAATTGAGGTTTACTGTTTCTATTGAAAGTTCTTTAATTAATATTTAGGGCTTTGGGATTTTAGTATTATTATTGTTATTTGTTTGACCTACTGTAATGGTTTTGGAAAATTGGAATGGATTAGGGTTTCATGAATCAAATTAGGGTTTAAGGGTAACATTATGCAATTAGGGTTTCAGAATATTAAAACATTAGGTTTATAGCTCTTGGTTACTGGACTGTTGTTTTGCATTTACTGTATTGAGTTTGAATGTTTAGGTTTATAAGGTTTTAAGGTTTTAGGGATTAGGGTTTAGGAAAACTAGGGTTCACATATTAGTTTTGAGGGAATTAGGGTTTAGGAAAACTTAAGGTTTAGATTAACTAGTTTGGGGGGTTTACTGTTTTAGTTTTGGAGTTGAAGAAAATAGTTTAGTTTTATAAAGTAATTATGATTTTTTATAAACTGTAAAGTGAGTTTAGAATTTGGATATTTAACAAAACATTTGGAAATTTTGGAAAGGAATTAGAAGAAAACAGTTTAGGGTTTTTAAAAGCTTTTGGAAATAGGAAAAACAATTTAAGGTTTTTGGAAACAAAAGAGTATTTTTTTAGGGTTTTTGGAAATAGAAGGAACAATTTAGGGTTTTAAAGTTTTGAAGAAATAGGTTAGGGTTCTTAAGTTTTAGAAGAAATAAAAAAGTAATTTTTAGGGTTTTTGAAAATAGAAGAAATGATTTAAGGTTCTAAGGTTTAGAAGAAATAAATTAGGGTTCTAAGGTTTTCAGAATCAAAAGAAACAATTTATTAATTTTCAGTGATTAAAGATACTGTAAGAAAATAAAAAACAGAAATTAGAGATTCAAACCTTCGTTCGTTGGTTCCACAAAAAATTGCTTCTTGGATGAACAAGGACAAAGGCAAGGTTGCTGCCTTGGATAAATTGTTGATGGCTTTGCTTGTTCTTCTCAAATCTGAAGTCCCATGTTTAGAGTTCTAGTCCTAAGTTTTCCTCCCTCCAGAGTCCGATCCCTTTTTCTGTGTTTTTTAGTGTTATTTATAGGAAATTTAGAAGATTAATTCCAATTGTTTAAGGAAACTATAATTAATTAGGAAAAGAAAACCGAAACCAAATAGGATTTGGTTTTGAAAAAATTTGAGTTAGAAAAATCTCGCTGGAGAAATTTACGACGGGCTGCGAGGAATTGCGCTTGGTGCAAGTGAGAATTGGTGCGCTTGTGGGCTGCTAGGCCATTTCGACCAATTACTTTCGACGATGAATTTTTTTGTCGCATAATTTTTCCATCGCCGATTTTTATTTATTTATTATTATAATAAAAAATTAAATACTAAAACAAATATTATTTAATTAAGATAACACAAAAATTATTTTGGACTAAATAAAATATATTGGACTGGACTGGGTAAAAAATTAAGGGTCTACAGAAAGTACTCAAAAAGATTGGAACATGTTGTACAAGTCTTTCATTCAGCAATATGGGTACAATGTCGAGCTGGAAGTAAAATTGATGGAGGTGGAAACCATTAGCCAAAGGCCAAATGAGAATTTTGTGGACTATGTGAAAAGATGGAGAAATAAGGTTGCACTTCTCAAAAGGAGGCCTAATGAGTCAGACCAAATCAGGATGATAGTCAGAGGTGTCCTGCCCAACCTCCAAGAAAGGCTATCTCACACCCTTATAAGGGTGTAGACCCTTAATTTTTACCCTAATTTGATATGGTCCTAATTAAAGGATGCCAAAATAAATTTGATCCAACTTTAAATATTTAAACCTAGTTTATAATTTTTAAAAGGAGTTGGTTCGGATTAAAGAGGCATATATTTGATTGTAAAACCATAAAACCAAGTGGAATTGGCCCAAATTTAAATTTTTTGGTTCATAAGTTAAAAAAGGTTAGAGTAATTTAATTGAGGCTTGCCTAGAGACATTAGGATGCTTCATGTCGACCTTGGCAGCCCAAGATCGACATGAGCATGCCTCATGTAGACTTGGGCAAGCTAGGTCGACATGAGCATGCTTCATGTCGACCTTGGGAGGCTAGGTCGACATGAACATGCTTTATGTCGACCTTGGCAGCCCAAGATCGACATGAGCATGCCTCGTGTCGACTTGGGTAGCCCAAGGTGGACATGAGGTTGGTCTCATGTCGACCTAGGGCAACTAGGTCGACATGGGTTCAATATGTTTCCTAATTCAACTAGAATTTATTTTAGGGACTGTTTTATAGTAGGTTAAGGATTCTGAGTGAGGTTCGGCTATAAGTAACAATGTTTTAGAATTCATAAGTGGGGGGGAAAAAGATTAACAAGGTAACATTAAGAGGGGACGGCAAGGAACATTAACAAGATAACAAAGAGACGGCAACAAACAGAAAAGATTAGCATCAAACATTCATCGGTAATCAATCCATCAAAGACAGCAGTGTTGTCTTTGTTAATTGTTCATCCAGAAATTAATTGTGGAGTAACCAATGAGTGGAGGTTTGATCTTTAATCATGAATTATTTATGTTTCCAGTAGTTTTGTTTCTTTGATTAATAAAAACATGCATGCATGCAGTAACTTTGAACACACAGCAACTTGATATTTGAACATGCGGTAAATTGTTTTTTTCGTTTTAATAACTTTAATCGTTTGTTTTGTTTTTTTTTTAATAACTTTAATCTTTTGCTTTAATTATCACATTGATCAATTGGTATTTGTAATCCCACTGGCATATTTCATGAAGCATAAAACTATCCAGTAGTCAACAATTAATTGTTAAAATCCATCTTGTTTACTTTAACTTCGAGAACCGTATGTTATTTCATTAAAACTCAAAACCTTAAACTATTTTTATCCAAAATCCTAAACCATTTCATTATTAAACTCCAAAATATTGATTATTTTTCCAAAACCTTAATTTATTTTTCCAAATCCAAAATTGTTTCTTTTTAGACAGTAAGCTAATTCTAAAAATCCTAATTCCAAAACCCTAATTCCAAAACCCTAGTTTCAAAAACCCTAAAAATCCTAATTTCAAAACCTTAATTATAAAACTTTACTTTCTAAAACCCTAAATTTTGAAACTCTAAATTTAATTGATAATTCTTTAAAACCCTAGATTTATATATTTATTTAATTTTAGATTTGATTATATAGTTTATTATATTATTTAATGGTTGATTTATTTAATTTCAATGCTTGATTTATTTAATTTATCATGGATGGATGTTTATTTTATATTTTGATTAATAGCTCCGATGAATGATTTATTTATGGTGAATGGTTATTTATTTTATCAATTTATTTAAATTTCTAAATGTTGTAAGAGGTATGTTTCCACTTGGTGGGTACCTCATTAGTTAAATATCATGTAATTTAAATTACTTTTCTATTTTAGAACTTATGTAAAGGACATGTTTCTACCTTTCTGTGGGTGTCCTATTTAGGCATGGGATGTAAGGACATGTTTCCATCTTCGGGTGGGTGTCCATTTATTTGTTTTGCTTGGACCTTGCTTTGATTTTAATATATTGATGCTTTCTTTTAATTATTGTGTGTAATATGAATAATGTTGTTATATTTAAGAATTTTATAATATTAAGACCTGTAAAGGAGGCCGGTTCCAATGAACCGGACGTTGTGGGGGTGCTGGGCCATTTCTCACCATCCCCACACGTACCTAACTTTTCGAACCCATTAAGGGGTTGGGGATTCCTTAGGAATCGAGTCATCCACCCCTTTCTTTTTCCCAGCCCGTCCGGGTGGCTACTCCATTTTCTCCAAACTTAGGTCCTGTCACATCCGCCTATTGCATTTATGCAGAGTAGTCACGTGCATAGCAAGAGAAGGGGAAAGGAGAAGATAATTCTTGATAACAGCCCTAGATAAGGTTGTATGACCAAAGGGATCTAATTGTAATTTTCAAAAGTTTGGGGACGTAGATGTAATTTCAAAAGAAATTTGCACCGGATGTTCTTAATAGTGCATATAACAGATTCCAAAAATGGAGTGTAGAGAAAAATCGGATCGCAACGACGTGTAATGGTTTTTCCAGAAAATGTCCCGTTAAAGAAAAACGAAGACATGTTGACTAGGGGCATTTTGGTCATTATCAATTAAAGTTATGCATGAATTTAAAGTAGGAAATAAAAACATGAGTACGTAGAGGATGACGAGGGGTTAAATATGAAACAATCGTCAGTAGAAACGGAGCTGGAGAAAACCCGAGCAAAGAAAGGACCTAAAGGGAATTTTGTAAAAAGTTCAGGGCTTATCGGTAATTTTTCAAAATGACTTGGAAACCTAAAATAGACCTTATAAATAGAAAGTAGAGGTCGAGAGGATCAAAACTATATGTAGTTTGACTCGTGGAACTATACGGTTTAAAAGATATGATCGATTAATCACCGGAACGTAAAGTGGGCCCGGTTTCGTGTCGAGACCGGATGGGTAACCCGGGACAACTTTATGATATCCTATGGGAAGAGGGACAAGTGGAAAGAAGTAAAGGAAAAGAAAACTATAAAAATCTAATGTTGGCCAATCAAAAGTAACCATTTAGCATGTGTAATAAATGAAGAAAGAGAAAGGTGGACAAGTGGTCTTAAAGGGTTCAACCAACACATAAGGTGATCATCATTTCCTTTGTATATAAATATATGTGAAATGAAGAACCAATTTCTCTCTTTTCCACTTACAAATTTCGGCCAACAAAGGGAAACACCAAAGGACTTCCAAGTTTCTCCAAATTTGATTTTCAAGGTAAGTGTTTAAGGTTTTCAAGTATGTAGACTTTAATTTTAGTATTAATTTTAGGTATTTATATATTTATTGGGATATTGGAGATTAGAGTCTTTATGTGGAATTGGAAAAATTTTAAGTAAGTGATGAGATTAATTGATTAAATGGAAGAATCAAGATGTATAAAGATTAATAAGGTTGGATTAGGGTTTCGGTTGGAAAAGAAATGGAGGATAACTTATTATTTTGAATTTCTAAGGTTTATGTTGTATCTTGAATTTATTGAAGGAGAAATAAAGAATTAAAGAAGGAGAAGAAGGAAAAGCTAAGGGGAAGTACAAGAATAAGGTTTGGTACTTTAACTTTGAATAATTAATTTTGGGTTGTTTAAATTTAATTGAAACCAAATGTTTTGAGAAAATTTGGCAAGTTGATTTGGTAAGTTGTTTGGACTTTAATTAGTTTGATTTGAGTTAAACATGCAAAAATTGTTAAAAGGAAGTGTTTGAATCTTCACTTTACTATTAAAGAAGCCTTAATATTGATTTGCAAAAGAAAAATAAACTATCCTATGCATTTCAAATGTTTGGGCCGAAATGGTCCCAAAGTGACAGTTTCTGGACTATTTTTGTGGCAATTGTTTGGGGCAGCAAACGAATGAATTTTTCAACGAAATTTTACATGAAATTAGTCAACATATGAAATAAGTTTTCTGTAAAATTTCATCCAAAAATAAGATCATTTACTTTGTCAAATGCATAACTGAAGTGGACTAAAATTTTGACGAAAACCCAGATTTTACTATTCAGTTGGTCATGCCATTTTGCGTTGCCGATTTTTCTCGCCGCAACACTATTCATTTGGTCAATTTGTGATCTTTTGAGGAATACTTTGAAATGTTTGATGTGTTTATTGTGGATGTTAAATATGTGAAAAAGAGTAACGGTTTGACCAAAAAAAGTGGTGCGCGGCATAAATGGCAAAGCGCAGTGAGAATTTAAATTGATTTCTTGAATCATTCTAAAATGAAGTTGAGACTTAAATTGAATCATTTTAATCTTTTTGCTCTACTGGATAGTGGGAGTGGTAGATAAGGGTATGGTGCACTATACTAACGCATGCAGTACTGCTCATTATTGTGATATGATATTTTATTCAGTGGTGAGGCCACTGAAGCCAATGGGGAGGCCCATTGGTTAACCATGATGGGGAGGCCCATTCCTGTGATCTGATATCGGTGGTGAGGGCCACCTATGTTACAGTGGGGAGGCCCACTGCCTTATCACTATGGTTCCCTATATACCAGTAGAGCCTGAATCAAAGACATGCTATTTTTCGTTAAACTATATAATGCCAATGAGTTTGAATTATAATTTTACATTATTGAAAGCATATCACACTAAATGTATCACGATTTCGATTGGTATAAAGTTGGTTGATTGTGGATTTAATTATTTCCTTTGATTTTGAATACTTTCATATACTACTTTTATTTTTATTGGTAAAGTACCCACTGAGCGACAACGCTCAGCGAGTTGAGTTTTCTTGACTCGTAGGTTTGGAGCAGTAGAATTCGGTGATTAGCATCGAGAAGCACAACACAACGCAGCACCTCAGAGTAGCCTTTAGTTTCCATTATGAGTTAACTAGTTGTGGCATGTATATGTATATAAGATTGAGAGTCAGTATGTGATATTGTACGTTATTGGTATGTAATAATAATAAATCTCTACTTTATTCTGGATTAGAAGTGTGAATTTTTCTTGCAGGTTGTAGTTGAGGGTATAAGGTGGATTCATTGGGAGTATATTGGAAACTGATTGTATTCACATTAGTCTGTGTAAAATGTTTTCAAAAATTAGAAAAACAAGTTTTGTCGACACTTGGGATCCAAATTTCTAGGCGAACCTCTGGCAAAATTTCTGTAAAATCGGAACAAAAATTTGACTTAGTAAAATTGGTAGCAACATTTGGATAGTGTGGGTCCTCTACTCGGCTTACACATGTAGGTCGGGAAGGGGTGTTACAGGTCCATGTTCTCTAATGCCCCGAGCCAAAACAGTGCCAAAGTCGCAAGAACCAATCCACCGGGAGTGGGGGCAAAAATCCCCTCTCACAGTGGAGACTCCACTAGAGATAAGAGAAGTTGATTCCGTTGGTCTTTATATTATTATATTCTTTCTTATAATGATATTATCCATTGCATCATCTTAGATTGCATCGTGTGCATGAGTTAGGACGCCCGTGTTACCCGTGTTATGTTATGTAAGGGATACCATAATTTCACTCAAGGTATGGAGATCGAGCATGGCATAACCACTCATAACCTCGTACCATTTGGTATATACTTGCTATGGGAACCTAAGCCTTTTTACCCAAGGACTAAAGCTCATGTAATTTGCCTAGTTACTTTCCTTAGGTTTTACCGCAAATGCATGTTGTTTGACTATGGTTGGTTTATCTTAGTCTAAATCATGGCTTATTTGGTTTGTTCTTTTTCTAATATGACCTTAGTATATTGTAAGCTCAAAATAAATTATTCTTTAAAATTCAAAAGACCAAAACTATTTTCAAAATTTTTCAAGATGGTCTTTGGACATAAGACTTTTCTAAAACAAATCAAAGATTCTTTGGCCCATGGCCTAAATACTAAGCCCAAAATTCATTTTTCTAAAATCTTTTACAATGGGCTTAGAAACAAAACTATTTTCACCCAACCTTTTCTCATAAAGAGCTTGCAAAAATATTTAGGTCAATTATGAAATACCAAAAATCAATTGTGGGCCTAGTTTACATTAAGAATAAATTAACCATGGGCTTATTTTTGGCCTGAATCACTAGTTACTCTTTTCAAGTGAGAAATCTATCTATAATAAACCTCATAATTTAGTTTTAATCCAATATAGCATAAAAGCTACTATAGTTGGTTAAATGGATTAAAACCTAATTATTAGGAATTACTATAAATGGATTTCCATTTTCAAAAATATAACTATTGGTTGAAACGTCCGAGAAAATTATTTGAAAGCAAGATACCCCATGTTGGTATTTTGTCAACCATATACCTGGGAAAAGAGACTCGCCATTTGTGTGTGGGTGTTATAAGGTTGGAAGGAATGTCCTAAGTATCCTTGTTTGTTGATTGTTTTGTGCATACATGCATACATGCATGCATTTGCATCTCATATCATTAATCCTTTCTGGCTCACAGCCCTGGATTACGAAAGTTCAAAAGCTTACAACAATCCGACCTACGCCGGAGACAAAGAATCTAGTAACGATTCAATCACTTGCTCACCAAAAACAATGGAGCTCGAACAAATTCAAAGGATGGTGGATGAAGCCCTCAGTGCCAAAATGGAAGAGATCAAAGAGGCCATGGCCGAGACCATAAAGAATCAACTAGCTGCAATTTTAGGAAATAATGTTGAAGCATCTGCTAGCACCAAGAAAGTCAAGGGGAAGGCTAAAATTGATGAAGTAGCTTTTGATGATGATAAGGTGATCATTGATGATGATGATTGGGTTCAATAGTACCAAGATCTTCAAGACAAAAAAGAGCCGAAGGTTGATAAGAAGTCAACTATTGAAATGACTGAGATGTTAAAAAGATGATTGCTGATTTAGAAAAGAAATTTGAGAAGAAATTGAAAAACGAAGAGGTGTCCGAGATCGATAAATTGTTTGAGCTAGATGAAGAAGTCCCGTACAAGTTCAAGATGCCATCTTTTGCAAAGTATAATGGGACCGAAAATCCTCATCTCCATGTGAAGCAATATATCACTACCATGCAATCTGCCCGAGCTACTAAGGCTCAAACCCTAAGGTACTTCATGCTCTCATTGGACCCAGTTGTACAAAATTGGTTCAATACATTAGATGAAGGAACACAAAAGCGTTGGGATCTACTTTACAAAGCCTTCATCCAACAATATGGATATAATGTTGAGTTGGAAGTTACCTTAATGGTAATGGTGTCCATTAGACAAAGGCCAAATGAGAATTTTGTGGACTATGTTAAGAGATGGAGAAACAAGGCCGCTTTGCTCAAGAAAAGGCCCGATGAATCCGATCAAATAAGGATGATTGTGAGAGGCATCCTACACAATCTCCATGAAAGGATGTCTCACACCCTTATAAGGGATTTCAAAGATCTTCTCCAAGCTTGTCTACAAATTGAAGAGTGGGAAAGGGAGAAGAATCTCTTTTCAATAAAAAGGAATGAGAAAGGGAACTACCAGCCGGGCAATCAAAGTACACAAAAAGAAGTCGATGCCAATACCACTGGTCAAGCAAATAGAAGGCAGTTTTCAGATATGGAGAAGCCTTTGTCTTGGGTCTTCGACAAGCTACAGAAGAAAGGGTTGTTGCAACCATTGGCTCCTCGACCTTTGCCTAGTCCATTACCCCCAAAATTTGATACTAAGGCTTTTTATCAATTTCATCATACTCAAGGACATGAGACTGATAGATGCACCCAATTAAGGCATGAGATCCAAGATTTGATTGATAGTGGCAAGCTACCCGAGTTGGATAAGCCCAACATGAAGGACAATCCATTACCAAGGTTCAATAGAGTACCTCCACCGACAACCTTCATGGTGGGAAAAGGATTGGAAGAAGATTTTGTTTTATCATCCTTTCAAGATGGAAATATTGAAGATGTGAAGGGAAAAGAAGCTTAAACTCAATGAACTTCCCTTAGCTTGAATATTGCTTCTTAATTTTACTTTCTTTAATATTAAATTGGAACAATCTTGTTTTTTCAAATTTAAAGTTGCTTGAATAAATTACTTTCATCAAAATTTTTGTTGGTCTTTGTTCATTTTGATGCTCAACCAATGAGGAATTTAGCTTGTTGTTTATAAATTAATCTGTCTAAGTATCATGACTTGAATGACTTTACTAGATGAGGGAATTGCTCTATAGTATTGAGTTGTGTATGCTTACTTAGAGAGGGCTCCTGTATAATTACCTTTGTCTAGGTCCTAGTTAGTCTTAGAACATGCTTTGACAAACTTTCGAGACAAAATTGAACTCTACTTATTTAAGAGAGAGATGATCTAGGCATTGTTTGGTTAGCTAACAACTAGTATCCACCCTATTAAATATTAATCCCTAGTTGTCCCTTTGAACCTTCATAAAATTCTAGCTTTCTTTTCATTGGCTTACAAACCTCAAAAACCTACCCTGAGCTGTTGTGATACTCTTAACGAGTCTTATGATCACTAAGATGAAGAGGAAAGAAGATCAAAGAAAGCAATGATTAGTCAAAATCATAAAGATAGTTGAAGTTCTCAAGACTATGAAGATAGTTGAAGTTCTCAAGACCATAAGGGTAGTTGATGTTTTTCTCAAGACCATAAGGGTAGTTGAAGTTCCCTTAATATATCCAATATATCAAGACAACATCGGAGTAACAAATGATTTATCTATGTTAAAGAAGATTTATGTTACTCTACTCATCCATTATTGGGAGCCTAAGTTGGTACAAACAAGATAACTCTTTTAGAGCTTGAATAACAAAACAAAACAAAACAAAAAGAAGAAAAAGGAAGAAAAGAAAAGAAAGAAAAAAGGAAAAGAGAAAAAGAGAAAGAAACGAAAAAAGAGAAAACCCAAAATGGTTCAAAAAGCCAATTGAGTTCTCTTTTACCTAAGACAACAAAATGCTTCAATTTGGTTTATAAGGATATTTTGACTTGAATTTGTCCAACCCAATTAAAGATTTGATCAAAATCAGAGGAAAAGGAGAAAGATCATCCAGTGCTTAAAAGTTCTGTACTTGACAGTCCTACAAGGAAGAAGGACAAAATGATAAAATGCTCAAAGAAAGGGAAGAGTAAGAAAAATAAAGAAGAAAGAAAAGGGAGAAGAAGAAAAGAAACGAATTTGGATCTTAAACTTTATGCAAGGGCAAAAACTGTCCTAATCAAGATCCAAATTAATGCCAAGAAGATAGAAGGAATTTGGAGTCTAGAAAGATTGCTCTCAACTGTCTAAAGTTCCAATAAGAAATTTGTAGTGTGAAGGTTTGTCCATTGTGTCACACCAGCTCCTATCTCAAAATGGCCTTCACTTAAACCTGTGTCCCTTATAGACCCCATTTCAAGCCTATCAAAGACCTGTTGATCTCTCTTGGTAGGTAGAGTCTATTAGTGGAGATAGTTTGGATAAGCATGCATATGAGATAGACAGTATTTAAACTCAATGAGACCTTTGGCCAAGTAATGTGTATGTGCCTATCTGAAGTGCAACAATTCTTGTTTAAATAGAAATGATTCCCGAGTTTAGTATGGTAACTAGGGTTGTCATGTTATAGACATGTTAATTTGGAAAAATCAAGTCCTCAGGTACATTGACATTAATTTGGCAAAGCCAACATTTAATTTCAAAATTAAAATTTAAAAATATTAAAAAAAATGTTTTGTCATACAAAGCCTTCAAGTTAAGGGAAGTATGTTGAACCTCCAAAGGACACATTGGGAAAAGAAAATGATTATTGGCAAGGTCATGAAGAAGCTATCAGCCAACATACTGAAATATAGTTGGAAATGGATGCATCCCTGACTTTGCTACTTAGGGTCTCCACCACTCACGTTTTCATCATCTTGACGATAAAAGCCACAAATGCAAAGCTTTCAATAATTCCAATGCAAGATTTGAGCAAGCGTCAAAATGAAACCAATGAGAACATTTCTACCAATCACCTCGATCTGTGAGTCAATGGGATGACTTTAAGTATTATTCATGCATATCATGCATACATGAGCATATCACATCGCACTTTCTTATCTTGTATTGTCTATTCCTTTTCAAAGTGAACAGCAAATACCTTATGAAGTAAAGAATCAAAAGAAGATATTGAATCAAGAGGGCATGGAAAGCCTATTCGCATGTGGAAGCTTCAGTCATTTTGCAAAGAGAAGAAATACGTGCTTGTGCAAAGAGCTAGACAACAACAACATCAATCAGAGTCCGCAAAGAAAAATCATGGGCTTGAGCCTACACAGGGGGCAAAGTTTCTCCTTTTCAATTTTTTGAGTCTATATACCAAATATTTACAAACTCACTTGCAAATATTTCGCCATGCAGGGGGCAGGAGAAGATATGAGGGCCAACTAAAAATAGTTGAATTTTTGCAAAGGAAGAAAAAAAAAGAATGGAATAAAGAAAAGAGAAAATTAGAATTCCCAAAAGAATGAAGATGCAAAAGACAAAAGATCAATCTAGCTAAAAGAGCTGAAGCCAGGGTGAAGACCTGATCTCAAAGGATGAAGATCCATTTTCAAGGGTGAAGACCTGATTTCCAAGGATGAAGATCCATTTGCAAGGGTGAAGATCCAATCTCCAAGGATGAAGATCCATTTGCAAGGGTGAAGACCCAATTTCCAAGGATGAAGATCCATTTTTAAAGGTGAAGACCTGATTCCAAGGATGAAGATTCAATTTCAAAGGGTGAAGACCTGAAGTTTAAAGGATGAAGATCCATTTTTCAAGGGTGAAGACCCAATCTCAAAGGATGAAGATCCATTTTCAAGGGTGAAGACTCGATCTCAAAGGATGAAGATCCATTTGCTAGGGTGAAGACCCGATCTCAAAGGATGAAGATCCATTTGTAAGGGTGAAGACCCTATCTCAAAGGATGAAAATCCATTTGCAAGGGTGAAGACCATATCTCAAAGGATGAAGATCCATTTGCAAGAAGACCCAATCTCAAAGGATGAAGATCCATTCTAAGGGTTAAGAACCACCATGCATAGAACAACCGGAGCAGTCAGACTTCTCAACTAAAAGTTTAGTCAAATTCATTCTCGGGTCCAAGTACCCAATCTCGGGTCCAAGTACCCAAATCAAACCCAAAACAAAACCTCAACCATCTCAAAAATTAAGTCTTATTGCTTTTCACTCTCTTTTGCTGTAGTCTCAGATCGTTCAAGCAGGGGGCAAACTGTAGACCCTTAATTTTTACCCCAATTTGATATGGTCCTAATTAAAGGATGCCAAAATAAATTTGATCCAACTTTAAATATTTAAACCTAGTTTATAATTTTTAAAAGGAGTCGGTTCGGATTAAAGACGCATATATTTGATTGTAAAACCCTAAAACCAAGTGGAATTGGCCCAAATTAAAATTTTTCGGTTCAAAAGTTAAAAAAGGTCAAAGGAATTTAATTGAGGCCGGCCAGGAGACATTAGGATGCTTCATGTCGACCTTGGCAGCCCAAGATAGACATGAGCATGCCTCATGTCGACTTGGGCAAGCTAGGTCGACATGAGCATGCTTCATGTCGACCTTGGGAGGCTAGGTTGACATGAACATGCCTCATGTCGACCTTGGCAGCCCAAGATCGACATGAGCATGCCTCATGTTTACTTGGGCAGCCCAAGGTCGACATGAGGGTGGTCTCATGTCGACCTAGGTCAACTAGGTCGACATGGGTTCAATATGTTTCCTAATTCAACTAGAATTTGTTTCAGGGACTATTTTATATTAGGTTAATGATTACGAGTGAGGTTCGGCTATAAGTAACAAGGTTTTAGATTTCATAAGAGGGGGGGAAAAAGATTATGAAGGTAACAATAAGAAGGGACGGCAAGGAACATTAACAAGATAGCAAAGAGACTGCAACAAATAGAAAAGATTAGCATCAAACATTCATCGGTAACCAATCCATCAAAGATAGCAGTGCTGTCTTTGTTAATTATTAATCTAGAAGTTAATTGTGGAGTAACCAACGAGTGGAGGTTTGATCTTTAATCATGAATTATTTATGTTTGCGGTAGTTTTGTTTCTTTGATTAATAAGAACATGCATGCATGGAGTAACGTTGAACAAACAGTAGCTTGATCTTTGAACATGCAATAAATTGTTTTTTTCGTTTTAATAACTTTAATCGTTTGTTTTGGTTTTTGTTTTAATAACTTTAATCTTTTGCTTTAATTATAACATTGATCAATTGGTATTTGTAATCCCACTGGCATATTTTATAAAGCATAAAACTATCCAATAGTCAACAATTAATTGTTAAAATCCATCTTGTTTACTTTAACTTCGAGAACCGTATGTTATTTCATTAAAACTCAAAACCTTAAACTATTTTTATCCAAAAGCCTAAACCATTTCATTATTAAACTCTAAAATATTGATTATTTTTCCAAAACCTTAATTTATTTTTCCAAATCCAAAATTGTTTCTTTTTAGGCAGTAAGCTAATTCCAAAACCCTAATTCCAAAACCCTAATTCCAAAACTCTAGTTTCAAAAACCCTAAAAATCCTAATTTCAAAACCTTAATTACAAAACTTTACTTTCTAAAACCCTAAATTTCGAAACCCTAAATTCAATTGATAATTCTTTAAAACCCTAGATTTATATATTTATATATTTATTTAATTTTAGATTTGATTATATAGTTTATTATATTATTTAATGGTTGATTTATTTAATTTCAATGCTTGATTTATTTAATTTATCATGGATGGATATTATTTTATATTTTGATTAATAGCTCTGATGAATGATTTATTTATGGTGAATGGTTATTTATTTTATCAATTTATTTAAATTTCTAAATGTTGTAAGAGGTATGTTTCCACTTGGTGGGTACCTCATTAGTTAAATATCATGTAATTTAAATTGCTTTTCTAATTTAGAACTTATGTAAAGGACATGTTTCTACCTTTCGGTGGGTGTCCTATTTAGGCATGGGATGTAAGGACATGTTTCCATCTTCGGGTGGGTGTCCATTTATTTGTTTTGATTGGACCTTGCTTTGATTTTAATATATTGATGCTTTCTTTTAATTATTGTGTGTAATATGAATAATGTTGTTATATTTAAGAATTTTATAATATTAAGACCTGTAAAGTAGGCTGGTTCCAATGAACCGAGCGTTGTGGGGGTGCTGGGCCATTTCTCACCTTCCCCACATGTACCCAACTTTCCGAACCCATTAAGGGGTTGGGGATTCCTTAGGAATCGAGTCATCCACCCCTTTCTTTTTCCCGGCCCGTCTGGGTGGCGACTCCATTTCTCCTGACTTAGGTCCATGTTTTCTAAGGCCTCGAGCCTAAACAGTGCCGAAGTCGCAAGAACCATTCCACCAGGAGTGGGGGCAAAAATCCCCGCTCACAAAGGGATTTCAAAGACCTTTTACAAGCTAGCTTCCAAATAGAAGAGTGGGAAAGGGAGAAGAACTGCTTTTCAGCAAGAAGGAATGAGAAAGGGAATTATCAGCATAGCCATCAAAGTACATAAAAGGAAGCTGATGTTAATGCCACAAGTCAAGAAGGAATGAGGTAGTTTTCAGAATTTGGGAAGCCACTGTCTTGGGTTCTCAATAAGCTACAAAAGAAGGCATTGTTACAACCCTTGACTCCTCATCATTTGCCTAATCCTCTTCCACCTAACTTTAATCCTAAGGCATTTTGCCAATTCCATCAAAGGCTTGGTTACAAAACAGACAACTGTATGAAGTTTAGGTATGAGATCCAGAATTTAATTGATAATGGAAAGTTGCCTAAGCCGGATAAGCCCAATACAAAAAATAATCCTCTGCCTAGGTTCAACAGAGTGCCACCACTAGCAGCTTTAATGGTAGGAGGAGGATTGGAGGAAGATCTTGTCTTATCCTCCTTTCAAGATGGGAATTTTGAAGATGTGGAATAAGGAGAAATTTTATTCAACAAACTTCCCTTAGCTTGGAGTGTTGCTCTATTTATTTTCTTTAATATTTAATTGGAACAATTATGTTTTTCAAATTATGTTTGTTTGAATAAATTATTTCCTTCAAATTTTTCCCGGTCTCTGTTCACTATGCTGCTCAACCAATGAGGAATCCAGCTTGATATTTATAAATTAGCATATCTATGCATCATGATTTGAATGACTTTACTAGGTGAGGAAATTATTCTATAGCATTGAGCTGTGTATGCTTACTTAGAGAGGGCTCTTGCATAATTACCTTTGTCTAGGTCCTAGTCAATCTTAGAACATTCTTTGACAAACTTTCGAGGTAAAATTTGAACTATGCTTATTTAAGAGATAGATGATCTAGGCATTATTGGTTAGCCAACAACTAGTATCCACCCAATTAAATATCAATCCCTAGTTGTCCCTTTGAGCCTTCATAAAATTTTAACTTTCTTTTCATTGGCATATAAACCCCAACAACCTACCCTGGGCTGTTGTGATATTTATGACAAATTTGATGATCACTAAGGGGAAGAGGCAAGAAGATCAAAAAGAAAGGAATGCATAGCCAAGACCGTAAGGATAGTTGATGTTCTCAAAAGCATAAGGGCAGATGAAATTCACCTGAATTAGACCAAATATCATAGATAAAGTCAGGACTGAAGCAGATTAATACCACTCCACTCATCCATTACCAAAAATACAAGTTGGTACAAATAAGACAACTCTTTTAGAGCTAAAAAAAAAGGATGAAGAAAAAAGAAGAAAGAAAAGAAAGGAAAAAGAAAGAAAGAAAAAGAAAAGAAAATAACATGCAAAACGGTTCAGAAAGCCAACCAAGTTCTCTTTTACCTAAAGCAGCAAAAGACTTCCATTTGGTTTATAAGGATAGTTTGACTAGAATTGGTCCAACCCAACCAAAGATTCAATCAAAATCAGAGAAAAAAGAGAAAGACCATCTACTTTTGAAAGTCCTATACTTGACAATCCTATAGAAGAAAAAGTTGAAATGACGAAATGTGGGTATCAAACCTTTTGCAAAGGCAAAGACTGTCCTAATCAAGATCTAGATTAACGCCAAGAAGATGGGAGAACATCCAAAGCTCTATCATTTCATGCTCCCAACTGTCTAAAGTTCCAACAAACAGTTTGTAGTGTGAAGGTTTCTCCATTGTGTCACATCAGCTCCAATCTCAAAATGACCTTCATTTAATCCATGTCCCTTATAGACCCCATTTCAAGCATTTAAAGACCATTTGATCTCTCTTGGTAGGTAGATTCTATTAGTGGATATAGTTTGGATAAGCATGCATATGAGATAGACAATATTCAAACTCAAATGAGATCTTTGACCAAGTAATGTGTATATGCCTATCTGAAGTGCAACAGTTCTTATTTAAATAGAAATGCTTCCCGAGTTTAGTACAATAACTAGGGTTGTCATATTATAGATATGTTAAATTTGGAAATCTAGTCCTGAGGTAAATTGACATTGATTTGACAAAGCCAACATAAAGCATCAAAATCAAAATTCAAAAAAAATAATAATATACAAAGCCTTCAAGTTAAGAGAAGTTTGTTGAACCATCAAAACTCAAAGAACACATTGGGCAAAGGAAATGATTATTGGCAAGGTCATGAAGAAGCTACCAACAGACATGCTGAAACATAGTTTGAAATGAATGTATCTCTGACTCTACAGCTTGGGCTCTCCACCACTCATGTTCTCAACATCTTGAAGATAAAAGCCATAAATGCAAAGCTTTTTGTCAATCAAATGCAAGACTTGAACAAGCATCTGAAAGGAACCAATGAGAACACTTCTATTGATCACCTCAGTCTGTGAGTCGATGGAACCATTATAAGTATTACTCATGCATAGCATGCATACATGAGCATATCATATGGCATTTTTGTCTTGTGTTATTTGTCCTTTGTCAAAGTAAACAATAGATGCTCTATGAAGCAAACATGAAGCGAATATGGAATCAGGGGGCATGAAAGGCCCATTCTTGGAGGAAGCTCTAGTAATTTTGCAAAAAGAAGAAATGTGTGCTTGTGCGAAGAACTAGAGAACAAAAACATCAATAGCTTGCATAAAAAAAATCTTTGGTTTGAGCCTACACAGGGGGCAAGAGTATATAGGTACCTCGGGTCTAGAACCCAACTCATTTTTTAGTCTAGAACTCACTCAGGTCTAGAACCCAAATCATTTTGAGTCCAGAATTCACTCAGGTCCAGAACCCAAATTATTTTTTGAGTCCAGAACTCATTCGAGTCCAATTACCCAATCTCGGGTCCAAGTACCCAAATAAAATTTAGCCTCAGGTCCAAGTACCCAAATAAAATTTAGTCTTGGGTCTAAGTACCCAGTTTTGGGTCCAAATACCCAAATCAAATCTAGTCTAGGGTCCAAGTACCCAGTCTCGGGTCCAAGTATCCAAATTAAATTCAATCTCGAGTCCAAGTACCCAATCTCAGTTCCAATTACCCAGTCTCGGGTCTAAGTACCCAAATTAAATTCAATCATGGGTCCAAGTATCAAATCTCAAGTCCAAGTACCCAAACCCAATCCAATCACGGGTCCAAGTACCTAAACTTGATTCAATCTCAGGTCCAAGTACGTAGTCTCAGCTCCAAGTACCCAATTCAGTCACAGGTCCAAGTACCCTATCCAATCACAGGTCCAAGTTCCCAAATCAGATTCAAGCTTAGGTCCAAGTACCCAATCTCGAGTCCAAGTATCCAATCTCGTGTCTAAGTACCCAATCTCAGGTCGAAGTACCCAAATCCAATTCAATCACGGGTCTAAGTACCCAATCTCGGGTCCAAGTACCCAAACTCAACCCAGTCTCAGGTCCAAGTACCCAAATCAAATCCAAGAACCCATCCTCATCCAAAATCTACTCAAAGTCATGTTGCTTTTTACTCTCTTTTACTGAAAGTCTCAGAACATTCAAGCAGGGGGCAAACTGTAGACCCTTAACTTTTGACCCAGTCTAGTCCAATATTTTTAAACAGTCAAAAATAATTTTATGGTATTTTAATTAAATAATAATATTTATTACTTATAATATTTAATTAAAATAAAAAAAAGATAAAAAATAAATTAAAAATAAAAATCGGCGATGAAATTTTTCGTTGTTGGTGACGAATTGGCTTGGGCCAATTTACTGCAGGAGAAACCTCATCATCATAAAGCAGACAAATTAAAATCAAAGTCAAAATCATTATTCTTAAAATCATAAAGCAGAACATCTTTAAACTTCTCTTCAACCAGGGCAATAATCTCCTCCGGAGTATTCTCGGCTTTTAGGATAGCTTCCTTATCCTCTTCCGGATTGGGCTCCTTGTTGGCTGGCAGGGTGAGCTCTTTCTTCACTTGATCCACTAGCTCAGCAACATCAACAAAAATTTCAAAACCTGGGATCAACTTTCCCATGAACATGATTGGCTCGGGCTTTCCTTAGAGTGGTCCCATGTCTGGAGCTTTGACAAAGATCTCTTTAAGTTGTGGGAAGCTCGTCTTCTCATTCTTCTTTGGCTGAACATCTTTGTTGGCTTCTGTATACCCCAACACTTTCTTGGAAGTTGAGTCTTGAAATCAAGAAGCTTTGTCACACCAGCCTTGCCCTTTCCAAGACCAGCACCAGGAAGGTAGTTCATGTTCTTCATCATGTTCAAGACCTTGGAGTCCACTACTTCATCACCAAAAATTGCAGCTACTTGGAAACCATTGAGAGGCCTCTCAATCATTAGAGCATTGACCACCTCATTATCTTCAGCCTTGATGACCACCGTCTCATCTCCGTTAGGAAACTTGATCTTTTGATGAAGGGTGGAAGGAACTCCACCAAGAGGATGAAACCATGGTCATCCCAAAAGCAGAGCAAAAGTAACAGGTATGTCCAAAATGAGAAATTCTACCATGGACTCAATTGGACCAAGCTTCATAACAACTTTGAATGTCCCATTGGTATGCCTCTTGGTATTGTCATAAGCCCTAATGGTTACCTCGATTGGGCTTAGATCCCTTGTTGACATAGCTAGCTTTGGCAAAATTTTAAGTGAGCAAACATTTATAGTGGAACCATCATCAACCATCACACATGGAGTCCTTTTTCCTTTGACTTTTACTTTGATAAAGAGAGGGAGGATGTGATCTTTCCCCTCTTCCGGTAAATCCTATTATGAGAAAGATACCATTCCCACGTCAACTTTGCTATTCTTTTGAACCTCTTTGCACTTCATTACTCCTTCAACTTTTATGAAGTTAACCAGCTCATTCGGTGTTATAGAGGTGGAAATTGGCATGCTAGCCAAGGCCTTGGCCATAGTTTCACGGTGCTTCTTAGAAGTGGCCAACAAGTCTCAAATACTGACACTTACTTGGGTCCTCTTCAACTACTTAAAAACAGTGTCATCTTCTTCTTCTTTATTCCTAACTTCCACTTCCTTTCCTTTATTAGCTTCTTTTTCCTTGGGTGGTGGCCTTGCATAATGTTTACCTGACCTAGTGTTCATCACTTCATCTTCTTCAGGTTCAGACCAGGTCCATTCTTCCTTTTTAGGTTCATGATCATCATCGCTATCGCTTGAATCCTAAAATTTGTTCACAACACATATTGCCGCTTCTTTTCCAATCACAGCTTGTTCAATTTTGCTAAACACCACTTCTTGTTTGGCTGCTTCTCCATCCACATCTTGGAAAGAAGACATGACAAAACTTTCATACAAACCTCCTCCAATCATTAAGGTTGCCAGTGGTGGTACCCTATTGAACCTTGGCAATGGATTGTCTTTAGTGTTTTGCTTGATGGATTCAGGCAACTTCCCATTATCAATCAAATTCTGGATCTCAGTCCTTAACCTCACATATTTATCCGTGTCGTGCCTTTGCATTTGATGAAATTCACAAAATGCCTTAGTGTCAAAATTATGTGGAAGAAGGTTAGGCAAAGGATGAGGATTTAAGGGTTGTAACAATCCCTTCTTTTGTAGCTTATATAGGACCCAAGACAGCGGCTTACCCAATTCTGAAAATTGCCTTCTTCCTCCTTGGCTAGTAGCATTAACATTAACTAATTTTTGTGTGCCTTGGTTACCAGACTGGTAGTTTCCCTTCTCATTCCTTCTCACTGAAAAGCGGTTCTTCTCTCTTTTCCACTCTTCAATTTGTAGACCATCTAGCAAAAGGTCCTTGAAATCCCGAATAAGTGTATGAGACATCCTTTCGTGAAGGTTAGGTAACACCCCTATTACAATCATTCTAATTTGATCAGATTCATCAGGCCTTCTCTTGAGTAATGCAACCTTATTCCTCCATCTCTTCACATAGTCTATGAAGTTCTTATTTGGCCTTTGTTTATTGGACTCCACCTCCATTAGAGTAACTTCCAATTCAACATTGTATCCATGTTGTTGGATGAAGGCCTTGTATAGCATATCCCAACTTTTTTGAGTGCCATCTTCTAAGGTATTGAACCAATTTTGGATAACAGGATCCAATGAGAGCATGAAGTACCTTAGGGTTTGAGCCTTAGTAGCTCGAGTAGACTGCATAAAAGTGGTATACTACTTCACATGGATGTGAAGATTTTTGGTTCCATCAAACTTCGCAAAAGATGGCATCTTGAACTTGTACGGAACCTCCTCATCTAGCTTAAACAACTTGTCAACTTTTGACATCTCCTTGGTTTTCAGCTTCTTTTCAAACTTCTTTTCCAGGTCAGCAATAATCTTCTCAACATCTGAAGTTTCAGTTTTCTCCACAGTTGATCTTTTAACAACCTTCGGCTCCTTCTTCTTGTCTTGAGGATCTTGAAATTATCGATCCCAGTCGTCATCATCATCAATGACTACCTTGTCATCATCAAACGCCACTTCACCAAACTTAGGCTTCCCTTTGTCCTTCAGCTTTTTGGTGCTAGCAAATGCTTCGGCATTATTCCCCAAAATTGCAGCAAATTGGTTCTTCATGGTCTTAGCCATTGTAGACCCTTAATTTTTGACCTAGTCCAATCCGATAGTCCAAAATAATTTTTGTGGTATAATATTTATCTTTATGATATTTAATAGTTATTTTTAATAATAAAATAATAAAAAATAAAAAATAAAAAATATTAAAAAAACCGAACGGATCGGCGAGCGATGCGCGACAAGGCAATTTCGTCGCAAAATGTTTCTGCGGGAAATTGGGCACTGACCAATTTGCTGCACATGGTCAACTGGGCACCCTGTTCACCGCAGGCGCTACCTACAGCGAATTGGCTTGGCTAGTTCACAGCCCGCAGGCCCAGCAGCCTGCGCAAACTGTCGATTTTTTGACCAAATCTTTTTTTATTAGGTTTTATAATTTTTCCTAAACAGTTGGTGTTTCCTTATTAAAATTGGACTAGGCATTTTTATTTTTCTATAAATACTAGCATTAAACACACGAATTAGGAGGCAATTTTTTTAAAGAAATTAAGGACATTGAGAAAAGCGACACAGAGAGACAGAAACAAGAATAAATCAACTTCCAACAATTGCGCAGACAATTGTTCCACCCCACCAACACCTTAATTGATCTAAGCAAACTCAAAAGTTTGGTTCAAAGATTCAGCTTCGGTGGAGTCTTCAAACGCAGGTTTTGTTTTTCAATCTAAATTATTTATTCAGTATTTGCAAGTCATCTTTTAGAATATGATCATAGTAGTTTATTTGTCAAAATATTATTTCATGCAGTAGCTTAATTATCAAAACCTCAATCACATATCTTTAAATACCTCAAAACAATAGTCTATTTTCGCAAACCCTAATCGATACAGTAAACCTTAATATCTGTAAGCCATATTTATTTTTAAAACCTTAGAAACCCTATTTCTTGATGTTAGCCATAAACCCTAACTTGATTAACCAAAAACCCTATTACTTTCTTAAAATTGTTAAAACCTAATCGAATCAATTTTTCAAAATCTTCACAGTAGCCTCTTCTTTCAAAAATAAATATGATAGTATTAGTTTTCTTAGAAATCCAAGCCCTAATTGAAATTAAACCCTAACTTATTTTGTTAAAATCTTAATAAATTTTGTTTATTTTATTATCCCAAGAGCTATCTCTTTTTAATATATTTAAGTTTTAATCTTATTTTCATAGGCTTGTACCTTATTCACTTAAATCTCATATTATAACGTTAATCAACATAGTAACGTGATCTTTTTAAAATAATAAACCTAACAATAATACTAGTTCTTTAAGATTCTAAAACCCTAGCTTTTAGATATAAATTCCAAAACCCTAAATGTTATCTAAGAAATCCCAAGTTGATACCCACTTAAATTTGCATCTTTATTTGTTTCATTATTAAGTGAGTATTTATTATATAGTTTGATTAAATGATTTATTTATATTCAATTTATGTCTTCAATGAATAATTTATTTATGATGAATGGTTGGTTGGTTGTTTTTATTAATTTGCTTTGGTTTCAAAACATTGTAGAGGTATGTTTCCACTTTGTGGGTACCTCAATGTAATTTAGATTATTTTCATATTTTGGGATTAATGTAAAGGACATGTTTTCACATTTCAGTGGGTGTCCTATTTATTTTTAGACATAGATGATGTAAGAAATGTTTCCATCCTCGGATGGGTGTCCATTTATTTGTTTTGTTTGGACGTTGCTTTGATTTTAATTTAATGATGCTTTATGTTAATTGTTGCATGTAGTATGCATAATATCATTATATTTAAGAATTTTATAATATTAAGTCTTGAAAAGAGGGTCAGTTCCGATGAGCCGGGCGTTGTGGGGGTGCTGGGTCATTTCTCACCTTCCCCACACGTATCCAACTTTTCGAACCCATTAGAGGGTTGGAGATTCCTTAGGAATCGAGTCATCGACCCCTTTCTTTCCAAAAAATAGTTCTTTTCTCATGACTCAAAAATAGAGCCCAAAATCTAATTTTTTAAAAAAACTTTTTACAAAGGGCTAAGAAACAAAACTATTTTTATCCAACCTTTAAAAGAGCTTACAAATTATTTAGGTCAATTATGAAAATACCAAAAATCAATTGTGAGCTTAGTTTATACTAAGAGTTATTAATTATGGGCTTGTTTTTGGCATGAATCACTAGTTACTTTTTCAAGTGAGAAATCTATTTATAATGAACCTCTTAATTTATTTTTAATCCAATATAGCATAAAAACTACTTTAGATGGTTGATTGGATTAAGATCTAATTAATGGGAATTATCATGGACTGATTTCCATTTTTGAAAATATAACTATTGGTTAAAATCGTCCAGGGGATTATTCAAAAACAAGATACCCCATGTTGGTATTTTGTTGACCATAAACCTCGGAAAAGAGACTCGCCATTCGTGTGTGGATGTTTAAGGTGGGAAGCAACGTTCTACTTATCATTGTCTATTGTTTGTGCATACATGCATACATATGTTTGCATCTCATATCTTTGATCCTCTCTGGCTCACAGCCCTGGATTATGATAGTTAAAAAGCTTATGGTAATCTGACCTATGCTGGAGATGAAAAATCTAGCAATGACTCAATTACTTTTTCACCAAAAGCAATGGAACCCGAACAAATTCAAAAAATGGTGGATGACGCCCTCAATGTTAAAATGGAAGAACTAAAGGGGGCCCTAGCTGAGATCATGAAGAATGACTACAATGTTTGGGAACAACACCGCTGAAGCATCCGTAAGCACTAAGAAAGATAAAGGGAAGGCTAAAGTTGGTGAAGTAGCTTTTGATGATGACAAGGTGGTCGTTCATGATGATGATGACTGGGCTCAATACTTTCAAGATCCTCAAGATAAAAAGAAGGAGCCAAAGGTTGTTGAAAAGACAATTTTTGAAAAGACAAAGATATCTGATGTTGAGAAGATGATTGCTGACATGGAAAAGAAATTTTAGAAGAAACTGAAAATCAAAGAGATGTCCAAGATTGACAAACTATTTGAACAAGATGAGGAGGTCCCTTATAAGTTCAAGATGCCTTCCTTCACCAGGTACAATGGTACTGGAAACCCTCATCTCCATGTAAAGCAGTACATCGCTGCTATGCAGTCTGCTAGAGCTACTAAGGCTCAAACTCTAAGGTACTTTATGCTCTCATTGGACCCTATTGTCCAAAATTGGTTCAACACCTTAGAGGAAAGTACTCAAAAAGATTGGGACATGTCGTATAAGGCTTTCATTCAGCAATATGGGTACAATGTCGAGCTGGAAGTTACCTTGATGGAGGTGGAAGCCATTAGGCAACGACCAAATGAGAATTTTGTGGACTATGTGAAGAGATGGAGGAACAAGGAGGCTTTGCTTAAGAAGAGGCCCAATAAATCAAATTAGATAAGAATGATAGTCAGAGGCGTCCTGCCCAATCTCTGTGAAAGGATGTCTCATACACTCATCCAGGATTTCAAAGATCTTGTCCAAGCTAGTCTACAAATTGAAGAGTGGGAAGGGTGAAGAACCGCTTTTCAGCAAGAAGGAATGAGAAAGGGAACTACCAGTCGGGCAATCAAAGCAGGCAAAAAGAAGTTGATGCTAATGCCACTAGTCAAGGAGGAATGAGGCAGTTTTTGGAATTAGGGAAGATGATGTCTTGGGTTCTCATTAAGCTACAAAAGCAGGGATTGTTACAACCCTTGACTCCTCATCCTTTGGCTAATCCTCTTCCACCTAACTTTGATACTAATGCATTTTGCCATTTCCATCAAAGGCCTGGACATGAAATGGACAACTGTATGAAGTTGAGGCATGAGATCAAGAATTTAATTAATAATGAAAAGTTGCCTGAGCCAGATATGCCCAATACCAAGAGCACTCCTTTACCAAGGTTCAATAGAATGCCACCACCAGCAACCTTCATGATCGAAAAAGGATTGGAAGAAGATTTTATTTTATCATCCTTTCAAGATGGAAATATTGAAGATGTGAAAGGAAAAAAAGCTTAACTTAATAAACTTCCCTTAGCTTGGAGTGTTGCTCTATTTATTTTCTTTCTTTAATATTTAATTGGAACAATTATGTTTATCAAATTTAAAGTTGTTAGAATAAATTACTTTCATCAAAATTTTTATTGGTCTTTATTCATTTTAGTGCTCAAATAATGAGGAATCTAGCTTGATGTTCATAAATTAATATGTCTAGTCATCATGATTTGAATGACTTTACTAGATGAGGGAATTGCTCTATAGCATTGAGTTGTGTATGCTTACTTAGAGAGGGCTCCTACATAATTACCTTTGTCTAGGTCCTAGTCAGTCTTACAACATGCTTTGACAAATTTTTGAGGAGAAATTGAACTCTGCTTATTTTAAGGGAGAAATGATCTAGGCATTGTTTGGTTAGCCAACAACTAGTATCCACCCAATTAAATATCAATCCCTAGTTGTCCCTTTGAGCCTTCATAAAATTTTAGCTTTCTTTTCATTAACTTATAAGCCCAATGACCTGCCCTGAGTTGTTGTTACACTTTTGACAAGTCTTATGATCACTAAGATGAAGAGGCAAGAAGATCAAAGAAATAAATAAATAGTCAAGACCATGAAGATAGTTGAAGTTCTTAACACCATAAGGATAGTTGATGTTCTCAAGACCATAAGGGAAGTTGAAGTTCACCTAATATCTCCATTTTGTCAAGATGACATCAGAGTAACAAATGATTTATCCCTGTTAAAGAAGATTTATGTCACTCCACTCATCCATTATTAGAAACCCAAGTTGGTACAAACAAGACAACTCTTTTAGAGCTAGAACAAAAAAAAGAAAGAAAAGATGAAGAAAAGAAAAGAAGAAGAAAAAAAAGAAGAAGAAGAAAAAAAGAAACAAAAAAGAAACAAAAAAAGAGAGACAAAAGAAAAAAAAGAAACAAAAAAAATAAACCCTAAACGGTTCAGAAAGCCAACAAAGTTCTCTTTTACCTAAAGCAGCAAAAGACTTCCATAAGAACAGTTTGACTTGAATTGGTCTAACTCAACCAAAGATTCAATTAAAATTAGAAAGATAGAGGAAAGGTCATCCAGTTCTTGACAGTCCTACAGGGAAGAAGGATAAAATGCAAAGTGCTCAATGAAATGGAAGAGTAAGGAAAAGAAAGAGAAAGAAAAGAAAAAAAAAATGATGATGATATAGGTACCAAACTTTTTGCAAAGACAAAGACTGTCCTAATCAAGATCTAGATTAACTCCAAGAAGATGGGAGAACATCCAAAGCTCTATCTTTTAATGCTCCCAACTATCTAAAGTTCCAATAAGCAGTTTGTAGTGCGAAGTTTGTCCATTGTGTCACATTAGCTCCGATCTCAAAGTGGCTTTTATTTAACCCGTGTCCCTTATAAGCCCCGTTTTAAGTCTATCAAAGACTTGTTAATCTCTCTTGGTAGGCAGAGTCTATTAGTGGAGATAGTTTGAATAAGCATGATATGAGATAGACAATATTCAAACTCAATGAGACCTTTGGCCAAGTAATGTGTATGTGCCTATCTGAAGTACAACAGTTCTTGCTTAAATAGAAATGATTCCCGAGTTTAGTACGGTAACTAGGGTTGTCATGTTATAAATATATTAATTTGGAAAATTGAGTCCTGAGATATAATGACACTGATTTGACAAAGCCAAAATATGATTTAAAAAAACTGTGTTTTTTTAATACAAAATCTTCAAGTTAAGGGGAGTATGTTTAACCATCGAACCCCAGAAGACACGTAGGGCAAAGTAAATGATTATTAGAAAGGTTGTGGATGTATGTAGGCTGCTTGGGCCTCATCACTCACGTTCTCAACATCTTGAAGATAAAAGCCATAAATACAGAGCCTTCTGTCATTCCAATGAAAGATATGAATAGACATCTAAGAGGAGTCAATGAGAACACTTCAGTTGATCATCTCAGTCTGTGAGTTGATAGAACCATTGTAAGTGATATTCATGCATATCATGCATACATGAGTATATCGCATTGCATTTTCTTGTATTGTATTGTCTATTCTTTATCAAAGTGAACAACAAACACCTTGTGAAGTGAAGAATCAAAAGAAGATATTGAATCAGGGGGCCATGAAGGGTCCATTGCTTGACGAAGCTTTAGTCATTTTTCAAAAGAAATAAAAGATGCATGCTTATTCAAAGAACAAGACAAAATACAAACATCAAATCAAAGCCTGTATGAGAAAAATTATTAGTTTGAGCCTACACAGGGGGCAAAGTTTCTCCATATTAATTTTTGAGTTTATGCATATACAAAATGTTTTCAAATATTTTTGTCCATAACCCAAATTACTTTTGAGTCCAAAACTCACCACCGGGTTCAAAACCCAAATTACTTTTGAGTCCAGAACTCACCACCAGGTCCAAGTACCTAAATACAATTCAGTCACGGGTCCAAGTACCCAATCTCGGGTCCAAGTACCCAAACTCAAATCAGTCTTGGGTCCAAGTACCCAATTTTGGGTTCAAGCACCAACTCAATTCAGTCTCGGGTCCAAGTACCCAGTCTCGGGTCCAAGTGCCCAAATCAAATTTAATCTCTAGTCCAAGTACCCAAATCTTACTCAACCATGGGTCCAAGTACCCAAACCCAATTCAGTCTCATGTCTAAGTACCTAGTCTCCAGTGCAAGTATCCAAATCTAACTCAGTTATAGGTCCAAGTACCCAATCTCAAGTCCAAGTACCCAATTCAGTTATGGGTCCAAGTACCCAAATCTAACTCAGTCTCTGGTCCAAGCACCCAAATTTAATTTAGTCTCGAGTCTAAGTACCCAAATCAGATTCAATCCCTGGTCCAACTACTCAATCTCGGGTCCAAGTACCCAATCTCAGGTCCAAGTATCAAAATCGAACTCAATCTCAGGTCCAAGTACCCAAATCCAATCCAGTCTCGAGTCTAAGTACCCAATCTCGGGTCTAAGTACCCAAATCCAATTTTGTCTTGGGTCCAAGTACCCAAATCAAATTCAATCTCGGGTCCAACTATCCAATCACGGGTCCAAGTACCCAAATCAAGTTCAATCTTGGGTTCAAGTACCCAGTCTCGGGTCCAAGTACCCAAATCCAATTAAGTACTCAATCACGGTTCCAAGTAAGCAATCCAATCTCTAGTCCAAGTATCCAAACCCAATTCAGTCTCAAGTTCAAGTATCTAGTTTCGGGTCCAAGTACCCAAACCAAATTTAGTCTTGGGTCCAAGTACCCAATCTGAGGTCTAAGGACCTAATCTCAGGTCCAAGTACCCAAATCTAATTCAGTCACGGGTCTAAGTACCCAATCTTAAGTCCAAGTACCTAATCTCGGGTCCAAGTACCCAAATAAAATTTAGCTTTGGGTTTAAACACCCAGTCTTCAGTCCAAGTACCCAATCTCATGTCCAAGTACCCAATCTCGGGTCCAAGTACCCAAACACAATTCAGTCTCAGGTCCAAGTACCCAAATCCTTTTTGAGTCCAGAACTCATTTCGGGTCCAGAACCCATACCAACTGCAACCTTGGGTTGAGAACTCATTCTCATCCAAAATCTTCTCAAAGTCATGTTGCTTTTCACAGTCTTCTACTGAAAGTCTCAGATCATTCAAGCAAGGGGCAAACAGTAGACCCTTAATTATTGACCCAGTCCAATCCGATAGTCCAAAATAATTTTTGTGGTATAATATTTATCTTTATGATATTTATTAGTTATTTTTAATAATAAAAAGAAAAAATAATAAATAATAAATAATAAAAAAATCAGACGGATAGCCGAGAGACGCGTGGCAGCGCTGCCATGCGACAAGGCAATTTCTTCGCATAATGTTTTTGTGCCGAATTGGGCAGTGCCCAATTTGCTGCAGTAAATATCTGTGGCAAATTGGGCTGCCTAATTCACTGGACATGGTCAACTGGGCTCTCAATTAGCCGCAGGCGCTACCTACAGCGAACTAGCTTGCCCAGTTTACAGCCCACAGGCCCAGCAGTCCGCGCGCTCTGCCGATTTTTTTACCAAACCTTGTTTTACCTAATTTTGTAATTTTTTCTAAACAGTTGGTATTTCCTTATTAAAATAGGACTAGGTCTTTTTATTTTTCTATAAATACTAGCATCAAACACACTGATTAGGAGGCAATTTTTTTTTAAAGAAACTAAGGACTTTAAGAAAAGAGACACAGAGAGACAGAAGCAAGTTCCAATAATTGCATAGATAATTGTTCCACCCCACCAACACCTTAATTGATCTAAGTAAACTCAAAGTTTGGTTCAAAGATTTAGCTTTGGCAGAGCCTTCAAATGTAGGTTTTGTTTTCAATCTAAATTATTTATTCAGTATTTGCAAGTCATCTTTTAGAATATGATCATAGTAGTTTATTTATCAAAATATTATTTCATGCAGTAGCTTAATTATCAAAACCTCAATCACATATCTTTAAATACCTCAAAACAATAGTCTATTTTCTCAAACCCTAATCAATACAGTAAACCTTAATATCCGTAAGCCATATTTCATATTTAAAACCTTAGAAACCCTATTTCATGATGTTAGCCCTAAACCCTAATTTGATTAACCAAAAACCCTATTACTTTCTTAAAATTGTTAAAACCTAATCAAATGAATTTTCCAAAATCTTTACAGTAGCCTCTTCTTTCAAAAATAAATATGATAGTATTAGTTTTCTTAGAAATCTAAGCCCTAATTGAAATTAAACCCTAACTTATTTTGCTAAAACCTTAATCAAATTGGTTTATTTTATTATCACAAGAGCTATTTCTTTTCAATATATTTAAGTTTTAATATTATTTTCATAGGCTTGTACCTTACTCAATTAAATTTCAAATTATAATCTTAATCAACATAGTATCATGATCTTTTTAAAATAATAAACCTAAAAATAATACTAGTTCTTTAAGATTCTGAAACCCTAGAGTTTAGAAATAAATTTCAAAACCCTAAATGTTATCTAAGAAACCCCAAGTTGATACTCACTTAAATTTGCATCTTTATTTGTTTCATTATTAATTTGCATCTTTATTTGTTTCATTATTAAGTGAGTATTTATTATATAGTTTGATTAAATGATTTATTTATATTCAATATATGTCTTCAATGAATGATTTATTTAAAATGAATGGTTGGTTGGTTGTTTTTATTAATTTTCTTTGGTTTCAAAACATTGTAGAGTTATGTTTCCACTTTATGGGTACCTCATTAATTAATTTTCATGTAATTTAGATTATTTTCATATTTTGGGATTGATTAAAGGACATGTTTTTACCTTTCGGTGGGTGTCCTATTTAGTTTTAGACATAGATGATATAAGGATGTGTTTCCATCCTCGGATAGGTGTCCATTTATTTTCTTTGTTTGGACATTGCTTTGATTTTAATTTAATGATGCTTTATTTTAATTGTTGCATGTAGTATGGATAATATCATTATATTTAAGAATTTTATAATATTAAGTTAAGAGCTGAAAAGGAGGCCAGTTCCAATGAACTGGGCATTGTGGGGATGCTGGGCCATTTCTCACATTTCCCACACGTACCCAACTTTTCGAACCCATTAGGGGGTTGGAGATTCCTTAAGAATCGAGTCATCGACCCTTTTCTTTTTTTTGGCCCGTCCGGGTGGTGATTCCATTTTCTCTGGGCTTAGGCCCGTGTTCTCTAAGGCCCCGAGCCTAAACAGTGCTGAAGTCGCAAGAACCATTCCACCGGGAGTGGGGGCAAAAATTCTCGCTCACAGCCAGGATCTCCTTTAGCTCTTCCATTTTAGCATTGAGGGCGTCGTCCACCATTATTTGAATTTGTTCAGGCTCCATTGCTTTTAGTGAGAAAGTAATTCAGTTGCTGCTGGATTCTTCATCTTCGGCATATGTTGGATTGTCATAGGCTTTTGAACTACTGTAATCCAGGGCTGTGAGCCAGAAAGGATTAATGATATGTGATGCAAATTCATGTATGCATGTATGCATAAATAAAAAACAAAGATAGGTAGAGTGTCCCTTCCAACCTTATAACTTTTACACACGAATGGCGAGTCTCTTTTCCTAGGTATATGGTTAACAAAATACCAACATGGGGTATCTTGTTTTCGAATAATTCCCTCGGACGTTTCAACTAATTGTCATATTTTCAAACATGGAAATCATTTCACAATAATTCCCATTAATTAGATTTTAATCCATCCAATCAACTAAAGCAGCTTTTATGCTCTATTGAATTAAAACTAAATTAAGAGGTTTATTATAAATAGATTTCTCACTTGAAAAAGTAATTAACGATTCATGCCACAAATAAGCCCATGATTAATAATTCTTAGTATAGACTAGGCTCACAATTGATTTTTAGTATTTCTATAATTGACCTAAATATTCATAAGATCTTTTAAAAGATTGTGAAAATAATTTTGTTTCTCAGCCCATTGTAAAAATGTTTTAGAAAAAATGGATTTTGGGCTTTGTATTTGGGTCATGAGAAAAGAAAATTTTTGACTTGTGTTGGAAAAGTTTTATGTCCAATGACCATTTTGAACATTTTGAAAATAGTTTAGGTCTTTTTGATTTATAAGAAAAAATTTGTTTTGAGCTCACAATGTAATTAGGTCATATTAGAAAAAAAAAAAAACAAACCAAATAAGCCATGATTTAATCCAAGATAAATTAACCATAGTCAAACAACAAGCTTTTAAGGTAAAACCTAAGGAAAGTAACTAGGCCAATTACATGAGCTTTAGTCTTTTGGTTATGAGTGGTTATTCCAAGCTTGATCTCCATACCTTGAGTGAAAGTATGGTATCCCTTACATAACACAACACGGGTTACACAGGCATCCTAACTCACACACACAATGCAATTAATATGATGCAATGGATAATATCATAATAAGAAATAATAGAATAATAAAAAGACCAACGTAATCAACTTCTCTTATCCCCAGTGGATTCACCACTGTGAGCGGGGATCTCCCCCAATCCCGGTGGAATGGTTCTTACAACTTCGGCACTGTTTAGGATCAGGGCCTTAGAGAACACGGGCCTAAGCCTGGAGAAAATGGAGTTGCCACCCGAACGGCCTGGGAAAATAGAAAGGGGTGGATGACTTGATTCCTAAGGAATCTCCAACCCCTAATGGGTTTGAAAAGTTGGTACGTGTGGGAAAGGTGATAAATGGCCCAACACCCCCACAACGCCCGGTTAATTGGAACCGGCCTCCTTTTCAGGTCTCAATATTATAAAATTCTTAATTAATACAATATTATCCATACTACATGAGATTAATAGAATAAATAAATACTTTATTAAAAACCATGGAAAGGTCCAAACAAAACAAACAAATGACACCCATCCACCGATGGAAACATATTCTTATATCGTCCAATGTCTAAAACTAAATAGGACACCCACCAAAAGGTAGAAACGTGTCCTTTACATTAATCCCAAAATTAGAACATAAATTAAATTACATGATGCTTAATACATGAGGTACCCAAAATATGGAAACATACCTCTTACAATGTTTTAAAATCAAAGCAAATCAATAAAAATGACCAACTAACCATTCATCATTAATAAATCATTCATTGAAGACATAAATTGAAGATATAAATAAATCATTAATCAAACTATATAATAAATACTCACTTAATAATGAAACAAATAAAGATGCAAATTTAGGTTTATGTAGCAATTGAGGGTTTCTTAAATAACATTTAGGGTTTTGGAATTTATATCTAAAAGCTAGAGTTTTGGATTCTTAAAGAGCTAATATTATTGTTAGGTTTATTTTTTAGAAGAATTATGCTGCTGTGTGATTAAAATTAGAATTTAGGATTTAAGTAAATAAGGTACAAACCTATGAAAATAAGATTAAAACTTAAATATTTGAAAAGAATAAGCTACTGTGATGATTTTAGTAAATTGATTAGGGTTTTAAAATAGATTAAGGATTGAATTGAACTAAGGTTTGGATTTCTATGAAAACTAACACTATCAAATTTATTTTTGAAAGAAGAGGCTACTGTGAAGATTTTGGAAATTTGATTTAATTAGGGTTTTACAATTTTAAGTGGTTTATGGTTTTGATTAACAAAAAAAACTAAGCTACTGTAATAATTAAAATAATAAAAAAGCTACTGTTATGGGATTGTTATATGAGTTTTGAGAGTTATAATTCATCGATTTTAATTGATCAATGATTAATGGATGAAGATGATTTTTGATAAATAAAATTAGATATAAATACCTATGTTTGAAGGCTCAACCAAAATTGTTGAATAAAAATTTGTGATAAGCTAACACCAAGACAGTCACTGCTTGCTTGCTGCCTTAATCTTCTTATTGAAAATTGCTATAGTTTTTGAGTTTTTTGCTTTTGCCAAGAAATCACTTAAAAAAACTCCAAAAGTCTATCTCCAAAAGAAAGTCCAAAAGGTCCTCAGGTAATTGTTTTAATGTGGTATTTATAAGAAATAAAAAATAAAAAACCTAATACTAATTGGTTAAGGAAATAAAATTGTTTAAGGAAATAAAATTATTTAGGAAATAAAACTTTAACATGAGTAGAATAAGGTTTTTGAAAAATCGGCAGCGAGTGCGAATGGGCCTGCGGGCTGCGAGGCGCCTGGGTGAGGTCCAATTTGCTATAGGTGTTGCTTGCGGTGAATTGGCCTTTGGCATGCCAAAATTCGCCGCAAGCATTGCTTGCAGCAGGCCAATTGGCCGCTACCGCATGGGGAGCACCGATTCGACCGTCTGATTTTATTTTCTATTCTTTATCATTTTTATATGTATATATATATATTTTTATTTTTACTATTAAAAACATTATATTTAAAATATTTAAAATTAATTACATTATTATTAAAATAATAAAATAAATAATAAATGTTATTTTATTATAATAAATAGTATATTTAAAAAGAAATAAGTATTATTAAATTAAAATAAATATTAAATATTAAAATACAATAAAAATTATTTGGGACTATTTTAAAATGTTTGGACTGGACTTGGTAAAAAATTAAGGGTCTACATTAGGGAAGCCCTTATTCGATATGGGCTGCCCCATATCGAATTGGGGGCCTACCAATTCAACATGGGGACACCCCATATAGAATTAGGGGCCTCCCAATTCGATTTGGGGCGTCCAATGTCGAATTGGGATGCCCCAACTCGTCATAGGCACACGCATACTGAATTTTGAGTCCAATACAAGGCCGATATCGAATTAAAACCAACCAAACCTTCAAATTTGACCTACTTAGGGTTTTAATAATTGAACTAGCTTATTTTATGCCTCATAGAATTGTACCAATTGAATTGAAGACTTTAATACATTAAAAGTGGACCGAACTTGACTAGGCCTTCTTTAATTAGGATCAGATTAGCTAGGGCCAAAATCAAAGGTCTACATTTTGCCCCATGCTTGAGCGATCTAGAATTTATTCATAAAGTGAAATGCAACATGACTTCGTGCTGATTTTGGATAAGGATTGGATTCTAGACCCAAGAATCTGGTTTGGATTCTGGACCAGAGACTACTTTAGGTTCTGGACCCGAGACTAGTTTGGGTTCTGGACCTGAGACTATATTGGTTGGGTTCTGGACACAAGGTTGGTTGAGTTCTAGACCCAAAACTAGATTTGTTGGGTTCTTGACCAAAGTTTGGTTGAGTTCTAGACCCGAAATTGGATTGGTTGGGTTCTGAATCTGAATTTGGTTGGGTTCTAGACCCGAAACTAGATTTGAGCAACTCTAATATCCCAATAAATTCATCAGGGGACTTTAATATCTTGATGAAATGATGAAGTGACAAAACCATTGAACAACTTTAATATGTCAATGGGTCAATGGGCAACTCTAATATCCCAATGGGTTCATCAAGCAACTCTAATGTCCTGATGGCCAAAAACTGTTGAGTGACTCTCATATCTCAATGAGTCATTGGGTAACTCTAATATCCCAATGGGTCTATCGAGCAAATCAAATATCTCAATAGAATCACCAAGCGATTCTAATATATTGGTGAGTGAAAAAAGCCATCGAGCTATTCTAATATCTCGATGAAATCCACTAAGCGACGCTAATATCTTGGTAAATCAAAATGGTCATCGAGCGACTCTAATATCCTGATGACAACCACCAAGCGACTCTAATATCTTGGTAGGATAGTGAGAGATTCTAATATCTCAGTAAAAACAAACTTGGAGATTTCAACATATCAAGGAAATCTATGCCGTCAGGATACTTTAGCAAATCCAATATAGGCTGGGTAATGGATACTTCAACAAATCCGCTTGAATATGTCTGCATTGACAAAAATGAATCTTCATCTTGATTCTTGGAGATGGGTCTTTATCTTACCTCAACTTTAGCTCTTCTAGCTGGATTGATCTAATCTTTATCTTGGACCTTTGTCCAGATCTTTCATCTTTTGTATCTTCATTTGTTTGAGAGTTTTGATTTTCTTCTTGTTCCATTCTTAAATGGATTCTTCACTTTACACTTTTGTAAAAAATTCAGATATTTTTTAGCTAACCCTTATATCCTCTCTTTGCCCCCTATGTGGCAAAATATTGAAAGTGAGTCTGTAAAAAATAGTCTGAAAATATTTTTTACATGCATAAACTCAAAAATTGAACAGGAAAAGTTTTGCCCCTGTGTAGGCTCAAACCAATAATTTTTCTTTTTATGCAAGCTCTGAATTATGTTTGTGTATTGTCTGGTTCCTTATGCAAGCATGCATCTCAATTTTTGTAAAGTTACTGGATCTTCCTTAAGCAGTAGCCCTTCCATGCCCTCTGATTTTATATCTGCTTCATATTTTCTTCATAGAGTATATGTTGTTCACTTTGACAAAGAATGGACAACGTAAGACAAAAAATGCAGTGTGATATGCTCATGTATACATGATATTCATGAATAATACTTACAGCGGTTCCATTGACTCATAGACTGAGATGATCAATTGAAGTGCTCTCATGGATTCCTTCTAGATGCTCGTTCAGATCTTGTATTGGAATGACAAAAGAATTTACATATATGGCTTTTATCATCAAGACACTTTAACATGAGAGGCAAGGCTCAAGCACCATTGTCAGAGACACATCCGTTTCAAACTTTGATTCAGTATGTCAGTCGATAGATTCTTCATAACCTTACAAAAAATCATTTATTTTACCCAATGTGTCCTTCTGGGTTCGATGGTGCAACATACTTCCCTTAACTTAAAGGTTTACGCAATAAGAAAATGGTTATTTTTTTAAAATCAAATGTTAACTTTGACAAATTAGTGTCATTGTACCTCAGGACTCGATTTTCCAAATTAACATATCCATAACATGATAACCCTAGTTACCACAATAAACTTGGGAATCATTTCTATTTAAGTAAGAACTATTGCACTTCAGGTAGGCACATACACATTACTTGGCCAAAGGTCTCATTAAGTTTAAATATTGTCTATCTCATATGCATGCTTATTCAAACTATCTCCACTAATAGACTCAACCTACCAAGAGATATCAACAGGTCTTTAATAGGCTTGAAATAAGGTCTATAAGGGACATGGGTTAAATGAAGGCCATCTTTGAGTTGGACTAATGTGATACTATTGTTAAACCTTCACACTACAATCTTCTTATTGGATCTGTATACTGTTAGAGGTTCCATTTTCACCTTCTAGCCATCAATTTTATCTTCTGACTTTATGAAAATATAAAGCTTGAATGTCCTTCCATCTTCTTGGAAGAAATCTGGATCAAATTAGTACTATCTTGATCTTTAGACCACTTTTTTCTTACTATTTCTTTCCATCCTTTTTCCTTTTTTTGAATATCAAGTCTAAGTCTTTCAAGACTGTGGACCTGGAGCTATGTTGGATAAAATGAAAGATGGTCTTTCCCTTATGTATTTGAGTATTTGGATGGAGTGGACTAATTCTGTCAATCTGTCCTCGTAAACTAAATGAAACCCAAAAAGGTAGTTCAAAAAACCAACTGAGTTCTTTTTTACTTAAAGCAAACAGAAGAAAATAGAGTTCTTTTCTTCTTTTTTTCTTCTTCTTCTTTTTTATTTTTTTTTTCTCTTTTTTTCTATTTTTTACTTTCTTTTCTTCTTCTTCTTTTTTTTTGCTCTAACTCTAAAAAAGTTATTTTGTCTGCACCATTCTTTGCTTCTGACTATGGATGAGTGAAGTAGAGTGAGTTTGCTTGAACAAGAATAAATCATTTGTTGTCCTGATGTCATCATAATAGATTAGAGATATTAGGTCTAGTATCAATTGAACTTCAACTACCCTTACGGTCTTGAGAACTTCAGTTATCCTTATAGTCTTGATAATGCATTTATTTCTTTGATCTTCTTGACTCTTCACCTTAGTGATCATTAGATTTGTCATAAGAGTCACAATAGCTTAGGGTAGGTAATCGGGCTTACAAGCCAATATAGAGCAAGCTAAAATCTCATGAATGCTCAAAGGGACAACTAGGGACTGATGTTAATAAGGTGGATAATAGTTCTTGGCTTACCAAACAATGCCTAGATTGTAATATCCCAAAGTGTGCCCTAGAAGTTTTGATATAATTGTTGTTTTATTTGGATTAAATGTATATGTGTGATTGGAAAGAAAAAGAAGTGAAGAGAGAGTTTATATGTTGTATATATGGAAATATATACAACATATATACAAGTCAAAATGGATGGTCAACTAAAGAAGATATTTATCTATTTTTGAATTAATGAATTAATTATAAGAAATAAAATGAGTGGAAGAGATTAAATGGAATTTTTTAATATTAAATATTGCTTGGTGGAGATTTAAGTGAAGAAGAATATTTGACATTTGCTTCATTTGTCTTCTTCATTTTCTTCTTTTCCTTTCTTGGCCGGGTACTCCAAAGACAAGAGAGCAAGGAAGAGTTTTGATTTTCTAAGATCAAATTCAAGGGAGTTTTCAAGAGATCAAGTTGGAAATCCAAGAAGTTTCATTATTTTGGTAAGTTTCTCTTGATTCTCTTGTCTTATTTTAAGTTGTGTATGAGTTTGATTGTTGATATTTCAATGTAAGGTTGTGTTGATGGTATTATGTTGGTGTGTGTTTGATTTAATTGATTGTGGTGTTGGTTTTGAATTGAAAATAAGAAGTTAGGTTGATGTTGGTATTGGAAGAGTAAGAGTGATGTTGGTTTTAGGGTTTTGAAGTGGTAAGTGATGTTTAACTTGAGTTTGATCAATTATTTTCATAGATTTTCATGTTGTTTGTGTTTGTTGGAGTTGTAAGCATAGAATATGTGAATTTGGTCTGAAACAGAAGCATCTTGGATGCCACGCCCGTGGGGGTGTTGGACAATTGGACAGATTCATTTTCTAACCCACGCCCGTGGGGGTTTGTGAGGCCACGACCGTGGGGTTGGGAGGCCACGGCCGTGGGCCCTAGTTAGTGGTGTTGAGTTGTAATTTGTGATTTAAGGGTCTAGTAAGAGGTTATTAAGTGAATATTTACATTGGAATTGATGTAATTTTATCATTTTTGGATTAGGTTTTTGAAGAAGATAATTTGCCCTAATTCTAGTAGTGAAGAAGTGTTGAAAAAGGAAGTGTATAGATTTGTGTAAGTGGTGCCTAAGGTAAGTACAAACTACATTATTGCATACATTCATATGATGTTGAGACTTAACATACATTTGTTTGTAAATGAGTTAAGAAATCTAATGCATGGTTGATACATATTAATAATGTTATGTTTGGTATAATGTGAATGTTGTGATGAGCATGTAAATGTATCTTAATACAATTGGTTGTGTACACTTGAATAATGTGAATTGAGATATAATGAGATGTGAAGCCGATGCGTTTTGTTATAATGATGTAAATGATATAATTGAGGCATGTTTGCCTAGACAATGTTCAATGCAATTGATGATATATATATACTCTCTTGATGAGATATGGAGCCATGGTTGTTGGCTAAAATGATAATGATGTCAATGAGATGAATTGAGGCATGATTGCCTAAGGGAAGATGAGTAAATGAGAATGAAATTGAAAATGAAATAATTAATGAATTGTGTGACTAATTAATGTGTTATTCCATTTTTAGAGTTTTGTTGTTGGTGGCATGCCTATAGTAACAATCTCTTGAAGTTAGGTTGGGCTTGATCCTTGAAGCCAAGTTGGGTTGAAGTTTAGCATGCTTAACTCCCCTTGAAGCTTGGTTGGGTCTAGTCCTTGAAGCCTAATTGAGATGTTACAACCCTTGAAGCTAGGTTGGGATTGGTTCTTGAAGCCAAGTTGGGTTGATACTTAGCATGCTTTGTTCCCCTTGAAGCTTGGTTGAACCTAAATTCTTGAAGCCTAGTTGGGATAATGATAATGATAAATGTGATAATTAAACCAAAAAACTAACTCTGAAAGTTGAATGGCATATTAGTGTCTTTTGGGCCCATGCTTGTCTTTGTTTTCAATGTGATTCTTGAATGGTGAAACATACTTGTGAGATATAATGTTATGAGTTGATTACACTACATAAGTATCTTATTGATAATGAAGGTAGCTTGGAAAGCTATATTGGGTAATGAAACTATGAAGATGCATTATGAATGTTTTGATATGATACGATAGTGAACAGTGTAAGGTGTTGAAATATAATATTCTCTTGAATGATATATGAAATTGATTGTGTGACATTGACATTTCATTGAAACATAGTATTATTGTAGTTTGTACCACTAAGCCGTTGGCTTAGCGCGATTATGGTTTACCTCGCAGGTGACAGGGAAGAACCGGAGAGTTCCTCTAGGCCGAGTAGAGTCTAGATCTTGAAGTGTTGATAGTGGAGCTTAAAGATCAAAGACATATTGCCAAACATGCATATATATATTTTATGTTTTGTAAAACTTGAGTTTTGATGTATATGTATTTGTAAATATTTGTTTTATTTTCCGCTGCATTTTTAAAAAACATACTATCTATTGTGTTTTATAAATTTCTTAAAATGTTTTAAATTTATTCTTATTATTAAAAAAGGGATTATTTGTATGTTTTATAAATAGTGACATACCTATATTCAGTATACGTATAGTACGATCGTATTAGCATGCTGTGTACGTATATGGGTTATAGGGGTGTTACATAGATCATCTCTCCTTAAAATAAGCAGAGTTCAATTTTGCCTCAAATGTTCATCAAAGCATGTTCTAAGATTGACTAGGATCTAGACAAAGGTCATTATGTAGGAACCCTCTCTAAGTAAGCATACACAACTCAATACTATAGAATAGTTTCCTCATCTAGTAAAGTCATTCAAATCATGATGCATAGATATGCTAATTTATAAATATCAAGCTAGATTCATCATTGGTTGGACACCACAATGAACAAAGACTATCAAAAATTTAATAAAAATAATTTATTCGAACAATGTTAAATTGAAAAACATAATTGTTCTGGAAATCATTAAAGAAACAAAATGAAATAAAAACCAGACAAGTTGAGGGAAGTTTGATGAGTATGAGTAAAAAAATACTTCGTCTACTTGGACATGTCAGGGGCAAGAGACAAAACTAGCAGCCCCTTTCCTTAATAGTTTCTCCATCCTTATCTTGAAAAGATGACAAGATAGAACTTTCCATTAATCCTCCTTCTATCATGAAGGTCATTGGCGGTGGCACTCTTCCAAACTTAGGCAATGGATTACTTTTAGTGTTGGATTTATCAGGCTCAGGCAGCTTCAAATCTTGGATCTCTTGCCTTAAGTGAATGCATCTATTTGTATGATGCCCTTGCACTGGATAGAATTGATAGAAAGCCTTTGCATCAAAGCTTGGTGGTAGAGGATTTGACAAAGGTTGGGGAGCCAATGGCTGTAATAGCTCATTCTTCTGCAATTTATTGAAAACCTAAGATGGTGGTTTCCCAATTCTGAAAACTATCTTTTATTTGCTTGACCAATTGTTGTATTGACATCCACTGACTTCTATATACCCTGACTGCCAGACTGATAATTTGCCCTCTCATTCTTTTTCTAGACAAATGGTTCTTCTCTCTTTACCATTCTTTTAATTGCAAGCCTGCTTGAAGGAGATCTTTGAAATCCCTTTTAAAGGTGTGAGACATCCATTCATGCAGATTGGATAGGACACCCCTTACTATCATTCGAATTTGATCGAACTCATCTAGTCTCTTCTTAAGCAGTACAACCTTGTTCCTCCAACTCTTCATATAGTCAGCAAAATTCTCATTTTGCTTTTGTCTAATAGTTTTACCTCCATCAGGGTCACTTCTAGTTTGACATTGTACCCATATTGTTGAAAGAAGTCCTTGTACGACATAATCCAATCTTTTTGGGTACTTTCTTCCAAAGTATTAAACCAATTCTACACAATAGGGTCCAACAAAAGCATGATGTACCTTAGAGTTTGAGCCTTAGTATCTCAGCCAAACTATGTAGCAGTGATGTATTGCTTCACATGGATATAAGGATTCGCAGATTCATCAAACTTGGCAAAGGAAGGCATCTTGAATTTCTACGGGACTTCCTCATATTGTTCAAATTCGGACTTCTTCTCTAAATCAGTAATCATCTTTTCAACATTCGCAGTTTTAGTTTTTTTAATAGTTGATTTTTCCACAGCCTTTGACTCTTTCTTCCTATCTTGAGAATCTTGAAAATATTGAGCCCAATCATCATCATCATCAATTATCACCTTGTCATCATCAAAAGTTACCTTGCTGACCTTAGCCTTTCCCATATCCTTTTACTTCTTAGTACTAGCAGATACTTCAATAGTGTTTCCTTCCAATAATATAGCTAGTTGATTTCTCACGGTCTTAGCTAGGACCCCTTTAACTCTTCCCCTTGGAAGCAAGAGCTTCATTTATCAGATTTTGAACTTGAATAGGATTCATGGTTCTCAGAGTGGAATTAACTATATTTTCATTGAACTCTGAGTCACTTATGTAGGTCAGGTTGTCGTATGTCCTTGAACTACCGTACTCTAGGTCTGTGATCCAAAAAGGGTTAATGCCATGTAATGCAATGCGTGTATGCATGTGTGCAAAAGTAACAAACAAAAAAAGATAATTAGGATGTTCCTTCCAACCTTATACCTTCCACACATGAATGGCGAGTATCTTTTCCTAGGTATATGATCAACAAAATACCAACATGGGATTTTTTATTTTTGAAAAATTTCCTCGAACGATTTTAACCAATAGTTATATTTTCAAACTTAGAATTCCTTCCATGATAATTTCCATTAATTAGGCTTTAATCCATTGAATCTCAAGTAATATAACTTTTATGCTATGTTGGATTAAAACTAATTAAGTTTATCATAAATAGATTTCCCATTTGAAAAAAAAAAACAACTAATGATTTACATAAAAAACAAGCCCATGATTAATAATTCTTTGTATAAACTAGGCCCACAATTGATTTTTGGTATTCCATAATTGACCTAAATAATTTGTAAGCTCTTTTTTTAAAGAAAAAGTTTATAATTTTTGAAGTGAAAAATAATTTTGTTTCAAAGCCTTTGGGCTTTTAAATTTTGGTCCATAAGGTGGAAGAATATTTTTGACCCATCTTGAAAAGTTTTATGTCCAAAGACCATATTGAAAAATTATTTTGGTCTTTTGGATTTAAAGAAATAAATTATTTTGAGCTTAAAATATAATTAGGTCATATTAGAAAAGGATTAAACCAAATAAGCCATGGTTCAAACTAAGATGAATTAATCATAGTCAAACAACAAGCATTTGGGGTAAAAACCTAAGGAAAATAACTAGGCCAATTATATGAACTTTGAGTCTTTAGGTTGAAAAGTTTAGGCTCCCATAGCAAGTATATAACAAAAGGTACAAGGCTATGAGTGCTTATGCCATGCTCGATCTCAATACCTTAAATGAAAGTATGGTATCCCTCACATAACACAACATGGGTGTCCTAACTCACGCACATAAAGCAATCTAAATGATGCAATGGACAATATCATAATAAGAAATAATAAAATAATATTAAGACCAATGGAATCAGATTCTCTTTTTTCCAGTGGAGTTGCCACTGTGAGCAAGAATTTTAGCCCCCACTCCAATGTGAAATGGTTCTTGCGACTTTGGCACTGTTAGTCTCAAGGCCATAGAGAACATGGAGTCACCACTCGGACGGGCTGGGAATTATATTAAGCATAACAAATGAGGTACCAACAAAGTGGAAACATGCCTTTTATATTATTAAAACTTAAATAATCAACCAAATTAAATCATTCAATCATTCACCATGAGCAAAAAAAAAAAAACAAATCATTCATAAAAATAAAATATTAATAAATCATTCATCATATCTAAATTTTAATAAAGCAATAAATATATAAATTTAGGGGTTTACATCTTAAATTATGGTTTTTAGGATAAAATTAGGGTTTTAGGGTTTATGGATAAGAAATAGAGTTTTTAGGGTTTTGAATTAGGGTTTTACTAGCTATTATTGGAATTTAGGGTTTTGACTAGGGTCTAGGTTGGATTTTTGGAATTTAGGGTTTTAGGTTTACTGACTATTGGTGTTTTTTTTTATTTAGAAAACTGATTTAAGCTTTTGGAAATTGGGACATGAATTTATGGTTTTGAAAATTAGTGAAAAACATATTTAGCGTTCTTAGTCTTTAGAAGACAGATTAAGGTTTATCAAAATATGATTAATATAAAAACTCTAAGAGTACTTTAACATGGATTTTTGATAAATATTTATATGTAATATAACTACTGGATGTTCAAAATATTGTGAGAATAATTTAGTATTATGGATCGAGCTGCAGGCCAACAATAAAAAGAAATAACTATGCATACTGTGTATAATTTAAAATAATGAAATTTAAACACGGACAGTTTAATAGATAAAATAGTAATAAATTATCTCACTGTAAATCTAAAAGAATTATGTTAGAAAAGCACACCTTCGTTTGTAGATTCATCAAAAATTAAATGTTGAGACAATTCTTTTGCTTGCACCAACCTTGCACTTCTGGGTTGAATGAAATAAAGATAGTAAGCTACTGCCTTGATAGTGTTTCTAAATTTGATGATTTTTTTAGGCTATTTGATGATCATTTGCCATTATTTCCTTGCTTTACGTCAATTCCCCCATGTTGTTCCTCCCTTCTTATTATTTTTAAACTTATATTTATAGAAGAATGTATTAGGTTAAACCTATATTTTACTTCCTATTTAGAAAAGTTTCCTGAGGTGTGTCAAATTAATTTAAGAGAAAACTTTGAGTATGTCAGATTAAAACTCCTTTAATTCGAGGCAAACCAAGACCATGTCGAATTACAACAATCCCAATCCAACATGGAATCAAAGTCCATATCGAATTGGCAATCCTAATTTGACAAGGACAACTCCATATAGAATTGGGATTGCCATAATTCAATATTGAGTCCCCTGGTTGGCCCCATATTGAACTCGAGTCCCAATTCAATATGGGGAAAGCCTTATATCGAATTGGGAAAGTCCCAATTCGATATGAGGAAGCTCCAATTCGAATTGGATGTCCCAATTTGACATGGGGACACCCTATATCGAATTGGTGGCCTCCCAATTTGATATGGGGTGTCCCATGTCGAATTAGGATGCCCCAATTCGACATAGGCACGCCCATAATGAATTTTGAGTCCAATAGAAGGCTGATATCGAATTAAAACCAACCAAACCTTCAAATCTGACCTATTTAGGGTTTTAAAAGTTTAACTAGCTTATTTTATGCCTCAAAGAATTATACAAATAAAATTGAAGGCTTTAAAATGGGTTTAAGCTATTAAAAGTGGAACAAACTTGATTAGGCCTTCTTTTATTAGGATTGGATTAGCTAGAGCCAAAATCAAAGGTCTACACTTCTTCTGCTTTTTCTTCTTCTTCATTTCCTCCTTCAAAGTAAGTTCTAGTATTTGTTCCTCCTTCCTCACAAGGGGAGGCACCATGAATGGAAGGAGAAATACTTGGTTCTTACTCATCGATGGCATTATATTAAGAAATTCCCAAAACACCTTGAATTTGTTTAATGTCAATGTGAAGATGATAGACTTGAGAGGTGATGTTAAAATTTGGTTCCTTGAGAGGTCATTTGGCTTTGGATAAATTGGAGAATAGAAAAAATTGTTCCTGGGCTATAGGAGTTTAAGGTCTAGGAAACTTCAATTGAAAAGTCTCTTCAGATTCATCTAAAAGATACACATATATTCCCTCTACATCCCTAATGCATTTGGCATGTTTAAGATACCCAATGTTGATGGATTTTATTGTTGGATCAAGGGGATTAGAGAGAGTAGCTTTTGTTGGTTAGTGTAAGGACACTAACAAACTAAGCAATTTGTGTGATTTGAGATGAAAGTAAAATTATTCCTGCTTTGCTTTTTCTAATGTGAAGAAAAGTGTCAATTAAAAACTTTTTGGTTTAGATTGCTCGACCTTTGATAATGCAATAGAGAAAGATAGGGTCTTTTTGAGTAACTTTCTCATTACTCTCACCTCTTGCACTAATTTTGTAGGTGATAATTCTATGTAACATCCAATAAGTTAAGGTTCTAAGATTCTTAGCATTGGATTATGTGTGAAGTGAAGTTTCAATGGAAATTTCTTTCAAAAATTCTAATTGAACTTTAGGATTAGAATGGTGTTGGAGATGTGAGAGATACCATCCATTTGAAATTCCCAAATTGAAGAGAAAACTTTTAGTGAGTCCATATTATTGGTTAAACAATATAAAGAAGATACCATAGTATCCTAGAAGGTCAGTGCTCTTTTTACTATCTACAAGAGTAATGAAGAATTCCTTTATCAAGGATTCCAACCAAGGTTATTCGGTTCAAGAAAAACAAATTTCTCCTAACCTAGGTTAATAAGACATGCTTTAATATCATTTTTCAATGCTTAGGGATTCAAGAGTCTTGGTGGAGAAGAGACGGTTGGCTTCTATAGTTTTATCTTTAAGAATATCAAACCTCTTTCTCTCATCATCATCTTTGAATCCAATCTTATGACTTCTTGTCGGTACTTCTTCTTTGTGAGAGGAAGCAATTACACCTTTGCCTTTCTTGCTCCTTAATGCCTTCTACATGTGGTGTTCTCTAGGAACCATTAGAGGATTTTGAAAGAATGCTTGAAAATTGAGATGATGGAGAGTAACTTGAAGTTTTTGAGTGCTTGATTTTTAAAGATTGATAAAGTATCACAAAATATGATGTCAGGGGGTATTTATAGTGTTTCGGGCTAAAACTAGCCATTTATAGATGTTGGAGGAGATAAATGCACATTTTCAAGAGTTTTCAATGGCTATAATTTTTGAATTACAGAGATGAATTCTAGTTAGACCAGACCTAGTCTAATGGGGAATTTGAAAAAAAATTGAAAGGTACATTCAGAATGTATATAGTCCAATCAGAATTTTTTTATTTTAGACTTAATAGTAAGAAAATTTTGAATTTTACTGATTAGACCACAATAAGTATGGTTGTAGCAATGAGAATTTTGATAGGCAACAATTTTCATGGATAGTATGGTCTTACCACCTTGGAGTTTGATCAGAATATTCATAAAGTTTACTTAAAATGAAAGTTTTAAAATAACAATTATGGTTCTCATTTTGTTTCCTCAATGTATGATCAAAATAGATGTAAATGATGAATTAGGTCATGTAAAATGTATACATTTGTAATATCCTAAAGTATACCCTAAAAGTGTTGGGGTTACTGTTGTATTTGGATTCAATATGTGTATTGAAGGAAAGAGAAAAGAAGAAGAAAGTCAAAAGGAATTGTGTGTGGTGGAGATTTAATGGTATAATTGTTATTATTGTTATTATTATTGTTATTGTTATTTTTATTATTATTATTGTTATTATTATTATTATTATTATATATATATATATATAAGATAAGAACGAAGGAAGGATGGAGAACCTTCCTTCTTCCTCTTCTTCTGTTTCTTCTTCGTGGACAAGAGAGCACGAGAGAGAGAGAGAGAGAGAGAGCACGAGAGAGAGAGAGAGAGATTGATCTTCATCAAATTTCTTAAGGATTTTAAGAGTATTGAAGATGGAGATGAAGATTTGGCAAGCTATACAGGTAAGTACACATTTCTTGAATGAATTTTATTGATTATACATATATATAAGTATATACCTTCTTGTGTGGTTTTCTTTTGGATTGAGGTTATGTTGGGTATGATTGGTGTGTAAAATGATGATAACAAGAGATTGAAGTATGTAAATGTGTGGAATTGATATCTAAGTGATGATGAGTTGAGAAAATTGTGAGGAAAATGATGAAATGTTGAATTAGAGTTTGGTTTAGATGAATTTCGAAGTGTTTGGTTTTTGAATTATTGAAGGACACGGCCAAGTTATGGGAGACACGGCCAAGTTAGGGCAAAATTGGTCTTGTTGGATGAGTTTTGGAGAGACACGGCCACTGGCTTGGCCGTGTCCCTTGCCTGTGTTTGCTACTGTCTGATTTGTGTTGAGAGACACGGCCGTGTCCCTTGCCCGTGTTTGGTACTGGATTGTTGTGTTGAGAGACACGGCCACTGGCTTGGCCGTGTCCATTGCCCGTGTTTGCTACTGCTTGAATTGGTGTTGAGTGACACGGCCACAAGCTTGGCCGTGTCCCTTGAGGGTGTTTGCAATTGTGTTTGTTATTTGGTCTTCAAACATTGTTGGATCTTTAAATGTCTTTTGTACCTAAACACACTTAAAACAACAATGATTCAACCAAATGTATATGGAAGATTCTAAGTCCTTGAATAAGGTAAATGGTTATGTATGAATATATCAATGATAATATAGGAAATGTGGAAGATATATTGATCAATATGATTTGATGATAGTGTTAATACTATATGAACCATGTGATGTCTTATGCATTGTGGACCTTGTGAATTGTAATGTGGTATGTGAATAATGTAAATTGTGATGTTATATCAATGATGCTATATATATATATAATGTGAAGGATATGATGAAGTAATTGATTATGTATAATTGAATAATGAAATCATACAACATGATTTGAGACATGATATGATGATTTAAATGAGACATGAAGCCATTGTGATTGGCTATGATGATACTAATGAGATGATTGAGGCATGGTTGCCTATTATGATTGTGAAATATGAAGCCATGAGTGTTGGCTATAATGATGAGAATGAAATGAATTGAGAAAGAAATGTATAAAGTTATAAATGGAATGATGTTGTGTCTAATATGTTGATTCAAGTTTCAGAGTTCTGCATTTGGCGACATGCCTATGAATTATAGTAACAGTCTTGCCGGGTTGAGGATCTCTTCAATTTGAATTGAATTGAGGTCCAAGAGACTGGGTCTGTTACGTTATGGAAATTGTGAATATGAGATATATGAATGGTAACAGTCTTGCCGGGTTGAGGATCTCCTCAAGCATGTTGAGTTGATGGTCCAAGAGACTGGGTCTGTTACACTATCCATGGATAGAGATATATATATATGATGCCTAAGGGCTTGATGCTTATGATTAGAGACCAAAGCAGTAACTCTGAACTTTGAATAACATATTAGTGTCTTTTGGGCCCGAGTCTGTCTTTGTTTTCAATGTGATATGCAAATGATGAAATATATGAGCAATGAGATCTATGCTTGTCTTTGTGTAATGTGAGTCATGAATTGTAACATGATTGATAAATGAGATCTATGAATGCTTTTGATGTAAATGTATTTCATGATTAATGAATTGTGAATAAAATGATGTTATGATGTAATAAGTGTATTGATATATTGAAAGTGAATATGGCTTGAGGAGATTTGTTGAGATATGAGCTTATGAAAATGTTGTGTGATATGTAAAGTGTATGTGAATGTGGAATTTGTGATAATTGTTTCCATGGAAGTTTGGATATGCCAAATAAGGGTGATTTGTTGAAATGATGTTTATGCATATGTATATGAGATAAAAATGGTAGATATTATGTTGTGAATGTTTTATATAAATATGTGTATAATTTCTGAGATTAGTAGGAATATATGAAGAATGTTTTGAGAAAGGAAAAATGGGATAAGCGAATAATAGAACATAATGCTAAAAACATGAGGTATGAATATTTTGTAAAGTATATTTTAATATTTATTTGTCTTACTAAGCTTTCAAGATTAGTGCGGTTATGTAATCGTGCAGGTATTTATGTGGATGATCTGGATGCCTAGTTGCTATGCCACGAGAAGGGTAAGAGTGTCTCGAGACCAACTAGAAGGTGATGCATACATGTATGATTTTAATTATGTTTTATTTTTGATAACAATAATGATTCTTATAAATGTTTCTTAAATTAATATAATATTGCTTGACCTTAGATAAAGATTTTTAAATAGAAACTAAAAGTGACATTCTTATACTTTATATACGCATTGTATGTATACTAAGTATATGTATAGTGCTTATATAGAGTATGGGGTGTTACAACATTTGTAAGCAATTCTAATTCCATCATTGATATGGACATTCAAACCAATCAACAAAATATATTAAATCTAAAGTGCTCCCATCTATCATTCTTATATGTTGTTTTATGAAGTTTAGCCTTTCTTCATTCAAGGGTTTTGTAAGAATGTCAACAGGTTGATTTTGAGTATCTATAAACTCCAAAACACCAATTTGGTTTTGAACATTGTTTCTTAAGAAATGATGCCTAATATCTATATGTTTTGACATAGAATGTTGAATCGGATTTTTGGATGGATTAACAACACTAGAGTTATCACACATAATGGGAATGTGATCAACTACTTTACCATAATCTAGTAATTGTTTCTTCATTCGTAGAACTTGTGTGCAACAAAAGCAAGCCGCAATGTATTCAACTTTCATGATAGATAGAGCAACTGACACTTACTTTTTTACTAAACCAAGAAACTAGGCAATCACTAAGAAAATGACATGTATTGGTCATCCTTTTCCTATCCAATAGGCCACTGATAAATCTACATTCAAAAAAATCTAAAATGTTAAATGATTTATTTCTAGGATACTAAAGTCCTAAATGCAATGTTCCACTTAAGTATTTTAGAATTCCTTTATTAGCATTTAAGTGTGATTCTTTAGAGCATGATTGAAATCTAGCACATAAACAAACAATAAACATTATATCAGGTCTAGAAGCAGTAAGGTAAAGAAGTGATCCGATAATACCTTGATTCTTTATCTACTGTGAGTGGGGATTTTTGCCCCCACTTTCGGTGGAATAGTTCTAATAACTTTAAAACTATTAGACTCTGGGCCTTAAGGAACACAGGCCTAAACCTAGAGAATAAGGGTTACCACCCAGATGGGTCAAGAAGAAAATAGAAGGGTTGGATGACTCGATTCCTAAGGAATCCTCAACCTCTATTGGGTTCTAAAAGTTGGGTACACATGGGGAAGGTGAGAAGACTCAGAACCCCCAGAATTCCCAGTTCTTTGGAGCCGGCCTCTTTTTCAGGTCTAGATATTACTAAATTTTTAGATTATTACAATATTATTCATATTACAAGCAATTTAAAGTAAATAAGGAATAATCATATCATAGATCAAACAAATAAATAAAATGAGCACCCATACTAAGATAGAAACATGCCTTTACAATGTCCAAATGTTCATAATCCATAAAAAGAAACAAATTAAGACACCCACCAAAAGGTAAAAATGTTTTCCTTGTAATTATCCCAAAGTCCTCAAAATAAATTAAATTATATAACCTTAACATGCCTTTTACATCTTCCTTAAAATCTGAATAGTAGATAAAAGTAATTTAACTATTCATAAAAAATTATTGACTTAAACATACAACTAATCACCAAATAATAATAAAATTTAAGCTTTAATTAATAAAATTAGGGTTTAGCATCTAATCATGGTTTGATTACTACAATTAGAGTTAAACATACAATTTATTGTTTGATCCTAAAACTAGGGTTTAATTATGCAATTTAGAGTTTGATCCTAAAAATAAGACTAAAACATGCAATTTAGGGTTTCATAATATAATTAGGGTTTTATTGTGAAACTAGACTTTTTTCATTCAATTTAGTGTCTGATAATACAAATTAGGGTTTTATTGTACAATTGGGGTTTTATCTTAAAACTAGGGTCCAATATACAATATTAGGGTTTTAGATTATAAAACTAGCATGCAATTAGAGTTTCAATTAGACTTAATCCTAAAGCTATGGTTTACTGGATGGGATCTCAAAATCAAACTCATAATTTAAAAGTGGCAGTACATTAAACAATGGAGATGATCAATTTAAATAGAATTAGTTAATGAAATCATGCCTAAATTGTTTGCTCCACCAAGATAATTACGTTGATCCAAGCTCACTGTTTGAATTACGCAATTACTTTGGAAAGTATGGATGAATTAAGGTCCTAGTTTGATGTTTAAACAATCCAGAGATTGTTTGCAAATTCTCATAAATTGGCTACTGTCTATTTATTGCTCTCTGTCTCTCTTTCTTTTGGTTTCTAGTTTCTTACTTAATTGCTAAAATGTGGCTATGTTTCTTAATTCCTAATTGTGGCCTCCCCAAATTCTGCCAATTTTCTTTGTATTTATAGGCAGACTTAGGGATATCCTCACCTCATCACTGCTTATCCAATTAGATAAACCTTTTGTTTAACTGAGTCTCTTTGAATTTAAGTGTAATTAGGAAACTTAAAATTTAATTAAAACTGAATTAGGCCGGATTTAAGAGCTCGTGACGAATAGGACAAGACCAATTCTCCATGAGCAAGCCTCATGACAAATTGGCACGACTAATTCGCCATGATTTGGGCTGGTTTAGTAATTTTAGTTTTTAAATTGGACCAGAATCGATTTTGGTTTTAAAATTGGGCTGGACATAATTCAAACTTTGAAAATTGGACTGGACTTATTTGAAGCTTTTAAAATTAGATTGGATTTAATTTGGGTCCTTGGAGATTTGATTGAGATGCCATTTAAGGAATATGATGTGATCTTAGGTATGGATTGGCTATCTCGACATGGAGCTGTGGTGGATTGTAAAAAGAAAATTGTTTCTTTGAGAACGGGTGATGGTAGAGAGGTGATAGTATCTAATGAGCAGGAACAGCTAGCCTCCTTATTTGTTTCAGCTGTTGCAGCCAGAAGGTTGATTAGGAAGGGATGTGAAGCCTATCTTGCTCATGTAGTGGATACTAGAGTGAAGGGTTCCCCTATTGATAGCATTGCCACAGTTGCTGAGTTTCCGAATGTGTTTCCAGAGGAGTTGCCAGGGTTGCCTCCTGAGAGAGAAGTGGAGTTTGGTATCGAATTGTTGCCTGGTACCACTCCTATCTCGATTACTCCTTACAGAATGGCACCAGCAGAATTAAGGGAGTTGAAAGTGCAATTACAGGAGTTGTTGGACAAAGGATTTATTCGCCCCAGTGTTTCTCCTTGGGGAGCTCCTGTGCTATTTGTGAAAAAGAAAGATGGTACTATGAGATTATGTATCGAATATAGGCAATTGAACAAAGTGACCATTAAGAATAAATATCCTTTGCCTAGAATCGATGATCTCTTTGATCAGTTGAAGGGAGCGTCAGTGTTCTCCAAAATTGATCTGAGATCAAGGTACCATCAGCTGAGAGTCAGAGCAGAAGATGTTCCGAAGACAGCTTTCCGGACCAGGTATGGGCATTATGAATTTCTAGTTATGCCTTTTGGTCTGACAAATGCACCTGCAGCTTTCATGGATTTGATGAATAGGGTGTTTAGGCCCTATTTGGATCAGTTTGTAGTGGTCTTCATCGATGATATTCTAGTGTATTCAAGGAATGAAGAGGAACATGATATGCATCTGCGGATTGTGTTGCAGATTTTGAGAGAAAAGCAGTTATTTGCCAAATTGTCGAAGTGTGAGTTCTGGTTGGATCAAGTAGCTTTTCTCGGACATATTGTTTCTGCAGAAGGCATCAGAGTTGATCCGAGCAAAGTTGAAGCTATATTGAATTGGAGTCCACCCAAGTCTGTGACAGAGATTAGAAGTTTTCTGGGTTTGGCAGGCTATTACCGGCGGTTTGTGAAAGGGTTTTCTTTGATAGCTACTCCACTCACCAGATTGCTTCGTAAGGGAGTGAGGTTTTTGTGGACAGATCAGTGTCAGGCGAGCTTTGAGCAGTTGAGAGATATGTTGACTCAAGCGCCTGTTCTTACTTTACCTGTTGAAGGCAAACCATATGTGATCTACAGTGATGCTTCACATAGTGGTTTGGGGTGTGTTCTGATGCAGGAAGGGAAAGTTATAGCTTATGCATCTAGACAGTTGAAACTGCATGAGCTTAACTATCCGACCCATGAATTGGAATTGGCTGCCATTGTGTTTGCATTGAAGATTTGGCGCCACTATCTGTTTGAGGAGAAATGTTTCATCTACACTGATCACAAGAGTTTGAAGTATTTGGGTGTCCAGAAAGAACTCAATCTTCGTCAGAGGAGATGGTTAGAATTGATTAAAGACTACGACTGCTTGATTGACTATCATCCAGGTAAAGCAAATGTTGTTGCTGATGCCTTGAGTCGGAAGTCTTTAGCTGGTTTAACAGTTTACTCGCTCTCGTTGCTTGTTGAGTTGAGAGCATTGCATGCCAGTTTTGTACCTTGTGTTGATGGTGCATTATTGGCACAGTTGCAATTGAAGCCGGTTTTGTTAGATCAGATCAAAGAAGCTCAGTTGGTTGATAAGAAGATACAGAAGATTGTTTCGGATTGTCAGAGTGGAAAGGGTAGAGATTTTATCGTGAAGAGTGATGGAAGTCTCTGGTTCAAGAGCAGATTGTGTGTACCCGATGATGCTGATTTGAAAAGGGTCATTTTGGAAGAAGCTCATCAGTCGATGTTTGCTATGCATCCGGGTAATACAAAGATGTATCATGATTTGAGACAGCATTATTGGTGCATTGTGTTGAAGAGAGACATTGCTGAGTTTGTATCGAAATGTCTCACTTGTCAGAAGGTTAAAGCAGAGCATCAAGTTCCAACTGGATTGCTTCAACCATTATCAGTACCAGAATGGAAGTGGGATAGAGTGACGATGGATTTTGTGTCTGGTTTGCCATTGACACAAAAGAAGCATGATGCTATATGGGTGATTGTGGATAGATTGACTAAGACAGCTCATTTCCTTCCGGTGCGGATGGATTACTCTTTGGAGAGGTTGGCTGAGCTGTATATCCATGAGATTGTGAAACTGCATGGTGTTCCAACTTCTTTAGTGTCCGATCGAGATCCCAGGTTTACTTCAAGATTTTGGAAGAGTTTGCATAGTGCTTTGGGTTCTCGACTGCATTTCAGTACTGCTTTTCATCCACAGACGGATGGACAGTCAGAGAGGGTGATACAAATTATTGAAGATATGTTGAGAAGCTGTGTCATCGATTTCACTGGAAGTTGGGATAGATTCTTACCTCTTGTAGAGTTTGCATACAACAACAGTCACCAATCTAGCATTGGTATGGCACCGTTTGAAGCATTGTATGGTAGACGGTGCAGGACACCTCTTTGTTGGAGTGAACTTGGTGAAGGTAAAATAATTGGGCCTGATTTGATTCAAGAAACTGAAGAAAAAGTAAAGTTGATTCAAGGCAGGTTAAAAGCAGCTTCAGACCGACAGAAGTCTTATGCAGATCTGAAAAGGAGAGACATAGAGTTTGATGTTGGAGATAAGGTATTTCTGAAAGTGTCTCCTTGGAAGAAGATTTTGAGGTTCGGTCGGAAAGGAAAATTGAGTCCTCGTTTCATTGGGCCGTATGAAGTGTTAGAAAGAGTTGGGCCAGTGGCGTATCGACTTGCTTTGCCACCTGAGTTGGATCGTATTCATAATGTATTCCATGTTTCTATGTTGAGGAGATATAGGTCGGATCCATCTCATGTGTTGCCATTTGAATCTATTGAAGTGAGCCCAGACTTGACATTTGAAGAGGAACCAGTTGCTATCTTGGCACATGATGTGAAAGAGCTGAGAAACAAGAGAGTGCCATTGGTAAAGGTTCTATGGCAGAATCATGCAAAAGAAGAAGCAACTTGGGAAAGTGAACAATCCATGCGAGAGCAATATCCTCAGTTGTTTCAGCTTTGATATCAGGTAATTTCGAGGACGAAATTTTCTTTTTAGAGGGGGAGAATTGTAATATCCCTATGTATGCCCTAGAAGTTTTATATGTTGTTGTTGGTTTAAATTGGGAAAAGAATGTATATGTCTATGTGTTTTGGGGAAATTTAGGGTTTAGAGACAAGTTTATATGTTGTGTATATGGTGATATATATAACATATAAAATGGTCAAAGAGAGAGAGTCAATGCAAGAGGAGATTTTTATATGGCATGTGAAATTACTTAATTGGGTTTATAAGAAACAAAAGCTAAGTTAAGTGATGAGGGGTATATGAGTAATTGCTTGAAATGAAATGCATGGTGGAGATTAAAAGAAGAAAAGGTGTTTGACTTGTGCATTTTTTTTTCTTTCTTGAAGTGGCCGGCTCTCCAAATAGTAAAGAGAAAGGGAGGTGTTCTTGAGGCAAGAAGTAAATTGAAGAGGCAATCAAAGAGTTTGGTTAGAGATTTGTGAAATTTCTTCATCTAAGGTAAGAAATCTCTTGTTTCCTTTGTTAATTTTGAAGTTATGTTTAAAGTGAAGTGTGATTTGTTGATGTAATGATTTGGTGTATTTGATATGTGTTTGCAAGTGTTAGAATTGATTTAAAGTTAAAAATTGGAATTGGTGTTGGTTTGGTTGTGATTATGGAAAAATAAGTGAAGATTGATAGTGGAAAATCAAAAGTAAAGTTTGAGTTAGGGTTTTGAGATGGTTTGTGTTCAAATGTGTTGTTTAAGTGGTTATTGTGATGAAAATGTGTTATGACATGAGTTATATCCATTTGAGTGAGTTTGTGTTGGGTATTATATGTTAAAATGCATTTGGAAGAGGGTTGGTTACATTTAGGGTTTTGGTGATGAGTGACACGGCCAAAGGAAAGGAGAGACACGGCCAAGCCAAGGGATTTTGGGCGTGTTGGATTAGTTTTTGGGTGACACGGCCGTGTTCCCAAGCCGTGTTAGCTACTGTGAGTTTTGGTTTAAGAGACACGGCCACAAGCTTGGCCGTGTCCCTTGCCCGTGTTGCTTACTATCCAATTGAGTTGAGTGACACGGCCACAAGCTTGGCCGTGTCCCTCAAGTGGCTGCCCGTGTCCCTCAATTGTGTGGGTTGGGGTTTTTATTCTTTGTTCTAATTGCATTGTTTTGGTTCTCCAAGGGTAGGTTGGTCCCTAAACCTAACCCTAAACACTTTAAACACACTTGAATCAATGAATGATATAATCAAATGCATGTGTAAGGTTCTAAAACTATGAATCATATCAATTGTTCTTTGCCCTAATTGCATTGTTGAGATTGAACAATGTTATGTTATGCATTGTGAATGGTAATGTGTTTCATGAGTAATATACATTGAAATTGAAATGTATATCAAAGATGCAATGATAATTTAAATAAGACATGATATGAGACAATGCCATTGTGTTTGGCTATGATGATGCAATTGAAAGAAATAAGGCATGTTTGCCTAAATGTTGTTGAGAATTGAGAATGAAAATGATAATTGAATAATAAATGAATTGTGTGGCTAATGTGTTATTCCATTTTTAGAGTTGGTTGTTGGCGGCATGCCTAATAAGTGTAACAATCTCTTGAAGTTAGGTTGGATTGAATCCTTGAAGCCTAATTGAGATGTTACCACCCTTGAAGCTAGGTTGGATTAGTTCTTGAAGCCAAGTTGGGTAGAAGCTTAGCATGCTTTGCTCCCCTTGAAGCTTGGTTGAACTTAATCCTTGAAGCCTAGTTGGGTATATGATATTGATAAATGTGATAACAAAACCAAAGCTTTAACTCTGAAAATTGAATGGCATATTAGTGTGTTTTGGGCCCATGCTTGTCTTTGTTTAGTGTTGATTATGAATGGTTAAATGAATACTAATGAGGTATATGAAAAGATATTGAAATGTGATATGTAATGTGAAAGTATGTTGTTAGTTTTGCATATATGATATTACATGTATAATATGGATTGAGAAATGACATTGCAATGCACTAAGTCATATCATTTGCATGATTATCTTACTAAGCCGTTGGCTTAGCGCGATAGTGTTTAATCGCGCAGGTAATAGAGTTGATAGAGTTGAACCCGAGAGTTCATCTAGACCAAGTGAGAGTAGACCTTGAAGAATCCATTTTGGGAGCTTAAAGATCAGAGCAAACTTGCCAATCATGTATACTTCTTTATATTTTACTTCTTTATATTTTGTAAAGAAATGTTTAATATGTAAATATGTACATATTTTATAACTTCCGCTGTGTAATATTTAAATGTATATATATATATATAACTAATATGTTTTGTTTTATAAGTAAATGATCTACTTTTCTATAATGTATAATGATAAGGGTATTGTATCAAGTTTAAAGTGTTTTGAATGTTAAGAAAACCGTAGCATCCCTATGTTTGGTGCACTTATGCTACATTGTTGTGGTTGTAGTGTGTGTGCATTGGATATGGGGGTGTTACATCAGGTGCTTTAAATAAACCTAAGTTAGTTTGGGAAATACGAATACTTTAAAAAATTCAAGTTGATTTGGGTGCTTTAAATAAACTCGTAATATTTGTTGGTTCAAATTCTTTGAGTAAATCTGAGTTGCTTGAAATGGTTGGCGTTTTAAATAAACTTGCAATATCTACAAAAATTGATTTCAGAAGTCAGCAAAAAATTTAGTTATTTTTTAGTTGTTTGCTATATCGGGTACCTCCTTATATACCCTTGCCCCCTGGGTGAAAAAATATTTTTACTGGTAAAAAATATTTTTTAGACATACATAAATTTAAACCAATAATAAATATCAATTTACTGTGTCCATATGACTCGTGCTCTGTAATTTCAAATGAATTATTTGTTCAACTATTCTTTTCGGTCAATAAGGTATGACGCTATCCATTTCTTTGATTCTAATCTAATCATCTTTTCTTTTGATTTTTTTTGTTCTTTCTTTTCTTTTACTTTACTTTTGCTCTTATTGTCTTTCTATTTAAATGGTAGTGCATTGCCATTCCCTTATCACATTTTCATTCTCATCAAGAATTTTGTTTCTTCATTCTTCATTTTAAAGTCTCAATCTCTTTAATTTATTTCTCTCTTGCATTAATGACTCAGTTCTTATATCTTGCGAATGGAGGGAAGCCAGTACACTTCTAGAACTGGGCCCCGTTCAACATTGAGCTGCTAGAATATATTTGGGCCCATGAACATGGGAGGGTTTCTCTTTTAGTTGGGATGTAGCTACATTGTAGCAAAGGCCAAAAGACTCAAGTAAGAATTACCTTGCTACAAATTAATTACTTAATAACACAAAACTTATTAGCACAATTTATTGATAAATGTTAAATAAATGAATATTTATGTATTAAAATTTTATAAAAAAGAAAATATTAAAATGTTATAAAATAAATCTCTAGGACCTATTTCCTATAAAACTATTTTCTATCATTGTTTAGCAAACGTTTATGAAAGTATAGAAAAAATCTAATATAAAGTGCCAAAATATAAGTAGAAAAAGAAAAAGAATCTAGCTATCACAAATTTATAAGCAGAAAATTTATTTATTGGATTAAAGTAAAGAGAAAAAATAAAATACTAAAATTTATACAAAAGGAACGTAATTATAAAAAATTATTAAAATAAAATTTGAGGGGCTTATTTACTTACCTTGCAGTAACTTACCTGCTTTGTGACAGTATGATAGCTGCATCATCCATGGCTATGGGTGTGTTTACAAAGCCCATCGGTGGTATTATAAGGTGCCACTCCCAGTTAGACGAATGATCAGGGAGTGCAGGTTTGAAGATTTTTTTCTGCAATTGCCAATGGAAGGATTCCATATTGACAAAAGTGTGATCCAAGCACTTGCAGAATGGTGGATGGAAACTACTCTTCCATTTATCGGTAGGGGAGATGATAATTGGTCCAGTTGATTTTATTAATATAATGAGAATTTGTTGTCATGAGATCCCAGTCCTTTTTACAGATGAACTCTTAATAGACGATGGAATTTGACAATTGATAGGCATGAGACCGTTATTAAAGGGGTCATTGAAGATAAAATATGAACTGATTCAAGAATATTGGATGAATTATGCCTGACCGATGCATGGTGAAAGAGCCGAACTGTACACTCGAGGGTTCTTATTATATTTACAGGAATCTACTATTCTGTGCAGTCCTGAGTTTGCCATCCATTTGTTAGTGTTGTGGGCCCTTGCTAATTTGGACCTAGTACTACTCTATGATTATGGGGAGGCCAACCTTTCTTGTCTTTCCATGGGTTTGACAAGTTTTGTCAGAAGAAAATATCATTTACTGGCTTCATGGTCACTGCCAAGGTATTATAGGCCCTTACTATTTTTAATTCAAGAAATAAATTTCCATGATATTGACATTGATTATCATTTCAGGTCGGGGCATATGAGTATTACCTTGTGTGGGTACCTGGTATTTCTAAAAAGTGGATGGGGTACCAAAAGCTAAATTTTTTGCTGTCGGGTGGAACGGCAGTGCCTTACACTCACCATGTGCATTCGTACTATTATCACTTGGGCCGTTTGACATGGGATAAAGTAAAAAAAATTAATAATATTATTAAAATTTATAAAAGTCAACTTACCTCTTTTATAATTTTATAGGTGGATATTACTTGGTGGAGAGCTGATGAGTTGGCCAACTGGACCCCCTTCATAATGCAGCACTGCCCTTGCAAAATTCTCGTCGAATCATTGCCACGCTAGTTTTCAGTGGCTGGTTCCTTAGAGAGCAGGTGTACAACTAGCTCCTCCATCTTGACCACTGGAGGGTACCTGTAGGCATTTCAAAGTACACGTTAAACAGTATGTCTATGCCAAAGAGCTCTTAATAGTTGTAGAAGGTTTGCTGCTTTCACCGATTGAATAAAATGTTCAATTTATCGGGAGTAGCTTTTGAATATCCAAGTCTCTCTTGCTGGTGTTTGAGGAATTCGTGAAGAAGAAGAAGAAGAGGAAGAAGAAGAAATGGAAGAAGAGGATGAAGATGAAGATGAAGATGAAGATGATGATGAAGAAGAAATAGAAGAGGGAGAAAAAGTAAAGCAGAAGATAAAGATGAAGAAGAGGAAGAGAAGGGTGATGAAGGTGAGGAGGATAGAGGAGGGTTTTCTTCAGGCAAGTATGAATATATTGTCCACAACTGCTTCCTCTTTACTTGTTCTAACTCTTTATGAACATTGTAGGCTATTGGTTCTTTTGATGATGAGGCTAGACCATCACATGCAACTTAGGTTCAATCGCAAGTGCCGTCACCTTATGCTGATTCGCCGTTCTATCCCTAAGGCTTCATTTGAATTATATAGTCTGTAGCCCTATTTTCACATTTTTATGCTTTATGTATGCATGAGAAATGGATGTACTTACTTTTTTCTTTTTTAGGTTATAGAGGATGTGTAATATCCCAAATTTTTTGAAAATTTCTAATTTTTGAAAATTTGATAAAATATATTATAATTAAATTGGATAAATTAAATTAATAATTTTAAATGAAAAAGTGGAATATAAATGTGATATATATATAAAATATACATAACATATAAAAGTCAACACTTTTTAAAAGAAAAGTAAAAGTCCAATGGTATTTTTGTAAATAAATTTTAGAAATTAAAAATTAATAAAATTATTAAAAAAATTATTTTTGAATGGATGATGTATTTTTAGTCTTTTAATTTCTTTAATAAATAATTAAATAATTAATTATTAAATTATTATAGAATATATATATATGGTTATATTAAAAGATGGAAGGAAAGAGAAAATTTATTTTTAAACTTCTTCTTCTTCTTCTTCTCTCATGGCCAGCCACCATGGATGTTCAAGACCAAGGATTTTGATCTTCCAAGCTTCCAAGAATTGAAGGATTTCAAAGGTTCAAAAGGGATTTTTAGAGATTTTCACTTGAAAAAGTAAGTTCTTTAGCTTTTTCTTTGGATTTTCATAGAAATTTTGAATATGAGTTTTTAATTTTTGAAGTAGTATGTTATAATTGTTGAAATTGGTGTGTATGAAGTTATTTTGGGTAGTTATTAATAATTTTAAGGTTGGATTGAAGAAATGGTTGAATTTGGATAAAGAATGGTGAAGAGAGGTTATTTACAATATAATTAGGTCATATTAGGTTTGTCTCATCTGAGGTTTATCTGTAATATCAATAAAACCCAAAACCAATAAACACACATAGCTTGCACAAGACAAAACTCCCAAAATATTTAACCATCAAGCATCAACAATTCTCCAAAACACCATTTCATTAATTTATGTATCATGATTTTAAATCCAAACATTATTTATAAAATTCACATACATTCAGAATATTACTAGTTTCATTTACATATGTATAAATATAACATTTTCCAAAATAATTTTAGGTACTTAAAGTCCTAGTTAGAATGCACAAAAACCAAAATATATAATAGTAAAAACTATATATGCATAAAATTCTAGCACGGTTGGTCTTGTGGCAAAACAAACACTTCAATCACAGCTCACTCTGGGCCGCTCTACTCCGTAGTCCTATCACCTGCGCGATTCATCTAACCGCGCTAAGCAATTTGCTTAGTGGCACATATTTTAATAAAAATAACAATTAAAATAAAGTATTTATTTTCTTAATATGAAAATGCAATATTTAAACAAAACACTCATCGATACATCACCATATCTTTACTTATCGATACTCATGGTTTCATAAATCATAATCCATAACACATCATCTATAACTCACACATACATACATACTCACACACACTGAGCCCTGCAACACAGGTAAAATGACCCAAAAGCCTAACACCGGGGACAAATCACACATATCACCCGTAGGGCATCCTCTATTGATACTAGAGGCAAGTGTCAAATATCACCCGAAGGCCACCTCTCTTGACATTGGAGACAAAGTGTATATCATTGACCAAAGGCTGTCTCCTTAACACAAATATGGCAATAACACTTCCTATGACCACACCCACATTACACTTTACATAATCATGAGTCACATTCACAATGTGACTCATTCCAAACATTTTACAAATATATCCATATAGTAAATCATACCACTTTATATATAAACATTAATTTAACATTGAATAAATTCCCAATGTGACACTAATTACATAACTATGCACTTACATAGGTTATGTGAATATCAAAAATGAAATTATATACATTTTACCAAATCACTTTTTATGAAATTACATGTTATTAAGATATGTTCTAGCCTTGATTATACTTTAAAACCACCCCAATTCCTACTCCAATTCTTATTTCCCCCAAAGTACTAACAATCTTCATTAGAGATTTCTTGTCCTACACACACATTATCCAACAATAAGCAATATTATACATTCAAAATCACATACATGCTCACTGTATATAAAATTACCATTATTTATGCAATTTTTACCAAAATCTAAACAAAACCTTATTTTCACATTTTCTACTTTATTTAAACTTCATCTAACTCAACCAATATCCAACATTTAACCATAAAATCATTATTTACAAACTAAAGAAATAACAAAACAATTCATTTCCATAATTATAGAAATCTCTTTCAAAAATCTTAATTTCACATATTCGAACCATAATTTCTAACTTCACTAAAATCTACTCACATCACGTTTCCAACCATAAAATCATAACATTTACATTAGAAGAACCCTAATTCATCTCATTTCAATAATTAAAAACTACCCATATTGGAAACCTTTATAATATATATTCTTCCCATAACCTTAAATTTATCCAAACTGTTGCACACTACTAGACAATAATACAAAGTGACACTCACAAGTATACGAAGTTATTGTAGCAACGGTGATTGGCCCAAGGTTGTCTCACAAGGATGTTGTTATTCATAATAATTTAATTGAAACAAAATATTAAAGTTTGAATGTATGTTGTTAAAATGGTGAAATGTAATTAAAATTTAAAAGTAAAAATGAGTAGTATTTGTGCAAGATTAATTCAAATTCTTAGAATGGTACCTAGGTTTTGTAGATCAATTTAATCAAAGCTTATTGCATAAATTATCCATTAATACAACCTTGTAATTTAATTTGTTTCTTTTGATTAATTAGCAACTATCAATTCATTAGTTCTCATATTAATGAATTCATAACAACCAATTGTTTTGATTTTGAAAATTAATAGAACACTAGAACATATATTTCTAATTCATTCATAGGGTAGTTAATTGTATAGTTCCAATATCAAATTTTACCCCTGGGTCCATCATTCAATATTAAAAGATCAATAGGTGGCCACTCTATCAACCTAACATATAATCCAATGCAAACAACTAATGACAAGGTATATTAATGGAAATATTGAATCAAGTTATTAAATCAAATATACTACAAACCCTAAGCATAGATAATTTAGCTCATCATCATTTCAAAATAAAAATTAATCTCAATATAAATCAAATCAAAATTATCCATTGAAATATTAATGTTCATAATAAAACAACAACAATTTAGAAATGAATTAAGTGAGAAAATAAGAAAAACCCCTTTGAGATGTCAAGAGCTGAACTTCTTGTTCTTCCTCCTAGTTTAACTTGAATATGATGAAGAAATCCCAAGCCCTCTTCAAACCTTTAATCAATTGTTCCACCCTTGAAAGTTAAAAGTTAGAACTCTCTCAAGCCTCCAACTCTTCAATCAAGGCTGTCTCCAAACCCTAACCTTCTCAAGAGCCTGTTCACCCAAATATTATCCTAAAAAAATATGAAAGTCACTTGCCTATGGAAGAAAATGAAGATGAAAGGAAAATGAAATTGCAAATGGTAATGAAGATGGTGTCTTCCCAAAACCCGAAACAAAAACTCTATGGAGAATGGTTCCCCATTCAAATGGGCTCTCCTCCATATATATTCATCTCTCCCTCCAATTATTTTAATTCTAAGAAAAAAAGAATTTACTTTTCCAACTCACCTCACTCCCATTTGTCCTCTCTTTCTCATTCTTAAATCTTTCATCCCATAAAAACCTCACCTTTCAATTATTTTAAAAACAAAATTCCTCTTGTCTCCAATCTTGTTCCCCGCTAAATGTTTTAATAATTCAATGAAGATCACACTAACATGGCCAAGTCAGATTAGTTTTGGTCGTGTCTCTCATTTCCCTCTTGGACACGGCCAAGTCATGAGGCCGTGTCCATTGCTGCCTTTTAAATACATATTTCTTATTGGGAGACAAGGGCAGAGACACAGTTGTCTTATGCCTATGTCCTCTTCTACCTCTATTCTTTTGCCTTTCTTTAGTTGCTCTTCAAGTGGAACACGGTTAGGTGATTGACCGTGTCGTGTGACACAGTCAGTGACCTAGTCATGTCATTGGCTGTGTCATGTACGTGTGTTTCTTTCTGCCATTTTGTTTCATTGGGCTGATTACAAGGCCAAGTGATGTATGTTCAAAATTTCCTTCTTTTCTTTAGAGGGATGCTGCCAGGTTGTTGAGTGTGTCTACTTTTCTTACTTGTGTGAGGGACATGGCCAAGCCATGAGCATCTTGGCCATGTTCAATGTCTTTCCACCAAATTTGGATATTAAAGCTCCATTTTTGCACTTCAACCTATATCATGACACTTCAAACAAACTTAAGCATAAATTTAAAGAAAAAATAATCAAAAGATAATAAAATTACCCTAAAAATATATACATAAATGATCATAACAATTACCTCACGCTTAATCCTTTGCTTGTCCTTAAACAAAGTTAAAAACAAAACTAAACTAAACAAGAAAAATTTAGTCAAGTTCAAGAGTTATAAGGATATATCAAGACTCCCTTATTCAAAATACACAATCATTATCAAACAAAAAAAAACAATAATCATGTAATTTAATGGTTTTCCATGCATAACCAATGTTGTCACTCCCTTACCAACTCTTTTAATTGTTTAAATAAGGTTGTGTTTACACTCCTAACATTCAGTGAAAGATTATAACCATAGGCTTGCTTATCAATCAAATTTCCACCATTAAATTCCATTCAATCATCAATCATAAGGTCTTTCATTTGGTTGTAATGAGGCTAAGTTAAAGGCATGACATATAGAAATGTGAGCTTATTCATTAAATTCAAGAGCACTTCAATAATGAAGAAAGCAACATATCATAAACCAACAATCCAAGAACACCTTCTACTCACTTAGCACTTGACATTAAAATACTCTTCAAGGGGGATCCACTTATTTTATTTGTAAAGATCATACCCAAACTTATTGATAAGTGCATAATTGAAGATATTTTTCCCTATTTCTTAATATGATTATTATCCAATTGAGTTTAATTAGTTTGGTCAAGTGCTTTTTAGGATTAATTTTAGGAATTCTTTATATTTTGAGGCTTATGGCCATTTTAGAGGGAATTGCAGATGAAAGTCGAGGAAAAGAGCAAAAATTTTCAAGTGACACGCCCAGGGACATGGGCATGTCAATGGACGTGCCTTTGATACTACCATATAGAAGCATTGACACGCCCAGTGACATGGGCGTGCCACCTAGCATGCCTATTACAATGCCTCATAGAAGTTGTGACATGCCTTGTAATATCCCAATGCATGCCCTAAAAGTTTTGATTATGTTGTTGTTGTATATTTGATTGAATGTATATGTATGTGATAAGAAAAGAAATTGGAAAGGAATGTTTATGTATATATGTTGTTTGAATGGGAAGTATTGTGTAGAGAGAAATGTATATGATGTTTATATGATTATATATATAACATATAAGTTGGTCAAATATGTGGTCAAGGGAAGAAGATATTTTTTGTTGAGATTGGTGAAATGTCTAAAAAGGGCAAGTGTTTTAAAATGAAACAAAACAATTTGTAGAAGGGTGTTTTGGTAATTGCTTGAATTGAAACACTTGGTGGAGATTAAAAGAAGAGTTGACTTTGTTTCTTGTGGTTCATTTTCTTCTTTCTTCTTTGTGTGGCCGGCTTCTCCATAGAGAAAGGAAAGCAAGAGACAAAGAGAAGATCTTGATGTGTTAAGTTCAAAGTGAAGGAAGATTGAAGTGATCAAGTGGATGATACAAGAAGTCTTATAACTTTGGTAAGTTCTCTTGTGATCTTTGTGTTTATTTGAAATGATATTTGAGTTTGATAAATTTTTAAGAGTGTGTTGGTTGATTTTGAGATGTGAGAAGTGTTTGAGTGATTTGATGATGGATTTTGAGTATGGATTGAAGAAAAGAGTAAGTGGTTGGTAGAGATGATGTTGTATATGTGGTGAGGGTTTTGAGATGATTTTTTGTTTTGTGTTTGATATGTGTTTTGGTTTGTTTTGGTGTTGTTGCAAGTTTGAGATATGTTTTTGGGTATGTTTTGTGAAGATTGGTTGAAGTGAATGTTAGTGGATAGAAATGTGTTGTTGAGTGTTTGGTTGTTTTGATCGGAGTCTTGATTTGTGGCCGGACACGCCCATGAGCACGTCCAGGGTTTTTAGGCGTGTCAATTGTGTTGGAGGTAGTAGGTTTGACACGACCAGTAACACGCCCGTGTTATTGAGCGTGTCATAGCTACTGTAAGATTTGAGAATTTACACGCCCAAGAACACGCCCATGTTGTTGAGCGTGTAAATGCTTCTATGTTGTGGAGTTAGGGCACGGTCATGGACACGCCCGTGTGGGTGAGCGTGTCAGGGTTAGGGTTTGCCCTAATTAATTCCTAATTGGATTATCTCTTGTGTATCCCTAAGTAAGTATATGCTATTACTTTTGATTTAGGTCTTGAAGATAGTGATTGATCATTGATTTAAGAGGTAGAAGGATCTTGAGCAAGGAATTGTTAAGAGTGGTGTGATTTGCTTTTGAGGTAAGTACAAAACCTATATGATTGTATATAAGTACAAATGTGGCATTATTACATTGTTAATTTATATGAGCAATGTGTGTTGTTATGTTTATATCAATGATGATATATATATATGAATAATGTGAATGACATGATGATGCAAATGACTGTGTATATGAAAGATTGAAATGTTATGATGTGAATTGAGATGAAATGGAATATAAAGCCATTGTGATTGGCTATGTTAATTCATTTGAGAATGAAATTGATAACAAATTAATGAATGAGTTGTGTGGCTAATGTGTTATTCTATTTTCAGAGTTTGTTGTTGGTGGCATGCCTAATGATAGTAACAATCTCTTGAAGTTAGGTTGGGCTTGATCCTTGAAGCCAAGTTGGGTTGAAGTTTAACATTTTTTACTCCCCTTGAAGCTTGGTTGGGTCTAGTCCTTGAAGCCTAATTGAGATGTTACAACCCTTGAAGCTAGGTTGGGTTTGGTTCTTGAAGCCAAGTTGGGTTGAGACTTAGCATGCTTTGTTCCCCTTGAAGCTTGGTTGAACCTAATCCTTGAAGCCTAGTTGGGTATATGTGATAATGATAAATGTGATAAAACCAAAGCATTAACTCTAAAAATTGAATGGCATATTAGTGTGTTTTGGGCCCATGCTTGTCTTTGTTTATATGTGATTCATTGATGGCAAAATAATTAAATAATGAAATCCATGAAAGGAATTTGAGATGTGATATGCTTATATGATTATGATTTGTGAAAGGCAAAGGTTTGATGTTAGCTTTTCACTTATGATGTTGATATTAATGGAATGTGTGACATTGCATAGCATACAAGCATAATGTTAGCATGTTTTGTACTACTAAGCCCTTGGCTTAGCGCGATAGTGTTGATCGCGCAGGTGATAGAGCTGATAGAGTTGAACCCGAGAGCTCTTCGAGGCCGAGTGAGAGTAGACATTGAAGAGTTGATTTTGGGACTTAAAGATCAGAGAAGATTTGCCAACCATGTATAACTTCTTTATATTTTGTAAAGTATTATTTATAATGTGAATATATGTACATTTGTAAATATAAATATTTAAATGTTTTCCTATATGTAAATAGTTGTTAAATTCCGCTGCGTAATAAGTATATATATATATCTATTTTATTTTATATTACAGATTAATCACTTATTTTTCTATAATGTGTAAAGAGAAAGATTATAGTATCATTGGAAATGTTTTGAATGTTAAGAAAATCCGCAGCATTCCTATATTCGATGCATGTATACTACATTGTGGTGTATGTAGTGTGCATGTATTGGATGTGGGGGTGTTACAATTGCAGAATTCCCAGACGTGTTTCCAGAAGAGTTGCCAGGGTTGCCTCCTGAGAGAGAGGTGGAGTTTGGTATTGAATTATTACCTAGTACCTGTAACACCCCCATATCCAATGCACACACACCACAACCACAACAATGTAGCATATGTGCACCAAACATAGGAATGCTACATTTCTCTTAACACTTAGAACACTTTAAAACTTGATACAATACCCTTATCATCATACATTATAGAAAAATAGATCATTTACTTATAAAACAAAACATATTAGTTATATATATATATATTTAAATATTACACAGCGGAAGTTATAAAATAATTACATATTTACACATTAAACATTTCTTTACAAAAATATAAAGAAGTATACATGATTGGCAAGTCTGCTTTGATCTTTAAGCTCCCAAAAATGGGTTCCTCAAGGTTTACTCTCACTTGGTCTTGAAGAACTACCGGGTTCAACTCTATCAACTCTATTACCTGCGCGATTAAACACTATCGCGCTAAGCCAACGGCTTAGTAAGATAAAACATGCTATTGGTATGCTTTAATACAATACAATGTCAATTCTCAATTCATATTATACATGTAACCATTTATATGCAAAGCTAACATCATACCTTTATATTTCATAATTCAACATATAAATATATGCATATCACATTTCAACATCTTTTCTCATACTTCATTAACTAATCATTAAACAATCCATAAACAACACTAAACAAAGACAAGCATGGGCCCAAGACACACTAATATGCAATTCAATTTTCAGAGTTAATGCTTTGGTTTGTTATCACATTTATCAATATCATATACCCAACTAGGCTTCAAGGATCAAGTTCAACCAAGCTTCAAGGGGAGCAAAGCATGCTAAGCTTCTACCCAACTTGGCTTCAAGAACTAATCCAACCTAGCTTCAAGGGTGGTAACATCTCAATTAGGCTTCAAGGATCCAATCCAACCTAACTTCAAGAGATTGTTACACTTATTAGGCATGCCACCAACAACAAACTCTGAAAATGGAATAACACATTAGCCACACAATTCATTTAGATTTCATTCTCAATTCTCATTATCATTTAGGCAAACATGCCTCATTTATCTCCATTGAATCACATTAGCCAATAACAATGGCTTCACATTTTATTTCACAATATAACACTTCATTATTCAAGTGTATATTTATCTCATCCATGATCACATTATATCTCATATAGCATCATTCATCATAGCCAAACACAATGGCATTGTCTCATATCATGTCTTATTTGAATTATCATTTCATCTTTGATACAACATTTCAATATACATTACTCATGAACCACATTACCATTCAAAGTGCATAACAACATTGCTAAATCTCAACAATGCAATTAGGGCAAAACACAATTGATATGATTCATAGCTTTATGATCTTCCACATTCATTTGATTAGATCATTCTTGTGTTTGAAACATGTTTATAATGTTCATATTTATGTTTAAAAACAATGGAACCTTTGAAGAATCAAAACAATGTAAAAAGAAACAAAGTATAAAACAATATGTAATTCATTTGTAGGACACGCCCAACCCATTTGATGAACACGCCCAGCCACTTGATGGAACACGCCCGTGTCACTAACAACAAAAGAGACAGTAGCCAATTCAAACAATTGACACGCCCATCACCTTTGATGGACACACCCGTGTCACTAACAACAAAAGAGACAGTAGCCAATTCAAACAATTGACACGCCCATCACCTTTGATGGACACGCCCGTGTCACTAACAACAAAAGAGACAGTAGCCAATTCAAACAATTGACACGCCCATCACCTTTGATGGACACGCCCGTGTCACTAACAACAAAAGAGACAGTAGCCAATTCAAACAATTGACACGCCCATCACCTTTGATGGACACGCCCGTGTCTCTCCAATGCATATGGCCGTGTCACCCATCAACACAACCTTAACTAAAACCAACACTTTCTCAATTTCACTCAAACACAATATTCATCATATAACATGTTTCAAGTGAACAAAATCAATGTTCTAACACATTTTCATCACAAGAATTACTTCACAACACATTAATATAACAATTAAACACATATCATCTCAAAACCCTAAAATCAACACTCTTCTCCATTCTTCCAAATCAACATCTCCACCATTTCCAACAACAACCTCTAATTAAACTCATAACTTAAAATCAATTAAACACTTGAAAACACAACACAACACATCTCAAACCCACCAAATCACAAAATCACCAAACCCTTATTCACTTCCAACAAAACTTCCAAATAAACAAAGAAAACAAGAGAATACTTACTTTAGAAGAAGAAATTCCACCAATCCTTTGTCAAAACCTTGGATTGCTTCTTCAATTCACTTCTAGCATCAAGAACACTTATCTTTCCCTTTTGTTAATGGAGAGCCGGCCACTTCATGAAGAAAGAAGAAAAATGATGAAGACACAAAGTCAATTTTTGCTTTTAATCTCCACCAAGTATTCTTATCCAAGCAAATACCAAAATGCCCTCAATCATATAACTAACTTTTTGTCTTATCTAAGCCCTTATATGTAATTACACACTTAACACAAAAATATCTTCTTCCACTTAACCAACACTTTGACTCTTCATTTGACCAATTTATATGTTATATATATCATCATATACACAACATATACCATTCTCTCTAAACCCTAAATCTTTCCCAATACACATATACACAAGCATTCTCCTCCCAATTTCTTTTCTTATCCCATCATATACATTCAATCCAATATATAACAATAACAACAACAATAACAACAACAACAATATGTAAAACTTCTAGGGCATAAATGAGGATATTACAATTCTCCCCCTCTAAAAAGAAATTTCATCCTCGAAATTACCTGATATCAAAACTGAAACAACTGCGGATACTGCTCTTGCATAAATTGCTCACTTTCTCAAGTTGCTTCTTCTTTTCCATGATTCTTCCATAGCACTTTCACCAATGGTACACTCTTGTTCCTCAACTCTTTCACTTCTCGTGCCAAGATAGCAACTGGTTCCTCTTCAAAAGTCAAGTCTGGGCTCACTTCAATAGATTCAAATGGCAACACATGAGATGGATCCGACCTATATCTCCTCAACATAGAAACATGAAACACATTATGAATACGATCCAACTCAGGTGGCAAAGCAAGTCGATATGCCACTGGCCCAACTCTTTCTAACACTTCATACGGCCCAATGAAACGAGGACTCAATTTCCCTTTCCGACCGAACCTCAAAATCTTCTTCCAAGGAGATACTTTCAAAAATACCTTATCTCCAACATTAAACTCTATGTCTCTCCTTTTCAGATCTGCATAAGACTTCTGTCGGTCTGAAGCTGCTTTTAATCTGCCTCGAATCAACTTTACTTTCTCTTCCGTTTCTTGAATCAAATCAGGGCCAATTATTTTACCTTCACCAAGTTCACTCCAACAAAGAGGTGTCCTGCACCGTCTACCATACAATGCTTCAAATGGTGCCATACCAATGCTGGATTGGTGACTGTTGTTGTAAGCAAACTCCACAAGCGGTAGAAATCTGTCCCAACTTCCAGAGAAATCGATGACACAGCTCCTTAACATGTCTTCAATAATCTGTATCACCCTCTCTGACTGTCCATCTGTCTGAGGATGGAAAGCAGTACTGAAGTGTAGTCGAGAACCCAAAGCACTATGCAAACTCTTCCAAAACCTTGAAGTAAACCTGGGGTCTCTATCAGACACTAAAGAAGTTGGAACACCATGCAACTTTACAATCTCATGGATATACAGCTCAGCCAACCTCTCCAAAGAGTAATCCATCCGCACTGGAATGAAATGAGCTGTCTTAGTCAACTATCCACAATCACCCATATGGCATCATGCTTCTTTTGTGTCAATGGCAAACCAGACACAAAATCCATCGTCACTCTATCCCACTTCCATTCTGGCACTGACAACGGTTGCAACAACCCGGTTGGAACTTGGTGCTCTACTTTAACCTTCTGACAAGTGAGACATTTCGATACAAACTCAGCAATGTCTCTTTTCAACCCAATCCACCAATAATGCTGTCTCAAATCATGATACATCTTCGTATTACCCGGATGCATAGCAAACATCGACTGATGAGCTTCTTCCAAAATGACCTTTTTCAAAACAGCATCATCGGGTACACACAATCTGCTCTTGAACCAGAGACTCCCATCACTTTTCACAACAAAATCTCTAGATTTTCCATTTTTGCAATCTGAAATAATCTTTTGAATCTTCATATCCGTCATCTGAGCCTCTATAATCTGATCTAGCAAAACTTGCTTCAATTGCAACTGTGCCAACAATGCAACATCATCACAAGGTACAAAACTGACATGCAATGCTCTCAACTCAACAAGCAACGAGAGCGAATACACAGTTAAACCAGCTACAGACTTCCGACTCAAGGCATCAGCAACAACATTTGCTTTACCTGGATGATAATCAATCAAGCAGTCGTAGTCTTTAATCAATTCTAACCATCTCCTCTGACGAAGATTGAGCTCTTTCTGGACACCCAAATACTTCAAACTCTTGTGATCAATGTAGATGAAACATTTCTCCCCAAACAGATAGTGACGCCAAATTTTCAATGCAAATACAATGGCAGCCAATTCCAAATCATGGGTTGGATAATTAAGCTCATGCGGTTTCAACTGTCGAGATGCATAAGCTATAACTTTCCCTTCCTGCATCAATACACACCCCAAACCTCTATGTGAAGCATCACTGTAGATCACATATGGTTTGCCTTCCACAGGTAAAGTAAGAACAGGCGCTTGAGTTAACCTATCTCTCAACTGCTCAAAGCTCGCCTGACACTGATCCGTCCACAAAAACCTCACTCCCTTACGAAGCAATCTGGTGAGTGGAGTAGCTATCAGAGAAAACCCTTTTACAAATCGCCGGTAATAGCCTGCCAAACCCAGAAAACTTCTAACCTCTGTTACCGACTTGGGTGGACTCCAATTCAAAATAGCTTCAACTTTGCTCGAATCAACTCTGATGCCTTCTGCAGAAACAATATGACCAAGAAAAGCTACTTGATCCAACCAGAACTCACACTTCGACAATTTGGCAAACAATTGCTTCTCTCTCAAAATCTGCAACACAATTCGCAGATGCATATCATGTTCCTCTTCATTCCGCGAATACACCAGAATATCATCGATGAAGACCACTACAAACTGATCCACATAGGGCCTAAACACCCTATTCATCAAATCCATAAAAGCTGCAGGTGCATTCGTCAGACCAAAAGGCATAACTAAAAACTCATAATGCCCATACCTGGTCCGAAAAGCTATCTTCGGAACATCCTCAGCTCTGACTCTTAGCTGATGGTACCCAGATCTCAGATCAATTTTAGAAAACACAGCTGCACCCTTTAACTGATCAAAGAGATCATCAATTCTAGGCAAAGGATATTTATTTTTAATAGTCACATTATTCAATTGCCTATAATCGATACACAACCTCAAGGTACCATCTTTCTTCTTCACAAATAGCACAGGAGCTCCCCAAGGAGAAACACTGGGGCGAATAAATCCTTTGTCCAATAACTCCTGTAATTGTACTTTCAACTCCCTTAATTCTGCTGGTGCCATTCTGTAAGGAGTAATCGAGATAGGAGTGGTACCAGGCAACAATTCGATACCGAACTCCACCTCTCTCTCAGGAGGCAATCCTAGCAACTCATCTGGAAAAACATCCGGAAACTCAGCAACTGTGGCAATGCTATCAATGGGAGAACCCTTCACTCTAGTATCCACCACATGAGCAAGATAGGCTTCACAACCCTTTCTAATCAATCTCCTAGCTGCAACAGCTGAAACAAATAGGGAGGCTAGCTGTTCCTGCTCATTAGATACTAACACTTCTCTACCATCAACAGTCCTCAAAGAAACAATTTTCTTTTTACAATCCACCACAGCTTCATGTCGAGATAGCCAATCCATTCCTAAGATCACATCATATTCCTTAAATGGCATCTCAATCAAGTCTCCAAGGAACTCCTCACCTTGCACCCTCACTGCACTATCTCGGTGCACCTTACTCACAACCACACTATGCCCTAACGGATTTGTCACTAACACATCAAATCCTAGGGACTCAGCATGCACATCAAAAATAGGCAAAATAGATGCACTAATATAAGAATGGGTGGAACCCGGATCAATCAAAGCAAGTACTGGAGTATCAAATAAAGAAAAAGTACCAGCTATGACTGCCGATGCATCAGGCTGCCTATGCATCACATAAATCCTCTGAGAAGATCCCACCTCCTCTGGTCTATTCTCTCTGGATGCAGAACCTCCTCTGGAACTGAACCCAACTCTGCCTCCTCTGCCAAAGCCCCTGCTTCCTCGACCTCCCCTCACACTGGGCCGAGAAGCTGCAGTATCAACTGACACCTGCTCTTGCCTCTCAGGTCAATCTCTCACAAAGTGATCAGGTGACCCACACCTGAAACAAACTCCCGCTACCCCTGCTTTCCAACAAGGACCACCATGTGGCCTCCCACAATGAATGCAGATGGGTAAGGTGGATCTCTGAACCATAGGGGTTGGAGCACTCACCACTGAAGCTGCAGGTCTAAATCTCTGTCTCTGTGACTGCACTGACCTACCCACTGGTCTCTGGCTCCTACTACTCTGAGGAACAAAACTCCCTTTTCCTCTCTTCGCAGAAGAAGACCCTGCCTCGAACTGGGGCCTCCTAACTCTAGTCTCTTCCTCTGAAGCAGCTGCAATAACTTGAGCTCTCTCCACACTGCGAGCTGCTGCCACAAGCTGGGAAAAATCAGTATATCTTGAACCAGCCACATGACACATAAGAGAAGGCCGCAATCCCTCCTCAAATATCCTTCATCTATCAATCTCATCAACTATAATTCCCCCAGCATACTCACTCAACCGGATAAATTCAACCTCATACTCTGTCACGGTCCGGTGATCCTGCCTCAAATCTAAAAACTCTCTTTTCTTCCCATCTTTATACTCCCTTGGAGTATACTTCAATTCAAATTCTCTCAAAAAGTCAGCATATGACAAAGTTGGTGGATCATCCATAGAATGGGGCACTGTCTTCCACCAACTATATGCATCCTTTTGTAGCAAAGATCTTGCATAGTCAAACTTTTCCTCAGGGGTGGCTTGCAACTGAACAAATACCCTCTGAACTCTATCAAGCCACTGTTCTGCCACAGCTGGATCAACTGTACCAAAGAAATCCTCTGCTCCATATTTCCTTAGCTTATCATAGTGCCTCACTGATACTGAAGGCTGAGGGGGTGGTGGCACTGGTTGCACAGGTGCTGGTCTCATAACTTCCATCATATTCCTGAACCAAGCTGGCGGAACATCCTCACCAACTGGTCTACCCGACACCGAAGCAGGTGCCTCCTCAACACTATCAATCCTAGCTCCCTCCTCAGGAGCAACACTCTCCGCACTTCCCTCAATTGACTGCCGTGAGTGGGGATCCATTACTACCTATATCTACAAACACAGCAGATTATATCTTATTAAAGATCAAAGACTGCCAATCATAAATATGTATGTTATTCAAAAATTCACTTTTTAAGTAAAAATATTCTTTTTCTTACATTTTACCTAGGTTGAGAATCTCAAACCTAGGCTCTGATACCAAAACAATTGTAACACCCCCATATCCAATGCACACACACCACAACCACAACAATGTAGCATATGTGCACCAAACATAGGAATGCTACATTTCTCTTAACACTTAGAACACTTTAAAACTTGATACAATACCCTTATCATCATACATTATAGAAAAATAGATCATTTACATATAAAACAAAACATATTAGTTATGTATATATATATATTTAAATATTACACAGCGGAAGTTATAAAATAATTATATATTTACACATTAAACATTTCTTTACAAAAATATAAAGAAGTATACATGATTGGCAAGTCTGCTTTGATCTTTAAGCTCCCAAAAATGGGTTCCTCAAGGTCTACTCTCACTTGGTCTTGAAGAACTACCGGGTTCAACTCTATCAACTCTATTACCTGCGCGATTAAACACTATCGCGCTAAGCCAACGGCTTAGTAAGATAAAACATGCTATTGGTATGCTTTAATACAATACAATGTCAATTCTCAATTCATATTATACATGTAACCATTTATATGCAAAGCTAACATCATACCTTTATATTTCATAATTCAACATATAAATATATGCATATCACATTTCAACATCTTTTCTCATACTTCATTAACTAATCATTAAACAATCCATAAACAACACTAAACAAAGACAAGCATGGGCCCAAGACACACTAATATGCAATTCAATTTTCAGAGTTAATGCTTTGGTTTGTTATCACATTTATCAATATCATATACCCAACTAGGCTTCAAGGATCAAGTTCAACCAAGCTTCAAGGGGAGCAAAGCATGCTAAGCTTCTACCCAACTTGGCTTCAAGAACTAATCCAACCTAGCTTCAAGGGTGGTAACATCTCAATTAGGCTTCAAGGATCCAATCCAACCTAACTTCAAGAGATTGTTACACTTATTAGGCATGCCACCAACAACAAACTCTGAAAATGGAATAACACATTAGCCACACGATTCATTTAGATTTCATTCTCAATTCTCATTATCATTTAGGCAAACATGCCTCATTTATCTCCATTGAATCACATTAGCCAATAACAATGGCTTCACATTTTATTTCACAATATAACACTTCATTATTCAAGTGTATATTTATCTCATCCATGATCACATTATATCTCATATAGCATCATTCATCATAGCCAAACACAATGGCATTGTCTCATATCATGTCTTATTTGAATTATCATTTCATCTTTGATACAACATTTCAATATACATTACTCATGAACCACATTACCATTCAAAGTGCATAACAACATTGCTAAATCTCAACAATGCAATTAGGGCAAAACACAATTGATATGATTCATAGCTTTATGATCTTCCACATTCATTTGATTAGATCATTCTTGTGTTTGAAACATGTTTATAATGTTCATATTTATGTTTAAAAACAATGGAACCTTTGAAGAATCAAAACAATGTAAAAAGAAACAAAGTATAAAACAATATGTAATTCATTTGTAGGACACGCCCAACCCATTTGATGAACACGCCCAGCCACTTGATGGAACACGCCCGTGTCACTAACAACAAAAGAGACAGTAGCCAATTCAAACAATTGACACGCCCATCACCTTTGATGGACACGACCGTGTCACTAACAACAAAAGAGACAGTAGCCAATTCAAACAATTGACACGCCCATCACCTTTGATGGACACGCCCGTGTCACTAACAACAAAAGAGACAGTAGCCAATTCAAACAATTGACACGCCCATCACCTTTGATGGACACGCCCGTGTCACTAACAACAAAAGAGACAGTAGCCAATTCAAACAATTGACACGCCTATCACCTTTGATGGACACGCCCGTGTCTCTCCAATGCATATGGCCGTGTCACCCATCAACACAACCTTAACTAAAACCAACACTTTCTCAATTTCACTCAAACACAATATTCATCATATAACATGTTTCAAGTGAACAAAATCAATGTTCTAACACATTTTCATCACAAGAATTACTTCACAACACATTAATATAACAATTAAACACATATCATCTCAAAACCCTAAAATCAACACTCTTCTCCATTCTTCCAAATCAACATCTCCACCATTTCCAACAACAACCTCTAATTAAACTCATAACTTAAAATCAATTAAACACTTGAAAACACAACACAACACATCTCAAACCCACCAAATCACAAAATCACCAAACCCTTATTCACTTCCAACAAAACTTCCAAATAAACAAAGAAAACAAGAGAATACTTACTTTAGAAGAAGAAATTCCACCAATCCTTTGTCAAAACCTTGGATTGCTTCTTCAATTCACTTCTAGCATCAAGAACACTTATCTTTCCCTTTTGTTAATGGAGAGCCGGCCACTTCATGAAGAAAGAAGAAAAATGATGAAGACACAAAGTCAATTTTTGCTTTTAATCTCCACCAAGTATTCTTATCCAAGCAAATACCAAAATGCCCTCAATCATATAACTAACTTTTTGTCTTATCTAAGCCCTTATATGTAATTACACACTTAACACAAAAATATCTTCTTCCACTTAACCAACACTTTGACTCTTCATTTGACCAATTTATATGTTATATATATCATCATATACACAACATATACCATTCTCTCTAAACCCTAAATCTTTCCCAATACACATATACACAAGCATTCTCCTCCCAATTTCTTTTCTTATCCCATCATATACATTCAATCCAATATATAACAATAACAACAACAATAACAACAACAACAATATGCAAAACTTCTAGGGCATAAATGAGGATATTACAGTACCACTCCTATTTCTATTACTCCTTATCGAATGGCACCAGCAGAATTGAGGGAGTTGAAAGTGCAATTACAAGAGTTGTTGGACAAAGGATTTATTCACCCCAGTGTTTCTCCTTGGGGAGCTCCTGTGTTTTTGTGAAGAAGAAAGATGGTACTATGAGATTGTGTATCGATTATAGGCAATTGAACAAGGTGACTATTAAAAATAAATATCCTTTGCCTAGAATCGATGATCTCTTTGATCAATTGAAGGGTGCAGCTGTGTTTTCTAAAATTGATTTGAGATCAGGGTACCATCAGTTGAGAGTCAGAGCTGAAGATGTTCCTAAGACAGCCTTTCGGACCAGGTATGGGCATTATGAATTTCTAGTTATTCCTTTTGGTCTAACGAATGCACCTGCAGCTTTTATGGACTTGATGAATAGGGTGTTTAGGCCCTATTTGGATCAGTTTGTGGTAGTGTTTATAGATGATATTCTGGTGTATTCGCGGAATAAGGAGGAACATGACAAGCATATGCGGATTGTGTTGCAGATTTTGAGAGAGAAGCAGTTGTTTGCTAAACTGTCGAAGTGTGAGTTTTGGTTGGACCAAGTAGCTTTTCTTGGTCATATAGTTTCAGCAGAAGGTATTAGAGTTGATCCGAGTAAAGTTGAAGCTATTCTGAATTGGAGTCCACCCAAGTCTGTGACTGAAGTTAGAAGTTTTCTGGGTTTGGCAGGCTATTATCGACGGTTTGTGAAAGGATTTTCTTTGATAGCTACTCCACTCACCAGATTGCTTCGAAAGGGAGTTAGATTTCTGTGGACAGATCAGTGTCAAGCTAGCTTTGATCAGTTGAGAGAAATGTTGACTCAAGCGCCTGTTCTTACTTTACCTGTGGAAGGCAAACCATATGTAATCTACAGTGATGCTTCACATAATGGTTTGGGTTGTGTACTGATGCAAGAAGGTAGAGTGATAGCTTATGCTTCTCGACAGTTGAAGCCGCATGAGCTTAATTATCCGACCCATGATTTGGAGCTAGCAGCCATTGTTTTTGCATTGAAGATTTGGCGACATTATTTGTTTGGGGAGAAATGTTTTATCTACACTGATCACAAGAGTTTGAAGTATTTGGGTGTCCAGAAAGAGCTTAATCTTCGGTAGAGGAGATGGTTGGAATTGATTAAAGACTACGACTGTTTGATTGATTATCATCCAGGTAAAGCAAATGTTGTTGCTGATGCCTTGAGTCGGAAGTCTTTAGCTGGTTTAATTGTTTATTCGCTCTCGTTGCTTGTTGAGTTGAGAGCATTACATGCCTGTTTTGTATCTTGTGATGATGGTGCATTATTGGCACAGTTGCAATTGAAACCAATTTTATTGGAACAGATCAAAGAGGCTCAGTTGGCTGATGAGAAGATTCAAAAGATTGTTTCAGATTGCAAGAATGGGAAGACTAGAGATTTTGTTGTGAAAGGTGATGGGAGTCTCTGGTTTAAGAATAGATTGTGTGTACCCGATGATGCTAATTTGAAAAGAGTCATTTTAGAAGAAGCACATCAGTCAGTGTTTGCTATGCATCCGGCTAATACAAAGATGTATCATGATTTGAGACAGCATTACTGGTGGATAGGTTTGAAGAGAGATATTGCTGAGTTTGTATCGAAATGTCTCACTTGTCAGAAGGTAAAAGCAGAGCATCAAGTTCCAACCGGGTTACTTCAGCCGTTGTCAGTACCAGAATGGAAGTGGGATAGAGTGACGATGGATTTTGTGTCTGGTTTGCCATTGGCACAAAAGAAGCATGATGCTATATGGGTGATTGTGGATAGATTGACTAAGACAGCTCATTTCCTTCCGGTTCGGATGGATTACTCTTTAGAGAGATTGGCTGAGCTGTATATCCTTGAGATTGTGAAGTTGCATGGTGTTCCAACTTCTTTAGTGTCTGATCGAGATCCCAGGTTTACTTCAAGATTTTGGAAGAGCTTGCATAGTGCTTTGGGTTCTCGACTGCACTTCAGTACTTCTTTCCATCCGCAGACAGATGGGCAGTCTGAGAGAGTAATACAGATTATTGAGGATATGTTGAGAAGCTGTGTCATTGATTTCTCTGGAAGTTGGGATAGATTTTTACCTCTTGTGGAGTTTGCTTACAACAACAGTCACCAATCTAGCATTGGTATGGCACCATTCGAAGCACTGTATGGTAGACGGTGTCGGACACCTTTGTGTTGGAATGAGATTGGTGAAGGTAAGTTAATTGGGCCTGATTTGATTCAAGAAACTGAAGAGAAAGTGAAAATGATTCGAGATAGATTGAAAGCAGCTTCAGACCGACAGAAGTCTTATGCAGATTTGAAAAGGAGAGACATAGAGCTTGATGTTGGAGATAAGGTATTTTTGAAAGTGTCTCCTTGGAAGAAGATATTGAGGTTCGGTCGGAAAGGGAAATTGAGTCCTCGTTTCATTGGACCGTATGAAGTTTTGGAAAGAGTTGGGCCAGTTGCTTATCGACTCGCTTTGCCACCTGAGTTGGATCGTATTCATAACGTATTCCATGTTTCTATGTTGAGGAGATACAGATCGGATCCATCTCATGTGTTACCAATTGAATCTATCGAGGTGAATCAAGATTTGACGTTTGAAGAGGAACCAGTTGCTATTTTGGCAAGTGAAGTGAAAGAGTTGATGAACAAGAGTGTGCCATTGGTGAAAGTTCTATGGAAGAATCATGTAAAAGAAGAAGCAACTTGGGAAAGTGAACAATCCATGCGAGAGCAATATCCTCAGTTGTTTCAGCTTTGATATCAGGTAATTTCGAGGAAGAAATTTTCTTTTTAGAGTGGGAGAATTGTAATATCCTCATATATGCTCTAGAAGTTTTGATTATGTTGCTGTTATTGTTGTTGTTGTTATATTGGATTGAATATATGTGTTAATTGCAAGAGAAAAGAAATTGGGAAAGAAAATAGGGTTTAGAGAGAATGGTATATGTTGTGTATATGATGATATATATAACATATAAATTGGTCAAATGAAGAGTCAAGGTGATGGTTAAGTGGAAGAAGATATTTTTGGTTGTTATTGAAATTACTATAAAGGGCATGTGTAACACCCCTTCCCGACCTACGTGTGTAAGCTGAGTAGAGGCGCCACACTAACCTAATGTTGCTACCAATTTTACTTAGTCAAATTTTAGTTCCAATTTTTATAGAAATTTTGCCATAGTTTCACTTAAAAATTGAGTCCCAAGTGTCGACAAAACTGGTTTTTTTTTCTGATTTTTGAAAATATTTTTACACAAACCAATGCAACCAAAATCATTCTCAGTACACTTCCAATAAATCCCCCTTATAACCTCAACTACAACCTGCAAAAAGGATTTACACTTCTTGTAACACCCCCATATCCAATGCCCACACACTACAACCACAACAATGTAGCATAAGTGCATCAAACATAGGGATGCTACGGTTTTCTTAATATTCAAAACACTTTAAACTTGATACAATACCCTTATCATTATACATTATAGAAAAGTAGATCATTTACTTATAAAACAAAACATATTAGTTATATATATATATACATTTAAATATTACCCAGCGGAAGTTATAAAATATGTACATATTTACAAACACTTGATTACATATTTAAATATATCCATACTTTTACATTATAAACATTACTTTACAAAATATAAAGAAGTATACATGATTGGCAATTCTCTTCTGATCTTTAAGTTCCCAAAATCAACTCTTCAAGGTCTACTCTCACTTGGTCTTGATGAACTCTCGGGTTCGACTCTATCAGCTCTATTACCTGCGCGATTAAACACTATCGCGCTAAGCCAAGGGCTTAGTAAGATAATTCATGCTAAAATGCAATGTCACAAATTAATTACATATATCAATCAAAAGCATATTATTTATTCAATATGTTGCTTTGTTCAATGTCACATCAATATTCATATAATAGCACCATTCATTATACTCATTTAAATTTATCATTATAGCCAACAACTATGACTTTATATACATACCCTTTCCCAACCAGGTCGGTTGCCCTCCAATCCCAAGGGTCCGCAGGAGGCAAAAAGGCACGTATAACATTATCAGTAACATACCTTTCCCCATCCAGGTCAGTTGTCCAAGTTCGGTTGCCCATTCCAATGGGTCCGCATGGTTCCGCAGGAGGCAAATAGGTACGTATAATACTGACTATATCAAACCTTCCTCCTACCAGATCGGTAGTCCAAGATCGGTTGCCCAACCCACTGGGTCCGCATGGTTCCGCAGGAGACGGATAGGTCCGTTCATTAAACTTATCAATACCTTTTCAATTCATTTCTTTTTCACAAGCAAGTTAAGCAATCATTATATACAATATTCATTACATTATCTAAACACTAACATTATTATTCAATCCTATCATCAATGCATGCTTCAATCATATTTCATTTGAATCACTATAACATCTTTGGTATAACATTTCAATGTGCATTACTCATGAAACACATTACCATTCACAATGCATAACATAACATTATTCAATCTCAACAATGCAATTAGGGCAATTCAACCTCTTCACAACCTAATCCAAAAGGAATATTAGCAAAATGACCATATGAATAGTACATTCTGGTTTTAGACTCCATTTTATCCTTATTTTGAAAAATTGTATAAAATAATCTACTTGACTAAAAATTATAAAATTTTTACTGAATTTAGTTTTGTATCTTAAAATCATTCCTTTAAAATTTCAGATCAAAATGAACACAAAATCTTGGTCAAATAGTTCACCTAACCAGACTGCCCCAATTGCCCTGCATCCTGGCAGCAATTCTGAACTTTGTGAATTCCATAAATCAAATTCAATCAAAGTGGTTCCAAATTATTTTTCTCAAATACTAGACTCACTAAGAAAAAACATATCCAAAATTCAATTGGATATGATTTTTCTACATTTTATTAAAAATCCCGAAATACAGCTGTCTCAGTTAAGGTACCTGCTGGAACAGGTCTAATAAAAATAATCTTTCTAAACTCATAACCATTCCAAAATCGAATCAACATATTTTTCAGTCATTCTAGACTCATAGAGACACAACATATCAAAAATTCACTTCAAAAACATTTTTCTATAATTAATTAAAAATCATACAAATCACAGCCTTTACTAATTGTAAAACAGAAACAATTTCACTAAACACAACTCTTACTCTTCCATCACCAAACCAACCCAACTTCTCATCTATCAAGCAAAATCAATACTTAAAATCACACCATAAGCAACTTAATCATACCATCATCAAATCACAACTCAACTCAAGCATAACTTCAAAAATAACAAGGGTAAACAAGAGCAAACTTACCAAATAATGAAATTCCTTGAAACTCCAACTTGTAACTTTGAAAACTTCCTTCACTTTGAACTTGAAATCATCAAAACCATCACTTGTTCTCTTGCTCTCTTCTCTCTTTGATGAGCCGGCCACCCAACAACAAGAAGAAGAAAAAATGATGAAGAAACACAAAGTCAATAGGCATTAAATACCCATCCAAAAGAAAATTACTATAATACCCTCATCCATTTAACTAAGCTTTGTCATATCTATACCCATTTAAGTAATTCACAACCAACACAAAAATATCCTCTTTCCTTGACTTTCCTTTTTGACCACTTTATATGTTATATATATCACCATATAAGCAACATATACAATTATCTCTAAACCCTCTTTTCTTTCCCAACCACCATACAAAAACATTCTCTTCCCATTTCTCAATTCAAACCAACAACAACAACAACAAAACTTCTAGGGCATGCATAGGGATATTACAGCATGCATAATGAAAAGAAGTTTAACTATGTTAAAGAGGGCATTTTGGTAATTCTTCTTTTGAAATTGTGTGGTGGAGATTAATAGAGAGTTTGACTTTTATTTTGATCAATTTCTTTTCTTCTTTTCACGTGTGGCCGGCCAACTTAGAGAACAAGAGAGAAAGCAAAGGTTTGATGATATTTTGAGCTCAAATTGAAGAAGTTCTAAGTGGTTAAGTGGAAATCCAAGAAGATTTACTATATTTGGTAAGTTTCTCTTGATTCTTTTAAGTTATTTAAGTTGTTTGTGAGTTGATTGTGGATTTTAAAGTGGGGTTATGTTGATTGTTATATGTTGGATTTAATTGGTTGTGGTGTTGGTTTTGGATTTGAAGATGATAAGTTAAGAGTGATGTTGGTTTAGGGTTTTGGAAATGGTAAGTGATAAATTATATTGTGTTATTTTGGATTAGGTTTTGGAAGAAAGTGTTTTGCTCTAATTTGAGAAGTGAAGAATTCTTGGAGAAAAGGAAGTGTTTAGAGTTGTATAATTGGTGCTAAAGGTAAGTACAAACTATATGGTTACAAGCATGCATATATTGTTTAATCTTAAAACACTTTTGTTTGCAAATGTGATAAGGTATCAAATGTATTGTTAATGAATGTTGGTGATGAAAATATTGTGATGAGCATGTAAAATAATTGCTAATGATGTTGATTATGTCCATTTGAATGAGGTTATGTTGTGTACAATGTGTTTTAAGTTAACCAAAAGAAATTTGGCTACATTTAGGGTTTATGCATGAGAGACACGTAATTTGGGACGGTCGCTATTATTCATGTGCGGTCGCGACTTAGGTCGGGCTTCTGGCCGTGAAACCTACTGTAATAAGGTTTCATCTTTTGATTGTGAAGTGCGGTCGCGACTTAGGTCGGGCTTCTGGCCGCGAAACCTACTGTAATAAGGTTTCATCTTGTAATTGTATGGCGCGGTCGTATTCAGGTGAGGTGCGACCGCTAGAAAGGTTCTGTTCACCTTATTGGAAGCAATCTAATCCTACAACAAGATTCTCAAATACATGTTAAATAGATCATCCATTTGAGTTGTCAAGGATCAAAATAGAGATCATTTGTCTAACATCATTGTTGAATCATGAAATGTGAGATGATATGGAATTGATAATGCATATGATATTACATGAACAAGGTTATGTATTGTGTATTGTGAGGCTTGTGAATGGTGATGTGTATTATGAATAATGTACTTTGAAATGTGATACTAATAATGCTATATACACAATATGAATTGAGATATGAAATGCTATAAAGCCATTGTGATTGGCTATGATGGTTCAATTGAAAGATATATGGCATGTTTGCCTAATTGATGAGAATTGAGAATGATATGTAAATGAATTGTGTGGCTAATGTGTTATTCCATTTTCAGAGTATATTATTGGTGGCATGCCTAATGATAGTAACAATCTCTTGAAGTTAGGTTGGATTGAATCCTTGAAGCCTAATTGAGATGTTACAACCCTTGAAGCTAGGTTGGGTTGGTTCTTGAAGCCAAGTTGGGTTGAAGCTTAGCATGCTTTGCTCCCCTTGAAGCTTGGTTGAACTTAATCCTTGAAGCCTAGTTGGGTATATGATAATGATAGATGTGATAATAAAACCAAAGCATTAACTCTGAAAATCGAATAACATATTAGTGTGTCTTGGGCCCAATGCTTGTCTTTGTTTAATGTGAGTCATTATTTGTTTAATGTTGTTCATGAATGGTTAAATGAATAACTAATGAGGCATATGAAATGTAAAGGTATGTTGTTAGCCTAGCATATATGATGTTACATGTATAATATGGATTGAGAATTGGCATTGCATTGCACTGAAGCATAACACTAGCACATTTTGTCTTACTAAGCCGTTGGCTTAGCGCGATAGTGTTTGATCGCGCAGGTAACAGAGTTGAACCCGAGAGTTCTTTGAGACCGAGTAAGAGTAGACAGTGAAGAGTTGATTTTGGGAACTTAAAGATCAGAGGAGACTTGCCAATCATGTATAACTCTTTTATATTTTGTAAAGTAATGATTTTAATGTACATATGTGTATATTTGTAAATATGAAATTAAATGTTTTCATATATGTAAATATTTGATAAATTCCACTGCGTAACAACTAAATGTATCTATATATATCTATTTAGTTTTGTATTACAAGTTAACTACTTTATCTTTCTATAATGTATACAATTGAAAGATTAAGGTATGGTTTAAAATGTTTTAAATGTTAAGAAAATCCGTAGCATCTCTATGTTTAGTGCATGTATACTACATTGTGGTGTTTGTAGTGTGCATGTATTAAATGTAGGGGTGTTACAGTTGTTTTGGTATCAGAGCCTAGGTTTGAGATTCTCAACCTAGGTAAAATGTAATAAAAAGAATATTTTTACTTAAAAAGTTGTTTTGAATAACATATATGTTTGGGATTGGCAGTCTCTGATCTTTAATAAGAAGTATTCTGCTGTGTTTGCAGACATAGGTTGTGATGGATCCTCATTTGCGTCAGTCAGTTGAGGGTAGTGAGGAGAGTGTAGCTCCAGAGGATAGAGCTAGAGTTGATAGTGCTGAGGAGGCACCTGCTTCGGTGTCGGGGAGACCAGTTGGTGAGGAGGTTCCACCAGCTTGGCTTAGGCATATGGTAGAGGCTTTGAGGCAAGCACCAGTGCAACCACCACCACCCCCTCAGCCTGTGGTATCAGTGAGGCACTATGATAAACTAAGGAAGTATGGAGCAGAGGATTTCCTTGGTACAGTTGATCCAGCTGTAGCGGAGCAGTGGCTTGATAAAGTACAATGGATCTTTATTCAGTTGCAAGCCACATCGGAAGAAAAGTTTGATTATGCAAGATCTTTGCTACAGAAGGATGCATACGACTGGTGGAGGACAGTGCCCCATTCTATGGATGATCCACCAACCTTGTCATATGCGGATTTTCTGAGAGAGTTTGAGTTGAAGTATACTCCTAGGGAGTACAAAGACATGAAGAAGATGGAGTTCTTAAGCTTGAAGCAAGATAACAAGACTGTAACTGAGTATGAGGTTGAGTTTATTCGATTGAGCCAATATGCTGGGGGCATTATAGCTGATGAGATAGATAGATGCAGGAGATTTGAGGAGGGATTGAGGCCCTCTATCATGTGCTTAGTGGCTGGATCTAGATATCATGATTTCTCCCAGCTAGTGGCAGCAGCTCGAAGTGTAGAGCGAGCTCAAGTTATTGCAGCTGCTTCAGAGGAAGAGGTCAGAGTGAGAAGGCCCCAGTTTGAGGCAGGGTCTTCTTCTGTTAAGAGAGGTAAAGGAAGCTTTGTTCCTAGAGTTAGTAGGAGTCAGAGGTCAGCTGGTAGGTCAGTGCAGTTTCAGAGGCAGAGATTTAGACCTGCAGCTTCAGTGGCGAGTGCTCCGACCCCAATGACTCAGAGATCCACTCCACCCATCTGCATTCATTGTGGTAGGCCACATGGTGGTCCTTGCTGGAAGACTGGTGTAGCAGGGGTATGCTTCAGATGTGGATCACCTAATCACTTTGTGAGAGATTGTACTGAGAGGCAAGAGCAGATGTCAGTTGATACTGCAGCTTCTCGACCTAGTGTGAGGGGAGGTCGGGGAGGCAGAGGTAGCAACCGGGGAGGCAGATCTGGGTTCAGTGCTAGAGGAGGTTCTATATCCAGAGAGAGTAGACCAGAGGAGGTTGGGTCTTCCCAGAGGATGTATGTTATGCAGAGGCAGCCAGATGCTTCGGCAGTCATAGCTGGTACTTTTTCTTTATTTGATACTTCAGTACTTGCTTTGATTGATCCCGGATCCACCCATTCTTATATTAGTGCATTTGTTTTACCTGTGTCTGATATGCATGCTTAGTCCCTAGGATTTGATGTGTTGGTGACAAATCCTTTAGGGCATAGTGTGATTGTGAGCAGGGTGCACCGAGATAGTGCAGTGAGGGTGCAAAGTGAGGAGTTCCTTGGAGATTTGATTGAGATGCCATTTAAGGAATATGATGTGATCCTAGGTATGGATTGGCTATCTAGACATGGAGCTGTGGTAGACTGTAAAAGGAAAATTGTTTCTTTGAGAACTGCTGATGGTAGAGAAGTGATAGTATCTAATGAGCAGGAACAGCTAGCCTCCTTATTTGTTTCAGCTGTTGCAGCTAGGAGATTGGTTAGAAAGGGGTGTGAAGCTTATCTTGCTCATGTGATAGATACTAGAGTGAAGGGTTCCCCTATTGATAGCATTGCCACAGTTGCAGAGTTCTCAGATGTGTTTTCAGAGGAGTTGCCAGGATTACCTCCTGAGAGAGAGGTGGAGTTTGGTATTGAATTGTTGCCTGGTACCACTCCTATCTCTATTACTCCTTATAGAATGGCACCAGCAGAATTGAGGGAATTGAAAGTGCAATTGCAGGAGTTGTTGGACAAAGGATTTATTCGCCCCAGTGTTTCTCCTTGGGGAGCTCCTGTGTTATTTGTGAAGAAGAAAGATGGTACTATGAGATTGTGTATCGATTATAGGCAATTGAACAAGGTGACTATTAAAAATAAATATCCTTTGCCTAGAATCGATGATCTCTTTGATCAATTGAAGGGTGCAGCTGTGTTTTCTAAAATTGATTTGAGATCAGGGTACCATCAGTTGAGAGTCAGAGCTGAAGATGTTCCTAAGACAGCCTTTCGGACCAGGTATGGGCATTATGAATTTCTAGTTATGCCTTTTGGTCTAACGAATGCACCTGCAGCTTTTATGGACTTGATGAATAGGGTGTTTAGGCCCTATTTGGATCAGTTTGTGGTAGTGTTTATAGATGATATTCTGGTGTATTCACGGAATAAGGAGGAACATGACAAGCATCTGCGGATTGTGTTGCAGATTTTGAGAGAGAAGCAGTTGTTTGCTAAACTGTCGAAGTGTGAGTTTTGGTTGGACCAAGTAGCTTTTCTCAGTCATATAGTTTCAGCAGAAGGTATTAGAGTTGATCCGAGTAAAGTTGAAGCTATTCTGAATTGGAGTCCACCCAAGTCTGTGACTGAAGTTAGAAGTTTTCTGGGTTTGGCAGGCTATTATCGACGGTTTGTGAAAGGATTTTCTTTGATAGCTACTCCACTCACCAGATTGCTTCGAAAGGGAGTTAGATTTCTGTGGACAGATCAGTGTCAAGCTAGCTTTGATCAGTTGAGAGAAATGTTGACTCAAGCGCCTGTTCTTACTTTACCTGTGGAAGGCAAACCATATGTAATCTACAGTGATGCTTCACATAATGGTTTGGGTTGTGTACTGATGCAAGAAGGTAGAGTGATAGCTTATGCTTCTCGACAGTTGAAGCCGCATGAGCTTAATTATCCGACCCATGATTTGGAGCTAGCAGCCATTGTTTTTGCATTGAAGATTTGGCGACATTATTTGTTTGGGGAGAAATGTTTTATCTACACTGATCATAAGAGTTTGAAGTATTTGGGTGTCCAGAAAGAGCTTAATCTTCGGCAAAGGAGATGGTTGGAATTGATTAAAGACTACGACTGTTTGATTGATTATCATCCAGGTAAAGCAAATGTTGTTGCTGATGCCTTGAGTCGGAAGTCTTTAGCTGGTTTAATTGTTTATTCGCTCTCGTTGCTTATTGAGTTGAGAGCATTGCATGCCAGTTTTGTATCTTGTGATGATGGTGCATTATTGGCACAGTTGCAATTGAAACCAATTTTATTGGAATAGATCAAAGAGGCTCAGTTGGCTGATGAGAAGATTCAAAAGATTGTTTCAGATTGCAAGAATGGGAAGACTAGAGATTTTGTTGTGAAACGTGATGGGAGTCTCTGGTTTAAGAATAGATTGCGTGTACCCGATGATGCTAATTTGAAAAGAGTCATTTTAGAAGAAGCACATCAGTCAGTGTTTGCTATGCATCCGGGTAATACAAAGATGTATCATGATTTGAGACAGCATTACTGGTGGATAGGTTTGAAGAGAGATATTGCTGAGTTTGTATCGAAATGTCTCACTTGTCAGAAGGTAAAAGCAGAGCATCAAGTTCCAACCGGGTAACTTCAGCCGTTGTCAGTACCAGAATGGAAGTGGGATAGAGTGACGATGGATTTTGTGTCTGGTTTGCCATTGGCACAAAAGAAGCATGATGCTATATGGGTGATTGTGGATAGATTGACTAAGACAGCTCATTTCCTTCCGGTTTGGATGGATTACTCTTTGGAGAGATTGGCTGAGCTGTATATCCATGAGATTGTGAAGTTGCATGGTGTTCCAACTTCTTTAGTGTCTGATCGAGATCCCAGGTTTACTTCAAGATTTTGGAAGAGCTTGCATAGTGCTTTGGGTTCTCGACTGCACTTCAGTACTTCTTTCCATCTGCAGACAGATGGGTAGTCTGAGAGAGTGATATAGATTATTGAGGATATGTTGAGAAGCTATGTCATTGATTTCTCTGGAAGTTGAAATAGATTTTTACCTCTTGTGGAGTTTGCTTACAACAACAGTCACCAATCTAGCATTGGTATGGCACCATTCGAAGCACTGTATGGTAGACGGTGTCGGACACCTTTGTGTTGGAATGAGATTGGTGAAGGTAAGTTAATTGGGCCTGATTTGATTCAAGAAACTGAAGAGAAAGTGAAAATGATTCGAGATAGATTGAAAGTAGCTTCAGACCGACAGAAGTCTTATGCAGATCTGAAAAGGAGAGACATAGAGTTTGATGTTGGAGATAAGGTATTTTTGAAAGTGTCTCCTTGGAAGAAGATATTGAGGTTCGGTCGGAAAGGAAAATTGAGTCCTCGTTTCAGTGGACCGTATGAAGTTTTGGAAAGAGTTGGGCCAGTTGCTTATCGACTCGCTTTGCCACCTGAGTTGGATCGTATTCATAATGTATTCCATGTTTCTATGTTGAGGAGATACAGATCGGATCCATCTCATGTGTTACCGATTGAATCTATCGAGGTGAATCAAGATTTGACTTTTGAAGTGGAACCAGTTGCTATTTTGGCACATGAAGTGAAAGAGTTGAGGAACAAGAGTGTGCCATTGGTAAAAGTTCTATGGAAGAATCATGGAAAAGAAGAAGCAACTTGGGAAAGTGAACAATCCATGCGAGTGCAATATCCTCAGTTGTTTCAGCTTTGATATCAGGTAATTTCGAGGACGAAATTTTCTTTTTAGAGGGGGAGAATTGTAATATCCTCATATATGCTCTAGAAGTTTTGATTATGTTGTTGTTATTGTTGTTTTTGTTATATTGGATTGAATATATGTGTTAATTGCAAGAGAAAAGAAATTGGGAAAGAAAATAGGGTTTAGAGAGAATGGTATATGTTGTGTATATGATGATATATATAACATATAAATTGGTCAAATGAAGAGTCAAGGTGATGGTTAAGTGGAAGAAGATATTTTTGGTTGTTATTGAAATTACTATAAAGGGCATGCATAATGAAAAGAAGTTTAACTATGTTAAAGAGGGCATTTTGGTAATTCTTCTTTTGAAATTGTGTGGTGGAGATTAATAGAGAGTTTGACTTTTATTTTGATCAATTTCTTTTCTTCTTTTCATGTGTGGCCGGCCAACTTAGAGCGCAAGAGAGAAAGCAAAGGTTTGATGATATTTTGAGCTCAAATTGAAGAAGTTCTAAGTGGTTAAGTGGAAATCCAAGAAGATTTACTATATTTGGTAAGTTTCTCTTGATTCTTTTAAGTTATTTAAGTTGTTTGTGAGTTGATTGTGGATTTTAAAGTAGGGTTGTGTTGATTGTTATATGTTGGATTTAATTGGTTGTGGTGTTGGTTTTGGATTTGAAGATGATAAGTTAAGAGTGATGTTGGTTTAGGGTTTTGGAAATGGTAAGTGATAAATTATATTGTGTTATTTTGGATTAGGTTTTTGAAGAAAGTGTTTTGCTCTAATTTGAGAAGTGAAGAATTCTCGGAGAAAAGGAAGTGTTTAGAGTTGTATAATTGGTGCTAAAGGTAAGTACAAACTATATGGTTACAAACATGCATATATTGTTTAATCTTAAAACACTTTTGTTTGCAAATGTGATAAGGTATCAAATGTATTGTTAATGAATGTTGGTGATGAAAATATTGTGATGAGCATGTAAAATAATTGCTAATGATGTTGATTATGTCCATTTGAATGAGGTTATGTTGTGTACAATGTGTTTTAAGTTAACCAAAAGAAATTTGGCTACATTTAGGGTTTATGCATGAGAGACACGTAATTTGGGACGGTCGCTATTATTCATGTGCGGTCGCAACTTAGGTCGGGCTTCTGGCCGCGAAACCTACTGTAATAAGGTTTCATCTTTTGATTGTGAAGTGCGGTCGCGACTTAGGTCGGGCTTCTGGCCGCGAAACCTACTGTAATAAGGTTTCATCTTGTAATTGTATGGCGCGGTCGTATTCAGGTGAGGTGCGACCGCTAGAAAGGTTCTGTTCACCTTATTGGAAGCAATCTAATCCTACAACAAGATTCTCAAATACATGTTAAATAGATCATCCATTTGAGTTGTCAAGGATCAAAATAGAGATCATTTGTCTAACATCATTGTTGAATCATGAAATGTGAGATGATATGGAATTGATAATGAATATGATATTACATGAACAAGGTTATGTATTGTGTATTGTGAGGCTTGTGAATGGTGATGTGTATTATGAATAATGTACTTTGAAATGTGATACTAATAATGCTATATACACAATATGAATTGAGATATGAAATGCTATAAAGCCATTGTGATTGGCTATGATGGTTCAATTGAAAGATATATGGCATGTTTGCCTAATTGATGAGAATTGAGAATGATATGTAAACGAATTGTGTGGCTAATGTGTTATTCCATTTTCAGAGTATGTTATTGGTGGCATGCCTAATGATAGTAACAATCTCTTGAAGTTAGGTTGGATTGAATCCTTGAAGCCTAATTGAGATGTTACAACCCTTGAAGCTAGGTTGGGTTGGTTCTTGAAGCCAAGTTGGGTTGAAGCTTAGCATGCTTTGCTCCCCTTGAAGCTTGGTTGAACTTAATCCTTGAAGCCTAGTTGGGTATATGATAATGATAGATGTGATAATAAAACCAAAGCATTAACTCTGAAAATCGAATAGCATATTAGTGTGTCTTGGGCCCAATGCTTGTCTTTGTTTAATGTGAGTCATTATTTGTTTAATGTTGTTCATGAATGGTTAAATGAATAACTAATGAGGCATATGAAATGTAAAGGTATGTTGTTAGCCTAGCATATATGATGTTACATGTATAATATGGATTGAGAATTGGCATTGCATTGCACTGAAGCATAACACTAGCACATTTTGTCTTACTAAGCCGTTGGCTTAGCGCGATAGTGTTTGATCGCGCAGGTAACAGAGTTGAACCCGAGAGTTCTTCGAGACTGAGTGAGAGTAGACAGTGAAGAGTTGATTTTGGGAACTTAAAGATCAGAGGAGACTTGCCAGTCATGTATAACTCTTTTATATTTTGTAAAGTAATGATTTTAATGTACATATGTGTATATTTGTAAATATGAAATTAAATGTTTTCATATATGTAAATATTTGATAAATTCTGTTGCGTAACAACTAAATGTATCTATATATATCTATTTAGTTTTGTATTACAAGTTAACTACTTATCTTTCTATAATGTATACAATTGAAAGATTAAGGTATGGTTTAAAATGTTTTAAATGTTAAGAAAATCCGTAGCATCTCTATGTTTAGTGCATGTATACTACATTGTGGTGTTTGTAGTGTGCATGTATTAAATGTAGGGGTGTTACATTAAATTATGTTACTAACAATGTTTCCAAGGATCCCCTTGAGTTGTGTTTATTGCAGGAAAATGCTGAGGATCAAGTAACAATGGAGCAGCTTGCTTTTCTTGAAGCAAGCAAATCATTCAAATGTCTAGCATATGAAACTATTGAGATGATAAGGGAAGAAAAGCCAAAACCATCGGTGATTGATCCACCCAACTTGGAACTTAAGACCCTTCCAGATCACCTTGAGTATGGATTTCTGGCGGAGAAAAAGAAATTGCCAATAATTCTGAGTTCCTACCTATCTTCTGAGTAGAAGGTAAAGCTCATCCAGTTGTTACAGAAGCATAAGAAAGCAATAGCTTGGAAGATAGTAGACATCAAGGGTATCAGTCCATCCTATTGCACTCACAAGATACTGATGGAGGATGAATTCAAGCCAGTAGTGCAACCACAACGAAGACTAAACCCAAGGATGAAAGATGTAGTGAAGGCAAAAGTGATAAAACTACTTGATGCAGGGATTATATATTATATTTCGAAAAGCTCTTAGGTGAGCCTAGTTCAGGTAGTACCAAAGAAAGGAGGGATGACAGTGGTCCCTAATGAAAATGATGAGCTGTTTCCAACAAGAATAGTTATCGGTTGGAGGGTTTACATTGACTACTAAAAATTGAATGATGCAACTAGGAAGGACCATTTTCCTTTGCCCTTCATTAATAAGATGTTAGAGAGGTTATCCGGGCATGAGTATTACTGCTTTTTGGATGGTCTTTCAGGCTACTTCGAAATTTCTATTGCCCCGAAAGACTAAGAGAAAACTACATTCACCTGTCCATATGGGACATTCGCATATCGAAGAATGCCATTTGGATTATTCAATGCACCTGTGACTTTTCAACAGTGCATGGTGGCAATCTTTGATGAGCTTATTGAGGATATTATGGAGGTATTTATGGATGATTTTTTGGTTTATGGCAGCTCATTTGAAAGTCATTTGGAAAACCTTGAAAGAGTCTTGATTAGATGTGAGGAAACAAACCTAGTGCTTAATTGGGAAAAGTGTCATTTCATGGTTCAAGAGGGAATCGTGTTGGGACATAAAATTTCAAGCAAGGGTATTAAGGTGGATCAGGCTAAGGTAGACACCATCGAGATGCTACCACCACCCACATCTGTAAACGCCATCATAAGCTTTTTAGGACATGCAGGCTTTTATTGGAGGTTCATAAGAGATTTTTCTAAGATAGCCTGCCCACTAACAAGACTCCTTGAGAAGGATGTGGATTTATTTTATGAGGAATGTTCAAGAGCTTTCACAACTCTTAAGGAGAAATTGACCCATGCTCCAATCATGGTAGCTCCCGATTGGAATTTACCATTTGAACTAATGTGAGATGCGAGTGATTTTGCAGTGGGAGCGGTCTTGGATCAACGCAAAGAGAAGTATTTCCAGCCTATCTACTATGCAAGCAAGACTTTGAACACAACTCAACCTAATTACATAGCTATAGAGAAAGAGCTTCTAGCTGTGGTTTTTGCTTTTGACAAGTTTAGATCATATCTGATCTTGTCAAAAGTGATTGTTTATACAGATCACTTGTCTTTGAGGTATTTATTTATGAAAATTGATGCAAAGCCTAGGCTAATTCGTTGGGTCTTGTTATTGCAGGAATTTGACTTGATAATTCAAGACAAGAAGGGAGCTGAAAATCTGGCAGCAAATCACCTCTCTCGCTTGGAGAATCCAACCTTGGAGAGGTTTGAAGAAGGGGACATTGATGATCATTTCCCCGATGAGCAAATGTACGCAATGGTAAGTGAGGTAAGTAGTTTAAATTTTGAAACACCTTGGTTTGCAGATTTTACTAATTATTTAGCTGTTATGGAACTCCCTAAGGACTTAACTTATTAAGAAAAGAATAAATTATTTTTTGATTTAAAATATTATTTTTGGGAGGATCCCATTTTGTTTAGATTATGTAAGGATCACATGATCTGACGATGTGTGGCATGGCCCGAAATAATGAACATTCTTCGTCAATGCCACGCTGGACCAGCTGGTGGTCATATGGGAGACAATAGGACTGCTTAACAGGTACTAGAATTAGGATTTTATTGGCCCACTTTGTTTAGGTATAGCTAAAAATTTGTGAAATGTTGGGATCGTTGCCAAAGGACTGGAAACATTTCATCTCGTAATGAGATGCCTCAAAATGGAATTCTTGTTTGTGAAGTCTTTGATGTATGGGGTATCGACTTTATGGGACTAGTTACTTTCCTTAGGTTTTACCCCAAATGCATGTTGTTTGACTATGGTTAGTTTATCTTAGTCTAAATCATGGCTTATTTGGTTTGTTCTTTTTCTAATATGACCTACGTACATTGTAAGCTCGAAATAAATTTTTTCTTTAAATTCCAAAAGACCAAAGCTCAAAACTTTTCATGATGGTCTTTGGACATAAGGCTTTTCTAAAAACAAATCAAAAATTATTTTGCTCATGGCCCAAATGCTAAGCCCAAAATCCATTTTTTCTAAAATCTTTTTACAATCGGCTTAGAAATAAAATTATTTTTTATCCAACCTTTTCTTGCAAAGAGCTTGCAAATTATTTAGGTCAATTACGAAATACCAAAAATCAATTGTGAGCCTAGTTTATACTAAGAAATAATTAACCGTGGGCTTGTTTTTGGCATGAATCATTAGTTACTTTTTCAAGTGAGAAATCCATTTATAATAAACCTCTTAATTTAGTTTTAATTCAATATAGCACAAAAGCTATTATAGTTGGTTGAATGGATTAAAACCTAATTAATGGGAATTATTATGTACTAATTTCCATTTTCAAAAATATAACTATTGGTTAAAACGTCTGAGAGAAATATTCGAAAATAAGATATCCCACATTGGTATTTTATTAACCATATACCTAGGAAAAGAGACTCGCCATTTGCGTGTGGATGTTATAAGGTTGGAAGGAACATTCTGCTTATCTTTGTTGATTGTTTGTGTGTACATGCATACATTTGCATCTCATATCATTGATCCTCTCTGGCTCACAGCCCTGGATTATGACAGTTCAAAAGCTTACGATAATCCGACCTACGCCGGAGATGAAGAATCTAGCAACGACTCAATCTCTTTTTCAGCAAAAGCAATGGTTCCCAAACAAATTCAAAGAATGGTGAATGATGCCCTCAATGCCAAGATGGAAGAAATAAAAAAGGCTCTAGCTGAGACCGTGAAGTACCAATTGGCTGCAATTTTAGGAAATAATGCCGAAGCGTCTACTAGCTCCAAGAAGCAAAAGGACAAAGGGAAGACTAAAGTTGGTGAAGTAGCTTTTGATGATGATAAGGTGATCATTGATGATGATTGGGCTCAATACTACCAAGATCCTCAAGACAAAAAGGAGCCAAAGGTTGTTGAGAAGACAACTGTCGAAAAGACTGAAAAATTTGATTTTGAAAAGATGATTGCTGATTTAGAAAAGAAATTTGAGAAGAAGTTGAAAACCGAAGAAATGTCCGAAGTTGACAAATTATTTGAGCTAGATGAAGAAGTTCTGAACAAGTTCAAGATGCCATCTTTTATGAAGTTTGATGGAACCGAAAATCCTCATCTCCATGTAAAGCAGTATATCACTGCTATGCAGTCTGCCCGAGCTACTAAGGCTCAAACTTTGAGATATTTCATGCTCTCATTGGACCCTATTGTCCAAAATTGGTTCAACATCTTGGAGGAAAGTACTCAAAAATATTGGGACATGTTGTACAAGGCTTTCATCCAACAATATGGATACAATGTTGAGATAGAAGTTACCTTAATGGAAGTGGAGTCCATTAGACAAAGGCCAAATGAGAATTTTGTGGCCTATTTGAAAAGGTGGAGAAATAAGGCTGCTTTGCTCAAGAAAAGTCCTGATGAATCTGATCAAATAAGGATGATCGTGAGAGGCGTCCTACCCAATCTCCGCGAAAGAATGTCTCACACCCTTATGAGGGATTTCAAAGATCTTCTCCAAGCTGGTCTACAAATTGAAGAGTGGGAAAGGGAGAAGAATCGATTTTCTACAAGAAGGAATGAGAAAGGAAATTATCAGCCTAGCAATCAAAGTACATGAAAGGAAGCTGATGTTAATGCTGCTAGTCAAGGAGGAATGAGGTAGTTTTCAGAATTAGGGAAGCCACTGTCTTGGGTTCTCAATAAGCTACAAAAGAAAGGGTTGTTACAACCGTTAGCTCCTCGACCGCTACATAATACACTACCACCAAACTTTAATGCCGAGGCCTTTTGTCAATTTCATCAAATGCAAGGGCATGAAACAGATAAATGTGCTTGTCTAAGGCATGAGATCTAAGAATTGATTGATAGTGGTAAGCTACCCGAGCCGGATGAGCCCAACACCAAAGACAATCCATTACCAAGTCTCAATAGGGTACCTCCACCGGCAACCTTCATGGTGGGAAAAGGATTGGAAGAAGATTTTGTTTTATCATCCTTTCAAGATGGAAACATTAAAGATGTGAAAGGAAAAGAAGCTTAAACTCAATGAATCATCCTTAACTTGAAAGTTGCTTTTCGATTTTACTTTCTTTAATATTTTAGAACTATTGTGTTTTTCAAATTTAAAGTTGCTTGAAATAAATTACTTTCATCAAAATTTTTGTTGGTCTTTGTTCATTTTAATGCTCAACCGATGAGGAATCTAGCTTGATGATTCATGAATTAATATATTTATGCATCATGACTCGAATGACATTACTAGATGAGGAAATCGCTTTATAGCATTGAGTTGTGTATGCTTACTTAGAGAGGGCTCCTGCATAATTTCCTTTGTCTAGGTCCTAGTCAGTCTTAGAACATGCTTTGACAAACTTTTGAGGTGAAATTGAACTCTACTTATTTAAGGGAGAGATGATCTAGGCATTGTTTGGTTAGCCAACAACTTGTATCCACCCTATTAAATATCAATCCCTAGTTGTCCTTTTGAGCCTTCATAAAATTTTAGCTTTCTTTCATTGGCTTACAAACCCCAACAACCTTACCTTTAGATGTTGTGATATTTTGGACAAATCTTATGATCGCTGAGATGAAGAGGCAAGAGGATCAAAGAAAGCAATGATTAGCTAAGGCCATGAGGATAGTTGAAGTTCTCAAGACCATGAAGATAGTTAAAGCTCTCAAGACAATAAGGGTAGTTGATGTTTTCAAGACCATAAGGATAGTTGATGTTCTCAAAACCATAAGGGTAGTTGAAGTTCACTTAATATCTCCAATATATCAAGACAACATCAACATCAGAGTAACAAATGATTTATCCCTGTTAAAGAAGATTTATGTTACTCCACTCATCCATTATTAGAAGCCCAGATCAGTACAAATAAGACAACTCTCTTAGAGGTAGAACCAACCCAAAAAAAAAGAAAGAAAAGAAAAGAAAAGAAAAAAAAGGAAAGAAAGAAAGAAAATAAAAGAAAATAAAGAAAGAAAACAAAAAGAAAACAAAAAAGAAGAAAACAAAAAGAAAAAAGAAGAATAAAACCTAAAAAGGCGGTTCAAAAAGCCAACTGAGTTCTCTTCTACCTAAGACAACAAAAGGCTTTCATTTGGTTTATAAGGACGGATTGACTTGAATTGGTCCAACCCAACCAAAGATTCTATCAAAATCAAAGAAAAAGGGAGAAAGACTATTTAGTTCTTGAAAATTCTGTACTTTATAGTCCTACAAGGAAGAGGGACAAAATGATAAAATGCTCAAAGAAAGGGAAGAATAAGAAAAATAAAAGGAAAGAAAAGGGAGAAGAGGAAAAGAAGCGAATTTGGGTACCAAACTTTTTGAAAGGACAAAGATTGTCCTAATCAAGATCTAGATTAATGCCAAGAAGATAGAAGGAATTTTGAGTCTAGCAAGATTGCCTCCAAGCTACCTAAAGTTCAAACAAGAAATTTGTAGTGTGAAGATTTGTCCATTGTGTCACATCACCTCCTATCTCAAAATGGCCTTCATTTAACCTGTCCCTTATAGACCCCATTTTAAGCCTATCAAAGACCTGTTGATCTCTCTTGGTAGGTAGAGTCTATTAGTGGAGATAGTTTGAATAAGCGTGCATATGAGATAGACAATATTTAAACTCAATGAGACCTTTGACCAAGTAATGTGTATGTGCCTATCTGAAGTGCAACAGTTCTTGCTTAAATAGAAATAATTCCCGAGTTTAGTATGGTAACTTATAGATATGTTAATTTGGAAAAATCAAGTCCTGAGGTACATTGACATTGATTTGGCAAAGCCAACATTTGATTTCAAAATTCAAAATTCAAAAATAAAAAAAATGTTTTGTCATACAAAGCCTTCAAGTTAAAGGGGTATGTTGAACTGTTGAGTCTCAAAAGACACATTGGGCAAAGTAAATGAAGAAGCTACCAACTGACATGCTGAAACATAGTTTGAAATGGATGTATCTCCGCTGCTTGGGTCTCCATTCTTCATATTTTTAACATCTTGAAGATGAATATAATATCCCAAAGTATGCCCTAGAAGTTTGGTATTATTGTTGTATTTGGATTTAATGTATATGTTAAATTGGAAAGAGAAAAGAAGTAAAGAGAGATGTGTATATGTTGTATATATAGAGATATATACAACATATACAAGTCAAATTAATATATGGTCAAAAGAAGAAATAATTGATTTTAATTAATTAGTGGAAAATGGAAAAAAATAAATGAGTGGAAGAGGATATATTAGATTATTATAGTATTATAATTGCTTGGTGGAGGTTTAAGTAGAGAAGAGTGTTTGACTTTGCTTCTCATTTTTCTTCTTCTCTTCTTCTTTTCCTTCTTGGTCGGGCATCACTAAAGCAATAGAGAGAAAGAGAGTTTTGTTTTCCAAGCTAAAGATTGAAGGATTTAACAAGTGATTAAGTTGGAAATTTGAGAAGTTTCATCAACTTTGGTAAGTTTTCACTTGATTTCCTTATTTTATTTTAAGTTGTATTTGAGTTTGATGATTGATTGTGGATAGTATGAGTATGTTTGATTGTGGTGTGTTTGAGAGTGTTGGGTTAAATTGGTTGTGATTTTGGAGTTGAATGGAAGAGTAAGAGTTGTGTTTATGTTATGGGTTTGAATTGGTAATTGATGTAAATATTGAATTCGATCAATTATTTTTGGTAGATCTTTAAGATGTTTGTGTTTAATAAAGTTTAAAGCATAGAATACATGAGTTTGATTTGGAAACAGAAACATCATGGATGCCACAACCGTGGCCCTTGGATGCCACGACCATGGGGGCGTTGGGCAATTTGGACAGGTTTGTTTGCTAACCCACGACCGTGGGGGATTGTGAGGCCACGACCGTGGGGACTTGTAAAGTGGTTTTGGTTGGTAATTTGTGATCTTTGGGTCTAGTATGAGACTAGTAGGTGAATAATTGTATTGGAATTCATGTGTATGTTTATATAAGTGTGTATTATTCCTTTTGGATTAGGTTGTGAAGAGGTTGAGTTGCCCTAACCAAAGTGGTGAAGAATTCTTGGGTGAGGAAGTGTATAGATTGGTGTGAGTTGCTCTTGAGGTAAGTACAAAATTACATGGTTGCATAAATTTACATGATTTTGAGACTTAACATATTTGGTTGTAAATGTGTTAAGTAATCTATTATATTGTTGATACATTTGATTTATGCTATGAATTGCATAATGTGAAATATATGATGATCATTCAAATTGTATGTACAATACAATTGGTTATGATGAAAACTTTAATGATGAATTGCTTTAATGTGAATTGATATATGATGAGTTGTGATGCCATTGTGGTTGGCTATAATGATTCAAATGAAATAAGTGGGGCATGTTTGCCTAGATGATGATGAATTTAAAATATATGTCCAATGTACTTGGTTATGTATACTCTATTGATGAGATGTGAAGCCATTGTTATTGGCTATAATGATGCAAATGAGATAATTGAGGCATGGTTGCCTAAATGATTATGAGAAAATGAGAATGGAATTGATAATGAAATAATGAATGAATTGTATGTCTAATGTGTTATTCCATTTTCAGAGTTTTGTTGTTGGTGGCATGCCTAATATTAACAATCTCTTGAAGCTAGGTTGGGCTTGATCCTTGAAGCCAAGCTGGGTTGAAGTTTAGCATGCTTAACTCCCCTTAAAGCTTGATTGGGTCTAGTCCTTGAAGCCTAGTTGAGATGTTACAACCCTTGAAGCTAGGTTGGGTTTGGTTCTTGAAGCCATGTTGGGTTGATAATTAGCATGCTTTGTTCCCCTTGAAGCTTGGTTGAGCCTAATCCTTGAAGCCTAGTTGGATAATGATAATGATAAATGTGAAAATTGAACCAAAACATTAACTCTGAGAGTTGAATGGCATATTAGTGTCTTTTGGGCCCATGCTTGTCTTTGTTTCAATGTAAATCATAAATGGTGAAACAATTGAAAAAAATAGTGAAATGTAGTGTTATGAAAAATATAAAGATATCATTTGTGAATATTGTCTTATTTGTTGAAATGTGTGACATGTGTGACATTGGCATTGCATTGAAATATATTGTTATTGTGGTTTGTACCACTAAGACGTTGGCTTAGCGCGATTGTGGTTCATCGCGCAGGTGACAGGGTAGAGCCAGAGAGTTCATCTAGACCGAGTCGAGTCTAGATTTTGATGTGTTGGTAGTGGGCTTAAAGATCAGAGATGAACTGCCAAACATGTATAAATGTTATGTTTTGTAAAATTTGATTTTGATGTTTATGTATTTGTAAATACAGCTATATTTTCCGCTGCGTATTGAATGAACATTTTTTTCTATTGTGTTTTATGATATAACTTAAATGTTTTAAGTTTGCTTATATTATTGTTAAAAAGGAATGATTTGTTGTTTAGTAAACTGTGGCATTCCTGTATTCAGTATACGTATATTACGATTGTGGTACTGTGCGTATACGGGGCATAGGGGTGTTACAATGAAAGCCATAAATGTGAAGCAACCTATCATTCCAGTACATGAAATGAATGGGCATCTCAAAGGAGTCAATGAGAACACTTCTGCTGATCGCCTCAAACTATGAGTCAATGGAATGACTGTAAGTATTACTCATGCATATCATGCATACATGAGCATATCACATCGCACTTTCTTGTCTTGTCTTGTCTATTCTTTATTAAAGTGAACAGCAAATACCCTGTCAAGTAAAGAATCAAAAGAAGATATTAAATCAGGGGGGCATGGAAAGCCCATTGCTTAAGAAAGTTCCAGTAATCTTCTAAAGAGAAGAAATACGTGCTTGTGTGAAGAACTAGACAACAAAAACATCAATCAAAGCTTGCATGGAAAAAATCTTTGGTTTGAGCCTACACAGGGGACAAAGTTTCTCCATTTTAATTTTTGTGTTTCTGCGTATACGAAATATTTTCAAACTCACTTCCAAATCCAGTTTAGGATCGAGTATCCCAATCCAAATTAGGATCGAGTATCCAAATCTAGTTAGGATCGAGTATCCAAATCTAGTTAAGATCGAGTTAGGATCGAGTATCCAAATCCAGTTAGGATCGAGTATCCCAATCCAATTTAGGATAGAGTATCCAAATCCAGTTTAGGATCGAGTATCCCAATCCAATTTAGGATCAAGTATCCAAATCCAGTTAGGATTGAGTATTAAAATCCAGTTTAGGATCGAGTATCCCAATCCAAATTAGGATCGAGTATCCAAATCCAGTTAGGATCGACTATCCAAATTGAGTTAAGATCAAGTTAGGATCGAGTATCCAAATCCAGTATAGGATCGAGTATCCAAATCAGGTTAGGATCAAGTATCCAAATCTAGTTTAGGATGGAGTATCCAAATCTAGTTTAGGATCGAGTATCCAAGTCTAGTATAGGATCGAGTATACAAATCCAGTTAGGATCGAGTATCCCAATCCAATTCAGGATCGAGTATCCAAATCCAGTTCAGGATTGAGTATCCCAATCCAATTTAGGATTGAGTTTCCAAATCCAGTTAGGATCGAGTATCTGAATACAATTTAGGATCGAGTATCCAAGTCTAGTTTAGGATCGAGTATCCAAATCTAGCTTGGGTCCTTAGGTCCAAAACCTAGAATCTCTTCTAAGTCCAGAACTTAGCCCGGGTCCAGAACCCAAATTTTCCTTAGGTCCATAACCTAGAATCTCTTCAAAGTCCAGAACATAGCTCGGGTCCAGAACCCAAATTACCCTTAGGTCCAGAACCTAGAATCTCTTCTAAGTCCAGAACTTAGCTCGGGTCCAGAACTCAAATTATCCTTAGGTCCAGAACCTAGAATCTCTTCTAAGTCCAGAACTTAGCTCGGGTCCAGAACCCAAATTATCATTAGGTCTAGAACCTATAATCTTTTCTAAGTCCAGAATTTAGCTCTAGTCCAGAACCCAAATTATCCTTAGGCCCAGAACCTATAATCTCTTCTAAGTCTAGAACTTAGCTCAGGTCCAAAACCCAAATTATCCTTAGGTCTAGAACCTATAATCTCTTCTAAGTCCAGAACTTAGCTCGGGTCCAGAATCCAAATTATTCTTAGGTCCAAAACCTAGAATCTCTTCTAAGTCGAGAACTTAGCTCGGGTCCAGAACCTAAATTATCCTTAGGTCTAGAAGCTAGAATCTCTTCTAAGTCCAGAACTTAGCTCTGGTCCAGAACCCAAATTTTCCTTAGGTCCAGAACCTAAAATTACACTTAGGTCCAGAACCTAAAATTATCCTTGAGTCCAGAACTCGAACCGGGTCCAGAATCTAAAACCTCAACCATCTCAAAAATTAAGTCTTATTGCTTTTCACTCTCTTTTATTAAAGTCTCAGATCATTCAAGCAGGGGGCAAACTGTAGACCCTTAATTTTTGACCCAGTCTAGTCCAATATATTTTAATTAGTCCAAAATTAATTTTGTGTTGTCCAATATATTTTAATTAGTCCAAAATAATTTTTATGTTAATATTTAATTTTTTTAATTAATAAAAAATTAAATAATAATAATAATAATAAATAATTAAACAAAAATAAAAATCGATGATTGATAAATCGACGATGAAAAAATTTGTCATCGAAAAACATTGTTGGACAAAATGGCTCGCAGCCCGCCCTTGCAGTTTTTCACTCGCTAGTCCTCGTAACTAGCCACAGCAGTTTTTTTCGCCAGCAAAATTTTTCCGCAGCAGTTTTTTTTTGCAAGAGAAATTTTTCCGAAGCAATTTTTTTCGAAATCAAATTCTATTTGGTTTCGGTTTCCTTTTCTTAATTAATGTTAGTTTCCATAAACAAGTTGAACTAATCATCAAAATTTTCTATAAATAAGACTAAAAAACACACAAAAGAGGAGAATTGAGTGAAGAAAAAACTTAGAAACGGAGATCGGAATTTTTGGCAGTGAAAACGATCAAACTTTTTAGAGAAGAATAAGCAAACAAGCAATCAATCCATCAAAGGCAGCCATCTTGCCTTTGTCCTTGTTCATCCAAGAAATAATTTTTGGTGGAACCAATAAACGAAGGTATGAATATCTAATCTCTTTTTTCTTTACAGTAGCTTGAATCATTAAATTGTTTCTTTTGATTCTAAAAACCCTAGAACCCTAATTCACTTTTTCTAAACCTTAGAACCTTTAATCGTCTCCTCAATTTTCAAAAACCCTAAAATTATTTTTCTGTTTCTTCAAAATATTAAAACCCTAATCTACTTTCCAACTTTCCAAAACCTTAAATCGTTTTATTAATTCCTCAAAACCCTAATCTGCTTTCCAATTTTTCAAAACCTTAAAACCCTAAATTTACCTTACAGCTTCTAAAAATCACATAAAGCTTTATAAAACTATAAATTGTTTTTCCAAATTCTAAAATCAAATACATTCTCCGAAGCACTTAAATCCCAATTCAACTTCAAAACCAAGGTAGTAACCCCAAACTAGCTAACCTTAAAACCTAGTTTTCTTAAACCCTAATTCCCTTAAAACCTTAAACCCTAGTTTTTCTAAACCCTAAACCTTAAAACCTTAAAACCTTATAAACCTAAATATTAAAATTCAACTCAGTAAGCCTAAAAACAACAATCCAGTAGCTAATAACCATAAACCTAATTTCATGATTTTACCCCTCAAACCCTAATTTGGTTAATCAAAGAACTTTATCAATCTCTTGAATTATAAAACTTTAATCAATTTCAATTCCCTTAAAACTTACAGTAGCCTAAACTAATAAATTCCAAAACCCTAAAATATTAATTAAAAAATCATAAATAGAAACAGTAGCCCTAATTTGTATCATTACTTGCTTTATTTAATTTTATTATATAGTTTATTATATGCTTTGATTTATTTAAGTTCAATGCTTGATTTACTTAGTTTATTATGGATGGATGTTTACTTTCTATTGATGTTTAATATCTTTGATGAATGATTTATTTATGATGAATGGTTATTTACTTTTATCGATTTATTTTGATTTCCAAATGTTGTAAGAGGTATGTTTCCACTTTGTGGGTACCTCATTAGTTAAGTATTATGTGATTTCAATTGCTCTTATATTTTGGACGTGTTTCCACCTTTCGGTGGGTGTCCTATTTAGTTTAGACATGGATGATGTAAGGGCATGTTTCCATCTTCGAATGGGTGTCCATTTATTTGTTTTGCTTGGACATTATTTTGATTTTAATATAATGATGCTTTTTTTAGTTGTTGCGTGTAATATGGATAATGTTGTTATACTTAAGAATTCTATAATATTAAGACCTGTAAAGGAGGCCGGATCCAATGAACCGGGCGTTGTGGGGGTGCTGGGCCATTTCTCACATTCCCAACACATACCCAACTTTTCGAACCCATTAGGGGGTTGTGGATTCCTTAGGAATAGAGTCATCCACCCCTTTCTTTTTTCCCCACCCGTTCGGGTGGCGACTCCATTTTCTTCAAACTTAGGTTCGTGTTCTCTAAGGCCCCAAGCCTAAACAGTGCCAAAGTTGCAAGAACCATTCCACCGGGAGTAGGGGCGAAAATCCCCGCTCACAACAGGCAAGACTAGCTTCACCCCAGCCAAAAAGTGGCACCATCCTCATATAATTAAGGGCACTCAACACTGACAAATGGATGGCGGATTCGGTGATGCCTAAAATGGTTGATCTGAGCAAATACAACAAAAATTCTCAAGCATACTGTTGGGTTGTGTCTCTGTGAACCCGTCCTTCGTAGTTCATCCAATAACTATGAATTGGCTTGATTTTTATCTTGAAAGGCCCTTTAAATGATGGTTCCGTACCAATTAATTGTTGGATTTCTTGAAATGTCAGAATATCATTGGTCAGAGGAACTGGGAGGCCATCATACCGAATGCCAGTTATAGCTGTATAATCAACCGGACCAATTGTCATCTCTCCAATGGGCAAGTGAAAAGTATGAGTTGTGTCCAACCATCATTCTATAAGCGCCTGGATCACGCTCTGATCTATCGGATACTCCTTGGATGGTAATTGTAAGATGAAGCTTTCAAAACCATAATCTCGGATAATCTGCCTTACCCTAGAAGGTGCTACATCATATCATTGTCGGGCTTTATAGACACATCCTTCGCCCTGGATTACGCAATGATCACGCTAACACGGAGCCAGGTAAGTTAACACGAGGTAAGTCTATCATTATATCAATACCACCGATTTTTAGGCTAAATTAATTTATATTCTATTTACTTAAATTCTTAAATTAATATATTTTTCCTAAATTTTCTAAAAAACAAAAAATATATGAAAAGAAAACAAACAAAAAATATAAAGAAAAAGAAAACAAACAAAATAAAAATATAAAGGAAAAAGAAAATATAAAGAAAAAGAAAAAATTAAACAAAAAACAGAAAATATATATAAAAAAGAGGAAACAAAAACAAAAACAAAAATAATTTCCTGTTAAAATAAATAATTACCTTGCTCTTTTGATTTGAACTACGATGAAGCGGCATCCCGGCTAGTAGATTTATATTTCCATTTTCATGCCGCCGAATAAATTCCAATAACTCAGCATTAGATCGAGTTCCTAATCTTGAAGCATGCATGAAATGCTTATAGCTATGAAATGAAGATGTTTGCTGTGAACGAAATGAAGAAATCAATCATTTATATAGAGGAACGGCAAAGAAAAAATAAAATTCAAAAAGTAAATTTTACTATTTATGAATAGTAAATAGTGCATTAACAGTGACTGCACAGTAAATAAATAGGAAACTCAATTATTCAATTTAATCATTCAAATACTTGCGTGTATATAAATAATTTTGTACTTTTAAAATATTTTTACAGGCAGAGGGCAATGAGAAGATATAAGCATGTGCATGGTAAAAATTAGCTAAATTTTTTGCAAATTCCTTTAGTATACTACTGATTATAATTATTTTTTTTTTTTGCAGATAGTAAAATCTCTTTTAAGTTCAGAACTTAGCTCGGGTCCAAAACTCAAATTATTCTTAGGTCCAGAACCTAAAATTTCGCTTAAGTCCAGAACTTAGCTCGGGTCTTGAACCCAAATTATCCTTAGGTCCAGAACCTAAAATTTCTCTTAAATCCAGAACTTAGCTCGGGTCTAGAACCCAAATTATCCTTAGTTCCAGAACCTAAAATCTCTCTTAAGTATATAACTTAGCTCGGGTCCAGAACCTAAATTACCCTTAGGTCCAGAACCTAAACTCTCTATTAAGTCTAGAACTTAGCTCGAGTCCAAAACCTAAATTTCCCTTAGGTCCAGAATCTAAAATCTCTCTTAAGTCCAGAACTTAGCTCAGGTCCAGAACCCAAATTACCCTTAGGTCTAGAACCTAAAATTACCCTTGAGTCCAAAACTCTAACCGGTTCCAGAACCCAAAACCTCAACTATCTTAGAAAAATTAAGTCTTATTGCTTTTCACTCTCTTTTGAAGTAGTCTCAGATAGTTCAAGCAGGAGGCAAACTATAGGCCCTTAATGTTTGACCTAGTCTGGTCCGATATTTTTTATATATAGTCCAAAATAATTATTATGGTATTTTAATTAAATAATATTTATTTTAGTATTTATTGTTTATAATTTTTAATAAAAATAAAAATGGTAAAGTTAAATAAATAAAAATAATAAAAATAAAAATCGGCGACGAAAAAAATTCGTCGCCGAAGGTTGAATTGGCTGGCCAGCCAGTGCCCACCCGCAGCAGCTCGCTCGCTCGCAGTTTTCGCCAGCAAGTTTTTTGCCAGTGTAATTTTTCAACGCAGTTTTTTACCGAAACCAAATTCTATTTGGTTTTGGTTTTTTTTTGTAATTGGTTTTAATTTCCTTAAACAATTAGAAGTAGGTTTATGATTTTTTGTATAAATAACACATTAAACTCAGAATTAAGGGACTTTTGATTGGATCAAAAATTGGTTTTTGAAAAAAGAGAGAAAAACCCTAACACAAGAGACATTAGCAACAAGAAGCAATCAACAATCCATTAAAAGGCAGCAAACACTGCCTTTATCATTGTTCATCCAGAAATCAATTTTGGTGGAACCAACGAATAAAGGTTTGATTATAAATCTTTGCTTCGATTATATTTACAATGTTATTGTCATATTCTCTTTTAAATACATCTATCATTGATTTTTGTTTCAGTAACCTAAACCATTAAACTTGGTAATATGTTCATTGTGAGCGGGGATTTTTGCCTCCACTCCCTGTGGAATGGTTCTTGCTACTTATGCACTGTTTAGGCTTGGGGCCTTAGAGAACACGAACCTAAGTTTGGAGAAAATGGAATCGCCACCCGGACGGGCCGGGAAAAGGAAAGGGGTGGATGACTTGATTCTTAAGGAATCCCCAACCCCTTAATGGGTTTTAAAAGTTGGGTACATGTGGGGAAGGTGAGAAATGGCCCAGCATCCCCACAACGCCCAGTTCATTGGAACCGGCCTCCTTTACAGGTCTTAATATTATAAAATTCTTAAATATAACAATATTATCCATATTACACTCAACAATTGAAATAAAGCGTCATTATATTAAAATCAAAGCAATGTCCAAACAAAGCAAATAAATGGACACCCATCCGAAGATGGAAACATGTCCTTACATCATCCATGTCTAAACTAAATAGGACACCCACCAAAAAGTAGAAACATGTCCTTTACATTGGTCCAAAATATAAAAGCAATTTAAATTACTTAGAGCTTATTAATGAGATACCCACAAAGTGGAAACATACCTCTTACAACATTTGGAAATCCAAAATAAATCGATAAAAGTAAATAACCATTCATCATAAATAAATCATTCATCGAAGATATTAAACATCAATCAAAATATATAGTAAACATTCATCCATGATAAATTAAATAAATCAAGCATTGAAATTAAATAAATCAACTATCAAAGCATATAATAAACTACAAAATTAAATCTAAAAATAAAGCAAGTAAAGGTACAAATTAGGGTTTATTGTTTCTATTTAAAGTTCTTTAATTAATACTTATGGTTTTGGGATTTTAGTATTATTATTGTTATTTTTTTAGCCTACTGCAAAGGTTTTGGAAAATTGGAATGGATTAGGGTTTCATGAATCAAATTAGGGTTTAGGGGTAACATTATGAAATTAGGGTTTTAGAATATTAACATTAGGTTTATAGCTCTTGGTTACTAGAATGTTATTTTAGTTTTATTAGATTATGGCTTTAGGGTTTAGATTAACTAGTTTAGGGTTTTAAGTTCACTGAATTAGGGTTTAGGAAAACTTAGGGTTTACTTGTTTTGGTTTTTTGAGAAAGTTAAGGTTTTTGGCATTTTAGAAAACATATTTGGTTTTAGGATTGAAGAAAACAATTTAGAGCTTTATAAAATAATTATGATTTTTAGAAACTGTAAAGTAGGTTAGGGTTTGGAGATTTAAGAAAACATTAGAAAATTTTGGAAAAAAAGTTAGAGGGAAACAGTTTATGGTTTTAAAAAGTTTTTGGAAATAGGAAAAATGATTTAAGATTTTTGGAAACAAAAGAAACAAATTAGGGTTTTTTTTGGAGATAGAAGAAATAAATTAGGGGTTCTTAAGGTTTTTGGAAACAGAAGAAATAAATTAGATTGTTGAAATGAAGATCATGCTACTACATATTTAAAGATCAAAGTTTTGCGTGTATATTCTTATGAATCAAAGAAACAAAGCTACTGTGATCATAAGTAATTTATGATGAAGGATCAAACCTGCACAGTTGGTTCCACCAAAAAGTTGCTTTCTGGATGAAAAAAGACAAAAACAAGGTTGCTGCCTTTGATGAATTGTTGATTGCTTGGTTATTGCTAGAGTTTTCTGTAATCCAAGTTTTGATCACCTAATCATAGCCCCACTATCCGATCTCCCAATTCCAGTCTCCAGTTCCCTTTTTATGTCTTTTAAAATGTTATTCATAGGAAAATTTATAAGATTCTGTAATATCCTCATTTATGCCCTAGAAGTCTTGGTTATGTTGTTGTTATTGTTGTTGTTTTATATTGCAAGGGAAAGAAATGAGGAAAGATGTTTGTGTATATGTGTTTTGAGAAAGAATTTAGGGTTTAGAGAGAGTGGTATATGTTGTGTATATGATGATATATATAACATATACATTGGTCAAAAGGGTTGGTCAATGCAAGAGGATATTTTATGTGGAATGTGCAATTACTTAATTGGGCTTATAAGAGACAAAAGCTAAGTTAAATGATGAGGGGTATTTGAGTAATTGCTTGAAGTGGAATGCGTGGTGGAGATTAAAAGAAGAAAAGGTGTTTGACTTGTGCATTTTCTTCTTTCTTTCTTGAAGAGGCCGGCCATTGAAGAGAAGAGAGAGCAAGAGAGGTATTCATGGTGCTAGAAGCAAATTGAAGAAGCAATCAAAGGATTTGACAAGAGAATTGTGGAATTTCTTCATCTTAGGTAAGAAATCTCTTGAATTCCTTTGTTAATTTTGAGGTTATGTCTAAATTGAATTGTGATTTGTTGATGTGATGATTTGGTGGGTTTGATATGTGTTTGTAAGTGTTGGAATTGATTTAAAGTTAAAAGATTGAGTTGGTATTAATTTGGTTGTGAATATGGTTAGATATGTGAAGGTTGATTGTGAAAGATCAAGTGGGAAGTTGGTTTTAGGGTTTGGTATTGGTGAATGTTTTAATGTAATGTTTATGTGTTGTTTAAGTGGTTAATGTGATGAATATGTAAGATATGTGTTAATAACATTGATTAAAACCAATTGAATGAAGTTATTGTTGTGCAAAGGGTGTGAAAATGCATTTGGAAGAGTGTTGGTTTTGATTAGGGTTGTGTTCTTGAGTGACACGGCTAGAATCAATGAGAGACACGGCCAAGACTTGAGAAATTTGGGTGACACGGCCAAGGTGGAGGGATTTTGGCCGTGTTGGATAGGTTTTGGAGTGACACGGCCACTGGCTTGGGCGTGTCCCTTGAATGTGTTTGCTACTGTCCAAGTTGGATTGAGAGACACGGCCGTGTCTTATGCCCGTGTTGGCTACTGGATTTTATGGTTGAGAGACACGGCCACAAGCTTGGCCGTGTCCCTCAAATGTGCTGCCCGTGTCCCTCAAATGTATTGGTTAATGTTTTTATTTTTGGTTCTTTTTGCATTGTTTTGATTCTTCAAAGGTTGTATTGCTCCTAAACCTAAACATAATCACTTTAAACATACTTCAAACACAAGAATGACCTAATCAAATATATGTGGAAGATCCCAAAGCTATGAATCATATCAATTGTTCTTTGCCCTAATTGCATTGTTGAGATTGAACAATAGTATGTTATATGTAATGTGAATCTTGTAAATGATAATGTGTGTTATGAATAATGTATGTTGAGATGCTATATGCAAAATATGAATTGAGATGTGAAATGTGATATAAAGCCATTGTGAGTGGCTATGATGATATAATTGAATGATGTATGGCATGTTTGCCTAATTGATGAGGAAGATTGAGAAAGAGTTTGATAAAGAGAATAATGAAATAAGTGTATGTTTAATATGATATTCAGTTTCAGAGTTCTGGTTTTGGAGGCATGCCTATTTAATGAAAGGTAACAGTCTTGCCGGGTTGAGGATCTCTTCAAATTGAGTTGAATTGAGGTCCAAGAAACTGGGTCTGTTACACAATGATAATTGATATTATGAGATATTTGATTTGTAGCAGTCTTGCCGGGTTGAGGATCTTCTCGAATTAGATGAGTTGATGATCCAAGAGACCGGGTCTGTTACGCTATCCATGGATAGAGATATATATATGTATATGTTGCCTACGGGCTTGATAATGGTGTTTATGAACCAAAGCAGTAACTCTGAATTCTGAATATCGTATTAAGTACTTGATGGGCCCATAGGTGTCTAGGTTTTATATATATCATAAATGATGTTCTAATGTAATGAAATGTTAATATTACTTAAATGATGAAACGGACTATTCACGGAATATTGTCTGTTGAATATGATCTTTATTGATTAAGTGTGCATCATTGATGTTGAATTGTTAATACATATATGAAACATTGCATGGCACTAAAGCATAACATAAGCATGAATTGTCTTACTAAGCCCTTGGCTTAGCGCGATAGTGTTTAATCGCGCAGGTAATAGAGTTGAACCCGAGAGTTCTTCGAGACCCAGTGAGAGTAGACATTGAAGAGTGGATATTGGGACTTAAAGATCAGAGGAGATTTCCCAATCATGTACTACTTCTTTATATTTTGAAAAGTTTTTGTTTATAATGTAAATATATGTATAATTGTAAATATGTATTCAAATGTTTTCATATATGTACCTATTTTATAACTTCCGCTGTGTAATATTTAAATGTATGTATATATATATCTAATATGTTTTTTTTTATAAGTAAATGATTTACTTTTCTATAATATATAATGATAAGGGTATTGTATCAAATTTAAAATGTTTTGAATGTTAAGTAGCATTCCTATGTTCAGTGCACGTATACTACATTGGGGTGTTTGTAGTGTGTGTGTATTGGATGTGGGGGTGTTACAGATTCATTCTAATTGTTTAAGGAAACTAAAATTAAATAGGAAAAGAAAACCGAAACAAAATAGAATTTGGTGTGAAAACTGCGAGCGCTAGCCAAAACTGCCAGGATTGGTGTGAAATTGTGAGAGCTGGGCCCGCTTGGTTGGGTGGCCAGCCAATTTCGCTGCAGGAATTTCCTGCGGCAAAATTGGCCAAGGCCATTTTGTCACAAGAATTTCCTGCGGCGAAATGGCCTAAGGCCATTTTGCCCTTAGGAATTTCCTACGGGCAAATTAGCCTTGGCCAATTGGTCCTTCGGCGATGAAATTTTTTCGTCGCCGATTTTTATTTTTATTTTTTATTTTATTTTATTTTTTATTATTTTTATATTTTTTATTAATTTCACCATTTTTATTTTTATTCAAAATTATTAATAAATATCAGACCGGACTGAGTCAAAAATTAAGGGTATACATTCATCAAGTAACCTTAATCAGTGATCAAGGCTTAAAAAACCATAAATTGTTTCTTCTCTTTTAAGAAACCTTAAAACCCTAAAGTATTTCTCTCCCATTGCCAAAAACCTTAAAAATCCTAAGTTGTTTCTTCCGTTTCCAAAAACCTTAAAACACCAAACTGTTTTTCTTTTTCCAGAAACCTTAAAGACCCTGAAACTATTCCTCTGCTTCCAAAAGCTTTAAAACCCTAAATTATTTTTCCCCGAACTATTTTCATCTAAACCATAACTTTTTGTCCAAAATTTCCAAATGTTTTCTTAAATCTTCAAACCCTAATCTTCTTTATGTTTTCTAAAAGTCATTATTATTTTTATAAAACTCTAAACTATTTTCTTAAATTCTAAAATCAAATATGTTTTCCAAAATATCAAAAAACCCTAATTTTCTAAAAAAACTAATATGGTAAACCCTAGTTTTCCTAAACCCTAATTATTAAAACCTCAAAATCTTATGACAAATAAATCTAAACCCTAAAGCCATAATCCAGTAAACCTAGAATAACAATCCAGTAACCATGAATTATAAACTCTAATGTCTTAAGATTCCAAAACCCTAATTTCATAATGTTACCCCTAAACCCTAATTTGATTAATCAAAAACCTTACTACTTTCTTAAATTCAAAAAACCCTAATCCATTCCAATTCTCCAAAACCTTTACAGTAGCTTAAATAAATAACAATAATAATTCTAAAATCCCAAAACCCTAAATGTTAATTAAAGAACTCTAAATTGAGGCATAAACCTAAATTCGTATCTTTATTGCTTTATTTAATTTTAGATTTGATTATGTAGTTTGTTATATGTTTTGATTGTCGATTTATTTAATTTCAATGCTTGATTTATTTAATTTATCATGGATGGTTATTTTCTTTATTACTATGATTATTATTTGTTTGTTTTAGTATTAAAATTGTAAGAGGTATGTTTTCCACTTTGTGGGTACCTCATTAGCTAAGTATTATGTAATTTAAATTGCTTTTATATTTTGGACCAATGTAAAGGACATGTTTCAACCTTTCGATGGGTGTCCTATTTAGTTTAGACATGAACGATGCAAGGACATGTTTTCATCCTCGGATGGGTGTCCATTTATTTGCTTTGTTTGGACATTGCTTTGATTTTAATATAATGATGCTTCATTTTAATTTTTGCATTTCATATTGATAATATTGTTATACTTAAGAATTTTATAATATTAAGACCTAAAAAGGATGCTCTTTCTAAAGAACCGGGCATTGTGGGGGTGCTGGGCCATTTCTCACCTTCCCCACACGTACCCAACTTTCTGAACCCATTAGGGGGTTGGGGATTCCTTAGGAATCGAGTCATCCACCCCTTTCTTTTTCCTGGCCCGTTCGGGTGGCGACTCCATTTTCTCCGAGCCTAGGCCCATGTTCTCTAAGGCCCTAAGCCTAAATAGTGCCGAAGTCTCAAGAACCATTCCACCAGGAGTGGGGGCAAAAATTCTCGCTCACAGTATGAATAATGCAATTTGTTATGTATACACTAATGATAGTGTGTCAAGCCATTGGTGATGACTATTTTGAAATAAATGGGATATTTGAGGCATTGTGCTTATAATGATCATGAGAAAATGAAAAAGGATTTGATAATGGAATTATTAAAGAATTGTGTGCCTAGTATGTTATTCAATTTTTAGAGTTTTGTTGTTGGTGGCATGCCTAAAAAGTTACAATCCCTTGAAGCTAGGTTGGGCTTGGTCCTTGAAGCCTAGTTAGGTGTTACATGATGTAGTAGACCCTTGAAGCTAGGTTGGGCCTAGTCCTTGAAGCCTAGTTGGGATGTTACATATGAGGTAATCCTCATTGTGATTATGATTCGCCTTCGGGCTAGATAAATGTGATTATTAGACCAAAGTAGTAACTCTAGAATTTGAATGGCATATTAGATCTCTTTGGGCCCATGCTTGTCTTTGATTTATTGTGAAATATGAATTATAAAATAATTGAGTAATATAATGAGATATAATATTATAAGTTGTGGTATCCATTTGTGTTGTGCATTAGCATTGCAATTGAATAATATTGTTATCAAGGTTTGTACCACTAAGCTTTGAGCTTAGCACGATTGTGATTTATCGTGTAGGTGACAGGGTAGATCCGGTTGAGCCAGAGAGTTCAGCTAGACCTAGTCGAGTCTAGGCATGAGATTGTGAGTGCAGTGTTGATTTGGACATCAAAATCAGAGATGAACTGCCAGCATGTATAAATTCTATATTTTTGTAAATATTGATTTTGATTTATGCATATGTATATTCCGCTGCATATTTTGCTGCTATTAAACAAATGTTTTAGATAAACTTTTGGGTAATGAAGATATATATATATATATGTATTTTAACAAGGAATGTTATATCTATTACTTTCTATAATATAAGTTAAATGTTTCAAGTTTACTCAGATTGTAGAAATGATGATGTAACACCCCGATACTCTATATAAGTACTATACATATACATCGTATACATACAGTAGGTATATAAAGTATAAAGATGTCACTAGTTATCACAAATTTAAAATCTTTACTTTCATTCCAAAATCATATCATTATATTGAAATATATAAACGTACTTTCAAAATCAATATCCTTTTGATAATAATACATATATATATATATATATAAATTACATTGTCTCTTCAATAGGTTCATTTATACATATAAATACATTCTTGTGAAAATATAATATAATTAACTGTTACATGCATGCATCACCATCTAGTTGGTCTCGAACTATACTTGCTCTCTTCGTGACATACTGACTTAACTCCAGCTCCATCACCCATTTACCTGCGCGATTAACATAACCGCGCTAAGCTCGAAAGCTTAGTAGAACAAGTAAACATTAAAATATGCAATACAAAGGATACATACCTCATATGTTTAGCCTCACGTTTTATCATTTTCTTACTCTGTTTTCTTCTTTTATATATGCATTCTTCATATATTCCTATTAATCTCATATATGATTTACATATACATATATATAACATAACCATCAAACATAGTTCAATAAATTGATAGAACCTTCATATAATGATACTTACCAATTTCATTTCATACATATCATATATATCGTTTTATACTTCATAATTGCATATTTCATATAACTTCACAAACCACATCTCCTTTCAATAATTCATTTATGTTATATAATCATATCACAACATTACATTTACTTATCATGTCATACTTCATAATATCACATCTCATTCATTTAATTCATTATCCATTATTCACCATTCATAAATCATATTTAAACAAACACAAGCATGGGCCCAAAGACACTAATATGCCATTCAACTTTCAGAGTTAATGTTTTGGTTTATATATCACATTTATCATTATCATTATCCCAACTAGGCTTCAAGGATTATGTTCAACCAAGCTTCAAGGGGAACAAAGCATGCTAAGTATCAACCCAACTTGGCTTCAAGAACAAAACCCAACCTAGCTTCAAGGGTTGTAACATCTCAATTAGGCTTCAAGGACTAGACCCAACCAAGCTTCAAGGGGAGTAAAACATGTTAAACTTCAACCCAACTTGGCTTCAAGGATCAAATCCAACCTAACTTCAAGAGATTGTTACTAATAGGCATGCCACCAACAACAAAACTCTGAAAATGAATAACATATTAGACACACAATTCATTTATTATTTCATTATCAATTTCATTCTCATTCTTATCATCATTTAGGCAAACATGCCTCAATCATCATTTACATCATCATAGCCAATCACAATGGCATCATTTAGGCAAACATGCCTCAATTGTTTCTTTCAAATCTTTATATCCAATCACAATGGCTTCATTCATCATCATTCTTTCAAATCTTTATAGCCAATCACAATGGCTTCATTCATCATCATTTCTCAATCCACATTTCATATTTCACCCTTAACACATATATAATCATTCATCATATCATTTGCATCATGCAAATCATATCATTCATATTCCATATCACATACATTTCATACTTCATCTTATATATATATATACATATATACATATACATAACCATTCATCATTCAAGTATACACAATCAATTGCATTATCCTATCCTCACACCTTTCACCTTTCATAACACATATATACATTGGATGCTTTCACATTTCACATATTTGATTATACCCTCATATCTTTTGTATTTCATAACATATACATTATTTATATACATATTTATCAATTATATAATAGATTACTTAATACATTTATCATCAAATGTACTAATGTTCCAAGTCATATAAATATATATAAGCAAATAAGGTTTTGTACTTACCTTCAAAGAAACTCACACCCACTTAGACTTCTCTTCCTTAGATTCTTCAATATTTGGATTAGGGCCATTCAATCTCTTAAAAACCTAATCCAAAAGTGATCATACACATGAGATAATATAAATAAGAATCAACTAGAGCAAACTCAACACATGACACGCTCACCCACACGGGCGTGTTCCTGATCGTGCCCTAACTCCCCAATACAGAAACATTGACACGCTCATAACCACGGGCGTGTTACTGGGCGTGTAATACCTTCTGTATCTCAAACATATTGACACGTCCCACAACATGAACGTGTTCATGGCCGTGTCAATTCTCCAAACTCACAGTAGCTATGACACGCTCAATAACACGGGCGTGTTACTGGTCGTGTCAATTCTACTGTCACACAGAACTTGTGACACGCTCAGTGACATGGGCGTGTCACTGCTCGTGTTACAAACCCCAAAAACAGAACCAACGACACGCCTAACAATCTGGCCGTGACCATGGGCGTGTCAGGCTAAAAACCCAGATTCCGATCAACACAAAACAACATCTAACAAAACACTTCTTTTAGCCATCATCCACTCCAAACAATCTTCACCAAACACACCCAAAACCATAACAAACTTACAAAAACACCAACAACACTTAAAACACACACCAATCATCATTATAAACATCATCCATGTATTAATTAATCAAATCCCCAAATTCATTAAACTAAACCCTTACTCAACAATTCATCATCATCCATATCAATTAATCATATTATCACCATCAAATTACCAATTCAACACACACACACATAACTTACCAACAATCATCAATCACCAAACCCAATCAAATATCCACACAACTCAAAGAAACAAGAGAATCAAGAAGAAACTTACTTAAATATCTTGTCAAATCCTCATCTCCATCTTCAATCCTCTAAAAATCCTTAAGAATTTGGTGTATAAATCATCTCTCTCTCTCTCTCTCTCTCTCTCTCGTACACGAAGAAGAAGAAGAAGAAGAAGAAGAAGAAGAAGAAGAAGAAAGAATCTTCTTTTCTTTGTTCTTATCCCCAATATATATATATATATAATAATAATAATTACTAAAATATCTTTCACCAAAACTTTCTTTCTTTATAATCAAATACCCTTTTTAGTAATTTCACAATCCACAAAATAAATATCTTCTTTTCTTGACTTTCCATTTGACCAACATATATGTTATATATATTGCCATATACACTAAATATACATTCTCTCCACACATTGCTTTCTTTTCAAACAACACATAAACATTCTCTCTTAAATTTTCTTGTCTTATAAACTTAACATAAATACGTTCAATCCCCTTATAACAATAATATCACAACTTCTAAGGCACAGTTTGGGATATTACAGATGATTTATTGTTAAAGTTAAAGGTTAGTTTGTTGAAAATGGATTGTGACATTCTTGTATCTGGTATACGTATATTACATATGTGGTGTACATATATGGGGTGCAAGGGTGTTACACTTGTGTTGGTATCAGAGCCTAGGTTTGAGGTTCTCAACCTAGGTGAACTGTAAGAAAAAGAAAATGGAGATATTTAAATGGTTTTTAAAAATGGATTGTGACATTCTTATATCTGGTATTCGTATATTACATATGTGAGTGTATGTAGTGTACGTATATTGGGTATAAGGGTGTAAAATTTTATTTAGTATCAGAGCCTAGGTTTGAGGTTCTCAACCTAGGTGGGTTGTAAGAGAAAGAAAATGGAAATTTTTAAATATGGTTTTTAAATATGATACATGCATTGGCACTGGCAGTTTCTGATCTTTGATGAGATAATCTTCTGCTGTGTTTGCAAATATAGGTAGTTATGGCTTCTCAGGCACATAAGTCTGTAAAGGGTAGTGCTGAGAGTGTAGCTCCTGTTGAGGGAAGAGATGGAGCTAGAGTTGAGATAGTTGGAAAGGCACCTGCTCTTGTGCCAGATAAACCAGCAGTAGATTAGATTCCACCGATTTGGTTACAGCACATGGTAGAGTTGTTAAGGCAGGCTCTAGTTTAGCAGCCACCGTCACAACCACAGCTACAGTTGTCGGTAAGGAAGTATGTAAGTTGAGGAAGTTTGGAGCTGAGGACTTTTTTTGGCACTATAGATCCTGCAGTAGCTGAGCAGTGGTTAGATAGAGTTCAAAGGGTATTTATCCAGCTGCAAGCTACTTTTGAAGAAAAGTTTGATTGCGCCAGATCACTTCTGCAGAGAGATGCATATGATTGGTGGAAGACGGTTCCACATGCGATAGATGATCCATTAACCTTGACTTATGATGATTTTCTGTGGGAGTTTGAGCAGAAGTATACTTCGAGGGAGTATAAAGATGCAAAGAAGATGGAGTTCTTGAGTCTGAGATAGGATACCAGGTCAGTGACCAAGTATGCGATAGAGTTCATCCGATTGAGTCATTATGCCAGTGGGATTATTTGTGATGAGATTGACCGGTGTCGGAGATTTGAGGAGGGGTTGAGACCCTTTATCATGTGTATTGTCGTAGGCTCCTGGTATCAAGATTTTAGTTGCAGCTGCCAGGTGAGTTGACAGAGCACAGGGTATTGAGCAGCGCTACTGAGGAGAAGACTAGAGCTAGGAGTGAGGCAGGGTCTTCATCTATGAAGAGAGGCAGAGGAGGCTATTTTCTGAGGTTCAGTAGGAGCCAAAGGCAGTCTGGTAGGTTAGTACAACATCAAAGGCAGAGATTAAGACCTACAGTTTCTGTGGCTAGTGCTCTGACTCCAGTGGTTCAGAGACCAGTTTCATATACATGTGTCCATTGTGGTAGGGCATATGGAGGTGCTTGCTGGAAGACAGGTGGACCAGGAGTGTGTTATAAATGTGGGTCACCTGATCATTTCCTCAGAGATTGACCTGAGCTACCGGAGGATAGATAGACTGATCTATAGCTTCTCAACCCAATGTTAAAGGAGGTCGAGGGGGCAGAGGTTTTAGTAGAGGTGGTCGACCTGGGTTTAGTCAAAGAGGTGGTTCTACAGTCGGAGGTAGTAGACTGGATGAGGGAGGGCCATCACAGCGAGTGTATGTGATGCAGAGGCAGTCGGATGCTTCAGCCGTCATTGCGGGTACATTTTCTTTATTTGGTATTCCAGTTCTTGCTCTAATAGATCCTGGATCTGCTCATTCATACATAAGTGCATCTATCTTGCCTGTGACTGAATCGCATTTAGAGTCCCTAGGATTTGATGTCTTGGCGACAAATCCTTTAGGGCATAGTGTTGTAGTTAGCAAGCTGCATCGTAATAGTTCAGTTGTGGTACAGAATGAGGAGTTCCTTGGTGATTTGATTGAGATGTCTTTTAAGGAGTATGATTTGATTTTAGGCATGGATTGGTTATCCAAGCATAGGGCTATGGTAGATTGTGAGAAGAAGTGTGTTACCCTGAGAACTGGTGATGATAGAAGTGTTATGGTATCTAGTGAGCAGAGACATCTTTCATCCTTGTTTGTTTCAGCTGTTGCAGCTAGTAGGATGATTTGGAAAGGGTGTGATGCTTATCTTGCTCATGTTATGGATATCAAAGTAGTGGGTTCTCAGCTTAACAATATACACATAGTTGCTAAATTTCTAGATATTTTTCCTGAGGAGTTGCTAGGGATACCTCCTAAGAGAGAGGTTGAGTTTGGTATCAATTTGTTGCCTGGTACCACTCCCATCTGTATTACTCCCTATTGAATGGCACCTGCTGAGTTGAGAGAGCTAAAGGTGCAGTTGCAGGAGTTGTTGGATAAAGGATTTATTCGCCCTAGTGTGTCTTCATGGGGAGCGCCTGTTTTGTTTTTAAAGAAGAGGGATGGTACTTTGAGACTATGCATTGATTATCGACAGTTGAATAAAGTGACAATCAAGAACAAGTATCCTTTGCCTAGGATAGATGATCTCTTTGATCAGTTGAAGGGAGCAATAGTATTCTCTAAGATTGATTTGAGATCAGGATACCATCAGTTGAGAGTCAGAGAGGAAGATGTACCTAAGATAGCTTTTCGTACAAGGTATGGGCATTATGAGTTTTTGGTTATGTAACACCCCTACATCCTGTACACGTACACTACATAACACCACAATGTAATATACGTACACTGAATATAGGGACGCTACAGTTTTCTTTAACATTTAAATCATTTTAGATGATAAGATATTCTTTCTCATTATATATTATAGAAAATAGAGTAATTAACTTGTAATATAAAACAAAATAGATATATATACGTTTACATAATACGCAGCGGAATTTATAAAATATTTACATATATGAATACATTCAAATCCATATTTACAATTATACATATATTTACATTAGAATCCATACTTTACAAAATATAAAGATGTTATACATGATTGGCAGCTTTTCTCTGATCTTTAAGTCCCAAAATAAATCTTTCAATGTCTACTCTCACTCGGTCTCGAGGAACTCTCGGGTTCAACCCTGTCACCTGTGCGATCAACCACTATCGCGCTAAGCCAATGGCTTAGTAGTACAGAGTATACTAACATTATACTTTAATGCAATGCAATGCAATATCACACATTTAACAATAGAGACAACCTCATAGGTGGAAAGATAATATCACATCTTCATATTTCATAAATCATACACATATAAACATATCACATTTCAAAGTCATTCCATAGATCTTATTATTCAATTATTTTACCATTAATGAATCACATTTAAACAAAGACAAGCATGGGCCCAAAAGACACTAATATGTTATTCAATTTTCAGAGTTAATGCTTTGGTTTTGTTATCACATTTATCATTATCATTATCCCAACTAGGCTTCAAGGATTAGGTTCAACCAAGCTTCAAGGGGAACAAAGCATGCTAAGTATCAACCCAACTTGGCTTCAAGAACCAACCCAACCTAGCTTCAAGGGTTGTAACATCTTAATTAGGCTTTAAGGATTAGACCCAACCAAGCTTCAAGGGGAGTAAAACATGTTAAACTTCTACCCAACTTGGCTTCAAGGATCAATTCCAACCTAACTTCAAGAGATTGTTACTAATAGGCATGCCACCAATCAACAAAACTCTGAAAATGGAATAACACATTAGACACACAATTCATTCATTATTTCATTATCAATTCGGCAAACATGCCTCATTAAAGTCATTATAGTCAATCACAATGGCTTTATATTCCATCACATCCCAATCCACATTATAACAATTCATCTTTCAAATACACAATCATTTACATCATCATATCCTTCACATTATACACATAGCATCATTGATATAAACATAACAAAGTATATTATTCATATAAGTCAACAATGTAATAATGCAATATTTGTACTTATCTCAATAACAATTCACACAACTCTAAACACTTCCTTTTCCAAGATTCTTTTACTTCTTAGATCAATGACAAATCACATTCTTCAAGACCTAATGTAATATCCCAAAATACACCCTAAAAGTTTGGAATAATTATGGTTGTATATGGATTTAATGTGTATGTTTAATGACTTAATCTAATATCCCGATTTTGGTGTACATTGGAGAAGTAGATGTGAGATGATATGTTGGTAAAATATTTAAGGAAAATATTATAAGAGATATATGTATATGAAGGATAATATGTATGGATGGTATTTGGGAAATATATGGGAAAATATAAAAGCAATATATATATATGTGATATACATATACCAACATATACATCACATATGCTTAAGGGATATAGTGGTGTAGGAGAAGTAAGGTTAATTAAATAATTAATAATAATAAAAATAATAATAAAAGGAAAACGAAGAAAGAAAGTCAAAGGGAAAGATATGTGGTGAAGGATATTGGGTATATTTATTTTATTATATATATATATATATGATGAGTAAGGGAAAAGAAGAAAAGATCTTCTTCCCTTCTTCTTCCTTTTCTTTTTGAACGAGAGAGAGAGAGAGAGAGATGGTGATTTCATCCCTATTTACATCAAACCCAAAGGGATTTTGAGAGGATTGAAGATGGTTATTAAAGATTTGGCATATTATCCAAGTAAGTATTCATTTGCTTGTCTTGATTCCTATCGTTTGAGTTGGATTTGATATGGTTATTTGATGATGATGATGAATTGTTGAGATTGTTGAGTAAGGGTTTAGTATAGATGATTTGGGGATTTGAGTAATTGATTCTTGGTGAGGTATATTATGCTTATGATTATGATATATTGAAGTTATTTAAGTGTTAAATAGATGGGTAATTGATGAATATAACCAAGATGTTGATTAAGGGTGATGAAATATGAGTTTTGAAGTGTTGGTGTTTTCATGGATGAAAGTTCGAATTCATGATTTCTGGTCTGACACGACCAGTGACACGGCCGTGTGGTTAGGCGTGTAATCGGTACTGAGTTGGACGTTTGTGACACGACCATTAACACGGCCATGTTACTGAGCGTGTTATAGCTACTGTGAGAAAAAGTAATTGACACGGCCATGAACACTCCCGTGTTGTTGGGCGTGTTAATGTTTCTGTGAGGCAGAATGAGTGACACGTCCAGTGACACGCTCGTGTTACTGAGCGTGTCAAAGCTTCTGTATTGTTGGTTTAGGGCACGATCAGGGACACGCCCGTGTTAATGAGCGTGTCAAGTATTGAGTTTGACCTAGATAGTTATTATTCTTATTTTCTTATGAATATAATTATCTTTGGATTAGGTTTTGAGGAGGTTGTGTTGCATTAACTTTAATGTTGAGAATTCTTGGAAGAGGAAAGGTATAGATTGTTGGGAATAGCTCTTGAGGTAAGTAAAACTTACAAAGATGCATTCTTTTATATGGTTTTTGAGACTTAAAACAATGTTAAGTAATTTATTATATGGTTAATATAATGTGACTAATGTTTTAATTGTATAGTGTAAAAGCTATGGTGATCATTCAAAAAGGTATGTGCAATGTAATTTGTTATGATAAATATTATAATGAGGAATTATATTAATGTGTCTTGAGAAATGATGAAATGTGATATCATTATAGTTGGTAATAATGATTGAAATGAAATAAGTGGACATGTTGTCTATGTGTTTAATGAAATTGATTATGTATACTTGAATGATGAAGTGTTGTAATGTGAATTGAGATATGATCTAAATGACATGTGAAGCCATTGTGATTGGCTATGATGATTTAAATGAGATATAGATCCATGGGGGTTGGCTATAATGATGATAATGAAATGAGAAATGAATTGAGAAAGAAATGTAAAATGATTTTGTGTCTAATATGTTGATTCAAGTTTCAGAGTTCTGAATTTGGCAGGCATGCCTATGAATGTAACAGTCTAGCCGGGTTGAGGATCTCTTCAAATTGAGTTGAATTGAGGTCCAAGAGACTGGGTCTGTTACACTATGAGAAATGTGAAATGATAAATGTGAATTAAAGTAACAGTCTAGCCGGGTTGAGGATCTCCTCGATTAGTCGGGTTGATGGTCCAAGAGACTAGGTCTGTTACAGGTAACAGTCTAGCCGGGTTGAGGATCTCCTCAAGCATGTTGAGTTGATGGTCCAAGAGACTGGGTCTGTTACCCTATCCATGGATAGAGATATATATATATATGTGTATTGCCTACGGGCTCGATGATTATGATTATAGACCAAAGCAGTAACTCTGAACTTTGAATAACATATTAGTGTCTGTTGGGCCCGAGTCTGTCTTTGTTTTCTAAGTGATATATAAGTGATGAAATAAATGAATAATGAAGTCTATGGTTGTCTTGTTGTAAATGTGATTCATGAATGATGAATATTAATGAGGGAATTGTGGTTGATGTTATGAATTATGATATGTGATATGTGTATTGATATATTCGTTGTGATTATTAATGATGGAATTGTGGTTGATGTTATGAATTATGATATGTGATATGTGTATTGATATATTCGTTGTGATTATTAATGATGGAATTGTGGTTGGTGTTTGTTATATATATAATATATGAGAATAGTAGAGATATATGAAAGATGTAATTAAAAAGGGAAACATGATATGCAACTAATGGTATATGGAATTGATATATCATTATATGTCATTAATTCTATAATGTATATTTATATCATATATATATTTGTACTACTAAGCTCTCGGGCTTAGCGCCGATGTTTAATCGCGCGGGTGAGTAGATGGTAGATATGAAGTCTTTCTCTATGCCACGAGTAAAGTAAGAGTTTGCCGAGACCAACTAGAGGGTGATGCATACATGTAAAATTTTAATTATGCAGTATTTCTGACATAAATGTATTCATATGTATAAATGAATTTTGATAAAGATAAGATTACTATATACTTTTAAGATCATTAAAAGTATGATGATTTGGTAAATGCTCTTTTTATTAATGCAATATGGTTAGGACTCAATATAAGGACTTTATTTGTAATGATAAGTGACATCCTTATACTTTGTATACGTACTGTATGTATACCTGTTATATCTATAGTATTTATATAGAGTATTGGGGTGTTACACCTAATCCAAAAATAATAACATACACTTGCTTAGGGATACACATGAGATAATCAAGTTAAGAGTTAACTAGGGCAAACCCTAAACATGACACGCTCAACCACACGGGCGTGTCCCTGACCGTGCACTAACTCCACAACACAGAAGCTTTTACACGCTCGGAACCACGGGCGTGTCATTAGGCGTGTAATACATTCTGCCTCTCTGAAAAATATCAACACGTCCAACAACGTGAGCGTGCTCATGGCCGTGTAAACTCTCCAATCTCACAGTAGCTATGACACGCTCAATAACACGGACGTGTTAATGGTCGTGTCAAACCTACTGCCTCCAACACAATTGACACGCCTAAAACTCTGGACTTGTTCATGGGCGTGTCAGGCCAAAAACTCAGATTCCGGCCAAAACAACAAAACACTTCTTTTCACCAACATCCACTTCAAACAAACTTAACAAAACATACCCAAAAACCATCTTAAACTTACAAAAACACCAAAATAGCTCCACATCTATAACAAACACAAATCACAAATATCATCACAAAACCTTAAACGCAAATACAACACCATCTCTTCCAACCAACTTACTCTTTTCTTCAATCCATCCTTATAATCCATAATCAATTCAATCAAACACTCTTAAACATATCACAATCAAACAACACACCCTTAAATAATCTATCAAACTCAAACACAACTTCAAATAAGCAAAGAAATCAAAAGAGGACTTACCAAAGTAATGAAACTTCTTGAATCATCAACTTGATCACTTAGATCTTCCTTCAATTTGAGCTTAGAACCTTAAAATCCTCTCTTGCTCTCTTGCTTTCTCTTGTCTTTGGATGAGCCGGCCAACACACAAGGAAAAGAAGAAGAAAACATGAAGAAACAAAGTCAAACTTCTCTTTAAATCACCACCAAGTATTCCAAAACAAGGAATTACCTAAACACCCTCTTACAAATTGTTTTGATTTCCTTTAAAGCACTTGCCCTCTTTTAGTAATTTCACATATCACAACTTAAAATATCTTCTTCCCTTGACCACTCATTTGACTTGCATATATGTTATTTATACTTCCATATATACAACATATACACTTTCTTTTAATTTCTTTTCTCTTGCAAATTAACATATACATTCAATCCCATATAAAACAACAACAATATTCAAAACTTCTAAGGCATACATTGGGATATTACAATTCTCCCCCTCTAAAAAGAAATTTCATCCTCAAAATTACCTGTCATCAAGTTCGAAACAACTGAGGGTATTGATCTCGCATTGCTTGCTCACTCTCCCAAGTTGCCTCTTCTCTCCCATGATTCTTCCATAGAACCTTCACCAAAGGCACTTTCTTATTCCTCAACTCTTTCACTTCATGTGCCAGAATAGCAACTGGTTCTTCTTCAAATGTCAGATCTGGACTCACTTCAATAGACTCAATTGGCAAAACATGAGATGGATCCGACCTGTATCTCCTCAACATAGAAACATGGAATACATTATGGATCCTATCAAACTCAGGTGGCAAAGCAAGCCGATAAGCAACTGGTCGAATTCTTTCCAATACTTCATAAGGTCTAATGAAACGAGGACTCAGCTTCCCTCTTCGACCAAATCTCAAAATCTTTTTCCAAGGAGACACTTTCAAAAATACTTTATCTCCCACATTATACTCAATATCTCTCCTCTTCAAATCTGAATAAGATTTCTGTAGGGCCGAAGTTGCTTTCAACCTATCTCGAATCACTTTCACTTTCTCTTTAGTTTCTTTAACCAAATCAGGACCAATCAACTTACCTTCTCCAAGTTCATTCCAATATAGGGGTGTCCTACACCGTCTACCATACAATGCTTCGAATGGTGCCATACCAATGCTGGATTGATGACTATTATTGTAAGCAAATTCCACAAATGGCAAGAATCTATCCCAACTTTCAGAGAAATCAATGACACAGCTTCTCAACATGTCCTCAATAATCTGTATCACTCTCTCTGATTGCCCATCTGTATGCGGATGAAAGGCAGTGCTAAAGTGCAGTCGAGAACCCAAAGCACCATGTAAACTCTTCCAAAACCTTGAAGTAAACCGGGGATCTCGATCAGACACTAAAGAAATTAGGACACCATGCAACTTCACAATCTCATGGATATACAACTCAGCTAACCTCTCCAGAGAATAATCCATCCGAACTGGAAGAAAATGAGCTGTCTTAGTCAACCTATCAACAATCACCGAAATAGCATCATGCTTCCTTTGTGTCAATGGTAGACCAGACACAAAATCCATTGTCACTCTTTCCCATTTCCATTCAGGAACTGATAAAGGTTGAAGTAATCCTGTTGGAACTTGATGCTCAGCTTTTACTTTCTGACATGTGAGACATTTGGGTACAAACTCCGCTATGTCTCTCTTCATACCAGACCACCAGTAACACTGTTTCAAATCATGATACATCTTTGTATTGCCCGGATGCATAGCAAATACTGACTGATGTGCTTCTTCTAAAATAATCCTTCTCAAATTAGCATCATTCGGTACACACAATCTGTTCTTAAACCAAAGACTCCCATCGCTTCTCACAATAAAATCTCGACTCTTTCCATTCTGGTAATCTGAAACAATCTTTTGAAACTTCTCATCAGCTAATTGAACCTCTTTAATCTGATCTAACAATAATGGTTTCAATTGCAACTGTGCCAACAATGCACCATCATCACAAGATACAAAACTAGCATGCAATGCTCTCAATTTAACAAGCAACGAGAGCGAATAAACAGTCAAACCTGCTAAAGACTTCCGACTCAAGGCATCAGCAACAACATTTGCCTTACCAGGATGATAATCAATCAAACAGTCATAGTCTTTAATCAACTCCAACCACCTCCTCTGTCGAAGATTGAGCTCTCTTTGGACACCCAAATATTTTAAACTTTTATGATCTGTATAGATAAAACACTTCTCCCCAAACAAATAATGTCACCAAATCTTCAATGCAAACACAATGGCTGCCAACTCTAAATCATGGGTCGGATAATTGAGCTCATGCGGTTTCAACTGTCGAGAAGCATAAGCTATAATTTTACCTTCTTGCATCAGCACACAACCCAAACCACTATGTGAAGCATCACTGTAAATCACATATGGTTTACCTTCCACAGGTAAAGTAAGAACAGGCGCCTGAGTCAACATTTCTTTAAACTGTTCAAAGCTAGCCTAACATTGATCTATCCACACAAATCTAACTCCCTTTCGAAGTAATCTGGTAAGTGGAGTAGCTATCAAAGAAAATCCTTTCACAAACCGTCGATAATAGCCTGCCAAACCCAGAAAACTTCTAACTTAAGTCACAGACTTTGGTGGACTCCAATTCAAAATAGCTTCAACTTTACTTGGATCAACTCTAATACCCTCTGCTGAAACTATATGACCGAGAAAAGTTACTTGATCAAGCCAAAACTCACATTTCGACAATTTAGCAAACAAGTGCTTCTCTCTCAAAATTTGCAACACAATCCGCAGATGCTTGTCATGTTCCTCCTCATTATGCGAATACACCAAAATATCATCGATAAAAACTACCACAAACTGATCCAAATAGGGCCTAAACACCCTATTCATCAAGTCCATAAAAGCTGCAGGTGCATTCGTCAAACCAAAAGGCATAACTAGAAACTCATAATGCCCATATCTTGTACCAAAGGCTGTCTTAGGAACATCTTCAGCTCTGACCCTCAACTGATGGTACCCTGATCTCAAATCAATCTTGGAAAACACTGCTGCACCCTTCAATTGATCAAAGAGATTATCAATTCTAGGCAAAGGATATTTATTTTTAATGGTCACCTTGTTCAATTGTCTATAATCGATACACAATCTCATAGTACCATCCTTCTTCTTCACAAACAAAACAGGAGCTCCCCACGGTGACACACTAGGGCGAACAAACCCTTTATCCAACAACTCCTGCAACTGCACCTTCAATTCTCTCAATTCAGCAGGTGCCATTCTATAAGGAGTAATAGAGATAGGAGTGGTACCATGCAATAATTCAATACCAAACTCCACCTCTCTCTCTGGAGGTAACCCTGGCAACTCTTCTAGAAACACATCTGGAAACTGTAGGTATACTATCAATTTGCGAACCCCTTACTCTAGTATCCACCACATGAGCAAGATAAGCATCACACCCTTTTCTAATCAACCTCCTAGCTGCAACAGCTGAAACAAACAAGGATGCTAGCTGTCCCTGCTCACTAGATACTATCACCTCTCTACCATCACCAGTTCTCAAAGTAACAAATTTCTTTTTACAGTCTACCACAGCTCCATGTCTAGATAACCAATCCATACCTAGGATCACATCATATTCCTTAAAAGGCATTTCAATTAAATCTCCAAGAAACTCCTCACCTTGCACTTCTACTGCACTATCTCGGTGCACCTTGCTAACAATCACACTATGCCCTAAAGGATTTGTCACCAATACATCAAATCCCAGGGATTCAGCATGCAATTCAGACACAGGCAAAACAGATGCACTAATATATGAATGTGTGGATCCAGGATCAATCAAAGCAAGTACTGAAATACCAAATAAGGAGAAAGTACCAGCTATGACTGCTGAAGCATCTGGTTGCCTCTGCATCACATAAATCCTCTGAGAAGATCCAGCCTCCTCTGGTCTACTCTCCCTGGATGTAGAACCTCCTCTAGAACTGAACCCAGATCTACCTCCTCTACTGACATTTCTGCCTCCTCGACCTCCCCTCACACTAGGTCGAGAAGCTGCAGAATCTACTAACATCTGCTCCTGCCTCTCAGGACAATCTCTAACAAAATGATCAGGCAATCCACATCTAAAACATATCCCGGCTACACCTGTCTTCCAACAAGTACCACCAAGTGGCCTACCACAATGAATACATATGGGTAGAGTGGATCTCTGAATCACTGGGGTCGGAGCACTCGCCACTGAAACTATAGGTCTCGATCTCTGCCTCTTAAACTGTACTGACCTACCGGCTGGCCTCTGACTCCTACTAATCCGAGGAACAAAACTTCCTTTACCTCTCTTCACAGATGAAGACCCTACTTCAAGTTGGGGTTTCCCAACCCTGATCTCTTCCTTAGAAGCAGCCGCTGCAATACCCCCTGGGCTCTCTCTACACTCCGAGCTGCTGCAACCAACTGGGAAAAATCATGATATCTAGATCCTGCCACAAGACACATAATAGAGGGCCTCAATCCTTTATCAAATCTCCTGCATCTATCAATCTCATCAGATATAATACCCCCAGCATAATGGCTCAACCGGATAAACTCAACTTCATATTCTGTTACGGTCCGGTTGTCCTGTTTCAAGCTTAGAAACTCCATTTTCTTCACATCTTTATACTCCCTCGGAGTGTACTTCAATTCAAACTCTCTTAGAAAATCAGCATAGGACAATGTAGGTGGATCATCCATAGCATGGGGTACTGTCTTCCACCAATCATATGCGTCCTTCTGCAACAATGATCTTGCATAATCAAATTTTTCTTCTGGAGTGGCTTGCAACTGAATAAATATTCTCTGTACTTTATCTAGCCACTGCTCAGCTATAGCTGGATCAATAGTACCCAAAAAATCTTCTGCTCCATACTTCCTTAATTTATCATACTATCTCACTAATGCAATGCAATGTCACACATTTAACAATAGAGACAACCTCATAGGTGGAAAGATAATATCACATCTTCATATTTCATAAATCATACACATATAAACATATCACATTTCAAAGTCATTCCATAGATCTTATTATTCAATTATTTTACCATTAATGAATCACATTTAAACAAAGACAAGCATGGGCCCAAAAGACACTAATATGTCATTCAATTTTCAGAGTTAATGCTTTGGTTTTGTTATCAAATTTATCATTATCATTATCCCAACTAGGCTTCAAGGATTAGGTTCAACCAAGCTTCAAGGGGAACAAAGCATGCTAAGTATCAACCCAACTTGGCTTCAAGAACCAACCCAACCTAGCTTCAAGGGTTGTAACATCTCAATTAGGCTTTAAGGATTAGACCCAACCAAGCTTCAAAGGGAGTAAAACATGTTAAACTTCTACCCAACTTGGCTTCAAGGATCAATTCCAACCTAACTTCAAGAGATTGTTACTAATAGGAATGCCACCAATCAATAAAACTCTGAAAATGGAATAACACATTAGACACACAATTCATTCATTATTTCATTATCAATTAGGCAAACATGCCTCATTAATGTCATTATAGTCAATCACAATGGCTTTATATTCCATCACATCTCAATCCACATTATAACAATTCATCTTTCAAATACACAATCATTTACATCATCATATCCTTCACATTATACACATAGCATCATTGATATAAACATAACAAAGTACATTATTCATATAAGTCAACAATGTAATAATGCAATATTTGTACTTACCTCAATAACAATTCACACAACTCTAAACACTTCCTTTTCCAAGATTCTTTTACCTCTTAGATCAATGACAAATCACTTTCTTCAAGACCTAATCCAAAAATAATAACATACACTTGCTTAGGGATACACATGAGATAATCAAGTTAAGAGTTAACTAGGGCAAACCCTAAACATGACATGCTCAACCACACGGGCGTGTCCCTGACCGTGCCCTAACTCCACAACACAGAAGCTTTTACACGCTCGGAACCACGGGCGTGTCATTGGGCGTGTAATACATTCTGCCTCTCTGAAAAATATCAACACGTCCAACAACGTGAGCGTGCTCATGGCCGTGTAAACTCTCCAATCTCACAGTAGCTATGACACGCTCAATAACACAGACGTGTTAATGGTCGTGTCAAACCTACTGCCTCCAACACAATTGACACGCGTAAAACTCTGGACGTGCTCATGGGCGTGTCAGGCCAAAAACTCAGATTCCGGCCAAAACAACAAAACACTTCTTTTCACCAACATCCACTTCAAACAAACTTAACAAAACATACCCAAAAACCATCTTAAACTTACAAAAAAACCAAAACAACTCCACATCTATAACAAACACAAATCACAAATATCATCACAAAACCTTAAACGCAAATACAACACCATCTCTTCCAACCAACTTACTCTTTTCTTCAATCCATCCTTATAATCCATAATCAATTCAATCAAACACTCTTAAACATATCACAATCAAACAACACACCCTTAAATAATCTATCAAACTCAAACACAACTTCAAATAAGCAAAGAAATCAAAAGAGGACTTACCAAAGTAATGAAACTTCTTGAATCATCAACTTGATCACTTAGATCTTCCTTCAATTTGAGCTTAGAACCTTAAAATCCTCTCTTGCTCTCTTACTTTTTCTTGTCTTTGGATGAGCCGGCCAACACACAAGGAAAAGAAGAAGAAAACATGAAGAAACAAAGTCAAACTTCTCTTTAAATCTCCACCAAGTATTCCAAAATAAGGAATTACCTAAACACCCTCTTACAAATTGTTTTGATTTCCTTTAAAGCACTTGCTCTCTTTTAGTAATTTCATATATCACAACTTAAAATATCTTCTTCCCTTGACCACTCATTTGACTTGCATATATGTTATTTATACTTCCATATATACAACATATACACTTTCTTTTAATTTCTTTTCTCTTGCAAATTAACATATACATTCAATCCCATATAAAACAACAACAATATTCAAAACATCTAAGGCATACATTGGGATATTACAGGTTATGCCTTTTGGATTGACAAATGCTCCAGCAGCATTCATGGATTTGATGAAAAGGGTGTTTAGACCCTATCTAGATCAGTTTGTGGTGGTTTTTACTGATGATATTTTGGTGTATTCGCATAATGAGGATCATGACAAGCATTTATGAATTGTATTGCAAATTTTGAGAGAGAAGCAATTGTATGCTAAGCTATCTAAATGTGAGTTTTGGCTTGATCAAGTGACTTTTCTCCGTCTTGTGGTTTCAGCAGAGGGTATAAGAGTTGATCCGAGTAAAGTTGAAGCTATTTTGAATTGGAGTCCACCGAAGACAGTGACTGAAGTTAGAAATTTTCTGGGTTTAGCAGGCTATTATCGACGGTTTATGAAGGGTTTTCTTTGAAAGCTACTCCACTCACCAGATTACTTCGAAAGGGAGTTAGATTCGTGTGGACAGATCAGTGTCAAGCAAGCATTGAGCAGTTGAAGAAGATGTTAACTCTAGCTCCTGTGCTTACCCTGCCTGTGGAATGTAAACCATATGTGATTTACAGTGATGCTTCATATAATGGTTTAGGTTGTGTTTTGATGTAGGAGGGTAAAGTCATTTCTTATTCTTCTCGATAATTGAAGCCGCATGAGCTAAATTACATGACAAATGATTTGGAATTGGCAGCCATAGTTTTTGCTTTGAAGATTTGGCAACATTATTTTTATGGGGAGAAGTGTTTCATTTATATGGATCACAAGAGTTTGAAATACTTGAGTGTTTAGAGAGAGTTGAATCTTCGGTAGAGATGGTGGTTGGAGTTGATTAAAGACTATGATTGTTTGATTGATTATCATCCTTGTAAGGCAAATGTTGTTGGTGATGCCTTGAATAAAAAATCTTTGACAGGTTTGACTATTTTTTCGCTCTCATTGCTTGTTGAGTTGAGAGCGTTGCATGCTAGTTTTGAATAATGTGATGATGGTGCTTTGTTGGCTCAGTTGCAATTGAGACCGATGTTGCTGGATCATATTAGAGAGGCTCACTTGGTAGAGAAGAAAATCTAGAAGATTGTTAAGGAATGCCAAACGGAGGAGAGCCGAGATTTTCTTGTGAGAAGTGATGGCAGTTTGTGTTACAAAGATAGGTTGTGTGTTCCTAATGATGCAAGATTGAAAAAGATAATTTTGGAGGAAGCACATCTGTCGGCTTTTACTCTACACCTTGGGAATACTAAGATGTATCATGATTTGAAGAAATATTATTGTTGGTTAGGTATGAAGAGGGACATAGCGGAGTTTGTATCCAAATGTCTCACTTGTCAGAGAGTGAAGGCCAAGCACCAAGTTCCTTCGGGGGTTGCTCCAACCCTTATCAGCGCCAAAATGGAAATGGGAGTGAGTAACGATGGATTTTGTGACTAGTTTACCTTTGACTCAGAAGAAGCAGGATGCAATTTGGGTGATAGTTGATCGGTTGATGAAGATAGCTCATTTTCTTCCAGTTCAGATGGATTTTTCTCTCGAGAAGTTGGCTGAGCTGTATATCAGTGAGATAGTGAGATTGCATGGAGTCCCAATTTCTTTGGTGTCGGATCGAGTTTCCCGTTTTACTTCGAAATTTTGGAAACGTTTGCATGATGCTTTGGGTTCTCGGTTGCATTTTAGCACTGCTTTCCATCCTCAGACAAATGGGCAGTCAGAGAGAGTGATACAGATTTTAGAGGATATGTTGAGAAGTTGTATCATTGATTTCTCTGGGAGTTGGGACAGATTCTTACGACTGATTGAGTTTGCCTATAATAACAGTCATCAGTTCAGTATTAGAATGGCACCTTATAAGGCATTGTATGGTAGAAGATGCAGGACGCCTCTATGTTGGGATGAGGTTCGAGAAGGTAAGTTGGTTGGTCCCGATTTGATTAAAGAAAAAAAAGAGAAAGTTAAGATAATTCGGGATTATTTGAAAGCAGCCTCAGATCGGCAGAAATCATATTCAGATTTGAAGAGGAGAGACATAGAGTTCAATGTAGGAGATAAAGTATTTTTGAAAGTGTTTCCTTGGAAGAAAATTTTGAGATTTGGCCTGAAAGGGAAGTTGAGTCCTCATTTCATTGGACCTTATGAGATACTAGAGAGAGTTGGACCAGTGGCCTATAGACTCACTTTGCCGCCTGAATTGGATCGAATTCACAATGTCTTACATGTCTCTATGCTACAGAGGTACATATCAGACCATTCTCATATTTTGTCAGTGAATCTATTGAGGTGAGTCCGAATTCGACTTTTGAAGAAGAACCAGTGGCTATTTTGGCACATGAAGTGAAAGAGTTGAGAAATAAGAAAGTGCCACTTGTGAAGGTTCTTTGGAAGAATCATGCTAAGGAAGAGGCAACTTGGGAGAGTGAGCAAGTGATGCGAGATCAGTATCCCCAGTTGTTCCATACTTAAGAGCAGGTAATTTCGAGGATGAAATTTATTTGTAGAGGGGGAGAATTATAATATCCTGAATGATACCCTAAAATTTTGGAAATGCTAATTGTTGAAATTTAATTAAATGATTTAAAGTGTATATATGATTAAGTGGAAAGAAAGGAGAAAGGGAAGTGTGTATATGTTGTATATATATACAACATATACAAGTCAACATTTTAATAATAAGGTCAAAAGATATTTTAATTAATTAAATATCAAATATTGATAGTGGAAGATGATTTTTGTTTATTATATTATAATAACAATTTAATTGCTTGGTGGAGATTAAGTGGGGATTTATGTGGTTAAGTGAAGTGGAGTGGTTTTGACTATTTTCATCATCTTCTTCTTTCTTCTCCAAGATGGCCGACCACCACCATTAGCAAAGGAAAGAGAGAAATTGTTGCTTGCTAACTCAAGAAATTGAAAGATTTCAAGTGATCAAGTTGGAGTTTTAAGGATTTTTCTTCATATATGGTAAGTTTCCAACTGGTTTCTTTGATTTCCTTTGAGTTTGTGCTAATGAGTTTGTTGGATGTTGATGTAGTTGTGTTTATGGTTGATTTGGTATGTTTTAAGTGTTTTGTCTAGTTAACTTTGATTTTGGGGTTGGATTGAAGAAAAAGGTTAAGTTTGGTGAAGAAAATAAGAGTTGTGGATTGTGTAAGTTTTGAGTTGTGAAATATGGTTGTGATTGTGTTTTGTTGTTTATAATTGAGTTGTTTTCATGTTATGCAAGTTTATTGTGGTATATTGATGGATTTGGTTGAGTTTGTGTGGTGATGATAAGATGATGAAAGATTTTTGTTGAAAGTGGCATTTTTGGTGTCGATGGTTCTGTTTTCAGGGCTATTGACACGTCCAGTGACACGCCCATGTCATTAAGCATGTCATAGCTTCTGTGTTAGAAGAGGATTGACATGTGCAGTGACATGCCCATGTCACTGAGCGTGTCAAGGCTTCTGTGTTCAGGGTTTAGGGCACGGTCCGGGACATACCTGTGTTGTTGAGCGTATCATGTGTAGAGTTTTCCCTTGATAGTTCTCTTCCTTATTTTCTTATGTGTATCACTAAGTGAGTATGTATAATCACATTTGGATTAGGCTTTGAAGAGATTTGAGTTACTCCAATCCAAGTGTTGAAGGATATCATGGAAAAGGACATTGGGATTGGTGTTTGTTGCTCTAAGAGGTAAGTACCAACCTTAAATGATTCAATACATTTACATAACTTTGGGACTTAACACATTTGGTTGGAAAATGTGTTAAGCTACCTACTATATTGTTGGTGCATGAGAATAATGCTATGATTTGCATAATGTGATCTATGTGAAATATATGATGATGATTCAAAATGTATGGATAATGCAATTTGTTATGCATAGACTAATGATAGTGTGTGAAGCCATTGGTGATGGCTATATTGAAATAAATGGGATATTTAAGGCATTGTGCTTATAATGATCATGAGAAAATGAAAAAGGATTTGATAATGAAATTATGAAAGAATTGTGTGCCTAGTATGTTATTTAATTTTTAGAGTTTTGTTGTTGGTCGCATGCCTAAAAAGTAACAATCCCTTGAAGCTAGGTTGGGCTTGGCCCTTGAAGCCTAGTTGGGTGTTACATGATGTAGTAGACCCTTGAAACTGGGTTGGGCCTAGTCCTTAAAGCCTAGTTGGGATGTTACATATGAGGTAATCCTCATTGTGATTATGATTCATCTTCGGGCTAGATAAATTTGATTATTAGACTAAAGCAGTAACTGTAATATCCCAAAGTATGCCCTAAAAGTTTTGGAATTATTGTTGTATTTGGATTTAATGTATAAGTTTAATGGAAAGAGAAAAGAAGATAAGTTAATTAAAAGGAAATATTATAAGAGATAGATATATATGAAGGATGATAAGTATATATGGTATTTGAAAAAAGCGTGGGAAATATAAAAGCAATATATAAGACATATACATATATCAACATATACATCACATATACATGATGTATATATTGGTGTTGGAAAAGTAAGTGTATATAATTAATTAATTAATAATAATAATAATAATAATAATTATTATTATAATAATAATAATAATAATAATAATAATGATAATAATGATAATAATGACAAGAGAAAAAGAAGAAAAGAAAGTCAAAGGGAAGGATAAATTGTGGTGGAGGATTTTTGGGATATTTTATTATATTATTATATATATATATAAAAGATAAGTTGGAATAAAGAAAGAAGATTTTCTTTCTTTCTTGATTTTCTTTCTTTCTTCTTCTTCTTCTTCTTCTTATTCTTGAATGTGGAAAGGGAGAGAGAGAGAGAGAGAGAGATGTGATTTTATTTACATACACATCAAATTCATAAGGGTTTTGAGAGAATTGAAGGTGGATATTGAAGATTTGGCAAAATATTCAAGTAAGTATTCATTTCCTTGTATTGATTTCTATTGATTGAGCTTATATTTGATATGGTTAGTGTGTGAAGATGATGATAATGAAAGATTGAAGTATATAGATATGTTGAATTGGTATTTAGATGATGATAAAATGGTTATTTGTGAGGATGATGATGGATTGTAGAAATTGTTTAGTAAGGGCTTAATATAAATGAGTTGGGGGAATTGAATAATTGATATATGGATGATGTATATAATGATTATTATTATGATATGTTGAAGTTATATAAGTGTTAGATTAATTGGTAATTGATGTATGTTATGAGTTTGACCAATTATTATCTTGTATTTTCTATATGTTTGTGTTTATTGAAGTTAAAAACACAGAATACATGAGTTTGGTCCGAAACAGAGGCAAAATGGATGCCACGGTTGTGGCAAGTGAGTGCCACGGTCGTGGCAAGTGAGGGATACGACCGTGGGGACTTAGATAACCCACGGCCGTGGGGTTGTGAGGCCACGACCGTGGGGACTTAGATAAGGGTTTTGGTTTGTAATTTGTGATCTATGAGTCTAGTATGAGACTAATAGGTGAATAATTGTATTGGAATTCATGTGTATTTGTAAATAAGTGTGTATTATTCCTTTTGGATTAGGTTGTGAAGAGGTTGAGTTGCCCTAATCCATATAGTGAAGAATTCTTGGAAGAGGAAGTGTATAAATTGATGTGAGTTGCTCTTGAGGTAAGTACAAACTTACATGGATGCATTCTTTTACATGATTTTGAGACATAACACATTTGGTTATAAATGTGTTAAGTAATCTACTATATTGTTATTACTATTTGATTAATGTTATGATTTGTATAATGTGAAAGATATGATGATCATTCAAAATGTATGTTCAATGCATTTGGTTATGAATACTTTAATGATGAATTGCTTTAATGTGAATTGAAATATGATGAGATGTGAAGCCATTGTTGTTGGCTATGATAGTGCAAATGAAATATTTGGGGCATGGTTGCCTATTTGATTATGGAAGATGAAATGTGAAATGAAATGAGAAATGAATTGAGAAAGAGATTGATAAAGAGATAAATGAAATAATTGTGTGCTTAATATGTTATTCAATTTTCAGAGTTCTGGGTTTGGTGGCATGCCTATGAATCATTGGATAGGTGAAAAGACCAGGTCGTAAGCCGAGTCCAGCTGAAAAATGTGAAATGTGATGTTTTTGGGGTGAAAAGACTGGGTCGTAAGCCTCAAAAACAAATTCTTAAAGCTAGATTGAGTGAAAAGACTGGGTCGTAAGCTCAAATCTAGTTGATTATCCATGGATAAATGTATTGATGATTGTGATCATGGACCAAACAGTAACTCTGAAAGTTGAATGGCATATTAGTGTCTTTTGGGCCCATGCGTGTCTTTGTTTCAATGTGATTTATGAATGGTGAAACGATTGAATAAAGTAATGGAATGTAATTTTATGAAGTATGTTATGATTACAATACATAAGTAAATTATTGAAAAGAAATATGGCCTGAGAAGCTATGTTGAAAGATGAGATTCTGAAAGTATAATATGACATGTAATATGTATATGGATGTGGACATTGTGAGTATTATTTTATGAATGTTCTAATAAGTTATGGAATTTTGGTTTATGTTAATGATATATGTATATATGTATATAATTATGAGATTAGTAGAAACATATAAAAAGTGTAATTGAAATGGGAAAACATGATAAGAAAATAATGATACATGAAGTTAATAAATGAGTATGATTTTCTGTAATGTATGTTTATAATATTTATTTGTACTACTAAGCTTTCGAGCTTAGCGCGGTTGTGTAAATTGCGCAGGTGAGTAGGTGGTTGATCTGAAGTCAAATTGTTATGCCACGTAAAGGGTAAGAGTATTTCGAGACCAACTAGAAGGTGGTGCATACATGTACAATTTAATTATGTTGTATTTTGATAAAAATGTATTCATATGTATAAATGAATTTTGGTAAAAACAAGATCATTATATATATGTAATATCATTACAGGTATAATGAGTTTGTAAATGTTCTTTAAATAAAATGTATTATGGTTTGGAACTAGAGTGAAGGTTTTTAATCTGAAATGAAAAGTGACATTCTTATACTTTATATACGTACTGCATGTATACAAGGTTTATGTATAGTACTGATATATAGTATAGGGCTGTTACAATTATTTTGGTATCAGAGCTTAGGTTTGAGATTCTCGGCCTAAGTAGATTTAAAACAAAATGAGGAAATTTTTTTAAAAAAAAAAGTGAAAGTGAAATTGTGATACATGCATATGCATTAACACCTAGGTTGGTCTCGGAAGTGGCATTATGTGATTTGTAGTATATTTGAATTATATGAGATGGATGATAGTGTGTGAATGAGGTTTTATATGAAAGTAAAGCTAGAGAAAGAAATGATATAGGAAAATTTGTACAAGTATAATTGATAAATTAAAGAATTGAAGTTTACTTCAGTAAAGTAACTTTTGAAATTTTTTATTATGGAAGTATGCTTGTGAAAAAGGTCATAAAGAAATGAATATGAGAATAATGTTGGAAATGAGTTAAAAAAAATCAAGATTAAAAGTAATTACTCATTTCTCTAAAGTTTGGATCTCTTTCTAATAAAGCTTATGTTTGGATTGCTAGAGAGAGGAAATATTGTTTGAATGTTAAAATGGATATGAAGGGTATACTAAATGCTTTTAAAAACAAATGTGAGAGAGATGTCACATTAGGAATGTGACTAGGATGTATGTGAAGTGTTATTATGGTTAGAATGTATATATTTGTTGTGTTGACGAATAATTTAAGTTATGTTAAAAGAATGAGAATGATAATGTTCTATGAAAAGTAATAAATGTTAAATTTGTATAAATTATATGTAAAAGAGAAATTAAATAAAATTGCATGATTATGTGTTTACATGTATAGGATATGTGAGATGAGTTTTTCGATATGAATGTAATTGTATTATGTAAGAAATGTGGAAAGTAAGTCACATTATGAATGTGACCTATGAATATGTAGGTGGTATAACTACTGGTCTAGTGGTATTGAGAATGATATTGCATGTATTAATGAACCTAAGAGAGATTAGGTCCTGACCTGCGCAGAGCTAGACTATGTGATGAAATTGAGAGTGAGAATGGATTCGAGTAACACTGGAAGGTGAAATTGTTATGGTAATCACTGAACTTGATGATCATATAATATTTTGAATCCCAAAGTATTTACATGTGGAAAGGTTCTATGTATATGTTTATAATAAGAGATTGTAAGGAAAAAGGGGAAGTATAATGTATAAAATTTTTTAGAAGAGATAGATTAGAAATGGAGTAACAAATGGAAATTTTGTAAGATTTACATATGATCGAATATGTATACATAAGAAATGTTAATAGTAATATTGTTGAAACATGAATTAGGCTAATGATGATCATATAATCAAGTGCAAATTGGGTTGAAACGGAGTTGAAATGTGTTAACTCTTGGGGTAGCAAAAGTTTAGAGAATGAATATGTAATCCTTGCGATACAAACTTAGCATTGTAATTGGAAAGGTTGGAAGCAGAATAATAGAGGGACAGTATTGATTCATTAGCCATAGGCGCGACCATTAATCTCCTAGGGCTATATGATTTGTTTAGTATATCTGGCCGGTTAGTTTTGTTATCCACAGATTTGGGACTGAGATAACATGACTGTAGTACAATTTTTGTGAGATTGATAATTATGCTTCTAGAAATTGTTTATAATTATAGAAAGTATGGAAGAAAAGAGAACTGTGAAAATGTTTTGATTTATGGATAATGTGATAAAAAGGTAATTATTGTAAAAATAGTAATGGTATGAAATGTGAGGAGATGCTAAATGGAAGAAATTACTAAATGTGATTAAAAGTTATACTGAATATGTTTATGGTATAAAGTGAATAAGTGGATGGACTTAAGGTTTAAGTGAGTGAACTATGGGTAATAAATATGGTATGAGAATTTTGTGGAAATTGTACTAAGATAATAGAAAATAAATGTTGCGCTCGAATTAACTCTACCACAAAGCGTCGCTCGCAAGTATACGAGGTAGCTGTAGCAAAGGTGATCGCCCTAAGGTCATCTCACAAGGAAGCTAAAGTAGCTAATTGATTATCAGATTATAAATAACAAGTAATTAATAAATTTAGATTGCTATCAATTAAAGAAAACAGATTGATCGAAGTTTAAAACAAATAAAAGTAAACTGGACTGATGTATTGATTCACTTAATAGAATGGTCTAGGGTTTGCACTTCTCTACTACTTATTTGTATGAACAGTTATTCCTCCTAACTAATTTAATTTCAAAGATTAAATCTCAAGCAACTTAATTAATTGAATAAAGGAAATAAGCTCTCGCATTCAAACGTCTCTCAAATAATCTTGTTTCAATTGAAATAATCTTTTCCTAGGTTATATCTCTAATTCACCTAAGTCCTTAATTGAATTGTTCTAGCATTAGACTTCATCTCTCAATCCATCATCTAATACCTAAAACACATAATTGGTGGCCAGTCAATTATATATTAGCAATAATCCATTCAAATAAGGCTAAAGAAACAATTAAGTCAAGAGTAATAACCAATTCATACAATCATAGCAGATCCATACAAACCCTAGACTAGATCGAATTAGTTCATAATGCTATCAAACATACTCATCTCATTAATATTCAAAGAAATCAATTTAGACATGATAATATCCATAAATACAGTTCCAATGAAATTAAAGAGATAAAGTTCAAGAACAAAACCAAGTTACAAACTCCTTGAAGCTTCTGAAAAATCTCTTGTTCAAATCTTGCAAGAAGGATGCATCAATGGCTAGAACAAATCTAATCTAAGCTAGATTAATCAAAGTGTAATCAAAATCAAAGAAAACAAGATATTAAAATCCTAAAACTCCCTTTGACGGCTAAACAACTCTCAAACTCTCAACAACCAACTCAAAACCCTAACTTTAATATTTATACGAAACCTCCGCGCGTCTTCATTAATCCATGAGTGACACGGCCAGGTTGAAGGAGACTTGGCTGTGTCTGAGGTCTTTGGTCCATGAGAGACATGGCCAGGTTGAAGGAGACACGGCCGTGTTGGAGGTGCAATGGAGGGACATGGCCACAAGCCTGGACGTGTCCCTTGCTTGTGTTCGCTTCTGTGTGATTTTCTTCTTTTCTTCTTTGGTTGAGTGACACGGCTGTGTTGGAGGAAGCTTGGCCGTGTCGGACTATTTTGGAGGGACACGGCCACAAGCTTGGCCGTGTCCCTTGCCAGTGTCTTTTACTGCTTGATTTCCATCTTCTTTTGCTTTGGACTTGAGTGAGACACGGCCAAGCTAACCAATCCTGGCCGTGTCTGAGCTTTTTGAAGGGACACGGCCAGTGACTTGGCCATGTCCCTTGAGTGTGTCCACCTCTGTGTCTTGTGGCTTCTCTTTGGCTTGATATGGGACACGGCCAGTGGCTTGGCCGTGTCCTCTGCATGTGTCAGCTACTATCCATTGATTTCTTCTCTTGATTCCTTAGTTTTTTCCTTCCTTAGCATAGTTCACCTAGTACAAAACTTGAAACAACTTTAAACCAGAATTAAATAAACAATAACCAACAAAGCATAAACACACTATAAAAACTAGAACAAAAATGACAAAAACACTGAAATAAATTAAAACTACCAAAATTAATGAAAACACTAAATAAACCGATTAGAACTAACAAAATACCTAAATAAAAAAATAATTATCATAATAAATAAGACACAAATCTATAACAAAAACTAATAAAACAACTATCCCACACTTAAAACTTTGCTTGTCCTCAAGCAAATTCACATGGCATAAATTAAAAACTCAAACAACTTTAACTATAATTCCAGTATATAAGATGAAATCCTTCAAGACTCAGACATAAATAATTGCAATTTCCTTCAATCAAGATTTTCTTAACTTATTCATTAATCCAGACATACAAATCTCATCTCTCATCTAAGTGTTTCACTCGATTTCAAAAGTTAATTAACTCAAACCACTCATGACTGCATACTACCATAAACTTGCTTAATTATCCAATCTCCCTCACTGATTTTCTCAAGAAATAATCCGAAGGTCTTTTATTTGGATGTAATGGGGCTAAGGTGCAGGTGTGAGAAAAGAAATTTAAGCTGGAGCATCAGGAAATGGAGTATCTAAATTAGACAATACTCTTGCTAAGAAACTCATAACTCCCTCAAATGGCATACTCTCCAACCCTTGATACTTTCACATACTTGCATACTTCAAGAAAAATACATGAGTCAACATTCCTCTAGTGCTAGAAAATATATGAATTTTTTTTTATATATATATCTCTTTTTTTATTTATTTTTATTTTTATTTTCTCTTTTTCTTTTTCTTTTATTTTTATCATCATTTTTTTAATATATATATACAAAATATGAACTTGCATGGAACATCTAGCTTAAAATGTAGAGGAAAAGAAAAATCAACTCTGAATCAAATACAATGTGCAAAGTATGCATTTCAACCCCAAATAGCAATACTATATTTTATATTAATTTTTTTTTTTACTTGCTTACCCCACACTTTGAAATAAACCACCCTATTGTCATATCATAAAACTCCATTCCTTAATGCAGGTATGATGATAATAAGAGAATGTTAAGTTGAGAATTGTGTTGTTCAAACGAGAAAAAGATCAAAGGCTCAACTTGGCTCACTAAGGAATTCAATATTAAGGGAAGTCTTTTTAAGCTAAAGGGCTAACCTAATTTGCCTTCATCATTTTAAAACTTGAGATAAAATCATAATGTGAGTTCAATTAGTATGCAAAAGCAAGCTCTAGAGATGCAAAATCATGAAGGTGCACACTTAAGAAAAGAAAATGAACTGATAATAATATTCAATTTATGAGGCTCAAAACTCACATAGGTGGGTTTTCAAAGATTTATATGTCATGAATTGCAAAATGTGAAAATTAACCCTGAATGAATTCAAATGCTAATCTCTATGCTAATTCTAAAGTCTCAACTATAATGCTATAATCACAGAAAAGATCAATAAATTTTCAACAATTATGCCATGCACACACACAATAAAACACATCAAGACAAACAAAACAAAAATTAAAGAAAAGCTAAAAGATTACCCCACACTTTTGAATTTACATTGTCCTCAATGGAAAACAAGAATAATAAAGAGAAAGAGTTAAGTACAACCTGTCTTCCATCGTACCCTGGTGAGGCAAAACCTAACTTTCCATCACAAACACAAATGTTCAAAAATAAACAAAATACAATAAATAAAAATAAAATATCCAAAATATAAAATCTTAACATTAAAAACAAAAACGAAAAATAACAAAAATACAATAAACACAATAAAGCAAGGAACTCAAAATCTACGGTGAAGGCGGATGTGAAGAGGAAGCAGCCGAGGGATGGAGACTCAAAATCTTTGCAAGGTTGCTATTAATCTGTTCCAACTGCTGCTAGATCGCAACATGGTTACTATCCACCTTGCCATCCAATGCCTCAATCCTATTAAGTATTTCTTGATTACCCGAGACCAGAGCATCTTCATCTAAACCAAGAGAATCTGCGTCAGACTCCTCTTGAACCCATGCTCTCCTCTGCCTGTCCCCTGGATCTTCTGGCTCAGCTGAAGCCATCATATAAGCCCCTTTTCTATGCACCACCATGTGCATCTTCTCTAGTGTAGCTAAATCCAAGGAGTCATTACCCAAAATTCTAGTCATGTGACTGGTACTCGGGTCAAAAACATCAATAAGGGCTACTGCTAACGTTGTAATCAATCCTCCAATACAAATTGCCCCCTCCTTTTATTGGCTACACTATCTAAAACATCAGCTAACCAATAGCCGGAACTAACAGGCACTGCATTACAAGCACAATCCAAGAAAAATAGCTCACTCAATTCCACCACACCCAGGCTCTCCTTCCTAGCAAAGAATCCGCAGGACATAAAACGATGCAAATACCTCAAAGCGGGATTGCTCAATTTAGATGCTTTGGCCAATTTGGCCACATAAGTCCCCAATCCTAATGCTCCCCAAGCAAATTGTTGTTTAAACTCTTTAAGTACCGACCTTTCCCCATGTTGATGGAAACCATATATAACATTCAATTGTTCAATATTAATCACAAACGATTTCCCAAGCAATCTAAAACTCATCCTAGTGCAAATTTTTTGTTCATCTCTTTCAACCTTAAGAGATGTCAAAAATTCCAAACTCAGCTCTTGAAACTGCAAAGGTCGCAAGGAGACTAGGTTCTCCCACCCAAGAATTTGCACATAACGATAAAAATTAGTCCTAATTTGCAGAGCATCAAGGGATTCATCATTTACATACCTCCTCGGGAAGAAACCCCGAGCCAAAAGATTTGCTCTCTTCAAAGATGAAACTGATGAAGATGAAGAAGCCCCTTCAGTTGTAGGTCTCTTCTTCTTGTGGTGTGAAACTATCTTTGTTCTTGGCATCTTGAGAAATTTGAAAAATTCAACACCAAAACTTGATTAAATCGATCTTTTGTGAGAGAAAGAGAAGTTTTAACAGATTAATTCTAGTTTTGGTGAAGAAAAATGAGGTTTAATGGAGGATTTGGAGCTTGGAAGCACAAGTAATGGAGGTTGCGAGAGAGAGAAAATGAGAAAGCGAGAGAGACAACAAACAGGAAATTAGGGATTGAATGAGGATAAAGTGCAAAAATTGAGTTTTTAAAGAGTAAAAGTGAGGGGACACGGCCGTGTTGGGGTGAACTTGGCCGTGTCTAGTGTGCGAAATTGAAGAGACACGGCCAAGTCTTGGTGGACATGGTCGTGTCCCATGGGTGTGTCCTCTACTGTAAGAAAAACTTGCAAAAAACAAAAGAAAATTGATTTGGTGAAGCTTGGCCGTGTCTCATGTGACACGACCAAGGGACACTACCAAGCTCCTTGGCCGTGTCACCCACTATGAACATTGTGCAAAAATTTTTTTTTTGTTGAGGCTTGGCCGTGTCCCATGTGACACGGCCAAGCTCCTTGGCCGTGTCTCCTTCTGCCACTTTTAACAAATTAATTTTTTATTATTATTTTTATTTTATATCACCAAATCTCAAAGAAATTGCAAACTCTTCTTCGATCAATCCTGAAACACATTAGAAAAATAAAAACCGATCAAAGCACCCATTCCATTTATTTAAACAAACATAAAATCAAAATTTGCTAAATTTAAAATTACAATATGAAAAAGAAATGCAAATTGATGGGTTGCCTCCCATTTAGCGCTTCTTTAATGTCATATAACTGGACATACTGCAAAACTTAGGGATCCTGGATCAAAGTGCTGTCACTGATCCTCACTTCTTGAAATCCTTCATTATATGGCTTAACTCTCTGTCCATTTACTTTAAAAGTCTCATTTGTTCGAGAGTTAAGCAATTCAATAGCACCAGAAAGATATACCTTGGTTATCTCAAAAGGACCACTCCATCGAGACTTGAGTTTACCTGGAAACAGACGGAGTCGAGAGTTAAAAAGTAAAACTTTCATACCTGGACTCAATGTCTTTCACACTATAATTCTGTCATGAAGTGCTTTAGTGCAATCCTTGTAAATCCTCGAGCTCTCATATGCCTCATTCCTCAGCTCATCTAACTCTGAAATTTGCAGAAATCGTTCTCGTTTTGCTTTGTCCAAGTCCAAATTCAGAGTCTTGATTGCCCAATATGCTTTTTGCTCCAACTCCACTGGTAAGTGACAAGCTTTTCCAAAGACCAATCGGTATGGACTCATACCAAGAGGAGTCTTGAAAGCAGTCCGATATGCCCATAGTGCATCATGCAATCTACTTGCCCAATCCTTCCTTGATAAGTTGACTGTTTTCTCCAGAATTCCTTTTATCTGCTTGTTGGATGTTTCCACTTGTCCAGAAGTCTGTGGATGATATGGGGTCGCCACCTTGTGCTTTACACCAGATTTTAACATTAACTTAGTTTGTTGCAAAAATGGCTTCCCCCATCACTGACTATCACCCTTGGCGTACCAAATCTGCTAAGAATATTTTCCTTCACAAATTTAACAACTACATTAGCATCATTAGTACGGGTGGGGATTGCCTCCACCCATTTGGAAACATAATCAACAGCAACTAAAATATATTCAAAACCAAAAGACTTGGGGAAAGGACCCATGAAATCAATTCCCCATACATCAAACAGTTCAACAACAATATATGATTGAAGGGGCATTTCATTCCTCCTCCCAATGTTACCTACTCTTTGACAATGATCACAGTGCTAACAATACTCTTGAGCATCTTTAAATAAGGAAGGCCAGTAAAAACCACTTTGAAGCACCTTTTCTGAAGTCTTTCTTCCTCCAAAATGATCCCCACAGTGAAGGTCATGGCAAAATTGAAGAACACTCAGTTGTTCTTCCTCAGATACACACCTGCGAACTATCTCATCTTAGCATATCCGGAATAGATAAGGTTCATCCCAAAAATAAAACTTACTCAAGTGTAAAAACCTTTTCTTTTCCTGAAATTACATGTTAGTATGCAATATACCACAAGCAAGATAGTTAGCAATATCTGCAAACCAAGGTGCATCAAATACCACAAACAGCTGCTCATCAGGAAATGCTTCTAAATTTTTATGAATGCGATCAGATGCAAGATTTTCACTAAAGAAGGGTAATCTGGATAAATGATCAGCAACAACATTCTCACTACCCTTAGTATCTTTGATTTGGAAATCAAATTCTTGCAATAACAACACCCATCTAATTAAACGCGGTTTAGCATGTTATTTTCTTAAAAGATATTTTAGAGCTGCATGATCAGAATGCACAATAATTTTTGACCCAATTAAATATGCTCTAAATTTATCTAAAGCAAAAACAACAGCTAACATTTCCTTTTCAGTTGTGGTGTAATACATTTGTGCACTATTCAGGGTCAAACTAGCATAATATATCACTCTCAAGAATTTATCAACCCTTTGCCCAAGAACAGCTCCTACTGCATGATTAGAGGCATCACACATGATTTCAAAAGGTAAAGACCAAATAGGAGCTACAATTACTGGTGCACTAGTCAATTTTTCTTTAAGGGAATTAAAAGCTTGCATGCATTGTGCTGTAAATTCAAATGGAACATCTTTCCCCAACAAATGGTACAATAGTTGTCTTATTTTGGAAAAATCCTTAATAAACCTTCGGTAAAAACCTGCATGCCCTAAGAAACTTCTTATTCCCTTAATAGAGGTAGGTGGGGGTAACTTAGCAATCAATTCAACTTTAGCCTTATCCATCTCAATCCCTTTACTTGACACCACATGACCTAAGACAATGCCCTGAGTAACCATAAAATGACTCTTTTCCCAACTCAAAGTGAGGTTACATTCAATGCATCTCTCAAGCATAAGAACAAGTTTATTGAGGCAATTATCAAAAGAATTACCAAAAATAGAAAAGTCATCCATAAATACCTCAATAAAATCATCAATCATGTCTGAGAAGATAGACATCATGCATCTCTGAAAGGTTGTAGGTGCATTGCACAAGCCAAAGGGCATACGCCGAAATGCATAAGTCCCAAAAGGGCAAGTAAAGGTAGTCTTGGACTGATCCTCTGGTGCTATCGGCACCTGATAGTAACCTGAAAGGCCATCCAAAAAACAATAATGTGAGTGTCCAGAAAGTTTATCTAACATCTAATCAATAAAAGGAAGAGGGAAATGATCTTTCTTTATAGCATTGTTCAACTTCCTATAATCAATACACATTCTCCACCCAGTAGTAGTCCTAGTAGGAACCAATTCATTATTTTCATTTTTCACCACAATGATTCTTGACTTCTTAGGAACTACATGTACTAGGCTCACCCACTCACTACTAGCAATTGGATAAATTACTCCTTCATCCAGCAATTTGAGCACTTCCTTCTTAACCACTTCACTCATATTTGGGTTAAGGCGCCTTTGGGTCTCCCTCACAAGTTTAGCTCCCTCTTCTAAAGTGATTCTATGCATGCACATTGAAGGGCTAATACCCTTGATGTCACTCAATCCCCATCCTATTGCTCTCTTCAATCTTTTAAGCTCACTCACCAACCTCATCTCCTCCCCTTCACTAAGTTCACTAGATATTATCACAGGTAAGGTATTGTGATCTCCTAAAAACACATATTTCAGATTTTTAGGTAACTCTTTCAGCTCTAACTCAAGTGAAGGGTTCTTTTCTTCCTTTTTGATGGAAGGAAGTTCAAAAACTGGGTAATCCTTAAGTTCCTCTGTTTCAGTACTCTCTAAGGTCTCAAGACAACTGGCTATTTCTGCATCAAAAATATCCAAATCACTATCTAAAGTCAATGCCAGCTCCAATTTATCTGAGGAACCTATCTGCAAGAAAACATCTGAAACAACTGCATCAATACAATCAATTAAAGAACATTCCTCATATAAAGCAGTTCTAGGAATAAGAGAAGTGTTAAAAATAGAAAATTCAACTGTTTGTCCTAAGACAGTCATTGACAATGTAACGACCCTCCCCAACCAGGTCGGTATCCCAAGGTCGGTTGCCCAGCCCACTGGGTCCGCATGGTCCGCAGGAGGCAAGCGATCGCTACAGTACTGGACAGCCCTCGCGGCCCACCCAGCAGTACTGGATGGTTCTCGCTGGCTCTCTTAAGTGGGAGGTCAGGGGTTCGATCCAGGGAGGCGACTTAATTCCAAGGAATTAAGCCAAATAAACAAATCCTGCTAGGTGGGCCGCGAGGGCTGTCCAGTACTGTAGCGATCGCTTGCCTCCTGCGGACCATGCGGACCCAGTGGGCTGGGCAACCGACCTTGGGATACCGACCTGGTTGGGGAGGGTCGTTACAGACAATTTACCATTTTTAACATCTATCAAGGTGTTGGTAGTTTCCATAAAAGGCCTACCTAGTAGAATAGTGTGTGCTGATGGTGAAGGGTTACTTCCTTCCATGTCAAGAACTATGAAATCCACAGGTACAATCAACCCTCCAACCTTAACTAACACATCTTCTATAACCCCTTTCGGGAATCTAAGAGATCTATCAGCTAATTGCAACACCATTTTTGTAGGTTTAAGTTCCCCCAGTTCTAATTCAAGATAAACAGAATAAGGCATCAAATTTACACTAGCTCCTAAATCACACATGCCATAAGTACCCTTTCCATTCCCCATAGTAATTTGAATTATAAAACTACCAGGATCCTTTAGCTTTGGAAGTAGTTTATGCTGCAAAACAGCACTAGCTACCTCTGAAACTATCACCTTTTCATTCGGCTCATACCTCTTTTTCTTGGTATTCAATTCTTTGAAGAATTTAGCATAAGCTGGCATGTTCTTTATTGCTTCAAGTAAGGGTAAGTTAATACTTACCTTAGACAGCATGTTGAAGATATCTGAAAATTGCTTATCTTTTTTATCGTCCTTCAATCTGCTGGGGAATGGTATAGGTGGCCGGTATGGATTGCTTGCCTTATGCAAATCTGTTGTAGGGGACTTCTCCATTGATTTTTCTCCAGCACCTTTGTTCTCTGGCTCTTCTTCCTTTTTTTTCTCTTGCTCACCTGCATTCACAGAATTATTTTTAACATTATTGTTAATTACCTTGCCACTTCTAAGAACAGTCACTGATTGTGCCTGCTCAGGTTGACTTGGGAACTTCCCCTTTTGTTGAATCTGCATTTGTTGTGCAAGTTGTCCCACTTGGGTCTCCACGTTCTTAAAAGATGCTTCTAAGGAATCCAGCCTCTTGTTGTTCATCTCCTGATTTTTAGCACTTACTTGGATAAAAGCATATAAACTTTCCTCCAAACTCTCTTTCTTAGACTGCCCTTGATTTGAGGATTGGCCCTATTGTTGGTTCTGTCTCTGGAGCAAATGGAAAGGCTGCTGAGAATTATTTATTGCCCAAGAAAAATTTGGGTGATTCCTCCAACCAGGATTATAAGAATTGGAGTAAGGATCATTCTGGGCCCTTGGTTGAAATCCCCCCACAGCATTGACTTGCTCAGCTTCATTCCCATAAGTCTCATATGCGGAGGGGCAAATATTTGCTCCATGCCCGAAGGTTCCACAAATTCCACAAATTTCTTGAGTGGATGAAGGAGAATTGTTTTTCATATTCAGCATCTGCACTTGCCTTGTCAATTCAGCTATCTGATTGACCATCTCACTATTGGCTTCCAGTTGATTCACCCCTTTACTTCTTCCCCTTACACTTTTCTGTTGAGAATTAGCTCCCAAAATCTCAAAGATCTCATAAGTTTCATCAGTTGTCTTTTCTCCCATAGCTCCCCCAGCTGCGTTATCAACAGTGTTCTGAAATTGCTGAGTTAATCCATCATAGAAGAACTGATTAAGAAGTTGAAGTGGGTAGTGATGATGTGGACACTGGATCAATAGCATCTTAAATCTGTCCCAAGCCTCATTAAATGGCTCTCCTTCAAATTGAGAGAATGTAGTTATCTTCCCTCTCAATTCAACTGTCTTTTGATGAGAATAAAACTTGCCCATAAATTTGTTATAAACTTGCTCCCAAGTTGTCAAATAATTCTCGGGCAACATCATAAGCCAGCTCTTTGCCCTATCTTTCAAAGTATATGGGAAGCATCTCATCCTCAACTGATCCTCTGTTAGTCCTCCCAAAGGAAAAGTGCTGAGGGTAGAATAAAAATCCCGAATAAAGTTCAAAGGATCTTCATTTGGAACTCCATAGAATGATGGCAGCATATTGTAATGAATGCTCTTCAACTCATAGTTTCTTGCTGCATCTGTCAATCTTATGCAAGAGGTGGAAGTTCCAATGATAGGTCTAGCAAAATCTCTCATAGTCCTTTGTCTTTCTTCTGCCATTTTAACAGATTATGTAGATTCCGACTCAAAATCAGAAGTTTCCTCCTCTGAAGTATCAAATCCGGTGTACAGTTCAAACTCTTCCCTGCTCCTTTTCACTCTCTGAATTTCTGGAATGACTGGGTATAGCTCTCCTCCAACTGATCTCCTGCCTTGCATAAATAAAATTTCTAGAGAAAGAAATCATAAGCCTCCCCGGCAGCGGCACCAAAAACTTGTTGCGCTCGAATTAACTCTACCACAAAGCGTCACTCACAAGTATACGAGGTAGCTGTAGCAAAGGTGATCGCCCCAAGGTCATCTCACAAGGAAGCTAAAGTAGCTAATTGATTATCAGATTATAAATAACAAGTAATGAATAAATTTAGATTGCTATCAATTAAAGAAAATGGATTGATCGAAGTTTAAAACAAATAAAAGTAAACTGGACTGATGTATTGATTCACTTAATAGAATGGTTTAGGGTTTGTACTTCTCTACTACTTATTTGTATGAACGGTTATTCCTCTTAACTAATTTAATTTCAAAGATTAAATCTCAAGCAACTTAATTAATTGAATAAAGGAAATAAGCTCTCGTATTCAAACCTCTCTCAAATAATCTTGTTTCAATTGAAATAATCTTTTCCTAGGTTATATCTCTAATTCACCTAAGTCCTTAATTGAATTGTTCCAACATTAGACTTCATCTCTCAATCCATCATCTAATACCTAAAACACATAATTGGTGGCTAGTCAATTATATATTAGCAATAATCCATTCAAATAAGGCTAAAGAAACAATTAAGTCAAGAGTAATAACCAATTCATACAATCATAGCAGATCCATACAAACCCTAGACTAAATTGAATTAGTTCATAATGCTATCAAACATACTCATCTCATTAATATTCAAAGAAATCAATTTAGACATGATAATATCCATAAATACAATTCCAATGAAATTAAAGAGATAAAGTTCAAGAACAAAACCAAGTTACAAACTCCTTGAAGCTTCTGAAAAATCTCTTGTTCAAATCTTGCAAGAAGGATGCATCAATGGCTAGAACAAATCTAATCTAAGCTAGATTAATCAAAGTGTAATCAAAATCAAAGAAAACAAGATATCAAAACCCTAAAACTCCCTTTGAAGGCTAAACAGCTCTCAAACTCTCAACAACCAACTCAAAACCCTAACTTTAATATTTATACGAAACCTCTGCGTGTCTTCATTAATCAATGAGTGACACGGCCAGGTTGAAGGAGACTTGGCCGTGTATGAGGTCTTTGGTCCATGAGAGACATGGCTAGGTTGAAGGAGACACGGCCGTGTTGGAGGTGCAATGGAGGGACACGGCCACAAGCCTGGCCGTGTCCCTTGCTTGTGTTCGCTTCTGTGTGATTTTCTTCTTTTCTTCTTTGGTTGAGTGACACAGCCGTGTTGGAGGAAGCTTGGCTGTGTTGGACTATTTTGGAGGGACACGGCCACAAGCTTGGCCGTGTCCCTTGCCTGTGTCTTTTACTGCTTGATTTCCATCTTCTTTTGCTTTGGACTTGAGTGAGACAAGGCCAAGCTAAACAATCCTGGCCGTGTCTGAGCTTTTTGGAGGGACACGGCCAGTGACTTGGCCGTGCCCCTTGAGTGTGTCCACCTCTGTGTCTTGTGGCTTCTCTTTGGCTTGATATGGGACACGGCCAGTGGCTTGGCTGTGTCCTCTGCATGTGTCGGCTACTGTCCATTGATTTCTTCTCTTGATTCCTTAGTTTTTTCCTTCCTTAGCATAGTTCCTTACATATTAAACCTAGAACAAAACTTGAAACAACTTTAAACCAGAATTAAATAAACAATAACCAACAAAACATAAACACACACTAAAAACTAGAACAAAAGCTACAAAAACACTGAAATAAATTAAAACTACCAAAATTAATGAAAACACTAAATAAACCGATTAGAACTAATAAAATACCTAAATAAAACAATAATTATCATAATAAATAAGACACAAATCTATAACAAAAACTAATAAAACAATAAACTATGTGTATATTGAAAGATAATTTGAAGTGATTTGTTATTAATAATCATAATTTCAAAAAGCTGAAAAATGGATTCGAAGAAATTAGAATTTGAATATAAGTTTGACCTAATGGAATTAGGTCATATATATATTGTAAAATTTAATGATAATTTTAAATAAGTTAATTGTTGGTTTGAATCAAATAAGATTGAGACGTTAGTATATTGTAACAGATAGATCAATTGATCTAGATTTCACTAAGATTGTGAATTATTGTTGAGATTTAATATGTATAGTTGTATTAAGAGTATAAGATATAAGTGATAATGTATATGATGTAATATTCTAATACATGAATGAACATGAATGAATTGAGCTATATCAGTTGTAAATAATGATAAAAAGGGAAAAGGTTGATTACCTGTAAAGTAAGTTTAAGGGCATTGTATTAATATTTATGTTAAGTGAGAAGCATGCTAAAGAAGGAATTAAGTGTATGAAGAATAAGGATATTGTTATTAATTAAGGTTTGATAAATATCTATTCTGAAAGTGATTGTAATGACAGGATAATCAATATTAAGATATAAATCAATGATTTTTAAGGTTAAAGATAAGAGAGTATTTATAAAGAGATGAAGTGATAAAATATCCTGAATGTAATAATTGGACGAAGTATAAGTATATTATAAGATGATTTGATTCTTGTATAAAGATAAATAAATTGGGAATGTAATGAGTTATTTTGAATGTTTGGTTAAGAATGTAATAAGATATATAAATATATATAATGATGAGTTATGAAATTTAGAGAAGATGATTGACTCTAAGGGGGAGAGTAGAAGTTATGTAATCTGATGACATAATAACTTAATAATATAATTAACTTCATATGAAAGTTAAGATGGTTTTTTGTTAAGAATGGATTGTTACTGTACTGGATAATTTCGAGGACGAAATTATTTAAGGGGGAGAGAATTGTAATTAATCCCTTTGTATACCCTAAAAGTTTTGGAATTATTGTTGTATTTGGATTTAATGTATATGTTTAATGGAAAGAGAAAAGAAGATAAGTTAATTAAAAGGAAATATTATAAGAGATAGATGTATATGAAGGATGATATGTATATATGGTATTTGAAAAAAATGTAGGAAATATATAAGACATATACATATATCAACATATACATCACATATACATGATGTATATATTGGTGTAGGAAAAGTAAGTGTATATAATTAAATAATAATAATAATAATAATAATAATAATAATAATAATAATAATAATAATAATGATAATAATAATAATGACAAGAGAAAAAGAAGAAAAGAAAATCAAAGGGAAGGATAAATTGCGGTGGAGGATTTTTGGGATATTTTATTATATTATTATTATATATATATAAGATAAATTGGAATAAAGAAAGAAGATTTTCTTTCTTTCTTCTTCTTCTTCTTCTTGTTCTTGAATGTGGAAAGAGAGAGAGAGAGAGAGAGAGAGATGTGATTTTATTTACATACACATCAAATTCATAAGGGTTTTGAGAGAATTGAAGGTGGATATTGAAGATTTGGCAAAATATTCAAGTAAGTATTCATTTCCTTGTATTGATTTCTATTGATTGAGCTTATATTTGATATGGTTAGTGTGTGAAGATGATGATAATGAAAGATTGAAGTATATAGATATGTTGAATTGGTATTTAGATGATGATAAAATGGTTATTTATGAGGATGATGATGGATTGTAGAAATTGTTTAGTAAGGGTTTAATATAAATGAGTTGGGGGAATTGAATAATTGATATATGGATGATGTATATAATGATTATTATTATGATATGTTGAAGTTATATAAGTGTTAGATTAATTGGTAATTGATGTATGTTATGAGTTTGACCAATTATTATCTTGGATTTTCTATATGCTTGTGTTTATTGAAGTTAAAAACATAGAATACATGAGTTTAGTCCGAAACAGAGGCAAAATGGATGCCACGGTCGTGGCAAATGAGTGCCACGGTCGTGGAAAGTGAGGGACACGACCGTGGGGGTTTAGAGAAAAGTGGGCAGATTCGTTTGCTAACCCACGGCCATGTTAGTGTATGTGCCCTAGGCCATTTATTTGGATCTTTATGTTATACATTCATTATTAATAAATGAGGTTTTATTATCATTATTGTTTGTTTGCATGTTACACAATTTTGATATTTGTCCCTGGTTTATTGTTGTTATAGAGATAAAAAAAATAATTCTTAACCAGTATGAACATTGATTTGATAATCATCAGATGGTTATGTGTATAGTGATACAAATCAATTTCATAGATACTTGTTAGAGAACAATGTATTGGATAGACCCATCATGAGATTACTACATGGGTTAGTGTCATAAGTAAATCTCATGATAGTTATGTATTAATTCTTTAACTTGAGATTGTCATAGTTTCCAATATAAGTACTATTATATTTTGACATGATCAAACATTATCCGTAACTGGATAGTAATAAAGGTTATGATCATATATGATAGAAATTATGTAGAGGATAATGAACAATCAAGATAGAATTTGTCCCTCTCTTTGAGAGAAATATCTTTTGGGCCCCTCGATAAGTGAGACTGTGAAATGCATGGCCGTGCTCAAATGAATTGATAGTGTGATTTCATTTGTTTTTATCAGTCTACCTGGAGATCGAGTAATCATAAGTTTGGACAATATAAGTATGACGTTGACCATGACTTATGTTCAAGCTAGATATCGTGTGACAAAGGGATTAATGCATGTACTATTATTAGGCAAATTGGTCATTTCTTATATTAATTGGGTAGTTGTAACGCCTTGCTAGAGGCCAATTATGACTTGTTGGTTTAATAGAGATTAAATTGACTGCCAATTAATATGGGCCTATCGGGTCACACACAAGAATGCGCTTTGGGCTGGATATAATATTAATAATATTAATATTAGATATTAATATTTATTATTATTATTATTTTCATTTTATATATATATTATTAGATAATATATTCAGAATCCTAACTAGATTTGGATTCTGAATTTGATTTACCTTATCCAATTATATATATTATTAGATAATATATTCAGAATCCTAATTAGATTTGGATTCTGAATTTGACTTACCTTAATCAATTTTGAATTGGATTCTGTGTAATATCCCAAAATATACCCTAGATGTTTTGGGTTTTATTATTAATTTAATTGGATTTATTGTATATGTTTTATTGGAAGAGAAAAGGGTTTTTTTTAAAGAGAGTGTATATGTGATGTATATTAGAATATATATAACATATACCTAAGTCAATGGAAAGTTAAAATGGAGTTAGTGGAAGAAGATATTTGTTGTGTTTGAATTAATAATTAATTAATAAGGAATTAGATGAGTGGAAGAAGTTGAAAGGGATTGTTTAATATTTTAATTTGCTTGGTTGGGAGGATTTTAAGGAAAAGAAGAGTTTGACTTTGGGTTTCTCTTTCTTCCTTCTTCTTTCTTTCTCATTGCCGTGGACCATTTTCTTCTCCTTCCTTTGCTTTTGTTTTGGCCGGCCAACTAAGGGACAAGAGAACAAAGGAGAGATTTGAACCTTTAAACTCAAGATCTAAGGAAGCATTCAAGAGATCAAGTGGAAAGTTAAGAGATTTCTTCATCCTTTGTAAGTTCTTCATTTGATCCTTTGATTTCTTTGAGTTTTGAGTTGAGTTTGTGAATGGTTTACGATTATGTTGTTTAAGATGGGCTTAAGAGTGTTTGGGTAACTGATTTCTTGTTTTTGGGGATGTTTTGAAGGAAAGAGTAAGTTGTTGGAAGTGAATGTTTTGAGGTTGTGCTTTAGGGTTGTGTTGATGATTTTTGATTTGAGATTGGAAGAATGTTTTAGTTGTTTTGGTGTTTTTGTGAGTTTGTTATGGTTTTTGGGTATATTGAGATGACTTTGGTTGAAGTGGTTTTTGGTGAAAGAAAGAGTTTTGTTGGTTGTGTTGTTGTTTTGGCCGGAATCTGGGTTTTTAGCCAGACACGCCCAAGGGCACGTCCAGGATTTTGGGCGTGTCGATGGTTCGATATTTTGGGTTGAGTGGCACGAGCAGTGACATGCCCAGGATACTGAGCGTGTCATAACTTCTGTGTGGCAGTAGGATTGGCACGGCCAGTAACACACCCGTGTTATTGAGCGTGTCATAGCCACTGTGTTTTTGGGGAATTGACACGGCCATGAGCACGCTCATGATGTTGGATGTGTCAATGTTGTTGTGAGGCAGAATGTATTACACGCCCAGGAACACGCCCGTGTTGTTGAGCGTGTAAAAGCTTCTGTATTGTGGAGTTAGGGCACGGTCAGGGACACGCCCGTGTTGTTGAGCGTGTCAAGTATAGAGTTTGCCCTAGTTGGTTCTTAGCCTTATGATCTTATGTGGGTTTCATCTTCCTTTTGGAATAGGTTGTGAAGAAGGTGAATTACCCTAATTCAAGAAGTGAAAGATTATTGGAAAGAGAGGTGTTTAATATTGTGTGGGTTGCATCTAAGGTAAGTACAAACATTGCATTGTTGCATACATCCATTTGAGGTGGCATTGTTGATTATACATATATGAATAATGAGATATTTTGCACATTGTGAATCATATGAAATGTAATGTGCTATATGAATGATGATGAATTATCTTTATGTGAATGGAGATATGTTGAAACCATTGTTGTTGGACATGGTTATGCAAACGAAATTGATATTGACATTTCATATTATCATCATGGTTTGTGCTACTGAGTTGTTGGCTCAGCGCGATTGTGGTTCATCGCGCAGGTGGTAGAGTTGATAGGGTTGAGACTGAGGATTCCTCTAGACCTAGTTGAGTTTGTGCTTGAAGAGTTGGATTAGAGCTTAAAGATCAGAGAGTCAAGCTGCCAATCATGTATATATTCTATGTTTTGTTTATTTGGATTTTATGTATTTGAACTTGTAAAAGTTTGTAATAACTTCCGCTGTGAATTTATAAATGTTTTTATATATAGTGTCTTTTGAATTTCTTTTAAACATTTTGAGATATGATTTGTGTATTTTTAAACAGTGACATGTTCTATATTCGGTATACGTATTTTACGATCGTATAAGCATGCTTGGTACATATACGGTATATAGGGGTGTTACATTCTGGAGTGATTATATTCACTCCAAACGTTAAGTCTTCTGATAGGTAACTTTAGAAAATAAAAGCAGAACGAAAAAAAAAAGAAGGAACCCTAATACGTTTTAGAGAAAATGTTTTTCAGCCTTCGCCGTTGTAGAGAGTTAGCACTCCAAACTGTGATTTCTAATCATCAACAGGTTAGTTCTTTGAACACTTTTATCGAATTAAATGAACAACATAAATCCTGATGGGAAATCAGAGATTAAAAAGTTTTTCGCTGCGTGTTTTTGTTTGCAGTGATCTCCTTGATTTCCTAACAGTGGTATCAGAGCCACTTGTTGTTTTCTTTTAAGTCGAAAATGCCATGTTGATATGATTACATGAGATATATTGATTTCATATGGCATGTTAACTATAAAACCCTAATTCATTTTTCATATGATGAGAAAGGATTGGTGTTTTTAATTTCGTTTTCATGAGATGATCATGTATATATGATTGGTTGATTAAAACGATTTTCATATGATGAAAACGATTAAGTTTATATGTGATATAAACATTTGGTAATGATTCTGTAATGGGTTGTACATATTCGAAATAAAACAGTAAGAAGGTTAATGAGATTAAAGATTCTGTTTTAGGGTTTCGCCAAAGAAAAATGTTAATGAGATTAAGAATGTCAATATATTTGTTTCTATTTAACATGTTGGTGATGAATATGTTATGTTTGTTTGATGTCTTGGCATGGTGCATAGCATGGCCTTATGACCTATGTGATTGATTTATTCATATCTTAATTTTGGGTAAATACGGCCTGCGTGTCGTTTATTTTGTTGTAATTTATTTTACTAGTAGTTAGATTTTCTTTTATTGTAATAAATGAAGATTCAAGCTACAATGTTTGTGATGGAGATTCATACCAAGGAGAAGATGGTTCCATGGTGATGGAAGCACAAGCTTAAGTTTTGAAGATATGTAATATTGCAAGTGTTGTAATAGATAAGTTTTTCACCTAGGGTTGTCTTTATGATCTTCATTTGGTCTCTTGAAGATCATATTTAGTTTGGCCATGCTATGTCACGTTTACATATTTTGTCATTTGGTATATGATGCTTATGTGATAAATTATATATATGCATATAGGATGCTAAAATATAATGATATGTAATGCAAGACATGATAATAATTTAGTTGAACCCTAATTAATAATTTAAGTTTAAATGCCATCCACGTTTTGAACACCTATCAAAACTAAGATTGTATTAAAGTAGGTATTGCCAAAGCAATATGCTTTTAAACATTCCTAGCTAAGTAGGATGAGTAATAGTGCTACTCATATGTTTTACTAAAAGTTACATGAGATGTAATTGGTAAAGATGTTACCTACCTAAATAACTTGATTTTAAGCTTCACGCCAAAGCTGAGTTTAGAATTAAGTGAAATACGGATCTTAGCCTACTAAAATATTTCTTTAGAGGGTTATATTTTTAGTGGGAGTTTAAATAATATTAACCTCATTATTAATTAAAATTTGACTTTGCATATTTATCAACAGATGGCTGCTAATAACAATTCCACCTTATCACTGCGATTTATCCTTGAGAAGGAAAAACTGAAAGAATGTGGGACTAATTTTGTTGACTGATTTAGGAACCTGAGAATTGTTCTCAAACAAGAGAAAAAGTCCTATGTGCTTGATGAAGCTGTCCCTGACCCACCTCCTGCTGATGCATCTAATGCTGCTAAGAGTAAGCATAAGAAGCATGTGGATGATTCGAATGACATAGGATGTCTTATGTTGGCTACCATGTGTCTAGGACTTCAGAAGGATCTGGAACACTTAGAGGCTTATGAGATGAGTGTGCATCTCAAACAAGCTTTCCAACAACAGGCTAGGCAAGATAGGTTTAACACCGCTGTTGCATTATTTGACTGCAAAATGTCTAAAGGTGAATCTGTTAGTGCTCATGTTTTGAAGATGAAAGGCTATCTAGATCACCTTGCTAGACTTGGATATCCCCTGAGTTTAGAACTCTCCACGGATTTGATCCTACATTCATTGCCTAGCAGTTTCTCATAGTTTGTCATGAACTATATCGTGAATGACATGGAGAAATCCATTCCTGAGCTACATGGTATGCTCAAAACTGCTGAGGGGAATATCAAAAAGCCTACCCAAATATTGAATGTCAATATTAAAAAAATGAAAAAGAAAGCCAAAGATACTAAAGGCAAGGGTAAGGCAAAAGGTGCTAAAGGGTCCAAGGGACAAGCTAAACCAAAACCTGAACCTAAGGCTAAAGTTCCTAAGGAAGGGACTTGTTTCCATTGCAACAAGCCTGGGCATTGGAAGAGAAATTGTCAACTCTATTTGGATGAGTTAAAGAAGTTGAAGGGTAGTGCGACTACATCTTCAGGTATTTATGTTATAGAAATTAATTTATCTATTCCTTCTTCCTGGGTATTAGATACCGGATGTGGATCTCATATTTGTACAAATATGCAGGGACTCAAAAGGAGTAGGATGTTGAAGAAGGGCGAAGTGGACCTACGTGTTGGCAATAGAGGAAGAGTTGCTGCTATAGCTATAGGAACTTATGAACTTGTTATGCCCAATGGGTTTTTGTTAATTTTGAACAATTGCTTTTATGTTCCTACTATGAGTAGGAATCTTATTTCAGTATCTGTTTTGGATGATGAAGGTTATTCATTTTTTTATTAAGAATAAGAAATGTTCTATTTTTGATAAAAATGATTTGCTTTATGGTATTGCAAATTCTTATAATGGCCTTTATATCCTTAATCTTGATGATTCTAATGGTAATGATATCTATAACATAACTTCTAAGAGAACTAAGCCAAATGAGTTAAACCCTACTTATTTATGGCATTGTCGCCTTAGCCATATAAATGAGAAACGCATTTCTAAGCTCCATCAAGATGGATTATTAGATTCATTTGATTTTGAATCATTTGAAACATGTGAGTCTTGTTTGCTTGGTAAGATGACAAAGGATCCTTTTACTGGGCATAGTGAAAGGGCTAATGATTTATTGGGCTTGATACATACAGATGTATGTGGTCATTTTAGCATTAGTGCCAGAGGAGGATTTCGATACTTCATTACTTTTACTGATGATTTCAGTAGGTATGGCTATGTCTACCTAATGAAACATAAGCATGAGTCTTTTGAAATGTTTAGAATTTTTCAAAATGAAGTACAAAATCAACTTGGTAAAACAATTAAACAACTTCGATCAGATCGAGGTGGTGAATATTTGAGCCAAGAGTTTGATGATCATCTAAGGGATTGTGGAATTGTTTCACAACTGACTCCTCCAGGAACTCCACAGTGGAATGGAGTTTCTTAAAGGAGAAATCGAACTCTATTAGATATGGTTCGATCAATGATGAGTCAAGCGGATCTTCATTTATCTTTTTGGGGTCATGCCTTGGAGACAGCTGCATTCATTCTGAACCGTGTACCATCTAAGGTGGTTGAAAAGACACCATATGAGATATGGACAGGTAAGACACCTAGTTTGTCTTTTCTTAAGATTTGGGGTTGTGAAGCTTATGTGAAAAGACCAGTTTCAGATAAGTTAGCTCCAAAGTCTATCAAATGTAATTTTGTGGGGTATCCTAAGGAAACTAAAGGATACTATTTCTATACTCCTTCAGAGAACAAAGTGTTTGTTGCTAGAAATGGGAACTTTTTGGAAAAGGAATTTCTTTCTAAGAGAACTAGTGGGAGTATAGTAGAACTTGAGGAAACTCAAGTACCACAAGAAATCATTGAGCCATCTATAGAGCCTATTTCAGAACCACAAATAGTTGTGGAGTCTGAAGATGTAACACAAATCCCTCGCAGGTCTGATAGGACACGTCGTCAGCTAGAGAGATATGGATTTCTTATGATTGATGATAGTGAAGTAATGCTCATAGATCAAGATGAGCCTACTACCTATCAAGAAGCTGTGTCAGGTCCAGATTCAGACAAATGGCTTGGAGCCATGAAATCTGAGATGCAATCTATGTTTGACAACCAAGTTTGGTCTTTAATTGATCCTCCAGAGGGTATTAAGACTATTGGTTGCAAATGGGTTTTCAAGAAGAAAACTGACATGGATGGGAATGTGCAGACCTATAAAGCAAGGCTTGTTGCTAAAGGTTTCAAGCAAACTCATGGTATAGACTATGATGAAACTTTTTCACCAGTTGCTATGCTTAAGTCTGTTAGAATTCTCATTGCCATTGCAGCATACTATGATTATGAGATATGGCAAATGGATGTCAAAATCGCTTTCCTTAATGGAAACTTGCTTGAGGATGTGTATATGACACAACCTGAGGGTTTTGTAAATCCTGAGAATTCTACAAAGGTTTGCAAGCTTCAAAGATCCATTTATGGATTGAAGCAAGCATCTCGAAGCTGGAATCTTCGTTTTGATGAAACAATTAGGAACTTTGGTTTCATCAAGAATGAAGATGAACCTTGTGTTTACAAGATGGTTAGTGGGAGTGCAGTAGTGTTTTTAGTCTTATATGTGGATGACATATTACTCATTGGGAATGATATCCCTACCTTGCAAAAGGTTAAGACTTGGTTAGGGAATTCTTTCTCAATGAAAGACTTAGGTGAGGCTGCCTATATCCTTGGTATAAAGATCTATAGAGATAGATTTAGAAGGATAATTGGCCTGAGTCAAAGTACATACATAGATAAAGTGTTGAAGAGGTTCAACATGCAAGATTCCAAAAAGGGATTCTTGCCTATGTCTCATGGCATTCATCTCAGCAAGAGTCAATGTCCTATGACATCTGATGAGCGAGATCGAATGAATAAAATTCCTTATGCTTCTGCTATAGGATCTATTATGTATGCCATGTTATGTACTAGACCAGATGTCTCATATCCATTAAGCGCAACTAGTAGATTTCAAGCTGATCCTAGTGAAGGTCATTGGACAGCTGTCAAGAATATTCTTAAGTACCTTCGAAGGACTAAAGATGTATTCTTGGTTTATGGAGGTTTGGAAGATGAACTAGTTGTAAATGGTTATACAGATGCTAGTTTCCAAACTGACATAGATGATTTTAGATCGCAGTCAGGTTTTGTATTCACATTGAATGGTGGAGCTGTTAGTTGGAAGAGTTCAAAACAAAGCACTGTGGATGATTCTACAACAGAGGCTGAGTATATAGCAGCATCAGATGCAGCTAAGGAAGCAGTTTGGTTGAAGAAATTCATCACTGAGCTAGGAGTGGTGCCTAGCATTGCAAATCCTGTGGACATTTATTGTGACAACAATGGTGCCATAGCACAGGCAAAATGTAATATCCCAAAATATACCCTAAATGTTTTGGGTTTTATTATTATTATAATTGGATTTATTGTATATGTTTTATTGTTAGAAAAAGGGGTTTTTAAAAGAAGTTTATATGTGATGTATATTAGGATATATATAACATATACCTAAGTCTTGGAAAGTCAAAGTTTTGAGTTAGTGGAAGAAGATATTTGTTGTGTTTTTGAATTTGTTATTAATTAATTAATAAGGATTTGAATGTGTGGAAGAGGTTGAAAGAGATTAGTTTAATATTTTAAATTGCTTGGTTGAGAGGGTTTTAAGGAAAAGAGGGGTTTGACTTTGGATTTCTCTTTCTTCCTTCTTCTTTCTTTCTCATTGCCGTGGATCACTTTCTCCTTCTCATTCCTTTGCTTTGTTTGGCCGGTTAACACAAGAAACAAGAGAGCAAAGAAGAGATTTGAACCTCTAACTCAAGATCTAAGGAAGCTTTCAAGAGTTCAAGTGGAAAGTTAAGAGATTTCTTCATCTTTGGTAAGTTCTTCACTTGACTCTTTGATTTCTTTGAGTTTTTGAGTTGAGTTTTGATTGGTATGTGATTATGTGGTTTAAGATGGGTTTAAGAGTGTTTGGGTAACTGATTTCTTGTTTTTGGGGATGGATTGGAGGAAAGAGTAAGTTGTTGGAAGTGATTGTTTTGAGGTTGTGTTTTAGGTTTGTGTTGATGATTTTTGATTTGAGATTTGAGGAATGCTTTAGTTGTTTTGGTGTTTTTGTGAGTTTGTTATGGTTTTTGGGTATGTTGAGATGACTTTGGTTGAAGTGGTTTTTGGTGAAAGAAAGAGTTTTGTTGGTTGTGTTGTTGTTTTGGCCGGAATCTAGGTTGTTGGCCTGACACGCCCTAGGGCACGTCCAGGATTTTGGGCGTGTCGATAGCTCTGTATTTTGGGTTGAGTGGCACGACCAGTGACACGCCCATGTCACTGAGCGTGTTGTAGTTTTTGTGTGGCAGTAGGATTGACACGACCAGTAACACGCCCGTGTTATTGAGCGTGTCATAGCCACTGTGTTTTTGGGGAATTGACACGGCCATGAGCACGTTCTTGATGTTGGACGTGTCACTATTGTTGTGAGGCAGAAGGTATTACACGCCCAGTAACACGCCCGTGTCATTGAGCATGTGAAAGCTTCTGTGTTGTGGAGTTAGGGCACGGTCAGGGACACACCCGTGTGGGTGAGCGTGTCATGGTTAGAGTTTGCCCTAGTTGGTTCTTAGCCTTATGTTCTTATAAGGGTTTCATCTTCCTTTGGATTAGGTTGTGAAGAAGGTGAATTACTCTAATTCAAGAAGTGAAAGATTGTTGGAAAGAGAGGTGTTAATATTGTGTGGGTTGCATTTAAGGTAAGTATAAACTACATTATTGCATACATCCATATGATGTTGAAATTTAACATACATTTCATGATATTGATGATGCTTATGAATAATGTTATGTTGTGTATAATGTGTAATATGATGTGAACATTTATAATGATGTGAAAGATATGATAATGTGATGAATTGTATTTATGTGATGAGAAGCCATGATTGTTGGCTATGATGATAAAATAAATTACAATTGAGGCAAGGTTGCCTATTGCGAAAATGAGAATGAAATGAGAATGAAATGATTTTGTGTAAAGTGTGTTATTCAACCTTCAGAGTTCTGATTTTGGCAGGCATGCCTATTGTAGTAACAGTCTAGCCGGGTTGAGGATCTCCTCAAGTTGTTGAGTTGATGGTCCAAGAGACTGGGTCTGTTACTTTATAAATGTGAAATGATAGATGTAAATTGAAGTAACAGTCTAGCCGGGTTGAGGATCTCCTCGATTTAGTCGGGTTGATGGTCCAAGAGACTGGGTCTGTTACAGGTAACATTCTAGCCGGGTTGAGGATCTCCTCAAGTTGTTGAGTTGATGGTCCAAGAGACTGGGTCTGTTACCCTATCCATGGATAGAGAGATATGTATATTGCCTACGGGCTTGATTATTGTGATATTGGACCGAAACAGCAACTCTGAACTTTGAATAACAAATTAGTGTCTTGTGGGCCCATAGGTGTCTTTGTTGAATGAGTATAATGGATGATGATATGATTATTGAAATTATGAAATGTAACCTTCATATATATATATATATGATTATTATTCATTGAACGTATGATATTGATATTGACATTTCATATTATCATGATGGTTTGTACTACTGAGTTTTGGCTCAGCGCGATTGTGGTTCATCGCGCAGGTGGTAGAGTTGATAGGGTTGAGACTGAGGATTCCTCTAGACCTAGTTGAGCTTTACTTGAAGAGTTGGATTAGAGCTTAAAGATCAGAGAGTCAAGCTGCCAATCATGTATCTATTCTATGATGTATATATTTTTGACGTTTATGTATTTGAACTTGTAAAAATTTGTAATAACTTCCGCTGTGAATTTATAAATGTTTTTATACATAGTGTCTTTTGAATTTCCTTTAAACATTCGAGTTATGAGTTGTGTATTTTAAACAGTGGCATGTTCTATATTTAGTATACGTATTATACGATCGTATAAGCATGCTTGGTACGTATACGGGATATTGGGGTGTTACAATTATTTTGGTATCAGAGCCTAGGTTTGAGATTCTCAACCTAGGTCAAGTATAAGAAAAAGAGTATTTTGATTTTAAAAGTGAGTTTTTGAATAGAATACATGTTTGGTGTCGGCAGTCTCTGATCTTTAATGAGGAGTATTCTACTGTGTTTGCAGATATAGGTTATAATGGATCCTCATTCGCGTCAATCCGTTGAGGGTAGTGCTGAGAGCATAGCTCCAGAGGTTGGATTAGATGGAGCTAGAGTGGATGGATCTGGAGAGGCCCCTGTTTTTGTGTCAGGGAGACCAGCTGGTGAGGAGATTCCACCAGTTTGGTTTAGGCATATGTTTGAATTTATGAGGCAGGCACCAGTGCAACCACCTCCACCTCCACCACAGCCTATGGTACCAGTGAGACAGTATGATAAACTACGGAAATATGGAGCAGAGGATTTCTTGGGTACCATTGATCCAGCTGTAGCTGAGCAGTGGCTAGATAAAGTTCAGAGAGTATTTGTTCAGTTACAAGCCACTCCGGAAGAAAGATTTGATTATGCAAGATCTTTGTTGCAGAAGGACGCATACGACTGGTGGAAGACAGTGCCCCATGCTATGGATGATCCACCGACATTGTCCTATGCTGATTTTCTGAGAGAATTTGAATTGAAATATACTCCGAGGGAGTATAAAGATTTGAAGAAAATGGAATTCCTAAGTTTGAAGCAAGATCACCGGACTGTAACAGAATATGAATTAGAATTTATCCGGTTGAGTCGCTATGCCGGAGGGATTATCTCTGATGAGATTGACCGGTGCAGAAGGTTTGAGGAGGGACTGAGACCCTCACTGATGTGTCATGTGGCTGGTTTTAGATACCAGGATTTCTCTCAGCTGGTTGCAGCGGCTAGAGGTGTGGAGAGAGCACAAATTTTAGCAGTAGCCGCTACTGAAGAGGAGACCCGGGTTAGAAGACCTCAGTTTGAGGCAGGATCCTCATCTGTGAAGAGAGGTAGAGGCAGTTTTACTCCTAGGTTTAGTAGGAGTCAGAGACCGGCTGGTAGGTCAGTTCAGTTACAGAGATCACGATCGAGACCTACAGCTTCAGCAGCGAGTGTTCCTACTCCTGCAGTTCAGAGATCCACTCTACCTGTCTGTGCCCAGTGTGGAGGGTCACATAGAGGTGCTTGTTGGCAGAATAGAGGACCAGCTGTGTGCTTCAGATGTGGTTCTCCCGATCATTTTATTAGGGAGTGTCCAGAGATGCAGGAGCAGAGATCGGTTGATTCTGCAGTTTCTCGACCTAGTGTCAGAGGTAGTCGAGGGGGCAGAGGTTTCTCCAGAGGGGGTAGGCCTGGTTATTATCAGAGAGGAGGATCTTCATCCAGGGATACTATGCCAGATGAGGCTGGGCCTTCTCAACGGGTTTATGTGATGCAAAGACAACCAGATGCTTCTGCAGTCATTGCTGGTACTTTCTCTTTATTTGGCATTTCAGTTCTTGCTTTAATTGATCCAGGCTCAACTCATTCATATATTAGTGCATCTGTGTTGCCTGTGACTGATTTGCATGCTGAGTCCCTAGGATTTGATGTGTTAGTGACAAATCCGTTAGGGCATAGTGTGATTGTTAGCAAGGTGCACCGGGATAGTGCGGTTGAGGTACAAGGTGAGGAGTTTCTTGGAGACTTGATTGAAATGCCTTTTAAAGAGTATGATTTGATTTTGGGTATGGATTGGTTGTCTAGGCATGGAGCTGTAGTTGATTGTCAGAAGAAATGTGTCACTTTGAGAACTAGTGATGATAGGAGTGTGATGGTGTTCAGTGAGCAGAGACAGCTTGCATCCTTGTTCGTATCAGTTGTATCAGCTAGACGGATGATTAAAAAAGGGTGTGATGCTTACCTTGCTCATGTTGTGGATACTAGAGTAAGGAGTTCTCAAATTGATGATATAGCCACAGTTTCAGATTTTTTTCAGATGTGTTTCCAGAGGAGTTGCCAGGGTTGCCTCCTGAGAGAGAGGTTGAGTTTGGTATCGATTTGTTGCCTGGTACCACTCCCATCTCTATTACTCCTTATAGAATGGCGCCAGCTGAATTGAGAGAGTTAAAGGTGCAGTTGCAGGAATTGTTGGATAAAGGATTTATTCGCCCTAGTGTTTCTCCTTGGGGAGCTCCTGTATTATTTGTGAAGAAGAAGGATGGTACTATGAGGTTATGCATTGACTATAGGCAATTGAATAAAGTGACTATTAAGAATAAATATCCTTTGCCTAGAATTGACGATCTCTTTGATCAATTGAAGGGAGCATCAGTGTTTTCTAAGATTGATTTGAGATCAGGGTATCATCAGCTGAAAGTGAGAGCTGAAGATGTTTCTAAGACAGCTTTCCGCACCAGGTATGGGCAATATGAGTTTTTAGTAATGCCTTTTGGGTTGACGAATGCACCTGCAGCTTTCATGGATTTGATGAATAGGGTGTTTAGGCCCTATTTGGATCAATTTGTGGTGGTCTTTATTGATGATATCTTGGTGTATTCTCGTAGTGAGGAGGAGCATGACAAACATTTGCGGATTGTGTTACAAATTTTGAGAGAGAAGCAATTATATGCTAAGTTATCAAAATGTGAGTTTTGGCTTGACCAAGTGATTTTTCTGGGTCATATAGTTTCAGCAGATGGTATTAGAGTTGATCCAAGTAAAGTTGAAGCTATTTTGAATTGGAATCCACCAAAGTCTGTAACTGAAGTTAGAAGTTTTTTTTTTTGGGTTTGGCAGGCTATTATCGACGCTTTGTAAAAGGTTTTTCTTTGATAGCCACTCCACTCACCCGATTGCTTCGGAAAGGATGTCAATCTAGCTTTGAGCAGTTGAAAGAAATGTTGACACAAGCCCCTGTTCTTACTTTACCCGTGGAGGATAAACCGTATGTGATTTTTAGTGATGCTTCACATAGTGGTTTAGGGTGTGTTTTGATGCAAGAGGGTAAAGTTATAGCTTATGCCTCTCGGCAGTTGAAGCCGCATGAGCTTAACTATCCGACTCATGATTTGGAGTTAGCGGCTATAGTGTTTGCTTTGAAGATTTGGCGCCACTATTTGTATGGAGAGAAATGCTTTATCTATACGGATCACAAAAGTTTGAAATATTTGGGTGTTCAGAAGGAGCTGAATCTTAGGCAAAGACGATGGTTAGAACTGACTAAAGATTACGACTGTTTGATTGATTACCATCCTGGTAAGGCAAATGTAGTTGCTGATGCCTTAAGTCGGAAATCTTTAGCAGGTTTGGCTGTTTATTCGCTCTCGTTGTTTGTTGAGTTAAGAGCGATGCATGCTAGTTTTGAAGTATGTAATGATGGTGCATTATTAGCTCAACTGCAGTTGAGACCCATATTGTTGGATCAGATTAAGGAGGTTCAATTGACGGATGAGAAAATTCAGAAGATTGTATCAGATTGCCGAGATGGAGTGAGCCGAGATTTTCATGTGAAGAGTGATGGTAGTCTTTGGTTCAAGGATAGATTGTGTGTTTCTGATGATGATAATTTGAAAAGGATCATTTTGGAAGAAGCACACCAATCGGTGTTTTCCATACATCCGGGAAGTACAAAGATGTACCATGACTTAAGACAGCATTACTGGTGGCCTGGTATGAAGAGAGACATAGCGGATTTTGTATCCAAATGTCTTACTTGTCAGAGGGTGAAAGCTGAACATCAAGTTCCAACAGGGTTGCTTCAACCCTTAACAGTGCCGGAATGGAAATGGGAAAGGGTGACAATGGATTTTGTATCAGGGTTGCCACTTGTGGAATTTGCTTACAACAACAGTCACCAATCAAGCATTGGTATGGCACCATTTGAGGCTTTGTATGGTAGACGTTGTAGAACGCCCTTATGTTGGAACGAAACTGGTGAAGGTAAATTAATTGGTCCGGATTTGGTTAGAGAGACTGAAGAGAAAGTGAAAACAATTCGGGAGCGGTTAAAAGCAGCTTCAGACCGACAGAAATCTTATTCAGATTTGAAAAGGAGAGACATTGAGTATAATGTGGGAGATAAAGTATTCTTGAAAGTGTCTCCTTGGAAAAGGATATTGAGATTTGGTCGAAAAGGAAAACTAAGTCCTCGTTTTGTTGGACCATATGAGATTTTGGAAAGGGTTGGACCAGTTGCATATCGGCTTGCTTTGCCACCGGAGTTGGATAGGATCCATAATGTTTTCCATGTTTCTATGTTAAGAAGATATAGATCAGTATCCACAATTGTTACAGACTTGATATCAGGTAATTTCGAGGACAAAATTTCTTTTAGAGGGGGAGAATTGTAATATCCCAAAATATACCCTAGATGTTTTGGGTTTTATTATTATTATAATTGGATTTATTGTATATGTTTTATTGTTAGAAAAAGGGGTTTTTAAAAGAAGTTTATATGTGATGTATATTAGGATATATATAACATATACCTAAGTCTTGGAAAGTCAAAGTTTTGAGTTAGTGGAAGAAGATATTTGTTGTGTTTTTGAATTTGTTATTAATTAATTAATAAGGATTTGAATGTGTGGAAGAGGTTGAAAGAGATTAGTTTAATATTTTAAATTGCTTGGTTGAGAGGGTTTTAAGGAAAAGAGGGGTTTGACTTTGGATTTCTCTTTCTTCCTTCTTCTTTCTTTCTCATTGCCGTGGATCACTTTCTCCTTCTCATTCCTTTGCTTTGTTTGGCCGGTTAACACAAGAAACAAGAGAGCAAAGAAGAGATTTGAACCTCTAACTCAAGATCTAAGGAAGCTTTCAAGAGTTCAAGTGGAAAGTTAAGAGATTTCTTCATCTTTGGTAAGTTCTTCACTTGACTCTTTGATTTCTTTGAGTTTTTGAGTTGAGTTTTGATTGGTATGTGATTATGTGGTTTAAGATGGGTTTAAGAGTGTTTGGGTAACTGATTTCTTGTTTTTGGGGATGGATTGGAGGAAAGAGTAAGTTGTTGGAAGTGATTGTTTTGAGGTTGTGTTTTAGGTTTGTGTTGATGATTTTTGATTTGAGATTTGAGGAATGCTTTAGTTGTTTTGGTGTTTTTGTGAGTTTGTTATGGTTTTTGGGTATGTTGAGATGACTTTGGTTGAAGTGGTTTTTGGTGAAAGAAAGAGTTTTGTTGGTTGTGTTGTTGTTTTGGCCGGAATCTAGGTTGTTGGCCTGACACGCCCTAGGGCACGTCCAGGATTTTGGGCGTGTCGATAGCTCTGTATTTTGGGTTGAGTGGCACGACCAGTGACACGCCCATGTCACTGAGCGTGTTGTAGTTTTTGTGTGGCAGTAGGATTGACACGACCAGTAACACGCCCGTGTTATTGAGCGTGTCATAGCCACTGTGTTTTTGGGGAATTGACACGGCCATGAGCACGTTCTTGATGTTGGACGTGTCACTATTGTTGTGAGGCAGAAGGTATTACACGCCCAGTAACACGCCCGTGTCATTGAGCATGTGAAAGCTTCTGTGTTGTGGAGTTAGGGCACGGTCAGGGACACACCCGTGTGGGTGAGCGTGTCATGGTTAGAGTTTGCCCTAGTTGGTTCTTAGCCTTATGTTCTTATAAGGGTTTCATCTTCCTTTGGATTAGGTTGTGAAGAAGGTGAATTACTCTAATTCAAGAAGTGAAAGATTGTTGGAAAGAGAGGTGTTAATATTGTGTGGGTTGCATTTAAGGTAAGTATAAACTACATTATTGCATACATCCATATGATGTTGAAATTTAACATACATTTCATGATATTGATGATGCTTATGAATAATGTTATGTTGTGTATAATGTGTAATATGATGTGAACATTTATAATGATGTGAAAGATATGATAATGTGATGAATTGTATTTATGTGATGAGAAGCCATGATTGTTGGCTATGATGATAAAATAAATTACAATTGAGGCAAGGTTGCCTATTGCGAAAATGAGAATGAAATGAGAATGAAATGATTTTGTGTAAAGTGTGTTATTCAACCTTCAGAGTTCTGATTTTGGCAGGCATGCCTATTGTAGTAACAGTCTAGCCGGGTTGAGGATCTCCTCAAGTTGTTGAGTTGATGGTCCAAGAGACTGGGTCTGTTACTTTATAAATGTGAAATGATAGATGTAAATTGAAGTAACAGTCTAGCCGGGTTGAGGATCTCCTCGATTTAGTCGGGTTGATGGTCCAAGAGACTGGGTCTGTTACAGGTAACATTCTAGCCGGGTTGAGGATCTCCTCAAGTTGTTGAGTTGATGGTCCAAGAGACTGGGTCTGTTACCCTATCCATGGATAGAGAGATATGTATATTGCCTACGGGCTTGATTATTGTGATATTGGACCGAAACAGCAACTCTGAACTTTGAATAACAAATTAGTGTCTTGTGGGCCCATAGGTGTCTTTGTTGAATGAGTATAATGGATGATGATATGATTATTGAAATTATGAAATGTAACCTTCATATATATATATATGATTATTATTCATTGAATGTATGATATTGATATTGACATTTCATATTATCATGATGGTTTGTACTACTGAGTTTTGGCTCAGCGCGATTGTGGTTCATCGCGCAGGTGGTAGAGTTGATAGGGTTGAGACTGAGGATTCCTCTAGACCTAGTTGAGCTTTACTTGAAGAGTTGGATTAGAGCTTAAAGATCAGAGAGTCAAGCTGCCAATCATGTATCTATTCTATGATGTATATATTTTTGACGTTTATGTATTTGAACTTGTAAAAATTTGTAATAACTTCCGCTGTGAATTTATAAATGTTTTTATACATAGTGTCTTTTGAATTTCCTTTAAACATTTGAGTTATGAGTTGTGTATTTTAAACAGTGGCATGTTCTATATTCAGTATACGTATTATACGATCGTATAAGCATGCTTGGTACGTATACGGGATATAGAGTAGCAGAAATGGTACTGGATTGCGCTCGCTGGCTCTCTTAAGGGGGAGGTCAGGTGTTCGATCCGGGGAGGCGACCTAAGTGTGTGACAATGCCACTTGGGCCAAATTAACAAATCCTGCTGGAGGGCCCGTGAGGGCAGTCCAGTACTGTAGCGGCCCACCTACGGGAGATAAGGCTGGGTTGCCGGTTGCCGGCCGGGTAGGCTGAGGGCCGAGGGCCTGGCTGGGGTCGTTACAGTTAAAAAGGCGCCTTTTTTAACTGTAACGACCCTCGCCGACCAGGTCGGCTGCCCGGCCCACTAGTGGCTTACGGCCCGGCCTTTTCACCACCTGGGCACGGAGTCCGCAGGAGGCAAGCGATCGCTACAGTACTGGACAGCCCTCGCGGCCCACCCGGCAGGAATTTGTTTATTTGGCTCCCTAAGGAGTCGCCTCCCTGGATCGAACCCCTGACCTCCCACTTAAGAGAGCCAGCGAGAACCATCCAGTACCATTTCTGCTAGTAGCAGAAATGGTACTGGATGGTTCTCGCTGGCTCTCTTAAGTGGGAGGTCAGGGGTTCGATCCAGGGAGGCGACTCCTTAGGGAGCCAAATAAACAAATTCCTGCTGGGTGGGCCGCGAGGGCTGTCCAGTACTGTAGCGATCGCTTGCCTCCTGCGGACTCCGTGCCCAGGTGGTGAAAAGGCCGGGCCGTAAGCCACTAGTGGGCCAGGCAGCCGACCTGGTCGGGGAGGGTCGTTACACAAAAGAACCTAGATCTCATCAAAGGTCTAAGCATATACTCAGGCATTTTCACCTCATTCAAGACATTATCGATAGAGGAGATATCAAGATATGCAAAGTTGACACAAATGATAACATAGCAGATCCATTAACAAAGCCTCTCTCACGGGTCAAGCATGATCAGCACACTAGATCTATGGGTCTTAGAAATTTGTAGGCCTAGTGCAAGTGGGAGATTGTTAGTGTATGTGCCCTAGGCCATTTATTTGGATCTTTATGTTATACATTCATTATTAATAAATGAGGTTTTATTATCATTATTGTTTGTTTGCATGTTACACAATTTTGATATTTGTCCCTGGTTTATTATTGGTATAGAGATAAAAAAAAAATAATTCTTAACCAGTATGAACATTGATTTGATAATCATCAGATGGTTATGTGTATAGTGATACAAATCAATTTCATAGATACTTGTTAGAGAACAATGTATTGGATAGACCCATCATGAGATTACTACATGGGTTAGTGTCATAAGTAAATCTCATGATAGTTATGTATTAATTCTTTGACTTGAGATTGTCATAGTTTCCAATATAAGGACTATTATATTTTGACATGATCAAACATTATCCGTAACTGGATAGTAATAAAGGTTATGATCATATATGATAGAAATTATGTAGAGGATAATGAACAATCAAGATAGAATTTGTCCCTCTCTTTGAGAGAGATATCTTTTGGGCCCCTCGATAAGTGAGACTGTGAAATGCATGGCCGTGCTCAAATGAATTGATAGTGTGATCAATTTCATTTGTTTTTATCAGTCTACTTGGAGATCGAGTAATCATAAGTTTGGACAATATAAGTATGACGTTGACCATGACTTATGTTCAAGCTAGATATCGTGTGACAAAGGGATTAATGCATGTACTATTATTAGGCAAATTGGACATTCCTTATATTAATTGGGTAGTTGTAATGCCTTGCTAGAGGCCAATTATGACTTGTTGGTTTAATAGAGATTAAATTGACTGCCAATTAATATGGGCCTATCGGGTCACACACAAGAATGCGCTTTGGGCTGGATATAATATTAATAATATTAATATTAGATATTAATATTTATTATTATTATTATTTTCGTTTTATATATATATTATTAGATAATATATTCAGAATCCTAACTAGATTTGGATTCTGAATTTGATTTACCTTATCCAATTATATATATTATTAGATAATATATTCAGAATCCTAATTAGATTTGGATTCTGAATTTGACTTACCTTATCCAATTTTGAATTGGATTCTGGAGTGATTATATTCACTCCAGACGTTAAGTCTTCTGATAGGTAACTTTAGAAAATAAAAGCAGAACAAAAAAAAAAGAAGGAACCCTAATACGTTTTAGAGAAAACGTTTTTCAGCCTTCGCCATTGTAGAGAGCTAGCACTCCAGATGGTAGCATTCGTTTGGATAAGTCATAGAGGGTGCTTCGCGATCGAGGTATCTCTTCCAAACTGTGATTTCTAATCATCGACAGGTTAGTTCTTTGAACACTTTTATCAAATTAAACGAACAGCATGGATCCTGATGGGAAATCAGAGATTAAAAAGTTTTCCGCTGCGTGTTTTTGTTTGCAGTGATCTCCTTGATTTCCTAACAGGCCATGGGGTTGTGAGGCCATGACCGTGGGGGACTTAGATAAGGGTTTTGGTTTGTAATTTTTGATCTATGAGTCTAGTATGAGACTAATAGGTGAATAATTGTATTGGAATTCATGTGTATTTGTAAATAAGTGTGTATTATTCCTTTTGGATTAGGTTGTGAAGAGGTTGAGTTGCCCTAATCCATATAGTGAAGAATTCTTGGAAGAGGAAGTGTATAAATTGATGTGAGTTGCTCTTGAGGTAAGTACAAACTTACATGGATGCATTCTTTTACATGATTTTGAGACTTAACACATTTGGTTATAAATGTGTTAAGTAATCTACTATATTGTTATTACTATTTGATTAATGTTATGATTTGTATAATGTGAAAGATATGATGATCATTCAAAATGTATGTTCAATGCATTTGGTTATGAATACTTTAATGATGAATTACTTTAATGTGAATTGAAATATGATGAGATGTGAAGCCATTGTTGTTGGCTATGATAGTGCAAATGAAATATTTGGGGCATGGTTGCCTATTTGATTATGGAATATTAAATGAGAAATGAAATGAGAAATGAATTGAGAAAGAGATTGATAAAGAGATAAATGAAATAATTGTGTGCTTAATATGTTATTCAATTTTCAGAGTTCTGGGTTTGGTGGCATGCCTATGAATCGCTGGATAGGTGAAAAGACCGGGTCGTAAGCCGAGTCCAGCTGAAAAATGTGAAATGTGATGTTTTTGGGGTGAAAAGACTGGGTCGTAAGCCTCAAAAACTAATTCTTAAAGCTAGATTGAGTGAAAAGTGTAACACCCCTTCCCAGCCTACATGTGTAAGCCGAGTAGAGGCGCCACACTATCTTAATGTTGCTACCAATTTTACTTAATTTGAATTTTAGTTCCGGTTTTACAAAAATTTTGCCAGAGGTTCGCCTAGAAATTGGATCCCAAGTGTCGACAAAACTGGTTTTTTCTGATTTTTGAAAATATTTTTACACAAACCAATGCAATCAGTTTCAATACACTCCCAATGAATCCACCTTATACCCTCAACTACAAACCTGCAAGAAGAGTTCACACTTCTAATACAAAATAAGTAGAGGTTTATTATTATCACATACTACTAACGTACAGTATAACTGTAACACCCCCATACTCTATATAAGTACTATACATATACCGGGTATACATATAGTACGTATATAAAGTATAAGAATGTCACTTTTTGTTACAGTTTAAAAACCTATATCTGAGTTCAAATAATATTACATTAATTTAAATATAGAACATTTACAAAATCATTATACTTTCAATAATCTTACATATATATGATAATCTTGTCTTTACCAAAATTTCTTTTATACTTATGAATACATTCTTGTCAGAAAATACAACATAACAAAATTATACATATATGCATTACCTTCTAGTTGGTCTCGAAATACTCTTACCCTTCTCGTGGCATAACAGTTTGACTTCCAGATCAACCACCTACTCACCTGCGCGATTTATACAACCGCGCTAAGCCCGAAAGCTTAGTAGTACAAATAAATATTATAAACATATATAACAGACAATCATACTTATATGTTAACTTCATATATTATTATTTTCTTATCATATTTTCCCATTTTAATTACACCTTATATATATTTCTACTAATCTCATAATTATATACATAAGCACGTATTTCATTAATACAACCCACAATTCCATGACTTATTAAAACATTCATAATTATCATCATATATCTCATAACATTACATCTTATTCCACAATTCACATTTAAACAAAAATAATTATTGGTCTCATTATTCATTCATTTCACATTTCATGAATCACATTTAAACAAAGACAAGCATGGGCCCAAAAGACACTAATATGCTATTCAAAGTTCAGAGTTACTGCTTTGGTCCATAATCACAATCATCAAGCCCGTAGGCGATATATATATCTCTATCCATGGATAGGGTAACAGACCCAGTCTCTTGGACCTCAACTCGGCTAAACTCGAGGAAATCCTCAACCCGGCAAGACTGTTACCTGTAACAGACCCAGTCTCTTGGACCTCAACCCGGATAAACCAAGGAGATCCTCAACCCGGCAAGACTGTTACTATAATTCACATTTCACATTTATCAACTGGAATCGGCTTACGACCCGGTCTTTTCACCTATCCAGTACTTTATAGGCATGCCACCAAACCCAGAACTCTGAAGGTTGAATAACAAATTAAACACAAAATTCTTTTCATTTATATCTTTATACATTTCTTTCTCAATTCATTTCATTCTCATAAGCAAATTAGGCAAACATGCCTCAATCATCTCATTTCCATCATCATAGCCAACAATCATGGCCTCATATCTCATATGATCTCAAATCACAATAAAGCAACTCTTCATAACATCATATCTTTTACATTTCATTTCATCATCACATCTTGCACATTTCACATTTCGTTATATTTCAAATCACATTAATCAATTCATTATTCAAATGGATATAATCAATGGCATTAACACATATTTTACATGCTCATCATAACATTCACATTATACCAAACATAACATTATTAATATACAACCACAATGCATTAGATTCCTTATCACATTTATAATCAAATATGTCTCAAGTCTCAATATCATATGAATGTATGCAATAATGTAGTTTGTACTTACCTTAAAACCAACTCACACCAATCTATACACTTACTCTTCCAAGAATCCTCAACACTTAGATTAGGGCAATTCAACCTCTTCACAACCTAATCCAAAAGGAATATTAGCAAAATGACCATATGAATAGTAAATTCTGGTTTTGGACTCAACTTAATCCTTATTTTGAAAAATTGTATAAAATAATCTACTCGAATAAAAACTCTAAAATTTTTACAGAATTTAGTTTTACATCTTAAAATCATTCCTTCAAAATTTCAGATCAAACTGAACACAAAATCTTGGTCAAATAGTTCACCCAACCAGACTGCCCTGCATCCTGGCAGCAGTTTTGAACTTTGTGAATTCCGTAAATTAAATTCAATCAACGTGGTTCCAAATTATTTTTCTAAAATACTAGACTCACTAAGCAACAACATATCCAAAATTCAATTGGATATGATTTTTCTACATTTTATTAAAAATCCCGAAAGATAGCTGTCTCAGTTAAGGTACCTGCTGGAACAGGTCTAATAAAAATAATCTTTCCAAAATCATAACTATTCCAAAATCGAATCAACATATTTTTCAGTCATTCTAGACTCATAGAGGCACAACCTATCAAAAATTCACTTCAAGAACATTTTTCTATATTTAATTAAAAATCATACAAGTCACAGCCTTTACTAATTGTAAAACAGAAAAATTTCAACTTCACTAAACACAACTCTTACTCTTTCATCACCAACACCAACCTAACTTCTTATCCTTAATTCAATTTCAACACTTATAAACACACCACAACAACCTTAATCATACTATTAACAATAATTCATCCACCTCAAACACAACTTCAAAAAGAACAAAGGAAATCAAGAGAGAGAACTTACTTGAATATTATGCCAAATCTTCAACATCCATCTTCAATTCTCTCAAAATCCCTATGGATTTGATGTGAATATTAGTAAAATCACATCTCTCTCTCTCTCTCGTGTAAGAAGAAGAAGAAGAAGAAGAAGAAGAAGAAAAATATCTTTTTCCCTTCTTCTTTTCATGTTTATCATATATATATATATATATAATAATAATAATAATAATATAATAAAATAAATTATTTCTAAAAACCTCCACCACACACTTTTCTCCCTTTGACTTTTCTTTCTTCTTTTTCTTTTATTATTTTTATTATTATTATTATTAATTAATTAATTATATAAACTTACTTTTCCTACACCACTTTATACATTATGTATATGTAATATATATGTTGGTATATGTATATCTCTTTTATATTTCCTTTATATTTTTCATATTTTTCAAATACCACATAAATATATTTCATCCCTCATATACACGTATTTCTTATAATATTTTCCTTACATATTTTACCAACATATCTTCTCACAACTACCATTCCAATGTACACCAAAATCGGGTATTAAATTAATTCATTTATCTTCTTTTGACTTTCATTAGTTTAACTTATATATGTTATATATACCTTCACTTCTTTTCTCCTTCCATTAAACATACTCCTTAAATCCAAATACCACAATAATTATTCCAAAACTTTTAGGGTGTACCTGGGGATATTACAAAAAGACTGGGTCGTAAGCTCAAATCTAGTTGATTATCCATGGATAAATGTATTGATGATTGAGATTATGGACCAAAGCAGTAACTCTAAAAGTTGAATGGCATATTAGTGTCTTTTGGGGCCATGCTTGTCTTTGTTTCAATGTGATTTATGAATGGTGAAACAATTGAATAAAGTAATGGAATGTAATGTTATGAAGTATGTTATGATTACAATACATAAGTAAATTATTGAAAAGAAATATGGCCTGAGAAGCTATGTTGAAAGATGAGATTCTGAAAGTATAATATGACATGTAATATGTATATGGATGTGGACATTGTGAGTATTATTTTATGAATGTTCTAATAAGTTATGGAATTATGGTTTATGTTAATGATATATGTATATATGTATATAATTATGAGATTAGTTGAAACATATAAAAAGTGTAATTGAAATGGGAAAACATGATAAGAAAATATTGATACATGAAGTTAATATATGAGTATGATTTTCTGTAATGTATGTTTATAATATTTATTTGTACTACTAAGCTTTTGAGCTTAGCGCGGTTGTGTAAATCGCGCAGGTGAATAGGAGGTTGATCTGAAGTCAAATTGTTATGCCACGTGAAGGGTAAGAGTATTTCGAGACCAACTAGAAGGTGGTGCATACATGTACAATTTAATTATGTTGTATTTTGATAAAAATGTATTCATATGTATAAATGAATTTTGGTAAAAACAAGATCATTATATATATGTAATATCATTACAAGTATAATGAGTTTGTAAATGTTCTTTAAATAAAATGTATTATGGTTTGGAACTAGAGTGAAGGTTTTTAATCTGAAATGAAAAGTGACATTCTTATGCTTTATATACGTATTGCATGTATAAAAGGTATATGTATAGTACTTATATAGAGTATAAGGGTGTTACAGTAACTCTAGAATTTGAATGGCATATTACATCTCTTTGGGTCCATGCTTGTCTTTGCTTTAATGTGAAATATGAATTATAAAACAACTGAGTAATATAATGAGATATAACATTATAAGTTGTGGTATCCATTTGTTTTGCGCATTAGCATTGCAATTGAATAATATTGTTATCAAGGTTTTTACTACTAAGCTTCTAACTTAGTGCGATTGTGATTTATCGCGCAGGTGACAACGTAGATCTGGTTGAGTTAGAGAGTTCAGCTAGACCAAGTCAAGTCAAGGCTTGAGATTGTGAGTGCAGTGTTGATTTGGACATCAAGATCAAAGATGAACTGCCAGCATGTATAAATTCTATATTTTTGTAAATATTGATTTTGATGTATACATATGTATATTCCGCTGCATATTCTGCTGCATATTAAACAAATGTTTTGGATAAACTTTTGGGTAATGAAGATATATATATATGTATTTTAACAAGGAATGTTTTATCTATTACTTTCTATAATATAAGTTAAATGTTTCAAGTTTATTCAGATTTTAGAAATGATGATTTGTTGTTAAAGTTAAAGGTTAGTTTGTTGAAAATTGATTGTGACATTCTTGTATCCGATATATGTATATTATATATGTGGGTGTATGTGTTGTACGTATATGGGGTGCAAGGGTGTTACATTTCAGTTCAACAAAACCAAGATTTCAATTACTGAGCCAACCATACAATTCAGATTGGGGGGGCAGAGATTCCATATGAACATTAATGACCTTGGTGTGCATCTAGGGTTATACACTGCAGAGGAGGTACAAACTTCGGACTATCTTAATTCTGAGGTGGATTTTGTTGAGTATGAAGTTGCTCCACCTCGGGTTTGGAGGACCTTTGCTCCCACTGTAGATAGATACCAGCCCAAGGTATCTAAGGCATCCAACTTTGAGTCCTTCCCTTGTCGAGTGGTGCACAATCTATTAGTTCACACTCTTACAGCTCGACTAAGAAGCACAGGGGTGGTGAGCCTGAGAGATCTATTTTTCTTGAGCTGCATGGTGTAGAAGACTGGGTGCAATGTCACACATGCCATCACACACTTCTTTTATGAGCAGTCCAAAAAGGGAGCACTAGGTACTTTGTATGGTGGCATGTATGTCACACGACTGGCTCGTCGCTTGGGTGTGTTAGATGGATGTCTACCTATGACGGTGGATGTTTTCCCAAAATACTAGGTATGGACACATTGAATAGACTAAACCGGGAGAAGGTTGCCGGGCTGCAGGCACCTCCTATGGATTTTGAGCCAGTCCCTTATGCTCCTCCTTTAGACATACTACCACCCCCACCGATAGATTTTTTGGGGTCATCAACTGCTGCTGGGCCTTCTTCCACTGTTGCATCTTCTTCTTCTGCTGGACCATCCTTCATACCGACCCCTACATTTTGAGACTGGTGCCAATCAGTTAATGTTGAGTGGGATGATGATAGGAAGCCCACTGATTTTGAGTGATAAATTTGTAGGATCGAAGGTAAGTTTGGGAATATCGAGCTGAATAAAAACAAAATCTTAACTCGACAGAAAATTGACTGCTTCCTTCCAAGCCCAGCTAGATCATGAGATCTTGAGAAGGCAATGGTTGGAACAATCCATGCTAGAGTTTTGGAGGTATCAAGGGTTTAACCCTTCGCAGCTACCACCTCCACCATATCAGCCACCTGTGCCACCAGTCGATGTGTCCGATGATGATGCCAGTGATGATGCTAAAGGTGGGGAGACTAGCGGTGATGATTCCAGTGATGCACCAATATCTAACTAGCCCACCTTTCATCTCATTTAATGACTTATTTATTGTTCTTTTTCTTTTTGTTATTCCTTTGGACGATTGCATTATTTTTTAAGAACTATTTCATCTGTTTAGTTATTTCATTTACTTATGTTTTAACTTTGTTTATGCATCTTAGTTTCTATTTTCGTAGCTAATTTGCCTTCGCCGTACTCTTGGAATCCTACTCATATATGTCCAATCATGGACATGGCAAGGTAGTTTTTCTCTCTCTTCGTTATTTCTTGTTTTAAACACACATTGGGGACAATGTGCATCTTAAGTGTGGGGGATAGGCATACTTTCTTGATTGAGCTACTATTATTTCATTCTTTCCATTTGATTCATTTGTCTCAATTAGTTCTGCAACTTTTTTCTGGATTCGAGGAAGCTAGATTGCTATAATAATGTGAATTGAAATGGTTCCTCTTTATATATTAAATTAATTTTTGATTTTCTAAATGACATTTCTTGTTGAGGTTGACTTGGCTATCTTGATCAATTGCTGAGGATCGACTGTAATAGCTATAATTAGGTACTAAATTGATGAGAATTGGACACATCTAAAGTTTAAAACCTTAGTTACATTTTTGAGCATGTTGTAATTCCTTAGATTCTTGTGTCGGACTTAGTATGACATCTTTAATATCTTAAGTTCCTGACCCTTTAGTTGTTAAAAGAAAACTAATAATACTAATAAAAGGAGCATTGAAAATTTATCCATGTTCCACTGATTTTCACTCTTGAATTGAAACAAATGAGTTGGAATCATGAATAGTGCTAGTAGCCATTTGAACGATTATTCTGGCTGAGTAACCGGGGGTTGGCATCACAAATGTTTACCTTCGCTTCAAAAAATTAGTATCAATTCAAACAAGTCGGGCTCCTAAAATAATAAAAATGTATATATATATATAAAGAGGGTTAAAGAACTTAAGAGAAAATTTACACTTTCGTACTTTGTTCATGACTTTTGAGTTTCTAGAATTTTATGCTCAATCTTTTAACTCCGGATCTTTAAGTTTTAGGTCTGTGAAATTTTTGTTTTGAAACTTCTTGATTCAGCTGTCATGATTGTGAATTAGTTTTTGTTGAGAACGTCGGGTTTTCTGATTTGAGTATTGCCAAACTTTTCTTTTCTTTTTGGATATAGAGGGGTCCATCATTCCTACTTATTATAGTGATTTAGTTTGCTTAAGGACAAGAAAAACTCAAGTGTGGGGGAATTTGATAAGTGCATGATTGATGATATTTTGCCCCTATTTCTTAATATTATTATTATCCAATTGAGTTTAATTTGTTTGTTCAAGTGTTTTTTAGGATTAATTTCAGGAATTCTTTGTATTTTGAGGGTTATGGTAATTTCGGAGGGAATTATGGATGAAAGTCGAGGAAAAGAGCTAAATTCTTCAAGTGACACGCCCAGGGACATGGGCGTGTCAATGGATGTGCCTTTGATATTTCCATACAGAAGCATTGACACGCCCAGTGACATGGGCATGTCACCGAGCATGCCTATTACAATGCCTCACAGAAGCTGTGACACACCTAGGGACATAGGCGTGTCAATGGGTGTGCCTTTTATCAAGAATCCCAGTAGCAATGACACGCCCAGTAACATGGGCGTGTCGGGCTAACATATCTGCACTATAAAAGCTGAGCTGAAGTGTGAATTAGGGATCTGATTTTTCATTCTTTACAACCTAGAGCCGACTTCTAGAGACAAAAAGAGAGTTTTGAAGCTAAGATTGAAGGTGAAGATCCATTCTACACAAGATCTAAACCAAGATTCAAGGATTCAAGTGAAGAAGCACAAATCATTTGCCATGGATTGTTTGGATTCTTTTACTTATTTCTCTTGTTCTAGTTTTCTTGCTTTGAACATTAACTAATTCATTCTCTATCTAGATATTGATGAACACTAGCTTTATTGTATGGATTGAATAGTTTTATTTAATTAAATCATTTGATTGAGTTATTTTATTCTTATAATGCTTAATGATTTCTTTCCAATTTATAGTAGAATGCTTACTGATTGGTTGCAATTTTCATATTATTGACATGAGAAAGCTTGATATGAATAGAATACTCATAAGGATTGAGGATTAATTGGAGTGCTAGAGATAGACTTACAAGATCCTTTGGTTTATGATTCCTTGTTCTTAATGCAAGATCTATTTAAGCATGTTTGAGAAGAGATTCCAGCATTCTACTTAGTGATTAGGGATTAATTCATTTGAGAAAGGTTTTAGTCTAATCTAGAGGAATGCCAATTCAGCTCTATTATTTGATTTAATTGAATTGATTTTCGTAAATACTTTTATTGCTAGGGGGATTCAATATCTGGATAATATTTTCATCATCGATCCTTTTTGCAGAACACTTAATCTCTCTTGTAACACCCCTTCCCGACCTACATGTGTAAGCTGAGTAGAGGCGCCACACTAACCTAATGTTGCTACCAATTTTACTTAGTCAAATTTTAGTTCCGATTTTTTTTCAAAAATTTTGCCATAGTTTTGCCTAAAAATTGAGTCCCAAGTGTCGACAAAACCGGTTTTTTTCTTATTTTTAAAAACATTTTACACAAACCAATGCAAACAAAATCATTCTCAGTACACTCCCAATAAATCCCCCTTGTAACCTCAACTACAACCTGCAAAAAGAATTTACACTTCTAGTGCAACATAACATAAAGGTTTTGTGACAATCCCTATATTTAAATATTACACAGCGGAAGTTATAAAATATTTACATATTTACATACTAAACATTTCTTTACAAAATATAAAGAAATATACATGATTGGCAAGTCTACTCTGATCTTTAAGCTCCCAAAATGGATTCTTCAAGGTCTACTCTCACTTGGTCTTGATGAACTCTCGGGTTCAACTCTATCAACTCTATTATCTGCGTGATTAAACACTATCGCGCTAAGCCAAGGGCTTAGTAAGATAAAACATGCTAATGGTATGCTTTAATGTAATGCAATGCCACATATGTTATTGATAAGATCAACATCATAAATATAAAGTTAATCACATAATTATGCATTTCACAAATCATAGTCATATGAGTATACCCCATTTCAACATCTTTCCACATTCAACATTACTCAATCATACTCAATAACCAACATCTCATTTCATTAACTCATAACATTATTTAGGACATTCATATAACCTTGACACCTATGGGCCCAACAAGTATTTAATACGATATTCAGAGTTCAGAGTTACCGATTTGGTTCATAGTCACAATAATCACGCCCGTAGGCAATGTATATACATGTATCTCTATCCATGGATAGTGTAACAGACCCAGTCTCTTGGACCATCACTCAACACATATGAGGAGATCCTCAACCCGGCAAGACTGTTACAAATCATATATCTTATATTCACAATTCTCATAGTGTAACAGACCCAGTCTCTTGGACCATCAACTCAACACATATGAGGAGATCCTCAACCCGGCAAGACTGTTACCTTTCATCATTTCTTAGGCATGCCACCCAAATCCAGAACTCTGAAACTGAATAACATATTAAACAAACAATTCATTTATTATATAGTTACCATTTCCATTCTCAAATTCTCATCACATTTAGGCAAACATGCCTTCTTTCTTTCAATATCATCATCATAGCCAATCACAATGGCATTGTCTCATATCATGTCTTATTTGAATTATTATTTCAATTTCAATGTATATTATTCATGAAACACATAACCATTCACAATGCATAACATAACATTGTTCAATCTCAACAATGCAATTAGGGCAAAGAACAATTGATATGATTCATATGAATAATACATTCTGGTTTTAGACTCCATTTTATCCTTATTTTGAAAAATTGTATAAAATAATCTACTTGATTAAAAATTCTACAATTTTTACAGAATTTAGTTTTGTATCTTAAAATCATTCCTTTAAAATTTCAGATCAAACTGAACACAAAATCTTGGTCAAATAGTTCACCTAACCAGACTGCCCCAATTGCCCTGCATCCTGGCAGCAGTTCTGAACTTTGTGAATTCCATAAATCAAATTCAATCAACGTGGTTCTAAATTATTTTTCTCAAATACTAGACTCACTAAGCAACAACATATCCAAAATTCAATTGGATATGATTTTTCTACATTTTATTAAAAATCCCGAAATATAGCTATCTCAGTTAAGGTACCTGCTGGAACAGTTCTACTAAAAATAATCTTTCTAAACTCATAACCATTCCAAAATCGAATCAACATATTTTTCAGTCATTCTAGACTCATAGAGGCACAACATATCAAAAATTCACTTCAAGAAAAATTTTCTATAATTAATTAAAAATCATACAAGTTACAGCCTTTACTAATTGTAAAACAGAAAAAGAATTCACTAAACACACTCTTACTCTTCCATCACCAACACCAACCTAGCTTCTTATCTTTAATTCCATTTCAACACTTGAGAATAAATCATAAACACATCTCATCATCAAATCATCAAACCCTAATTAACTTCCCATACCACTTCAAAAGTAGGAAAGAAATCAAAGGAAAGATCTTACCTTAGTTAAAACTTCTTGAATCAACACTTAAACACTTAATCTTCCTTCAATTTGAGCTCAACACATCAAGATCCTCTCTTCACCACTTGCTTTCCTTTCTCTATGGAGGAGCCGGCCACACACATGAAGAAGAAGAAGAAATTATGAATAAACCAAAGTCAACTCTTCTTTAAATCTCCACCAAGAGTTCCAATTCAAGCAATTACTTAATTACCCTTAATCATTTAATTTAACTTTTGTCTCATGTATGCCCATGATAGTAATTACACATATCACATAAAAATATCTCTCTTCCTTTGACTCTTCCTTTGACCCATTTATATGTTATATATATCCTCATATACACAATATATACCATTCTCTCTAAACCCTAATTCTTTCCCAATACACATATACACAAGCATTCTCCTCCCAATTTCTTTTCTTATCCCATCATATACATTCAATCCAATTTATAACAATAACAACAACAACAATATGCAAAACTTCTAGGGCATAAATGAGGATATTACATCTCTTTACTTTAAGTTATTAAGTTAATTGTCTTTAATTACAAACTTCACAAAACTATTAATTTCCTAAACAACAGTTAAAATTTGCACTAGTACTTGGCCTTGTCCCCAGTGGAACAACAACTCACTCACTACTTTATTACTTGAGTGACCCGTGCACTTGCGGTATTGCAATAGCATAAGTTTGCATCACCACTTATTCCAACCCTACACCAAATAAAAATATTTTCTATTATATATATATATTTATTTTTTTAAATCAAATCAAAATTGGATTTGAATTGGTTCCTATTTTAGATTTACTTAAGCAATAATATGAAGAGAAAGAAAATCTAATAAAAGGCACAATAATTACATCTTGTTTATTTGCAACTTTCAACCTACTAAATTATACCCCACACTTTATTTTACAGAACACTTTATCACTTAAGTCCTTAAAATGCTCTTGACCTAATGAAAGGGTATTAGTTAAAACAAAATGGTTCAAGGTTAATGGTACTGTAAAAAAAATAAGCGAAAAAAATGAAACAGGCTCAAAATTGGCGAGCTAGGGTCAAATATAAGGTTGGTCTTTCTAAGCTAAAATGGGTACACCTAATTGCCTTAATCATATTGATACCTCATTGAAATTCTTATGTGCTCTCAAAATGCATGTCAAAGCAAATTCAAGCAATTCATCAATTAAGAATGTTCACACACAAAGAATAATAAGTTGCTATCCAACTTAGGATTAATTTTCTCACAAGTTAAAAAGTAATGCAAGGAATATCCATCCAAATCAACAATAAGCACCAATTTTATCCAATTCTCAATTCATGCTTTAGAAATTAAAAGGTCATCTATCAATATTCTTATAACAATTGAACTATTCAACATTGTCAAAGACAATATAAAACAAGGCACTTCAATTAACAAAGCAGGTCAATTTAAAACAAAAGACTTTGCACCCCACACTTAAAGATTGACACTGTCCTCAATGGAAACGAGCATAATTTAAACGAAGAACTGTTAAGGTAAGACCTGTTTTCCATCTTTTTCCTATATGAGACAAAAGTGGTACCTCATCCTTTCCAACAAAACTTTAAGAGTTCAAAAAACAAAATAAAAGTAAATAAAATATAACAAAACATAAGGTTCTAAAAAAATCCAAAAATAGAAAAACAAAAAAAATAAACTAAACGTTCAATAGGTTGAAACTAGTCAAAGCCATGTAGTGGAGGTTGTGATGATGATGATGCCAATGGATGAAGGCTAAGAATCGTAGCCAAGTTGCTATTGATTTTCTCCAATTGCCTAAGTAATTCAGCATGATTGCTATCAAAATTGTTTTCTAAGGCTTCAATCCTATTAAGTACCTCATTATTTTTTAAAATCGGGGCATCTTCATCTAAACTAAGTGAATCAGAATCAGATTCCTCATCAACTCATTGTCGCTTTTGCTGGTCTCCCTGTGTGCTCTGCCCTCCTTATGCACTTGGCTCGCCATGTGCCATCACTTAGGTCTCGCCACTCTTAGTTATCATTTGCATTTTTTCTGAAGTGGTGATATCCAACGCATCAAGCCCATAAAGTCTTTGCATGCCACAACTATTTGGATCAAATTTGTCATCAAGAGCAAGGGCAAGCAAAGTGACTATCCCTCTAATACAAATGGCACTTTTTCTTCCGTTAGCCACATTATCCAAAAATTCGGCTAAGCAAGACCTCGTGCATACTAGTACATTGTTGTCAGCACACCACAAGAAAAATAATTCATTAAGTGAAACCACCCTGGGACTTTCCTTTCTAGCAAAGAAGTTACATGCCATGAACCGATGCAAATATCTCAATTCATGGTTCTTCAATTGTATTGCTTTGGCTGATTTAGCCACATATGTCCCCCTAGAACCTACTGCTCCCAATTTAAGTTGCTCCTTAAAGTCTTTAGGTATGGATTTATGCCCTTCTTTACTAAAACCAAATATGTCATTCAATTGTTCCATAGTGATAGTATGTGATTTTCCATTCAATTTAAACCCTAATTTATTGTAAAGCTTTTCCTCATCCTTTTCCACCTTAAGAGAAACAATAAATTCAACTATTAACTCTTGAAATTGCAAGGGTTTGAGAGTTATGTACTTTTCCCAATTCAAATTCCTAACATACAATTCAAAGTTCTCCTCAATTCCAAAAGCATTACGGGACTCATCACTCACATACCTTGAGCATAAAAATCCCCTAGCTTGAATTGCTAATCTATTTGAAAAGGATGAAGAAGAAGATGAAGGTTGCCTCCTCTTATGGCGGGACACCATCTTGGTTCTTGGCATCTTGAAATTTGTTTAAGATTGAAAGCTTGGAGTAATTTATTTGAGGTTTCAGGAAGAAATAGGGAGCATTTGATGGAAAAAAGGAGTTTTAAGGTTGGGTTTAGGGTGTGGCTATGTGAGAGAGGAGAGTGTGAGAGGGATTTTTGCCCCCACACCCATGTGGAATCATTCTTGCGACTTTGACACTGTTAGGCTAGGGGCCTTAGAGAACACGGGCCTAAGCCTGGAGAAAATGGAGTCGCCACCTGGACAGGCCGAGAAAAAGAAAGGGGTGGATGACTCGATTCCTAAGGAATCCCCAACCCCCTAATAGGTTCGGAAAGTTAGGTACATGTGGGGAAGGTGAGAAATGGCCCAACACACCCACAATGCCCGGTTCATTGGAACCGGCCTCCTTTTCATGTCTTAATAATATAAAATTCTTAAAAATAATGATATTATCCATACTACATGCTATCATAAGAATAAATAAATACTCTATTAAAATCACAATTAAATCCAAACAAAACAAATAAATGGACACCCATCCAAGGATGGAAACATGTCCTTACACCATCTAATATCTAAAACTAAATAGGACACCCACCGTAAGGTGGAAACGTATCCTTTACATTGATCCAAAATTTTAAAATAAACTAAATTACATGATGCTCACAATATGAGGTACCCAAAACATGGAAAACATACCTCTTACAATATTAATACCAAAATAAACAAATAATAATCATAATAATAAAGAAAATATCCATCCATGATAAATTAAACCAATCAAACATCAAAATCAAATAAATCAATCATCAAAACATATAATAAACTACATAATCAAATCTAAAATTAAATAAAGCAATAAATATATAAATTTAGGGTTCGTATCTTAAAATAGGGTTTTAGAATAAATAAAGTTAAATACATAGACTCATAATACACAAATGAATATTGACCCCTTCGACGAGCCCATATGGTAGTCCCGCTAGTCGGTTAGCGGGCGGGAGACAAGGGTACAGCGCCCCTTGCATGGTCGGGGGTAACGGCCCATAAAATTTTGAAAACTGGTTTTTAGGGTGTAGGTTTTGGTGTTGAAAATTTTAAAAACTAGTTTTAGGGTTTGAGGAAAATATGATTAAGGTTTTGGAAAACAAGGCTAGGATTTTTAGTTTAGAAATAAGGAATTAGGGTTTAGGTCATGGTTTTGGGATTTAGGTTTTATAAGTTAGGGTTTTAGAATGTTAAGCAATTAAGGATTAATGGTTTGAAAACAGTTTAGGGTTTGGATTAAGAATATTAACATTAATATTTTTAAGTACTTAGGCTACTGTGATAATTTTCCAAAAACTTAAACGAAGCCACTGAAGCTACTGTGATGTATTAAAACTTTAAATACATAACCTTTTGTGAATTAATTTAGGTGAATAAATAACATATTTAATACTTAAAGCAATCAAAGCATATTATATTTATTTAGTTCGGAACATACTTTCATTGTTGGTTCCTCCATAATTTATTGAGTAAAATTTTGGCAGAACAATCACCAAGACAACACTGATTTGTTGCCTTGATTATGGATCCTCTCTTGTTGTTGATTAATTTTTAGATGGTAAACTTCTTCCCCTAATAGTCACTGCCTCTCCAAGTTTCTTCTCAAAAAAAGTCCAAAGCCCCCTTCCAGTCGAATCCCATTTAAAAGATCAAATTCCTTTTCTTTGTGATTTAACGGGGTATTTACAGGCAACTAAAAAAAAAAAACCTAGTTTATTAAGGAAATTAAAAACTATTTTGGAAATAAAATCAAAAACCTAGTAAAATAAGGTTTTGGCAAAAACTGCGTGCGGGCGAGGTGGGGGCAAGCTGCAGGCTGGGCAGGGGCAAAATTGTGCGCGGGGCGCAATTTTGTCACAGTGGTAAATTGGCTCATGGCCAATTCACCGCAGGTAAAACCTGCAGCGAATTGGCCCAAGCCAAACCGTCGCCGATTTTTTTATTTTTTTTATATAATTTTTTAATTTTTTATTTTCATTATTAAAAATAAATGTTATAAGTAATAAATATTATTAAAATAAATATTATTTTATTAAAATAAATAATAAATATTAAATTACCATAGAAATTATTTTAGACTGTTTAAAAATATCAGACTAGATGAGGTCAAAAATTAAGGGTCTGCAGAGAGCTTTTCAGAGAGAAAATGGAGGTTAGGGTTTTAAGTGAAGGAATAAATGGGAAAGAATCGGGCTTTAAGTGGGTTTAAAAGGCATGACAATGCCAAGTTATAACTGCAGTGTCTTGTGGTCGTGTCGGCTACTGTAAATACTAGGGCTCAAAGGTGGAGGGCGACATGGCTTGAGTGACGTAGCCATGTTCACATGACATGGCCAAGGACATAGCCAAGTTGGTTGACCGTGTTCACTTCTGTGTTTCTGGGCATTTTCTGGGTTGCTTCACATGGCCAGTGACATGGTCCTATGAAGTCTATTCCCCACACATCAAAAATTTCTACCACAACAAAAATGTTGAGAGGCATTTCATTCTTTTGCTTATGTTCCCTACTCTTTGGCATTTATCACATCTTATACAAAAATTATAAGCATCTTTGAAAAGAGTAGGCCAATAAAAACCACTTTGAAGAACCTTCTCAGTGGTCTTCTTTCCTCCAAAATGCCCTCCACAATACATGTTGTGGAAAACTTGCATCACTTGTAATTGCTCTTCCTCTGGCACACATCTTCTGATAATTTCATCCCTGCAGATTCTAAACAAATATGGTTCATCCCAAAAATAGTACTTATAGGAATGTAGGAACCTCTTCTTTTCCTGAAAATTAAAATATTTCCTCACAACTCCACAAGAAAGATAGTAATATTGGCATACCATGGTGCTTGAGTTAATGCAAACAAGTGTTCATCTAAAAAATTTTCAAAGGCATTTTCACATGCAATTTCTTTATCATTATAATGAGAATTCAATCTTGAAAGATGGTCAGCTAATACATTCTCATTTCCTTTCCTATCTTTAATTTCAACATCAAATTCTTGCAACATCAAAACACATCTAATGAGCCTAGGTTTAGCTTGTGGTTTAGTCAATAAGTATTTCAAGGCCGTGCGGTTTGAAAATACTATGACTATAGAACCTATCAAATAAAATCTAAATTTGTCAAGTGCAAAAGCCATAGCAAACATTTCTCTTTCAGTAGTTGTGTAATTCACTTGTGCATCATTTAAAGACAAACTTGCATAATAAATTACACATATTAATTTTTTCACTCTTTAGAGCAAAATGACTCCAATGCCATAATTCGATGCATCACACATTGTAACACCCCGATACCATATATAAGTACTATACATATACCTGGTATACATACGGTAAATATATAAAGTATAAGGATGCCACTTTTCGTTACCTTTTTAAAACCTGTAAAAGAATTCCAAACCATAATACATTAATTTAAATAACATTTACCAAATCATTATCTTTATCAAAAATTCATTTATACATATAATTATTTTCTCGTCATAAATACATCAATATAAAAGTTATACATGTATGCATTTCCCTCTAGTTGGTCTCGACAAACTTTACTCTTCTTGTGGCATAACAAAAGACTTCATATCTTCCATCTATATACCTGAGCGAATAAACACCCGCGCTAAGCCCGAGAGCTTAGTAGTCCAAATATAAAATATAAACATATAGTATAGAAGTATTAACATATAATGATATATCAATTCAATATATAATTAGTTCTTATCATACCTTCTTTTCTTTTTAATTTCATCTTTAATATATCCTAGCTAATTTCATATATGATGTACATATATACATAATATTATCACCAACCCCAATGCATCACCAATACTCAAAACCAATATATTAATACCCCCACATTATATATACCATACCAATCATTATTGCAATACACACTTTACATATCATACCAATTATTATTGCAATACACACATTACATATCATACCACTCATTATTGCAATACACACATTACACATCATACCACTCATTATTGCAATACACACATTACATATCATACAAATCATGAATCACAATTCATTTACATATTACACTTAATAACATTATATTATTCACAATTCACCAAGCATAATTCATTATTAATACTCACAATCAATATTTCAATACTTGCATTTCACATTGACAATAAAGACAGACTCGGGCCCAAAACACTAATATGCCATTCGACTTTCAGAGTTAATGCTTTGGTTTAATTATCACATTTATCATTATCACAACTAGGCTTCAAGGATTAGGTTCAACCAAGCTTCAAGGGGAACAAAGCATGCTAAGTATCAACCCAACTTGGCTTCAAGAACCAATCCAACCTAGCTTCAAGGGTTATAACATCTCAATTAGGCTTCAAGGGCTAGACCCAACCAAGCTTCAAGGGGAGTAAAACATGTTAAACTTCAACCCAACTTGGCTTCAAGGATCAAGTCCAACCTAACTTCAAGAGATTGTTACTATTAGGCATGCCACCAACAACAAAACTCTGAAAATGAATAACATATTAGACACACAATTCATTGATCATTCTATCATCAATATCATTCACAATTCTCATCATCATTTAGGCAAACATGCCTCACATATCTCAATTGAATTGTCATAGCCAATCACAATGGCTTCATATCACATTTGAATCATCATAGCCAATTACAATGGCTTCATATCACAACATATCATATCTCAATTCATATGATAAATATAACATCATTGATATAACATTTCAAAATATATTATTCATATAATACATTGCCATTCACAATGCATATAACATAACATTTCATCATTTCTCAAAACACACTAACACCATTCATTTTTAGAACATTTATCATAACAAATTGCACATACCTTAAGAATGATTCTCATTTCTTTCTACCTTCCCATTTCATATTTCATCCTTTATATTTATATATATAAAATGATTTACATTCTTCATTTACATTCATAATATAATAGCTTATTTAACACTTTCATCCCAATGTGTAAATGTTCAAAGACATATAAGGATATACAATCAAATAGGGTTTATGCTTACCTTGTTAATGATCTTCACATCCTTCACATCATTATCATCACCTTAGTCCAATTATATTAACAATATAGTAAACCACTTAACACATTTGCAAACAAATGTGTTAATCCTTAAATCATGTAAATAAATACAATCATATGTATTGGTACTTACCTCAAGAACTATTCCCATCCATCTATACATTTCCTCTTCCAAGAATTCTCAACAATTAGGTTATTGCAACACAATCTCTTCAAAACCTAATCCAAAGATCATTATTCATAGGTTTAGAATCATCCACATACATTTGTTTAGGTCATTCTTTGATTACAAAGTATTTAGAGTGTATATAAAATGTTTAGGAGCAAAAGACTTTTGAAGAATCAAACAATGCATGAAGAACCAAAAACCATCACAGTAGCAAACACACCCAAGGGACACGGCCAAGCTTGTGGCCGTGTCTCTCAACCAAAAATCCAGTGGCAGACACGGGCAAGGGACACGGCCGTGTCTCTCAACACAACTCAGGCAGTAGCAAACACGGTCAAGGGACACGGCCAAGCCAGTGGCCGTGTCTCTCCAAAATCTATCCAACACGGCCAAATTTCCATAGACATGGCCGTGCCTCTCAAAAATTCTTAGTCTTGGCCGTGTCTCTTCTTGGTTTTGGTCGTGTCACTCATGAACACAAACCCTAAATATGGCCAAAACTCTTTCAATTGCATTTACACACTTTATACACAACATAACCTCATTCAAATGAACATAATCCATGTTATTAACACTTATTTTACATATTCATCACAATATTTTCATTTACAAATCATTAACAACACATTTAAGCATATACCACTGCAAACCCTAAAATTAACATTTCTCTTATACTTTCAACTTCAATATCCATCATCCTTCTTACAATCAACCTTATTTACATCATCTAATAACAATTCAACATATCTATAACTTTAATCTTTCATTAATATCATCATCACACACCAACCCTAACAAATCCAAACTCAAACAAGAGGAATCATCACAAAGAATTGAATACTTACTTGAATATCTTGACAAATCTTCAATCTCTATCTACAATTCTCTTAAACCCTAAGATTTTGATGAAGATCATCACATCTTTCAATCTCTCTCTCTCTCTCTCTCTCTCGTGCAAAAACCAAAAGAAGAAGAAGAAGAAGAAGAAAGAAAAATCTTTTCCCTCTTCTCACGATAGCCACATATATATATATATAATAATAATAATAATAATAATAATAATAATTTCCAAAAATCCTCCACCACACCTCTTCCTTCTCTTGACTTTCTTTTGACCAACTTATATGTATTATATACTAACATATAATCAACATATACATTTCTCTCTAAACCCTCTTTTCTTTCCCAAAACACAAATACATAAACCTTCTCTTCCCATTTCTTTTCTCTTCACATCACATATACATTCAATCCAACTTACAACAATAACATAATCAAAACTTCTAAGGTATACATGAGGATATTACAATTCTCTCCCCCTTAAATAATTTCATCCTCGAAATTATCTAGTATAATTATAATCCATTCATAATACCATACCATCTTAACTTCCATATGAAGTTAATTATACGCTTAAGTCATTATATCATCAAATCATATAGCTTCAACTCTCCTCTTTAGAATCAACCACCTTCTTTAAATTCCATAACTCATCATTCTATATGTTTATACATCTTGTTACTTCCTTAATCAAACATTCAAAAGAACTCATTACATTTCTTGTTAATGTCTTTATATAAGAATCAGATCATTCTATAGTACACTTATTCTCCATCTAATCTTTATATTTAATATATTTTGTTATTTCACTTCTGTATAATTACTCTCTTAACTTTAACATTAAAAATCATTGACTTATATCTGAACATTAATTATCCCTTCATTACAATCACTGTCTAAATAGACATTTATCACCCTCAATAGATAACAAAATCCTGATTTTTCATAAATGGAGTTATTTCTTTAGCATGCTTTTCACTTAACTTACATATTAATACATTATCTTTCAACTTATTTTATAGATAACCAATCTTTTTCTCTTCTTATCATGATTAACAACTACTATACTCCACTCATTCATGTCCAATCATACTTTAAAATTTTACATCATATACATTATCATGTAAATACTTATTTTCTTAATACAACTATACACATTAAATTTCAATAATGATTCATAATCTTAGCCAAATCCAGATCAATTGATCTATCTGTCACAATATACCCACGTTCCAATCTTGTTCAATTCCAACCAACGATTAAGTAATCTAACTTATCATGAAATTTCACAATTTTCATATAAGTATAAATATAACTTAATTCCATAGGAGCAAACTTATATTCAATTTCTGCTCTCTTTCAATCTATTTTCAGTCAAATCATCATGATAACAAATCACTTCTAATATCTTTTAATATACACATAGTTTATTCTTTATTATCTTAGTATAATTTCCACCAATTCTCATAAAGATGTTATATCATACTTAATATCTATAATTCATTCACTCAAACCTTGAGTTCATTCCCTTAAACCTCAAGTTACATACCATAAACATATTCAGTATAACTTTCATTCATATATTATAATTTCTCCCTTTTACTATCTCTTCACATTTCCTATCATTGGTATATTTATTTTGATAACCTTTTTGTCATATTATCCATAACTCAACACATTTCCATAATTTCCTTTTCTCTCTTTACCTTCACAGTTATAACCAAATTCTTAACATAAAAATAATAATAAGGTACAACTTTATCCATCATAACTTTTAACTATACTTCTCAAACAAAATTGTCAACCTCACCAAATTCGTATTACAATCATTATATCTAAGATCCAAATCCATGGATAACAAATTAACCGATCCAATATACTGAACAAAACACATGGCTTTAAGAGATTAATATTCAAGCCTGGAATTTTCAAATCAATACTGTTCTTTTATAATTCTATTCTCAATCTTTACAATTACAAAGCTAAGGTGTATTTAAGAATTATATAGTCCTTCTTTACATTTTTAGTATAACAGAAGTTAACACATTCCAACTCCGTTTCAAACCAATTTGTACTCACTTATATCCTTATCAACTTAACTCATGCTTCAACAATATTACTATATACATATTCAATCATATGCAGTTCTTATACATTTTCTATTCGTCACTTCATTTCTAATCCATTTACAATCTCTTATAATATATAATTACATAGAACTTTTCATATATGAATACTTTGAAACTCTAAATATAATATGATCATCAAGTTCAATACTCATTATAACAATTTCCACTGTCCATTATTACTCAAGTTCTTTCCATTCTCACTTCCATCACATAATCCATCTAGTTTTACACAGTTCAAGACCTAATCTCTCTTAGGTCCACTAATACATATAACATTGTTTTTCCATATCACTAATTCTATAATTATACCACATACATCTTCATAGGTCATCCTCATAATGTGATTCACACATTTGTTTATATATCATAATTTCATTCATATTGGAAAACTCAATTCACATATCATATACATGTATACACTTAATTATATGCTCTTATTTTATTTCCCTTTTTCATACATTCAATACAAATTTAATGTTTATCACTTTCTTTTAAACAATGCCATTCTCATTCTTCCAATGTGATGTAAAGTATTTATTCACACTACAATGTATATATATATTCTAACTATACTAACACTTCACATTCATCTTGATCATATTCCCAATGTGACATCTCTTTCACTTTCGTCTTTAAAAACATTTAATATACTTCCCTAACCATTTTTACTCTTTGCAGTTAAAATGACTTAAAATAACTCATTTTCATTTGCTTATCCATTTCCCCTTATTACTTTAAAACAATTCCTCATACTATCAATCACATTACTCAATTCATAATGCTTTAATATGAAATATTAGTCATTTCACCTAGCTCATGTATTGAATATACATTAAACCATCAATATCCCAATAATCTTTATCAAATTCCACTAAAACTTTAACTTCTCAATTTACTACTTCGTTTAAGCTTCAATTTGCCAAACTCATCTTTTCTAACATCACTTTAAAAACATCTTACAAATATATATCACAAAGCAATATTAAAACATATAATTTCCAAAATCATAAAGCTCACTTTTTAAAAAAAAAAATCTCAAATATCACATATTATCACCATTATCATGAGCTTCCACAATATCCAAGCATCTCACATTTCTAACATTGAATTTACTATGCTCGCATTAAAATAACAATATCAACTTATTTTCTTACTTAACCAATATCATCTCTTTTTCCTTTAAACAAAACCTTAACTTTATATATATATATATATATCCCAACTTTAAATAATCACACTTTGTCTATAATAACCAACTCATTCAATATTCCACCATTCTTTCCTCATTTTAGTAACATATCTTTCAATAATAACAATCCAGCAATATTTTCTCTGTCTAATAACTCCAACATAAACTTTATTATAAAGAGGTTCAAAGTGTAGAAGAAAGAGTACATACTCTTATCTTGATTTGATTTCTACTCATTTTCAACTTTATTCTCCTTTTCATTTCTTTATGTTTCAATTCACATTATGTCCTACATAATATTGCTCATAAACATCAACATTACATTCCATGTTGCACACAACATGACATTTTTCATATGCATCATCAATATACATATATCACATTACATTTCACAATTCTTTTCTCATAATCAATTAGGCACTATGCCTCAATTATAATTCATTTCCAACATCATTGCCAACAATCATAATTTCTCATCACATCAAAATAGTATACACATATATCATCAACTATATTGAACATCTCATATAACACAAATATTCTACAATTCATATAATGCCACATCCGAGACCAACCTAGGTGTCAATGCATATGCATGTATTACAAATTTCATTTCAAAACTTTTTCTTTTTAATCTCACTTAGGCCGAGAATCTCGAACCTAAGCTCTGATACCAAAACAATTGTAACACCCCGATACCATATATAAGTACTATACATATACCTGGTATACATACGGTAAATATATAAAGTATAAGGATGCCACTTTTCGTTACCTTTTTAAAACCTGTAAAAGAATTCCAAACCATAATACATTAATTTAAATAACATTTACCAAATCATTATCTTTATCAAAAACTTCATTTATACATATAATTATTTTCTCGTCATAAATACATCAATATAAAAGTTATACATGTATGCATTTCCCTCTAGTTGGTCTCGACAAACTTTACTCTTCTTGTGGCATAACAAAAGACTTCATATCTTCCATCTATATACCTGCGCGAATAAACACCCGCGCTAAGCCCGAGAGCTTAGTAGTCCAAATATAAAATATAAACATATAGTATAGAAGTATTAACATATAATGATATATCAATTCAATATATAATTAGTTCTTATCATACCTTCTTTTCTTTTTAATTTCATCTTTAATATATCCTAGCTAATTTCATATATGATGTACATATATACATAATATTATCACCAACCCCAATGCATCACCAATACTCAAAACCAATATATTAATACCCCCACATTATATATACCATACCAATCATTATTGCAATACACACTTTACATATCATACCAATTATTATTGCAATACACACATTACATATCATACCACTCATTATTGCAATACACACATTACACATCATACCACTCATTATTGCAATACACACATTACATATCATACAAATCATGAATCACAATTCATTTACATATTACACTTAATAACATTATATTATTCACAATTCACCAAGCATAATTCATTATTAATACTCACAATCAATATTTCAATACTTGCATTTCACATTGACAATAAAGACAGACTCGGGCCCAAAACACTAATATGCCATTCGACTTTCAGAGTTAATGCTTTGGTTTAATTATCACATTTATCATTATCCCAACTAGGCTTCAAGGATTAGGTTCAACCAAGCTTCAAGGGGAACAAAGCATGCTAAGTATCAACCCAACTTGGCTTCAAGAACCAATCCAACCTAGCTTCAAGGGTTGTAACATCTCAATTAGGCTTCAAGGGCTAGACCCAACCAAGCTTCAAGGGGAGTAAAACATGTTAAACTTCAACCCAACTTGGCTTCAAGGATCAAGTCCAACCTAACTTCAAGAGATTGTTACTATTAGGCATGCCACCAACAACAAAACTCTGAAAATGAATAACATATTAGACACACAATTCATTGATCATTCTATCATCAATATCATTCACAATTCTCATCATCATTTAGGCAAACATGCCTCACATATCTCAATTGAATTGTCATAGCCAATCACAATGGCTTCATATCACATTTGAATCATCATAGCCAATTACAATGGCTTCATATCACAACATATCATATCTCAATTCATATGATACATATAACATCATTGATATAACATTTCAAAATATATTATTGATATAATACATTGCCATTCACAATGCATATAACATAACATTTCATCATTTCTCAAAACACACTAACACCATTCATTTTTAGAACATTTATCATAACAAATTGCACATACCTTAAGAATGATTCTCATTTCTTTCTACCTTCCCATTTCATATTTCATCCTTTATATTTATATATATATATAATGATTTACATTCTTCATTTACATTCATAATATAATAGCTTATTTAACACTTTCATCCCAATGTGTAAATGTTCAAAGACATATAAGGATATACAATCAAATAGGGTTTATGCTTACCTTGTTAATGATCTTCACATCCTTCACATCATTATCATCACCTTAGTCCAATTATATTAACAATATAGTAAACCACTTAACACATTTGCAAACAAATGTGTTAAGCCTCAAATCATGTAAATAAATACAATCATATGTATTGGTACTTACCTCAAGAACTATTCCCATCCATCTATACATTTCCTCTTCCAAGAATTCTCAACAATTAGGTTATTGCAACACAATCTCTTCAAAACCTAATCCAGAGATCATTATTCATAGGTTTAGAATCATCCACATACATTTGTTTAGGTCATTCTTTGATTACAAAGTATTTAGAGTGTATATAAAATGTTTAGGAGCAAAAGACTTTTGAAGAATCAAGCAATGCATGAAGAACCAAAAACCATCACAGTAGCAAACACACCCAAGGGACACGGCCAAGCTTGTGGCCGTGTCTCTCAACCAAAAATCCAGTGGCAGACACGGGCAAGGGACACGGCCGTGTCTCTCAACACAACTCAGGCAGTAGCAAACACGGTCAAGGGACACGGCCAAGCCAGTGGCCGTGTCTCTCCAAAATCTATCCAACACGGCCAAATTTCCATAGACATGGCCGTGTCTCTCAAAAATTCTTAGTCTTGGCCGTGTCTCTTCTTGGTTTTGGTCGTGTCACTCATGAACACAAACCCTAAATATGGCCAAAACTCTTTCAATTGCATTTACACACTTTATACACAACATAACCTCATTCAAATGAACATAATCCATGTTATTAACACTTATTTTACATATTCATCCCAATATTTTCATTTACAAATCACTAACAACACATTTAAGCATATACCACTCCAAACCCTAAAATTAACATTTCTCTTATACTTTCAACTTCAATATCCATCATCCTTCTCACAATCAACCTTATTTACATCATCTAATAACAATTCAACATATCTATAACTTTAATCTTTCATTAATATCATCATCACACACCAACCCTAACAAATCCAAACTCAAACAAGAGGAATCATCACAAAGAATTGAATACTTACTTGAATATCTTGACAAATCTTCAATCTCTATCTACAATTCTCTTAAACCCTAAGATTTTGATGAAGATCATCACATCTTTCAATCTCTCTCTCTCTCTCTCTCTCTCGTGCAAAAACCAAAAGAAGAAGAAGAAGAAGAAGAAAGAAAAATCTTTTCCCTCTTCTCACGATAGCCACATATATATATATAATAATAATAATAATAATAATAATAATTTCCAAAAATCCTCCACCACACCTCTTCCTTCTCTTGACTTTCTTTTGACCAACTTATATGTATTATATACTAACATATAATCAACATATACATTTCTCTCTAAACCCTCTTTTCTTTCCCAAAACACAAATACATAAACCTTCTCTTCCCATTTCTTTTCTCTTCACATCACATATACATTCAATCCAACTTACAACAATAACATAATCAAAACTTCTAAGGTATACATGAGGATATTACACACATGATTTCAAAAGGCACATCCCAATTAGGTGCAACAATTATTGGGGCAGAAGTAATTTTTCTTTCAAAATTTAAATGCTTCTAAACACTTACTATAAAAAAAAAATGGGCCAAGCAAATGACACAAAGGATGCAAAATTTTTGAAAAATCCTTTATGAACCTCCTATAGAATCTAGTGGGCTTTCATGCCATAGTGGGCCATTGGCCAAATTTTATATAGAGTGTCCTTTGATCGTACTATGTTCCCACAATCACTATAAATATCCTCCCTTTGGCTAGCCCTTCAATCTCAATCTAGATCTAAAATCAGTATGCTTCGGGCAATTCATTAGTTTTTAATTAACATCAAATTATGTATAACACTTCAATGAAATAGTTCTTTGATCAACACTTGTATCACACATATTTATAATATATTCAAATTTATCACACTAATTATTAGGGTTGATTTCAAAAATCTTTTACACTTTGAGGCCTTATAGTCATTTCGGCCATAATTAAAAATGAAAGACAAAGAAAAGAGTTATTTTGGGCAATTTCTTCAAGTGACACGCCCAACAACATGGGCGTGTCAATGACAGTGTCATTTGCTCATTCTTACAGAAGCTTTGACACGCCTAATGACATGGGCATGTCACTGCCTGTGTCATTACTTATGCATTACAGAAGCTTTGACAAGCCCAATGACATGGGCGTGTCACTGGCTATGTCATTTATCTTGCATTACAGTAGCTATGACATACACAAAGACATGGCCGTGTCACTTGCCGTGTTATCAATGTTGGAATACAACATCATTGAGACACCCAGTGACATGGCCGTGTCAGGAAAAAATTCTATATTTTGAATACTCAACTGCTTAACCATGATATATTCAAGATCTATGATCAAAATGAATCAAAAACTAGTTTCTTTGATATAGAAAGAGTCTTTATCAAATATTTTTCAATAATAATTCAATATAGATGACTCAATCAACCAACTAAAACATTAAAATTCATAAAAATTAAATATTTGTGAAATAAAATACATTAGCGCATACCTCTTTCAAAATTTCTCTTTTCTCTTTAATCACTTGTTGATAATCTCACCTTTCTTAGCTTATTCTTCTAAAAACCTATAACTAGATATGATTTCCTTTTAAATTTGGCTAAATTTTTGAAAAGAAGAATGACGAAGTTTTGGTGGTGATGGTGATGATAGGTGTGGATGAAGATGAAAGAAGAGAGAAGAAGGAGATTCCACACACACACACACACACCTATCCACATATATATATAGTTTAATTAGGTGAGGCAATCTCTTTTTAACTACGGTGCACCCTCACTCTTAACCTTTGATTTTAATTCAATTTTTAGTCTCGTAAAATCGTAAAAATAAATAATTTCTTTAGTAAATTTTAAAATCTACTATTTATATCATTTGTCCATATCAAATTTATCACTATTCACTATCAATTATCAATATTAATTAAAAAGTTCACTATTCAAAATTTTAAACATTACAATTCTCCCCACTAAAGAAATTTCATCCTCAAAATTTACCTGTTATGGAAGCTTGAAATAATTGAGGGTATTCCTATCTCATTGTCTCTTCACTTTCCCAAGTGGCTTCCTCTATCGAATGATTTCTCCACAACATTTTCACTAAATAAATGCACTTATTACGCAACTCCTTTACTTAAAGAGCTAGGATAGCCACTGGTTCTTCTTCATAATTCAAATATGGCTGAATTTCAATGGTCTCTGCTTGAATCACATTTGAAGGATCATATCTACATCATCTAAGCATCGACATATGGAATACATTATGAATCTTAGCCAGTTCTGGAGGCAAAGCTAGTCGATAAGCTACTGGATCTACAAGTTCAAGTATTTCATATGGTCCAATAAACCTAGGACTTAGTTTACCTTTTTGTCCAAAGTGAAGAACCTTCTTCCACTATGATACTTTTAAAAATACCTTATCTCCCACACTATATTCAATGTCACATTATTTCAAATCTGCATATGATTTTTGTCTATCCATTGCAATTTGTAATCAATCCTTTATAAACTTCACTTTGTCTTCAGTTTGCCTTATGAGATCAGGTCCAAAAAGTTTTCCCTCATTCAATTCCACCCAACATAATGGAGTTCTACACTTCCTTTCATATAGTGCTTCATATGGTACCATTCCAATACTTGTTTGATAACTGTTGTTATAGGCAAATTCTACTACAGGCAGATATCTATCCCAGCTACCTTCAAAATCAATTACACAACTTCTAACTATATCTTCAAGTACTTGTATCACCCTTTTTGATTGACCATCAGTCTGTGGATGAAAAGCTGTACTAAAATGAAGTCGAGTACCCAAAGCTTTCTGAAAACTTTCCCAAAAACTTGAAGTAAAGCAAGGGTCTCGATCTAAAATAATAGACATTGGCACTCCATGAAGCGTAACTATCTCAATAATATATGATCTTTCTCCCTTTTTCTCTGATTTTGATTGAATCTATGGTTGGGTTGGACCAATTCAAGTCAAACTGTCCTTATAAGCCAAATGGAAGTCTTTTGATGTCTTAGGTAAAAGAGAGCTCAGTTGGCTTTCTGAACCGCCTTTTTGGGTTTTATTTTTCTTCCCTTTTTTTGTTTTTTTTTTGCCTTTTTTCTTCTTTTGTCCTTTTTTCTTTTATTTTCTTCTTTTATTTTCTTTTTTCTTTTTCTTTGGTTCTAGTTCTAAAAGAGTTATCTTGTTTATACCAACTCGGGTTTCCAATAATGGATGAGTGGAGTGGCATAAATCTCCTTTAACAGGGATAAATCAGATGTTATCTTGATAGATTGGAGATATTAGGAGAGCTTCAACTACCCTCATGGTCTTGAGAACATGATCTTGATTATTCATTCCTTTCTTTTATCTTCTTACCTCTTCATCTTAGTGATCATAAGACTTGTCAAAAGTATCACAACAGCACAGGGTAGGTTGTTGGGGTTATATGCCAATGAAAACAAAGCTGAAATTTTATGAAGGCTCAAAAGGGACAACTAGGGATTGATATTTAATTGGGTGGATACTAGTTGTTGGCTAACCAAACAATGCCTAGATCATTTCTCCCTTAAATAAGCAGAGTTCAATTTTGCCTCGAAAGTTTGTCAAAGCATGTTCTAAAACTGACTAGGACCTAGACAAAGGTAATTATGCAGGAGCCCTCTCTAAGTAAGCATACACAATTCAATGCTATAGAGTAATTCCCTCACCTAGTAAAGTCATTTGAGTCATGATGCATAAATATATGAATCATCAAGCTAGATTCCTCATTGGTTGAGCACTAAAATGGACAAAGACCAACAAAAATTTTATGAAATTAATTTATTCAAACAACTTTAAATTTAAGAAACACAATTGTTCCAATAAAATATTAAAGAAAGAAAAATCAATAGAGCAATATTCAAGCTAAGGAAAATTTGTTGAGTTGGAGGCAAGGATTTTTTCCATCATCAAGGATCATTGCTTCATCATCTACATTTAGTGCAAGCTTGATTAGCAGAACATCATCCTTAGCAGCTTCTCTATCCATATCATCACATGATTACAAGATAAAACTCTTCATGAAGGTTGTAAGCGGTGGTGCCCTTCCAAATTTAGGCAGATGATTATTCTTAGTATTGTGCTTATCAGGCTCAGGCAGCTTTCCATTATTAATTAAATTCTGGAACTCATGCCTCAAATTCATACAGTTTTCCATTTTGTGTCCAAGCCTTTGATGGAATTGGCAAAATGCCTTAGTATCAAAGTTAGGTGGAAGATGATTAGGCAAAGGGCGAGGAATCAAGGGTTGTAACAATCCCTTCTTTTGTAGCTTATTGAGAATCCAAGACAGTGGCTTCTCTAATTCTGAAAATTGTCTCATTCCTCCTTGACCGGTAGCATTAACATTATCTTCCTTTTGTGTATTTTGATTGCTAGGCTGATAATCCCATTTTACAAAAAAATGGTTCTTCTCTCTTTCCCTTTGACTTTTTCCACTGGGGTGATAGCCATCCTTATTGCCCCACTTAGATAACACATTCGGCTGGTCTCATAGAATAGGGATTGATCCCTCATTTTTCATTTGATCTCTATTAGTGAACGTGTTCTCCATGGATGCTGCCTTAGTATTGTTGATGAGCTCCAGAATTTCAATCAACTAAGACTTCATAATTTCAACCAATTGATCTTGTTACTTGGCAATCCTAGCTTTGACAACTTTATCGATTATATCCCTTAGCTGGTTTGCATCCATCCTTCCAATGAAGCGCTTGAATAAAAAATCAATGTTATAGGTGATATCATTGTATGATCTTGAATTGTCGTACTTTAAGTTTATGAGCCAGAAAGGATTAATGATATGTCATGTGATGCATGTATGCATATATGTATGTACGCACAAACAATAAACAAAGAAAGATAGTTAGGATGTTTTTTCCAATCTTATAACTTCCACACATAAATGGCGACTCTCTTTTCCTAGGTATATGGTTAACAAAATACCAACATGGGATATCTTATTTTTGAATAATTTCCTTAGACGATTTTAACCAATAGCTATATTTTCAAAAACCAAAATCAATTTAAGATAATTCCCATTAATTAGGTTTTAATCCATTCAACCCACTAAAGTAGCTTTTATGCTATATTGAATTAAAACTAAATTAGGAGGTTTATTATAAATAGATTTCTCACTTGAAAATGTAACTAATGATTCATGCCAAAAACAAGCCCATGATTAATAACTCTTAGTATAAACTAGGCTCACAATTGATTTATGGTATTTTCATAATTTACCTAAATAGCCTGTAAGTTCTTTCAAGAGGTTATAATTTTTTTTCTAAGCCCATTGTGAAAAGATTTTAGAATAAACATATTTTGGGCTTTGTATTTGGATCATGAGAAAAGTATTTTTGATTTGTTTTTTTAGAAAAGTTTTATGTCCAACGACCATTTTAAAAAGTTTTGAAAATAGCTTTGGCCTTTTGGACTTGAAAGAAAAATTTATTTTGAGCTTATAATGTACTTAGGTCATATTAGAAAAAGAACAAACCAAATAAGCCATGATTTAAACCAAGATAAATTAACCATAGTCAAACAACAAGCATTTGGGGTAAAACCTAAGGAAAGTAACTAGGCCAATTACATGAGCTTTAGTCTTTGGGTTAAAAGGCTTAGGTTCCCATAGAAAGTTTATACCAAATGGTACAAGGCTATGAGTGGTTATGCCATGCTCGATCACCATACCTTGAGTGAAAGTATGGTATCCCTTACATAACACAACACGGATAACACAGGCATCCTAACACACGCACATGATGCAATCTAAATGATGCAATGGATAATATTGTGATAAGAAAGAATAGAATAATATAAAGACTAATGAAATCAACTTCTCTTATCCCCAGTGGAGTAGCCTCTGTGAGCGGGGATTTTTACCCCCCACTCCCGGTGGAATGGTTCTTGCGACTTCGGCACTATTTAGGCTCGGGGCCTTAGAGAACACGGGTCGAAGCCAGAAGAAAATGGAGTTGCCACCCGGACGGGTCGGGAAAAAGAAAGGGATGTATGACTCAATTCCTATGAAATCCCCAACCCCCTAATGGGTTCGAAAAGTTGGGTACGTGTGGGGAAGGTGAGAAATGGCCCAGCACTCCCACAACGCCCGGGTCATTGGAACCGACCTCCTTTGCAGGTCTTAATATTATAAAATTCTTAAGTATAACAATATTATCCATATTACATGCAACAATTAAAATAAAGCATTATTATATTAAAGTCAAAGTAATATCCAAACAAAGCAAATAAATGGACACCCATCCAAGGATGGGAACATGTCCTTACATCATTCATGTCTAAACTAAATAGGACACCCACCGAAAGGTGGAAACATGCCCTTTACATTGGTCCAAAATATAAAAGCAATTTAAATTACATAGAAAATAATTAATGAGGTACCTGCAAAGTTCAAACATACCTCTTATAATATTTGGAAATCTAAATAAATCAATAATAATCATAACAATAAAGAAAAGATCTGTGGACGGGAATTTTTGCCCCCACTCCCGGTGGAATGGTTCTTGCGACTTCAGCACTATTTAGGCTCGGGGTCTTAGAGAACACGGACCTAAGTCCGGAGAAAATGGAGTCGCCACCCGGACGGGCCGGGAAAAAAGAAAAGGGTCGATGACTCGATTCCTAAGGAATAGCCCAGTACCCCCACAACGCTCGGTTCATTGGAACCGGCCTCCTTTACAGGTCTTAATATTATAAAATTCTTAAATATAATAACATTATCCATACTACACACAATAAAAAGAAAGCATCATTATATTAAAATCAAAGCAATGTCCAAATAAAACAAAACAAAATAAATGGACACCCATCCAAGGATGGAAACATGTCCTTACATCACATGCCTAGATAGGACACCCACCAAAAGGTAGAAACATGCACTTTACAAAGGTTCTAAAATAGAAAAGAAAATTAAATTACATGAAATTTAACTAATGAGGTACCCACCAAGTGGAAACATACCTCTTACAACTTTTGAAAGTCTAAATTGATTGATAAAAGTAAATAATCATCCATAATAAATAAATCATTCATTAAAAGTATTTAAATATCAATAAAATAAACATCCATCTATGATAAATTAAATAAATCAAGTATTGAAATTAAATAGATTAAAGCATAAAAGATAAATCAAAGCATAATCAAGTATGGAATTGAATAAAGCAAATAAAAGTTCAATTATAGCTACTGTTGTAATATCCCAATGTGTGCCCTAGAAGTTTGGATACAATTGTTTTGTTTTGAATTATGTGTATATGTTATGTTGATAAGAAAAGAAATTGAAAAGAGAATGTTTATGTATTGTTTAAAAAGGAAAGTAATGTGTAGAGAGAAAGTGTATATGTTGGGTATATTGTTATATATATAACATATACATTAGTCAAAAGGGATGGTCAATGGAAGAGGATATTTTTGTGTGATATGTGAAATTACTTAATTGGGCATATAAGTGACAAAGGTTAAGTTAATTGGATGAGGGCATTTAGGTAATTGCTTTGTTAGAATTGCTTGGTGGATATTTAAAGAAGAAAAGAAGTTTGACTTGTTGATTTTTCTTTTCTTCTCCTTTGTGTGCCGGCCATTCAAGAGAGGAGAGAGCAAGAGAGGTGTTATTGATGCTAGAATCAAATTGAAGGAAGAATCAAAGGTTTTGGTTGGAGATTTGTGAAATTTCTTCATCTAAGGTAAGTACTCTCTTGTTTTCCTTTGGTATTTTGAAGATGTGTTTGAAGTGTGTTGTGATTTGATAATATTATGATTTGGTATGTTTGAGATGAGTTTCTAAATGTTGAAATTGATTGTGAGTTAATTTAGTGGTGGTTTGGTTTTGGTTGAAGATGGTAGGTTAAATGTGTTGATGATGGGTTATTAAGGTGAATATTGTGGTAAACATGTGAAATATGTGTTTAGAACATGGATTACATTCATTTGAATTATGCTAAATTGTGTATAATGTAATTGAGTGCAACCAAAGGGGACTTGAACATGAAAGTGTTTCAATTCATGAGAGACACGGCCAAAAGCAAGGAGAGACACGGCCAATTCATGAGAGACACGGACAAGTCCATGGAAATTTGGCCGTGTTGGGTGATTTTTAGAGGAGACACGGCCGTGTCCCTTGCCCATGTTGGCTTCTGTTGTTTTTGGTTGAGAGGCTTTTGGTTGAGAGACACGGCCACAAGCTTGGCCGTGTCCCTTGAGTGTGTTGGTTACTGTGTTTGGTTTTTTGCTCTTATTACATGATTGAGATTGAACCTACATTTGATGGTGCATATGATACTAAATGAACAAGGTTATGTATTATATACATTGTGAATATTGTGAATGGTAATGTGTTATATGAATAATGTACTTTGTAATGTTATATCCATGATGCTATATGTAAAATGTGAAGGATATGATGAGGTAATTGATTATGTATAGCTTGATGGGAGTAGTTCTTGAAGGTGAAAGTTATAATGATCATCCAAAAAGGTATGTGCAATGCAATTTATTATGATAAATGTTTAATAATGATTGAAATGAAATAGAGGGACATGTTGTTTAGATGACGATGAATTTAAGATACATGTGCAATGAAATTGATTATGTATGCTTGAATGATGAAGTGTATAATATGAATTGAGATAAAATGTGATGTGAAGCCATTGTGTTTGGCTATGATGATAAATGTATTATGTGAAGCCATTGTGATTGGCTATGATAACTAAAATGTGATGTGAAGCCATTGTCATTGGCTATGATGATTCAATTGAAAGACATAAGGCATGTTTGCCTAATTGATGATGAGAATTGAGAATGAAATTGATAAATGAATTGTGTAGCTAATGTGTTATTCCATTTTCAGAGTTTGTTGTTGGTGGCATGCCTAATAATAGTAACAATCTCTTGAAGTTAGGTTGGCTAAGGCCTTGAAGCCTAATTGAGATGTTACAACCCTTGAAGCTAGGTTGGATTGGTTCTTGAAGCCAAGTTGGGTTGATGCTTAGCATGCTTTGTTCCCCTTGAAGCTTGGTTGAACCTAAATCCTTGAAGCCTAGTTGGGTTAATGATAATGATAATGTGATAATAAAACCAAAGCATTAACTCTGAAAGTCGAATGGCATATTAGTGTCTTTTGGGCCCGAGTCTGTCTTTGTTGTCAATATGATACACAAATGTTGAAACAAGTGAGATCTATGGTTGACTTTGTTGGAAATGTGATTCATGATTGGTGAGTTATGAGTAATATACTATTATGAAGTATGTTGTGTAATGTGTATATTGATATATTAATTGTGAGTGTTAGTGATGGATTATGATTGATGAATTGTGAATAAAACAATGTTATGAAGTATGATGCGTAATGTGTATATTGATAAATTGATTGTGAGTATTAATGATGGATTGTGGTTGGTGATAATGATATGTATATTATAAATGGAATTAGTCGAGATATATGAAAGGTACAATTCAAAAAGAAAAACATGATAAGATATTAATGGTATATGAAAGTGATATTTCATTATATGTTAGGATTTCTATAATGTATGTTTATATTTTATATTTGTAATACTAAGCTTTTGGGCTTAGCGCGGATGTGTAATCGCGCAGGTGACTAGGTGGAAGATATGAAGTCTTTCGTTATGCCACGAGAAGAGTAAGAGTTTGTTGAGACCAACTAGAGGGTGATGCATACATGTATAATTTTTAATTATGATGTATTTCTGACAAGAGTATATTTATATATATATATATGAAGTTTGGATAAATATAAGATTATGATATATATGTAAGATCATTAAAAGTATAATAATTTTGTAATTGTTCTTTAAATTTATGTATTGTGGTTTGAACTCTGTTAAAGGTTTTAAAAATGTTTCGAAAAGTGACATCCTTATACTTTATATACTTACTGTATGTATACCAGGTGTATGTATAGTACTTATATGGAGAATCGGGGTGTTACAATTATTTTGGTATCAGATCTTAGGTTCGAGATTCTTGGCCTAAGTGAAATTAAAAAGAAAAAGTTTTGAAATGCTTAAAATGAATTAAAAAGAAGAGTTTTGAAATACAATTGGTAATACATGCATATGCATTAACACCTGGGTTGGTCTCGGATGTGGCATTATATGATTTGTAGTGTATCTGTGTTATATGAGATGGATGCTAGTGTGTAAATGATGTTTTACATGAAAATAAAGCTGAAGAAAGAAATGATATGGAATTTATATAAGATTGATTGATAAAATTTATGCAAGTAAAGTGAATTGTTAAATGCGTTGAAGTATAAAGAAATGAAAAGGAGAATAAAGTTGAAAATGAGTTGAAATCAAATCAAGATTAAAGTATGTACTTTTTCCTCTATACTTTGAACCTCTTTATAATAAAGTTTATGTTAGGTTTGCTAGACAGAGGAAATATCGTTGAATTGTTAATATCGAAAGATATGTTATTAAATAAGGAGAGTATGGTGGAATATTGAATGAGTTGATTAATATAGATAAAGTGTGATTATTTAAAGTTTGGGATATATATATATAAAGTTAAGGTTTTGTAAAAAGGAAAAAGAGATGATATTGGTTAAGTAAGAATATAGATTGGTATTGTTATTTTAATGCAAACATTGTGAGTTCAATGTTATAAATGTGAGATGCTTGAATATTGTGAAAGCTTATGGTAATGGTGGTAATATGTGATATTTGAGATTTTGAAATGAGCTTGATAATTGTGAAAATTATATGTTTTGATATTGCTTTGTGATATATATATATACATAAGATGTTTTTAGAGTGATATTATGAAAAGATGAGTTTGGCAAATTGAATTGTAAGCAAAGTAGTAAGTTGGAAAGTTAAAGTTCTAGTGGAATTTGATAAAGATTATCTAGATATTGATGGTTTAATGTATATTCAATACATGAGCTAGGTGAAATGACTAATATTGTACATGAAAGTATTATGAATTGAGCAATGTGATTGATAGTATGAGAATTTGTTTTGAAGTAAAACGGAAGTGGATAAGCAAATAAAAAGGAGCTATTTTAAGTCATTTTACTGCAATGGGTAAAAATGGGTATGGAAGTATATTAAATGCTTTTAAAGACGAAAGTGAAAGAGATGTCTCAATGGGAATGTGATTAAGATGGATGTGAAGTGCTATTATAATCAGAATATATATATATGTGTGTGTGTGTGTTGAATGAATAAATACTTTACATCATATTGGAAGAATGAAAATGATAGTGTTTAAAAGCAAGTGATAAACATTAAATTGGTATTGAATATATGAAAAAGGAAAATAAAATAAGAGTATATAATTAAGTGTATACATGTATATGATATGTGAACTGAGTTTTTCACTATGAATGAAATTATGACTTAAAAAATAATAATAAATAAAAATATGTGTGAATCACATTACGAAAGTGACCTATGAATATGTATGTGGTATAATTATAGAATTAGTGATATGGAAACGATGTTTGTATGTATTAGTGGACCTAAGAGAGATTAGGTCTCAAACTGTGTAAAGCTAGATGGATTATGTGATGAAAGTGAATATAGAATGGACTTGAGTAATATTGAACAGTAGAAATTGTTATAGTGAGTATTGAACTTGATGATTATATGATATTTAGAGTTCCAAAGTATTCATATATGGAAAGTTTTATGTGATTATATATTATAAGAGATGGTAAATGGATTAGAAATGAAGTGACGAATAGAAATTGTATAGAAACTGCATAAAATTGAATATGTATATAGTAATATTGTTGGAACATCAATTAAGTTGATAAAGATCATATAATCGAGTGCAAATTGGTTTGAAATGTAGTTGGAATGTGTTAACTTCTGATATAGCAATAATGTAAAGAAGGAATGTGTAATTCTTGAGATACACCTTAGCCTTGTATTTGTAAAGATTGAAAATAAAATTATAAAAGAACAGTATTGATTTAAAAGCTTCAGGCTTGAATATTAATCTTTTAAAACCATGTGTTTTGTTCAGTATATTTGATCGATTAATTTGTTATCCATGAATTTGGGTCTTAGACAAAATGTTTGTAATACAGATTTGGTGAGATTGAAAATTTTGTTTGAGAAATATAGTTAAAAGTTATGATGGATGAAGTTGTACCTTAACATTTTATGTTAAGAATTTGGTTATATTTATGAAGATAAAGGGAGAAATTATAAAATGTGACTGAGAGTTATATTGAATATGTTTATGATATGTAATGATTAAATGAATGAACTTGAGGTTTAAGTGAATGAACTATAGAGAGTAAATATGGTATAAAATTTTTATGAGAATTGGTGGGAATTATATTAAAATAATTTGAAGTGATTTGTTATCATGATAATTTGATTGAATATGGATCGGAAGAGATCAGGAATTGAATATAAATTTGCCTTAATGGAATTAGGTTATATGTATGCATATGTGAATATTGAGAAATTTCATGATAAGTTAAATAAATTAATCGTTGGTTGGAATTGAACAAGATTGGAACGTGGTTATATTGTGACAGATAGATCAATTGATCTGGATCTGGCTAAGATTATGAATCATTATTGAGATCTAATATGTATAGTTGTACTAAGAGTGTAATTATTTACATGATATTGTATATGAGGTAAAATGTTAAAGTGTGAATGGACATGAACGAATGGAGTTATAGTAGTTATAAATCATGATAAAAAGAGAAAAGATTGGTTATTTATAAAATAAGTTGAAGGATAATGTATTAATATGTAAGTTAAGTGAAAAGCATGCTAAAGAAGTAACTCCATTTGTGAAAAATAAGGATCTTGTTATTCATTGAGGTTTGATAAATGTCTATTTAGACAGTGATTGTAATGACGGGATAATTAATGCTCAGATATAAACCAATGATTTTTAAGGTTAAAGTTAAGAAAGTAATTTCAAAGAGGTGAATGAACAAAATATATTGAATATAGAGATTGGACGAAGTATAAAGATATTAATAAGAAATGTAATGAGTTTTTTTGAATGCTTGATTAAGGAAGTAATGAGATATATAAATATATAGAATGATGAATTATGGAAGTTAAGATAGTATTTTGTTAAAAATGAATTGTTACGGTACTGATAATTTCGAGGACGAAATTACTTAAGGGGGAGAGAATTGTAATATCCCAATGTGTGCCCTAGAAGTTTGGATACAATTGTTTTTTTTTGAATTATGTGTATATGTTATGTTGATAAGAAAAGAAATTGAAAAGAGAATGTTTATGTATTGTTTAAAAAGGAAAGTAATGTCTAGAGAGAAAGTGTATATGTTGGGTATATTGTTATATATATAACATATACATTAGTCAAAAGGGATGGTCAATGGAAGAGGATATTTTTGTGTGATATGTGAAATTACTTAATTGGGCATATAAGTGACAAAGGTTAAGTTAATTGGATAAGGGCATTTAGGTAATTGCTTTGTTAGAATTGCTTGGTGGATATTTAAAGAAGAAAAGAAGTTTGACTTGTTGATTTTTCTTTTCTTCTCCTTTGTGTGCCGGCCATTCAAGAGAGGAGAGAGCAAGAGAGGTGTTATTGATGCTAGAATCAAATTGAAGGAAGAATCAAAGGTTTTGGTTGGAGATTTGTGAAATTTCTTCATCTAAGGTAAGTACTCTCTTGTTTTCCTTTGGTATTTTGAAGATGTGTTTGAAGTGTGTTGTGATTTGATAATATTATGATTTGGTATGTTTGAGATGAGTTTCTAAATGTTGAAATTGATTGTGAGTTAATTTAGTGGTGGTTTGGTTTTGGTTGAAGATGGTAGGTTAAATGTGTTGATGATGGGTTATTAAGGTGAATATTGTGGTAAACATGTGAAATATGTGTTTAGAACATGGATTACATTCATTTGAATTATGCTAAATTGTGTATAATGTAATTGAGTGCAACCAAAGGGGACTTGAACATGAAAGGGTTTCAATTCATGAGAGACACGGCCAAAAGCAAGGAGAGACACGGCCAATTCATGAGAGACACGGCCAAGTCCATGGAAATTTGGCCTTGTTGGGTGATTTTTGGAGGAGACACGGCCGTGTCCCTTGTCCATGTTGGCTTCTGTTGTTTTTGGTTGAGAGGCTTTTTGTCACAAGCTTGGCCGTGTCCCTTGAGTGTGTTGGTTACTTTGTTTGGTTTTTTGATCTTATTACATGATTGAGATTGAACCTACATTTGATGGTGCATATGATACTAAATGAACAAGGTTATGTATTATATACATTGTGAATATTGTGAATGGTAATGTGTTATATGAATAATGTACTTTGTAATGTTATATCCATGATACTATATGTAAAATGTGAAGGATATGATGAGGTAATTGATGATGGGAGTAGTTCTTGAAGGTGAAAGTTATAATGATCATCCAAAAAGGTATGTGCAATGCAATTTATTATAATAAATGTTTAATAATGATTGAAATGAAATAGAGGGACATGTTGTTTAGATGACGATGAATTTAAGATACATGTGCAATGAAATTGATTATGTATGCTTGAATGATGAAGTGTATAATATGAATTGAGATAAAATGTGATGTGAAGCTATTGTGTTTGGCTATGATGATAAATGTATTATGTGAAGCCATTGTGATTGGCTATGATAACTAAAATGTGATGTGAAGCCATTGTGATTGGCTATGATGATTCAATTGAAAGACATAAGGCATGTTTGCCTAATTGATGATGAGAATTGAGAATGAAATTGATAAATGAATTGTGTAGCTAATGTGTTATTCCATTTTCAGAGTTTGTTGTTGGTGGCATGCCTAATAATAGTAACAATCTCTTGAAGTTAGGTTGGCTAAGGCCTTGAAGCCTAATTGAGATGTTACAACCCTTGAAGCTAGGTTGGATTGGTTCTTGAAGCCAAGTTGGATTGATGCTTAGCATGCTTTGTTCCCCTTGAAGCTTGGTTGAACCTAAATCCTTGAAGCCTAGTTGGGTTAATGATAATGATAATGTGATAATAAAACCAAAGCATTAACTCTGAAAGTGAAATGGCATATTAGTGTCTTTTGGGCCCGAGTCTGTCTTTGTTGTCAATATGATATACAAATGTTGAAACAAGTGAGATCTATGGTTGACTTTGTTGGAAATGTGATTCATGATTGGTGATTTATGAGTAATATACTATTATGAAGTATGTTGTGTAATGTGTGTATTGATATATTAATTGTGAGTGTTAGTGATGGATTATGATTGATGAATTGTGAATAAAACAATGTTATGAAGTATGATGCGTAATGTGTATATTGATATATTGATTGTGAGTATTAATGATGGATTGTGGTTGGTGATAATGATATGTATATTATAAATGGAATTAGTCGAGATATATGAAAGGTACAATTCAAAAAGAAAAACATGATAAGATATTAATGGTATATGAAAGTGATATTTCATTATATGTTAGGATTTCTATAATGTATGTTTATATTTTATATTTGTACTACTAAGCTTTTGGGCTTAGCGCGGATGTGTAATCGCGCAGGTGACTAGGTGGAAGATATGAAGTCTTTCGTTATGCCACGAGAAGAGTAAGAGTTTGTTGAGACCAACTAGAGGGTGATGCATACATGTATAATTTTTAATTATGATGTATTTCTGACAAGAGTATATTTATATGTATAAATGAAGTTTGGATAAATATAAGATTATGATATATATGTAAGATCATTAAAAGTATAATAATTTTTTAATTGTTCTTTAAATTTATGTATTGTAGTTTGAACTCTGTTAAAGGTTTTAAAAATGTTTCGAAAAGTGACATCCTTATACTTTATATACTTACTGTATGTATACCAGGTGTATGTATAGTACTTATATGGAGTATCGGGGTGTTACAACTGTGACTTTTTATGGAATTAAAATAGATTTGTTTTATGTTTTAAAAGGTTGGTAAGACTCTTTGATTAACCAAATTAAGGTTTGAATGATGAAATCATGAAACTAGGGTTTTAAATACCTTAAAATAGTTTAATTTGTGATTTTTGGTTATTGAATTTTAAGCTACTGAGTAATTTTTGAGTTTTTATGTTTTTATGTTTTTTAATGTTTTAAAATGATTAGGGTTCATAAAAATTAGGGTTTAAGATTTTAAAAGGATTAAGGTTCATTATTTTAGATTTAAAAGTTGAATTTTGGATTTTAGGCTTTAAAATTAGGGTTATCAGGTAAAAGATAATTTTTAGGGTTTTAGAAATCAATTTGATATTATATGAAGTTTTATGAATTTAAACAAATGGATTGAAGTTTTTATAAGTAGAAAAGATGTTTTTTAATGGTTTTTTGAATGAAATAGAACCTACTTTAAATATTTGAAAGAAATAGAATTTGATTTTGGTTTTGTAGAAAAATATGTTCAATTAAAGTTTTAAGATTTTTAAGAAGAAAAAATAACAATTTTAAGTCTTTTTAGAAAAGAAAGTCACGTTTTTAGTGTTTTAACTTTGGAAAACTAAATTAAAGTTCAAAGATTTTAACTTTTGAAAAACACAAAAAAAAAACCCTAGTTTAGCTACAATGTAAAAAATTAGAATTTAGAATTTCATACCTTCTTTTGTAAGTTGCTCCAAAACAATTCTTATTGGATGAACTAGCTCCAAAGACAAGCCTTTGTTGCCTTTGGAGTCCCTTTAATTGTGATGTTGTTGTCCAGAAAAGATTTAAATTCAATTTCTTATTTTCCTTCCTTGATTTGGTTTCAAACTTTCCAAAATCCCTTTGGATTTGCTCTCTCTTAGCCACCCCCAATTTTAATTGCCTTTGGTTCTTATTTATAGTGGTTTAACGTTATTTATTCCTAATTAATTAAGGTAAGTAATATTAATAAAAAAAGAAATTAAAACCAAATTGGATTAGGTTTCAAAAAAATTGCGTTGAAAAATTTTGCGCCGGCAAAAACTGTGGCAGCGGGCCCGTGGCTGGGCGTGTCAGCCCGCAGGAAATTCCTGCGGGCGAAACGCCCACAGGCCTGCGGGTGAGCTGCTGCTGGGCCGACGGGCCCGCGCGACTACTTTTTGCTGCCGACTTTTTTCCGACTCCAATTTTTATTTTTATTTGTTTATTTTCATTTTTTATTAATAAAAATTAGATACTAAGGTAAAAATTATTTAATTAAAATTATTTTGGACCAATTAGACAACAAAAATCATTTTGGACTAAATAAAGCATACTGGATCGGATTGGGTCAAAAATTAAGGGTCTACAGTTTGTCCCCTGCTTGAATGATCTGAAACCTTAGTGAAAGAGAGTGAAAAGCAATATGACTTAATTTTTGAGATGGGGACTTGTTTTTGGGTACTTGGACCCGAAATTGGATACTTGGACCCGAGCTTGGGTGCTTGGACCCGAGCTTGAATTGATTTTGGGTACTTGGACCCGAGATTGGGTACTTGGACCCTAGCTTGAATTGCTTTTGGGTACTTGGACCCGGAATTGGGTACTTAAACCCGAGATTGATTTGATTTGGGTACTTGGACCCGAGATTGGGTACTTGGACCCGAGCTTGAATTGATTTTGGGTACTTAGATCCGAGATTGGGTACTTGGACCCGAGATTGGGTACTTGGACACAGGATTGGGTACTTGGAACCTAGATTGGGTACTTTGACCCGGGATTGGGTACTTGGACCCGAGCTTGAATTAATTTTGGGTACTTGGACCCGGGATTGGGTACTTGGACCCGAGATTGATTTTATTTGGGTACTTGGACCCGAGATTTGGTACTTGGATCTGAGGCTGATTTGAATTTGGGTGCTTGGACCCGAGCTTGGGTACTTGGACCCGAGAATGGGTGCTTGACTCGAGATTGAGTTTGACTGGCCTTTTATCATTTGAGAAGTCTGAATGCTCCGGCTGTTTTATGCATTGTGATTCTTCACCATCAAAATGGATCTTCACCCTTTGAGATCGGGTCTTCACCCTTGAAAATGGATCTTCATCCTTTTAGATCGGGTCTTCACCCTTGAAAATGGGTCTTCATCCTTTGAGATAGGGTCTTCACCCTTGAAAATGGATCTTCATCCTTTGAGATCGGGTCTTCACCCTTGAAAATGGATCTTCATCCTTTGAGATCGGGTCTTTACCCTTGAAAATGGATCTTCATCCTTCGAGATCGGGTCTTCTTTGTTTTTTGAAGATGGGAGTGACATGGCCAGTGGCTTGGCCGTGTCCCCTGGGTGGTCAGCTTCTGTGTTTTTTCTTTGGTTCTTCTTTATTCTTGGCTTAGGATGGGAGACGGCCAAGCTTGTGACCGTGTCATATGGCTTGGCCGTGTCGCCTGCCAGTGTCACCTATTGCTTCCCTTCTCTCTTTGCTTGGTCTTTCTTGGCTTTGCCCTTTAGGTGAGACACGGCCAGTGGCTTGGCCGTGTCTCCTGCCCGTGTCATGTTCTGCCAAGATTTCCTTTGAGGTGACACGGTCAAGCTTGATTTGGCTTGGCCATGTCTTGCTTGATCCATGTTTTCCTTGTTTTGATCTTCCAAGGGAGTTTTTGCACTTTAACCAATTTTCCCTTGCAACTGCTTTTCCTTTTTTTTCTCCAATTTTGATTGGATCTTATATCCTCTCCTTGCCCCCCCCCCAAGGATTTTTTTTCTTTCATGCAAGCTTTGATTGATGTTTTTGCCATCTTGTTCTTCGCATAAGCATGCATTTCTTCTCTTTGCAAGATTAATGGAGCTTTATCAAGCAATGGGCTTTCTATGCCCCCCTGATTTGATATCTTCTTTTGATTGCTTGCTGTTCATTTTGACAAGGAATAGACAACACAAGACAAGAAAGTGTGATGTGACATGCTCGTGTATGCATGATATGCATGAATGATACTTACAGCGGTTTTATTGACTCACAGACTGAGGTGATCAGTAGAAGTATTCTCATTGACTCCTTTTGACATTTGTTCTAGTCTTGCATGGAATGCTCGAAAGCTTTTGCATTTGTGATTTTCATCTTCAAGATGTTGAAAATATGAATAATGGTAGAGACCCCTAATGGTAGAGTCAGGGATGCATCCATTTCGAATTATGTTTCAGCATGTCAATTGGCAGCTTGCCAATAATCATTTCCTTTGCCCAATATGTCCTTTGGAGGTTCAACATACTTCCCTTAACTTGAAGGCTTTGTACGACAAACCATATTTTTTTTTGAATTTTGATTTTGAAATCAAATGTTGGCTTTGCCAAATCGATGTCAATGTACCTCAGGACTTGATTTTTCCAAATTAATATATCTATAACATGACAACTGTAACACCCCTTCCCGACCTACATATGTAAGCCGAGTAGAGGTGCCACACTATCCTAATGTTGCTACCAATTTTACTCAGTCAATTTTTTTTAGTTCCGATTTTTACTGAAATTTTGCCATAGTTTTGCCTAAAAATTGAGTCCCAAGTGTCGACAAAACTGGTTTTTTTTTTCTGATTTTTAAAACATTTTACACAAACCAATGCAAACAAAATCATTCTCAGTACACTCCCAATAAATCCCCCTTATAACCTCAACTACAACCTGCAAAAAGGATTTACACTTCTAGTACAACATAAAGTAAAGGTTTATTATGAAATACAGTAAATAAAATATTTGTTCACTATGCAGCGGAAAATAACAATATTTACAAATTCATATATATCCAAACTCAAGTTTTACAACCCATAAAATTTATACATTTCTTTGGCAGTCAGTCTTTGATCTTTAAGCCCACTATCAACACCTAAAAATCTAGACTCGACTCGGCCTAGAGGAACTCTCTGGTTCTTCCCTGTCACCTGCGCGAAGAATCATATTCGCGCTAAGCCAACGGCTTAGTGGTACAAATTATAGTGCTATGATGCTTTAATGCCATGCTAATGTCACACAATCAAGGTTCAAGATCAATTCAAGAGACTATTATATTTCAAATCTTACCGGTTTCAATAATGTATGTATAGTAGTCATCTCATTATTCATTTGTTTCACCATTCAATAGTCACATTTAAACAAACACAAGCATGGGCCCAAAAATAATCTAATATGCTATTCAAAGTCCAGAGTTACTGTTTTGGTCTATAATCATAATCATCAATACATTTATCCATGGATATTCAACTAGATTTGAGTTTACGACCCAGTCATTTCACCCAATCTAGTTTTAATAATTTGTTTTTGAGGTTTACCACCCGGTCATTTCACCCCAAAAACATCACATTTCACATTTTTCAACTGGAATCGGCTTACGACCCGGTCATTTCACCTATCCAGTGATTCATAGGCATGCCGCCAAAACCAGAACTCTGAAAATTGAATAAACATATTAGGCACACAATCATTTAATTCATTTGTTTATCAATATATTTTCATTTTATTTCTCATTTCATATTCCACAATTAATTTGGCAACCATGCCTCCATTATATATTTCATTTGCATATCATAGCCAATAACCATGTCATCATATCTCAAATGATCTCAAATCACAATAAAACAATTCTTCATAATATCATATCTTTCACATTTCATTTCATCATCACATCTTTTACATTTCATATTCCATATTTCATTTCATCATTCAAATGGATATAATCAATGGCATTAACACATATTTTACATACTCATCACAACATTCACATCATACCAAACATACATTATTAATATGCATTAACAATGCATTAGATTTCTTAACACATTTACAATCAAATGTATGTTAAATCTCAACATCATATGAATGTATGAAATAATGTAATTTGTACTTACCTTGAAACCAACTCACACCAATCTATACACTTACTCTTCCAAGAATCCTCAACACTTAGGTTAGGGCAATTCAACCTCTTCACAACCTAATCCAAAAGGAGTATTAGCAAAATGACCATATGAATAGTACATTCTGGTTTTAGACTCCACTCTATCCTTATTTTGAAATATTGTATAAAATAATCTACTTGACTAAAAATTCTAAAATTTTTACAAAACTAAAATTTACATCTTAAAATCATTCCTTTAAAATTTCAGATCAAACTGAACACAAAATCTTGGTCCAATAGTTCACCAAACCAGACTGCCCCAATTGCCCTGCATCCTGGCAGAAGTTCTGAACTTTATGAATTCCATAAATTAAATTCAATCAACATGGTTCCAAATTATTTTTCTCAAATACTAGACTCACTAAGAAACAACATATCCAAAATTCAATTGAATATGATATTTCTACATTTTATTAAAAATCCCGAAATATAGCTGTCTCAGTTAAGGTACCTGCTGGAACAGGTTTAGTAAAAATAATCTTTCCAAAATCATAACCATTCCAAAATCGAATCAACATATTTTTCGGTCATTCTAGACTCATAGAGGCACAAAATATCAAAAATTCACTTCAAAACATTTTTCTATATTTAATTAAAAATCATACAAGTCACAGCCTTTACTAATTGTAAAACAGAAAAAAAATTCACTAAACACAACTCTTACTCTTCCATCACCAACACCAACCTAACTTCTTATCTTTAATTCCATTTCAACACTTTTACACACACCATACACAAACACACTCCAACCATCAACAACACTCCATCAAACTCAAACAAAATTCCAAATAGAACAAGAGAAATCAAGAGAAAACTTACCAAAAATGATGAACTTCTTGAATTTCTAACTTGTTTTCTTCTTTCAATTAGCTCTTAAAATTCAAAAACCCTCATTTGCTCTCTTGTTTCCTTGAGGTCCGGCCAACACAAAGAGAAAAGGAAAAAAAATGACAAAGTGAAGAGACAAAGTCAAATTTCCCCTCTCTTTAAACCTCCACCAAGCAATTTAAAAAGAAAATTACCTAAATACCCTCTTCTATACAATTAAACTCCCTTTCACTTACTTGCCCTTTTTAGTAATTTCATACATAACCAAAATAAATATCCTCTTCCTTTGACCATCCATTTGACTTGTGTATATGTTATATATATGTCCATATATACAACATATACACTCCTCTTTAAATTATTTTCTCTTTCCAATAACATATACATTTTAATTCAAATAAAACAACAATTATACTAAAACTTCTAGGGCATATTTTGGGATATTACAACAACCCTAGTTACCGTACTAAACTCGGGAATCATTTCTATTTAAGCAAGAACTGTTGCACTTTAGATAGGCACATACAAATTGCTTGGCCAAAGGTCTCATTTGAGTTTAAATATTGTCTATCTCATATGCATGCTTATCCAAACTATCTCCACTAATAGACTCTGCCTACCAAGAGAGATCAACAGGTCTTTGATAGGCTTGAAACGGGGTCTATAAGGGACATGGGTCAAAGTGGAGCACATTTTGAGATTGGAGCTGGTGTGACACAATGGACAAACCTTCACACTACAAATTTCTTGGAATTTTAGGCAGCTTGGAGGCAATCTCGCTAGACTCCAAATTCCTTCTATATCTTCTTGGCATTAATCTGGATATTGACTAGGATAGTTTTTGCTCTTGCAAAAAGGTTTGGTTCCCAAATTTGTTTATTTTCTTCTTCTCCTTTTCTTTATTTCTCTTACTCTTCCCTATCATTTTGTCCTTCTTCCTTATAGGACAGTCAAGTACAGAACTTTCAAGAATTGGATGGTCTTTCTCCTTTTTCTCTAATTTTGATTGAATCTTTGGTGGGGTTGGACCAATTCAAGTCAAACCATTCTTATGGAAGCCTTTTGCTGCTTAGGTAAAAGAGAACTCCGTTGGCTTTCTGAATTTCTTTTGTTCTTCTTTTCCTCTTTTTCTTTTTCTTTTGTTTTTTTTTCTCTTTTTCTTTTCTTTTGTCTTTTTTGTTTTCTTTTCTTCTCTCTTCTTATTTTTTTTTTGTTCTAGCTCTAAAAGAGTTGTCTTGTTTGTATCAACTTGGGCTTCCTAATAATGGATGAGTGGAGTAACATAAATCTTCTTTAACAGGGATAAATCATTTGTTACTCTACCTTGATATATTGGAGATATTAAGGTAACTTCAACTACCCTTATGGTTTTGAGAACATCAACTACCCTTGTGGTTTCGAAAACATCAACTACCCTTATGGTCTTGAGAACTTAAACTATCTTCATGGTCTTGACCAATCATTGCTTTCTTTGATATTCTTGCCTCTTCACCTTAGTGATCATAAGACTTGTCAAAAGTATCACAACAACTCAAGGTAGGTTATTGGGGTTTGTAAGCCAATGAAAAGAAAGATAAAATTTTATGAAGGCTCAAAGGGACAACTAGGGATTGATATTTAATTGGGTGGATACTAGTTGTTGGCTAACCAAACAATGCCTAGATCATTTCTCTCTTAAATAAGTAGAGTTCAATTTCGCCTCGTAAGCTTGTCAAAGCATGTTCTAAGACTGACTAGGACCTAGACAAAGGTAATTATGTAGGAGCCCTTTCTAAGTAAGCATACACAACTCAATGCTATAGAGTAATTCCCTCATCTAGTAAAGTCATTCGAGTCATGATACATAGATAAATTTATGAATTATCAAGATAGATTCCTCATTGGTTGAGCACTAAAATGAACAAAGACCAACAAAAATTTATGATGAAAGTAATTTATTCAAACAAATCTAAATTTGAAAAACACGATAGTTCCAAAATATTAAATAAAGTAAGATTGAAAAGCAACATTCAAGCTAAGGAAAGTTCATTGAGTTAGGCTTCTTTTCCTTTCACATCTTCAACATTCCCATCCTGAAAAGAGGATAAAATGAAATCTTCTTCCAATCCTTTTCCCACCATAAAGGTTGCTGGTGGTGGCACTCTGTTGAACCTTGGAAATGGATTATCTTTGGTGTTGGGCTTGTCCGGCTCGGGCAACTTGCCATTATCAATTAAATTCTGGATCTCATGCCTTAACTTCATGCAATTGTCCATTTCGTGTCCAGGCCTTTGATGGAATTGGCAAAATGCATTAGTATCAAAGTTAGGTGGAAGAGGATTTGGCAAAGGACGAGGAGTCAAGGGTTGTAACAATCCCTTCCTTTGTAGCTTATTGAGAACCCAAGACAGTGGCTTCCCCAGATCTGAAAACTGCCTCATTCCTCTTTCACTAGCGGCATTAACATCAACTTCTTTTTGTGTGCTTTGATTGCCCGACGGGTAATTCCCTTTCTCATTCCTTTTTATTAAAAAGCGATTCTTCTCCCTTTCCCACTCTTCAATTTGTAGACCAGCTTGGAGAAGATCTTTGAAATCAAGTATGAGTGTTTGAGACATCCTCTCACCAAGATTAGGCAACACCCCTCTCACAATCATCCTTATTTGATCGGATTCATCGGGCCTCTTCTTGAGTAAAGCAGCCTTGTTTCTCCATCTTTTGACATAATCTACAAAATTTTCATTTGGTCATTCCCTAATGGACTCAACTTCCATTAAGGTAACTTCCATTTCAACATTGTATCCATATTGTTGGATGAAGGCTTTGTAAAGTAGATCCTAACTCTTTTGTGTTCCATCATCTAAGGTATTGAACCAATTTTGGACAACAGGGTCCAATGAGAGCATAAAGTACCTCAGGGTTTGAGCCTTAGTAGCTCGGGCAGACTTCATGGCAGTGATGTACTTCTTCACGTGAAGATGAGGATTTTCGGTGCCATTGTACTTAGCAAAGGAAGGCATCTTGAATTTATAAGGGACCTCTTCATCTTGCTCAAATACTTTGTCGATCTCAAACATCTCTTCGGTTTTCAACTTCTTCTCAAATTTCTTTTCTAAATTAGCAATCATCTTTTCAACATCGGATGTCTTAGTCTTTTCAATAGTTGCCTTCTCGATAGCCTTCAGTTCTTTCTTCTATCTTGAACCTCTTGGTAGTATTGAGCCCAATCATCATCATCAATGATCACCTTTTCATCATTAAAAGCTGCTTCATCAATTTTCGTCTTCCCTTTGTCCTTTGGCTTCATAGTGCTAGCAGATGCCTCGGCATGGTTTTCTAAGATTGCAGTCAATTGGTTCCTCATGGTATCAGCTAGGGCCTCTTTTATTTCTTCCATCTTGGCATTGAGGGCCTCATCCACCATTCTTTGAATTTGTTTGGGCTCCATTGTTCTTGGTGAGCAAGTGATTGAGTCATTGCTAGATATCTCATCTCCAGTGTTGGTCGGATTGTAAGCTTTTGAATTATCATAATCCAGGGCTGTGTGCTAGAGAGGATTAATGATATGAGATGCAAATGTATGCATGTATGCACAAACAATAAACAAACAAGGATAAATAGGACGTTCCTTCCAACCTTATAACATCCACACACGAATGGCGAGTCTCTTTTCCTAGGTATATGGTTAACAAAATACCAACATGGGGTACCTTGCTTTCGAGTAATTCCCTCGGATGTTTCAACCAATAGTTATATTTTCGAAAATGGAAATCAATCCATGATAATTCCCATTAATTAGATTTTAATCCATTCAACCAACTAAAGTAGCTTTTATGCCATATTGGATTAAAATGAAATTAAGAGGCTTATTATAAATAGATTTCTCACTTGAAAAGAGGTAACTAGTGGTTCATGCCAAAAACAAGCCCATGGTTAATTTATTCTTAGGGTAAACTAGGCCCACAATTGATTTTTGGTATTTCATAATTGACCTAAATATTTTTGCAAGCTCTTTATAAGAAAAGGTTGGGTGAAAATAGTTTTGTTTCTAAGCCCATTGTAAAAGATTTTAGAAAAATGGATTTTGGGCTTAGTATTTGGGCCATGGGCCAAAGAATTTTTTATTTGAAAAAAGTCTTATGTCCAAAAACCGTCTTGAAAAATTTTGAAAATAGTTTTGGTCTTTTGGATTTTAAAGAAAAATTTATTTTGAGCTTGCAAATGTACTTGGGTCATATTAGAAAAAGAACAAACCAAATAAGCCATGATTTAAACTAAGATAAACTAACCATAGTCAAACAACATGCATTTAGGGTAAAACCTAAGGAAAGTAACTAGGCCAATTACATGAGCTTTAGTCTTAGGGTTAAAAGGCTTAGGTTCCCATAGCAAGTATATACCAAATGGTACGAGGCTATGAGTGGTTATGCCATGCTCGATCTCCATACCTTGAGTGAAAGTATGGTATCCCATTCATAACATAACATGGGTAACACGAGCGTCCTAACTCACGCACACAATGCAATCTAATATGATGCAATGGATAATATCATTATAAGAAAGAAAAGAATAATATAAAGACCAACGGAATCAATTTCTCTTATATCCAGTGGAGTCGCCATTGTGAGTGGGGATTTTTGCCCCCACTCCCGGTGGAATGGTTCTTGCGACTTCGGCACTGTTTAGGCTCGGAGCTTTAGAGAACACAGACCTAAGTCCAAAGAAAATGGAGTCGCCACCCGGACGGGCTGGGAAAAAAGAAAGGGGTGGATGACTCGATTCCTAAGGAATCCCCAACCCTTTAATGGGTTCGGAAAGTTGGGTACGTGTGGGGAAGGTGAGAATTGGCCCAGCACCCCCACAATGCCCGGTTCATTGGAACCGGCCTCCTTTACAGGTCTTAATATTGTAAAATTCTTAAATATAATAATATTATCCATACTACACACAATAAAAAAAAGCATCATTATATTAAAATCAAAGCAATGTCCAAACAAAACAAAACAAAATAAATGGACACCCATCCAAGGATGGAAACATGTCCTTACATCACATGCCTAGATAGGAAATCCACCAAAAGGTAGAAACATGCCCTTTACAAAGGTTCTAAAATAGAAAAGAAAATTAAATTACATGATATTTAACTAATGAGGTACCCACCAAGTGGAAACATACCTCTTACAACTTTTGAAAGTCTAAATTGATTGATAAAAGTAAATAATCATCCATAATAAATAAATCATTCATTAAAAGTATTTAAATATCAATAAAATAAACATCCATCTATGATAAATTAAATAAATCAAGTATCGAAATTAAATAGATTAAAGCATAAAAGATAAATCAAAGCATAATCAAGTATGGAATTGAATAAAGCAAATAAAAGTTCAATTATAGCTACTGTGACTTTTTATGGAATTAAAATAGATTTGTTTTATGTTTTAAAAGGTTGGTAAGACTCTTTGATTAACTAAATTAAGGTTTGAATGATGAAATCATGAAACTAGGGTTTTAAATACCTTAAAATACTTTAATTTGTGATTTTTGGTTATTGAATTTTAAGTTACTGTGTAATTTTTGAGTTTTTATGTTTTTATATTTTTTAATGTTTTAAAAAAATTAGGGTTCATAAAAATTAGGGTTTAAGGTTTTAAAAGGATTAAGGCTCATTATTTTAGATTTAAAAGTTGAATTTTGGATTTTAGGCTTTAAATTTAGGGTTCTCGGGTAAAAGATAATTTTTAGGGTTTTAGAAATCAATTTGATATTCTATGAAATTTTATGAATTTAAACAAATGGATTGAAGTTTTTATAAGTAGAAAAGATGTTTTTTAAGGTTTTTTGAATGAAATAGATCCTAATTTAAAATTTTGAAAGAAACAGAATTTGGTTTTGGTTTTGTAGAAAAATATGTTCAATTAAAGTTTTAAGATTTTTAAGAAGAAAAAATAACAATTTTAAGTCTTTTTAGAAAAGAAAGTCACGTTTTCAGTGTTTTAACTTTGGAAAACTAAATTAAATTTCAAAGATGTTAACTTTTGAAAAACACAAAAAAAAAACCCTAGTTTAGCTACTATGTAAAAAATTAGAATTTAGAATTTCATACCTTCTTTTGTAAGTTGCTCCAAAACAATTCTTCTTAGATGAACTAGCTCCAAAGACAAGCCTTTATTGCCTTTGGAGTCCCTTTAATCGTGATGCTGCCATCCAGAAAAGATTTAAATTCAATTTCTTCTTTTCCTTCCTTGATTTGGTTTCAAACTTTCCAAAATCCATTTGGATTTGCTCTCTCTCGGCCACCCCCAATTTTAATTGGCTTTTGTCCTCATTTATAGTGGTTTAAGGTTATTTATTCCTAATTAATTAAGGTAAGTAATATTAATAAAAAAAATAAATTAATACCTAATTGGATTAGGTTTCAAAAAAATGCGTTGAAAAATTTTTGCGTCGTCAAAAACTGTGGCAGCGGGCCCGTGGCTGGGCGTGTCAGCCCGCAGGAAATTCCTGCAGGAAGTTATTTCACCTGCAGGAATTTCTTGCGGGCGAAATAACTCGCCCTGCAGGAATTTATTTCGCCCGCAGGCTTGCGGGTGAGCTGCTGCTAGGCCGACGGGCCCGCGCGACCACTTTTTGCTGCCGATTTTTTTTTCGACTCCGATTTTTATTTTTATTTTAATTTTTAATTTTTAATTTTTATTTTCCTTTTTTATTAATAAAAATTAGATACTAAGGTAAAAATTATTTAATTAAAATTATTTTGGACCAATTAGACAATAAAAATCATTTTGGACTAAATAAAGCATATTGGATCGGATTGGGTAAAAAATTAAGGGTCTACAAGATCCATCCATGGTAAATAAAATAAATCAAATTACATAAATCAAGCATTGAAATTAAATAAATCAACCATCAAAACATATAATAAACTACATAATCAAATCTAAAATTAAATAAAATAATAAATATATAAATTTAGAATTTGCATCTTAGAATAAGGTTTTTGGAACATAGGGTTTTGGAACGTAGGGTTTTAGAGACTAGAGTTTTGTAATTAGGGTTTTGAAATTATGGTTTTTAAAAATAGGGTTTTAGAATTCAGGGTTTGGAATTAGGGTTTTTAGGGTTTAACTTACTGCAAATTCAGGGTTTGGAATTAGGGTTTCTAGGGTTTAACTTACTGCCTTAAAAATAATTTTGGATTTGGACAGAAAAATTATGGTTATGGAAAAATAACCAATATTTTGGAATTCAATAATGAAATGGTTTAAGCTTTTGGATAAAAATAGTTTAAGGTTTTGAGTTTCAATAAAATAACCTACAGTTCTTGAAGTTTTAGTAAAAAAAATAACCTACCATCCTCACCAGCTACTGGATAGTTTTTAGTTTTTTATGAAACATGCAAGTGCGGTTATGAATACCTACTGATCAATGTATTAAATAAAGTAAACGATTAAAGTTATTGAAACAAGGATCAATTTACTACATGTTCAAAGATCAAGATACTGCCTGTTGAAAGATCAAGTTACTGCATGCACATTCTTATTAATCAAAGAAATGAAGCTACTGTGAGCATGAATAATTTATGATTAAAGATCAAACCTCCGTCGTTGGTTCCTCCACAATTGGCTTGTGGATGAACAATGAACAAAGGCAATGTTGTTGCTTTTGATGGATTGATGATTGATGAATGCTTGCTGCTAATCGTCTCTATTTGTTGTCGTCTCTTCTATTTTGTTGTTTAATCTCTCATAATCTTAATTGTCGACCCTTGCTAATGTTAATTGCGTAACACCCCTTCCCGACCTACCTGTGTAAGCTGAGTAGAGGCGCCACACTATCCAAAAATTGCTACCAATTTTACTTAGTCAAATTTTAATTTCAATTTTTACAGAAATTTTGCCATAGTTTCGCCTAGAAATTGAGTCCCAAGTGTCGACAAAACTGATTTTTTTTTATTTTTGAAAACATTTTTACACAAACCAATGCAAACAAAATCATTCTCAATACACTCCCAATAAATCCCCCTTATAACCTCAACTACAACCTGCAAAAAGGATTTACACTTCTAGTATAGAATAAAGTAAAGGTTTATTATGAAACACGGTAGATAAAATATTTGTTCACTATACAGCGGAAAGTAACAATATTTACAAATTCATATACATCAAAACTCAAGTTTTACAAAATATAAAGTTTATACATGTTTGGCAGTCAGTCTTTGATCTTTAAGCCCACCATTCACACTTCAGAATTTAAACTCTACTCGGCCTAGAGGAACTCCCCGGTTCCACCATGTCACCTGCGCGATAAACCACAATTGCGCTAAGCCAACGGCTTAGTGGTACAAACAACTATAAAATTATGCCTCAATGCAATGCCAATGTCACACAATCAAGTTTCATAAACAATTCAAAAGAATATTATATTTCACAATCTTACATTATTTAATAATTAATCAAAACATTCATGATTCACATTGAAAACAAAGACAAGCATGGGCCCAAAATACACTAATATGTTATTCAAAGTTCAGAGTTACTGCTTTGGTCCATAATCACAATCATCAAGCCCGTAGGCAATATATATATATATATATATCTCTATCCATGGATAGCGTAACAGACCCAGTCTCTTGGACCTCAACCCGGTTAGAACCGAGGAAATCCTCAACCCGGCTAGACTGTTACTGTTTTTGAGGTTACGACCCAGTCTTTTCACCCCAAAAACATCATATTTCACATTTATCATTTCACATTTTTCAACTGGAATCGGCTTACGACCTGGTCTTTTCACCTATCCAGTGATTCATAGGCATGCCGCCAAACCCATAACTCTGAAAATTGAATTAACATATTAGGCACACAATCATCATATCTTTCACATTTCATATTCCATATTTCATTTCATTATCATATAGGCAAATATGCTTCAACCATCTTATTTACATCATTATAACCAAACACATTGGTTTTACATCTCATTATATCTCAAATCACATTAATCAGTTCATCACTCAAGTGTATATAACCAATGGCATTAACACACATTTTACATGCTCATCACAACATTCACATTATAACAAACATACATGATTAATATGCATTAACAATGCATTAGATTTCCTAACACATTTACAATCAAATGTATGTTAAGTCTCAACATCATATGAATGTATGCAATAATGTAGTTTGTACTTACCTTAAAACCAACTCACACCAATCTATACACTTACTCTTCCATGAATCCTCAGGTTAGGGCAATTCAACCTCTTCACAACCAAATCCAAAAGGAATATTAGCAAAATGACCATATGAATAGTAAATTCTGGTTTTGGACTCAACTTAATCCTTATTTTGAAAAATTGTATAAAATAATCTACTTGACTAAAATCACTAAATGTTTTACAGAATTTAGTTTTACATCTTAAAATCATTCCTTTAAAATTTCAGATCAAATTGAACACAAAATCTTGGTCAAATAGTTCACCCAACCAGACTGCTCCAATTGCCCTGCATCCTGGCAGCAGTTCTGAACTTTGTGAATTCCGTAAATTAAATTCAATCAACGTGGTTCCAAATTATTTTTATCAAATACTAGACTCACTAAGAAACAACATATCCAAAATTCAATTGGATATTATTTTTCTACATTTTATTAAAAATCCCGAGAGATAGCTGTCTCAGTCAAGGTACCTGCTGGAACAGGTCAAATAAAAATAATCTTTCCAAAATCATAACCATTCCAAAATCAAATCAACATATTTTTCAGTCATTCTAGACTCATAGAGGCGCAACATATCAAAAATTGAACATTTTTCTATTTTTAATTAAAAATCATACAAGTCACAGCATTTACTAATTGTAAAACAGAAAAATTTCAAAAGGAGTTCAATGGTTAAAGTACCAAACTCATGTATTCTATGCTTTCAACTTCACTAAACACAACTCTTACTCTTCCATCACCAACACCAACCTAACTTCTTATCTTTAATTTAATTTCAACACTTTTACACACACCATACACAAACACACTCCAACCATCAACAACACTACCTCAAACTCAAACAAAATTCCAAATAGAACAAGAGAAATCAAGAGAAAACTTACCAAAAATGATGAACTTCTTGAATTTCTAACTTGTTTTCTTGAAATCTTCCTTCAATTTGATTCTAGAAATCAAAACCTCTCTTACTCTCTTGTGTCTTTGGTGTGCCGGCCAACCCAAAATGTGCCCTAGAAGTTTTAATACAATTGTTGTTTTATTTGGATCAAGTGTATTTGTGTTTAATTGGAAAAGAGAAAATCAATGAAGAGAGTGTATATGTTGTGTATATGAAAATATATACAACATATACACAAGTCAATGAGAAAGTCAAAGGAATAGATTAATTATTGTTAATTGTGTTTAAGGGATTATTTAATTATAAGTGGAATTAGAGTTAGTGGAGTGGAAGAAGATATTTGTATTATTTTTATATTAAATGCTTGGAGGAGAGGATTTTAAGGAAAAGAGGATTTGACTTTATTTCTTTGGTTTGTTTTCTTTTCTTCTTCCTTCGTGGCTCCCTATCTTTCCTTTCCTTCTCTTTTCTTTTCTATTGTTGTCCGGCCATCAAGAAGCAAGAGAGCAAGAGGGAGATTTGCTTTTCCAAGTTCAAGATTGAAGAGAGTTTTCAAGAGATCAAGTTGGAGGTTTGAGAGTTCTTCATCATTGGTAAGTCTTTTCCCACTTGATTCTTCGATTTATTTGGGTTGTGAGTTGGAGTTGTGATGGATATATGTTTGGTTAGATTGGGTGGTGTTTAAGAGTATTTGGTTTAAGTGGTTTTGGATTTTGGGGTTGGATTGAAGAAAAGAGTAAGTTGGTTGGTATAGATTGAGTTGTGGTTATGTTTAGAGTTTTGATGATGTTTGTGATTTGTGTTTGTTATAGATGTGGAGTTGTTTTGGGTATTTTTGTAAGTTAAGATGGTTTTTGGGTATGTTTTGTTAAGTTTGTTTTAAGAGGATGTTGGTGAAAAGAAGTGTTTTGTTGGGTGTTTTGTGGTTTTGGCCGGAATCTGAGTTTTTGGCCTGACACGCCCGGGAGCACGTCCAGAGTTTTAGGCGTGTCAATTGTGTTGGAGGCAGTAGGTTTGACACGACCAGTAACACGCCCGTGTTATTGAGCGTGTCATAGCTATTGTGAGATTGGAGAGTTTACACGACCATGAGCACGCTCACGTTGTTGGACGTGTTGATATTTTTAAGAGAGGCAGAATGTATTACACGCCCAGTGACATGCCCAGTGACACGCCCGTGGTTCTGAGCGTGTAAAAGCTTCTGTGTTGTGGAGTTAGGGCACGGTCAGGGACACGCCCGTGTGGTTGAGCGTGTCATGTTTAGAGTTTGCCCTAGTTAACTCTTAACTTAATTATCTCATATGTATCCCTAAGCAAGTGTATGTTATTATTTTTGGATTAGGTCTTGAAGAAATGGATTTGTCATTGATTTAAGAAGTAAAGAATCTTGGAAAAGGAAAGTGTTTAGAGTTGTGTGAATTGTTATTGAGGTAAGTACAAATATTGCATTATTACATTGCTAATTCATATGAATATTATACTTTGTTATGTATTATCAATGATGTTACATGAATAATGTGGATTGAGATGTGATGGAATGTAAAGCCATTGTGATTGGCTATAATGACTTTAATGAGGCATGTTTGCCTAATTGATATTAAATGAATTGTGTGTCTAATGTGTTATTCTATTTTCAGAGTTTTGTTGTTGGTGGCATGCCTTCTATTAGTAACAATCTCTTGAAGTTAGGTTGGGCTTGATCCTTGAAGCCAAGTTGGGTAGAAGTTTAACATGTTTTACTCCCCTTGAAGCTTGGTTGGGTCTAGTCCTTGAAGCCTAATTGGGATGTTACAACCCTTGAAGCTAGGTTGGTTTGGTTCTTGAAGCCAAGTTGGGTTGATACTTAGCATGCTTTGTTCCCCTTGAAGCTTGGTTGAACCTAATTCTTGAAGCCTAGTTGGGATATTGATAATGATCATTGTGATAACAAAATCAAAGCATTAACTCTGAAAATTGAATGGCATATTAGTGTATTTTGGGCCCATGCTTGTCTTTGTTTAAATGTGATTCATTAATGGTAAAATAATTGAATAATAAGATCTATGGAATGACTTTGAAATGTGATATGTTTATATGTGTATGATTTATGAAATATGAAGGTGTGATATTATCTTTCCACCTATGAGGTTGTCTCTATTGTTAAATGTGTGACATTGCATTGCATTGCATTAAAGTATAATGTTAGTATACTTTGTACTACTAAGCCGTTGGCTTAGTGCGATAGTGTTAATCGCGCAGGTGACAGAGTTGAACCCGAGAGTTCCTCGAGACTGAGTGAGAGTAGACATTGAAGAATTTATTTTGGGACTTAAAGATCAGAGAAGAGCTGCCAATCATGTATAATTCCTTTATATTTTGTAAAGTATTGATTTTAATGTAAATATATGTACAATTGTAAATATAGTTTTGAGAGTATTCATATATGTAAATATTTTATAAATTCCGCTGCGTATTAAGTAAATGTATATATATCTATTTTTTTTATATTACCAGTTAATTAAGTATTTTCTATAATGTATAATGAGAAAGATTATGGTATCATTTTAAAATGATTTGAATGTTAAGGAAAACCGTAGCATCCCTATGTTCAGTGCACAAATATTACATTGTGGTGTTTGTAGTGTGCGTGTACCGGATGTAGGGGTGTTACAATTGTTTTGGTATCAGAGCCTAGGTTTGAGATTCTCAACCTAGGTAAAATGGAAGAAAAATAATATTTTGATTTTAAAAGTTAGTTTTTGAATAGCATACATGTTTGGTATTGGCAGTCTTTGATCTTTAATGAGATGTATTCTGCTGTGTTTGCAGACATAGATTGTGATGGATTCTCACTTACGTCAGTCAGTAGAGGGGAGTGCGGACAGTGTAGCTCCTGATGAGGTTAGAGATGGAGCTAGAGTGGTTAGTGTTGGAGAGGTACCTGCTTCTGTGTCGGGGAGACCAGCTGGTGAGGAAGTTCTGCCAGTTTGGCTTAGGCATGTGGTTGATTTGTTAAGGCAAGCACCAGTGCAACCACCCCCACCACCCCCACAGCCTTTGGTATCAGTGAGACAGTACGATAAATTAAGGAAGTATGGAGCAGAAGATTTTCTGGGTACTATTGATCCAGCTGTAGCTGAGCAGTAGCTAGATAAAGTACAGAGAATATTTATTCAGTTGCAAGCCACTCCAGAAGAAAAATTTGATTATGCAAGATCATTGTTGCAGAAGGACGCATATGATTGGTGGAAGACAGTACCCCATGCTATGGATGATCCACCTACATTGTCCTATACTGATTTTCTAAGAGAGTTTGAATTGAAGTATACTCCGAGGGAGTACAAAGATGTGAAGAAAATGGAGTTTCTAAGGTTGAAGCAAGATCACCGGACTGTAATAGAATATGAGCTAGAGTTTATCCGGTTGAGCCAGTATGCTGGGGGTATTATATCTGATGAGATAGATAGATGCAGGAGATTTGAGGAGGGATTGAGTTCCTCTATCATGTGTCTTGTGGCTGGATCTAGATATCATGATTTTTCCCAGCTTGTTGCAGTAGCTAGGAGTGTGGAGAGAGCTCAGGGTATTGCGGCTGCTTCTGAGGAAGAGATCAGGGTTAGGAGACCCCAATTTGAAGTAGGGTCTTCATCTGTGAAGAGAGGTAAAGGAAGTTTTGTTCCTAGGGTTAGTATGAGTCAGAGGCCAGCTGGTAGGTCAATACAGTTTCAGAGGCAGAGATCGAGACCTACAATTTCAGTGGCGAGTGCTCCGACCCCAGTGATTCAGAGATCCACTCTACCCATATGTATTCATTGTGGTAGGCCACATGGTGGTACTTGTTGGAAGACTGGTGTAGCAGGGGTATGTTTCAGATGTGGATCGCCTAATCATTTTGTTAGAGATTGTCCTGAGAGGCAGGAGCAGATGTTAATAGATTCTGCAGCTTCTCGACCTAGTGTGAGGGGAGGTCGAGGAGGCAGAAATGTCAGTAGAGCAGGTAGATCTAGGTTCAATTCTAGAGGAGGTTCTTCTTCCAGGGAGAGTAGACCAGAGGAGGCTGGATCATCTCAGAGAATTTATGTGATGCAGAGGCAGCCAGATGCTTCAGCAGTCATAGCTGGTACTTTTTCTTTATTTGGTATTTCAGTACTTACTTTGATTGATCCAGGATCTACTCATTCATATATTAGTGCATCTATTTTGCCTGTGTCAGAATTGCATGCTGAATCCCTAGGATTTGATGTGTTGGTGACAAATCCTTTAGGGCATAGTGTGATTGTTAGCAAGGTGCACCGAGATAGTGAGGTAGTGGTACAAGGTGAGGAGTTTTGTGGAGATTTGATTGAAATGCCTTTTAAAGAATACGATTTGATCCTAGGCATGGACTGGTTATCTAGACATGGAGCTGTGGTAGACTGTCAAAAGAAACTTGTTACTTTGAGAACTGGTGATGGTAGAGATGTGATAGTATCTAGTGAGCAGGGACAGTTAGCATCCTTGTTTGTTTTAGCTGTTGCAGCTAGGAGGTTGATTAGAAAAGGGTGTTGTGCTTATCTTACTCATGTGGTGGATACTAGAGTAAGGGGTTCTCAAATTGATAGTATACCTACAGTTGTAGAGTTTCTAGATGTGTTTCCAGAAGAGTTGCTAGGGTTACCTCCAGAGAGAGAGGTGGAGTTTGGTATTGAATTATTGCCTGGTACTACTCCTATCTCTATTACTCCTTATAGAATGGCACCTGCTGAATTGAGAGAATTGAAGGTGCAGTTGCAAGAGTTGTTAGATAAAGGGTTTGTTCGCCCTAGTGTTTCACCGTGGGGAGCTCCTGTTTTGTTTGTGAAGAAGAAAGATGGTACTATGAGATTGTGTATTGATTATAGGCAATTGAACAAGGTGACTGTTAAAAATAAATATCCTTTGCCTAGAATTGATGATCTCTTTGATCAATTGAAGGGTGCAGCAGTATTTTCCAAGATTGATCTAAGGTCCGGGTACCATCAGTTGAGGGTCAGAGCTGAAGATGTTCCTAAGACCGCCTTCCGTACAAGATATGGGCATTATGAGTTTCTAGTTATGCCTTTTAGTTTGACGAATGCACCTGCAGCTTTTATGGATTTTATGAATAGGGTATTTAGGCCCTATTTGGATCAGTTTGTGGTAGTTTTTATCGATGATATCTTGGTGTATTCGCGTAATGAGGAGGAGCATGACAAGCATCTGCGGATTGTGCTGCAGATCTTGAGAGAGAAGCACTTGCTTGCTAAACTGTCGAAATGTGAGTTTTGGCTTGATCAAGTAACTTTTCTCGGTCATATAGTTTCAGCGAAGGGTATTAGAGTTGATCCGAGGAAGGTCGAAGCTATTTTGAATTGGAGTCCACCAAAGTCTGTGACTGAAGTTAGAAGTTTTCTGGGTTTGGCAGGCTATTACAGACGGTTTGTGAAAGGATTTTCTTTGATAGCTGCTCCACTTACCAGATTACTTCGAAAGGGAGTTAGATTTGTGTGGACAGATCAGTGTCAGGCTAGCTTTGAACAGTTGAGAGAAATGTTGACTCAAGCGCCTGTTCTTACTTTACCTGTGGAAGATAAACCATATGTGATTTACAGTGATGCTTCACATAATGGTTTGGGTTGTGTTTTGATGCAAGAAGGTAAAGTTATAGCTTATGCTTCTCGACAGTTGAAACCGCATGAGCTCAATTATCCAACCCATGATTTAGAGTTAGCAGCCATTGTGTTTGCATTGAAGATTTGGGGACACTATTTGTTTGGGGAGAAATGTTTTATCTATACAGATCATAAAAGTTTGAAATATTTGGGTGTTCAGAAGGAGCTGAATCTTCGACAAAGACGATGGTTGGAGTTGATCAAAGACTACGACTGCCTGATTGACTATCATCCTGGTAAGGCAAATGCTGTTGCTGATGCCTTAAGTCGGAAGTCTTTAGCAGGTTTGACTGTTTATTCACTCTCGTTGCTTGTTGAGTTGAGAGCGTTGCATGCTAGTTTTGTGTCTTGTGATGATGGTGCATTGTTGGCACAGTTGCAATTGAAACCGGTATTGTTGGATCAGATTAAAGAAGCTCAATTGGCTGATGAGAAGATTCAAAAGATTATTTCAGATTGCCAGAATGGAAAGAGTCGAGATTTTATTGTGAGAAGTGATGGGAGTCTTTGGTTTAAGAACAGATTGTGTGTACTTGATGATGTTAATTTGAGAAGGATTATTTTAGATGAAGCACATCAGTCAGTATTTGCTATGCATCCGGGCAATACAAAGATGTATCATGAATTGAAACAGTATTACTGGTGGTCTGGGTTGAAGAGAGACATTGCAGATTTTGTATCCAAATGTCTCACATGTCAGAGGGTAAAAGCTGAGCATCAAGTTCCAACAGGGTTACTTCAACCTTTATCAGTGCCTGAATGGAAATGGGAAAGAGTGACAATGGATTTTGTGTCTGGTCTACCATTGACACAAAGGAAGTATGATGCTATTTGGGTAATTGTTGATAGGTTGACTAAGACAGCTCATTTTCTTCCGGTTCGGATGGATTATTCTCTGGAGAGGTTAGCTGAGCTGTATATCCATGAAGTTGTAAAGTTGCATGGTGTTCCAATTTCTATAGTGTCTGATCGAGATCCCCAATTTACTTCAAGGTTTTGGAAGAGTTTACATGGTGCTTTGGGTTCTCGACTGTACTTTAGCACTGTGTTTCATCCGCAGACAGATGGGCAGTCAGAGAGAGTGATACAGATTATCGAGGACATGTTGAGAAGCTGTGTCATTAATTTCTCTAGAAGTTGGGATAGATTCTTGCCACTTGTGGAATTTGCATACAATAACAGTCATCAATCCAGCATTGGTATGGCACCATTCGAAGCGTTGTATGGTAGACGGTGTAGGACACTTCTATGTTGGAGTGAACTTGGTGAAGGTAAGTTAATTGGTCCTGATTTGGTTAAAGAAACTGAAGAGAAAGTAAAAATGATTCGAGATAGGTTGAAAGCAGCTTCAGACCGACAAAAGTCTTATTCAGATTTGAAGAGGAGAGATATTGAGTTTAATGTAGGAGATAAAGTATTTTTGAAAGTGTCTCCTTGGAAAAAGATTTTGAGATTTGGTCGAAGAGGAAAGCTGAGTCCTCATTTCATTGGACTGTATGAAGTTTTGGAAAGAGTTGGGCCAGTTGCTTATCGGCTTGCTTTGCCACCTGAGTTGGATAGGATCCATAATGTATTCCATGTTTCTATGTTGAGGAGATACAGGTCGGATCCATCTCATGTTTTGCCAATTGAATCTATCGAAGTGAGTCCAGATCTGACATTTGAAGAAGAACCAATTGCTATTTTGGCACATGAAGTAAAAGAATTAAGAAATAAGAAAGTGCCTTTGGTGAAGGTTCTATGGAAGAATCATGGGAAAGAAGAAGCAACTTGGGAGAGTGAGCAAGCAATGCGAGATCAATATCCTCAGTTGTTTCGGACTTGATGACAGGTAATTTCGAGGACGAAATTTCTTTTTAGAGGGAGAGAATTGTAATATCCCAAAATGTGCCCTAGAAGTTTTAATACAATTGTTGTTTTATTTGGATCAAGTGTATTTGTGTTTAATTGGAAAAGAGAAAATCAATGAAGAGAGTGTATATGTTGTGTATATGAAAATATATACAACATATACACAAGTCAATGAGAAAGTCAAAGGAATAGATTAATTATTGTTAATTGTGTTTAAGGGATTATTTAATTATAAGTGGGATTAGAGTTAGTGGAGTGGAAGAAGATATTTGTATTATTTTTTTATTAAATGCTTGGAGGAGAGGATTTTAAGGAAAAGAGGATTTGACTTTATTTCTTTGGTTTGTTTTCTTTTCTTCTTCCTTCGTGGCTCCCTATCTTTCCTTTCCTTCTCTTTTCTTTTCTATTGTTGTCCAGCCATCAAGAAGTAATAGAGCAAAAGGGAGATTTGCTTTTCCAAGTTCAAGATTGAAGAGAGTTTTCAAGAGATCAAGTTGGAGGTTTGAGAGTTCTTCATCATTGGTAAGTCTTTTCCCACTTGATTCTTTGATTTATTTGGGTTTGTGAGTTGGAGTTGTGATGGATATATGTTTGGTTAGATTGGGTGGTGTTTAAGAGTATTTGGTTTAAGTGGTTTTGGATTTTGGGGTTGGATTGAAGAAAAGAGTAAGTTGGTTGGTATAGATTGAGTTGTGGTTATGTTTAGAGTTTTGATGATGTTTGTGATTTGTGTTTGTTATAGATGTGGAGTTGTTTTGGGTATTTTTGTAAGTTAAGATGGTTTTTGGGTATGTTTTGTTAAGTTTGTTTTAAGAGGATGTTGGTGAAAAGAAGTGTTTTGTTGGGTGTTTTGTGGTTTTGGCCGGAATCTGAGTTTTTGGCCTGACACGCCCGGGAGCACGTCCAGAGTTTTAGGCGTGTCAATTGTGTTGGAGGCAGTAGGTTTGACACGACCAGTAACACGCCCGTGTTATTGAGCGTGTCATAGCTACTGTGAGATTGGAGAGTTTACACGACCATGAGCACGCTCACGTTGTTGGACGTGTTGATATTTTTAAGAGAGGCAGAATGTATTACACGCCCAGTGACATGCCCAGTGACACGCCCGTGGTTCTGAGCGTGTAAAAGCTTCTGTGTTGTGGACATGCCCGTGTGGTTGAGTGTGGTATGTTTAGAGTTTGCCCTAGGTCTTGAAGAAAGGGATTTTTCATTGATTTAAGTAGTAAAGAATCTTGGAAAAGGAAAGTGTTTAGAGTTGTGTGAATTGTTATTGAGGTAAATACAAATATTGCATTATTACATTGCTAATTCATTTGAATATTATACTTTGTTATGTATTATCAATGATGCTATATGAATAATGTGGATTGAGATGTGATGGAATGTAAAGCCATTGTGATTGGCTATAATGACTTTAATGAGGCATGTTTGCCTAATTGACAATAAATGAATTGTGTGTCTAATGTGTTATTCTATTTTCAGAGTTTTGTTGTTGGTGGCATGCCTTCTATTAGTAACAATCGCTTGAAGTTAGGTTGGGCTTGATCCTTGAAGCAAAGTTGGGTAGAAGTTTAAAATGTTTTACTCCCCTTGAAGCTTGGTTGGGTCTAGTCCTTGAAGCCTAATTGGGATGTTACAACCCTTGAAGCTAGGTTGGGTTGGTTCTTGAAGCCAAGTTGGGTTGATACTTGTCATGCTTTGTTCCCCTTGAAGCTTGGTTGAACCTAATCCTTGAAGCCTAGTTGGGATATTGATAATGATCAATGTGATAACAAAACCAAAGCATTAACTCTGAAAATTGAATGGCATATTAGTGTATTTTGGGCCCATGCTTGTCTTTATTTAATTGTGATTCATTAATGGTAAAATAATTGAATAATAAGATCTATGGAATGACTTTGAAATGTGATATGTTTATATGTGTATGATTTATGAAATATGGAGGTGTGATATTATCTTTCCACCTATGAGGTTGTCTCTATTGTTAAATGTGTGACATTGCATTGCATTGCATTAAAGTATAATGTTAGTATACTTTGTACTACTAAGCCGTTGGCTTAGCGCGATAGTATTAATCGCGCAGGTGACAGAGTTGAACCCGAGAGTTCCTCGAGACTGAGTGAGAGTAGACATTGAAGAATTTATTTTGGGACTTAAAGATCAGAGAAGAGCTGCCAATCATGTATAATTCCTTTATATTTTGTAAAGTATTGATTTTAATGTAAATATATGTATAATTGTAAATATAGTTTTGAGAGTATTCATATATGTAAATATTTTATAAATTCCGCTGCATATTAAGTAAATGTATATATATCTATTTTGTTTTATATTATAAGTTAATTACTTATTTTCTATAATGTATAATGAGAAAGATTATGGTATCATTTTAAAACGATTTGATTGTTAAGGAAAACCGTAGCATCCCTATGTTCAGTGCACGAATATTACATTGTGGTGTTTGTAGTGTACGTGTACCGGATGTAGGGTTGTTACATGTAATAATGAAATTAATTGATATTGATAAAAATGAGAAAAGTGAGAAAAATGAGAAAGTTGTGAAAAATGGGAAAAGTGAAAAAAAAAAGTGAAAATAAGGCAATGTGCCTAGATTGAATATGTAAAAATGAGAAAGATATTAATAATGAGAAATATGAATAAATTGTGTGCCTAGTATGTTATTCAATTTTTAGAGTTCTAGGTTTGGCGGCATGCCTATGATTGCCTATGGGCTATACGCTGGAATGGTGAAAAGACTGGGTCATAAGCCAGGCCAGCTGATAAAAATGATGTTTTTGGGGTGAAAAGACTAGGTCGTAAGCCTCAAAAACTGTAGCAGTCTAGCTGGGTTGAGGACCAAGATACTGGGGCCTAAGGGTCTAGCCGGGTTGAGGTCCAAGAGACTGGGGTTATTACATTATCCATGGATATATATATTGCCTATGAGGCTAGACACATGGTGTCATTATGGACCAAAGCAGTAACTCTGAAATTTAAATAGCATATTAGATCCTTTTTGGGCCCATGCTTGTCTTTGTTTTACTATGAATTATGAATTATGATACAATTGAGTAATATAATGTTATGAGTTGTGTTTATGAATTTTTTGAAAAATATAAGAAAGTGGATTGATGTGACATCTATATGCATTGTGCATTTGGTATTGCATTGAGTTATATTGTTATTATCAAAGTTTGTACCACTAGGCTTCGGCTTAGAGCATGTGACAGGGTAGACCCAGTTGAGCCAGAGAGTTCTTCTAGATCAAGTCGATTCTAGACTTGTAGTTGAGCTTGTAGAGTTGCTATCGAGATCAGAAACACTGCCAGCAACATGTATATATTTTTATGTTATTGTACATTTTGAGTTTTATGCATAATATATTATGTTTTGAATTTTAAGTATTGTATATTATAAAGAATGTTTGGGTCAATGTATTTGAAGTGGGAGAGTAAGTGTGTTTTAAATTATATATATCTATATGTATATATGAAAATTGGTGAAATTGAGAAGTATGGTTGAGAGGGTGATTGGAAATTATTGGGAGTGTTTTCTTTTTGCAGGTTGAGTAATTGCTAAATTTTGGGATGTCTAAAATACAGACAAAACTCTGGCGATTTTTTCCCAGAGATTTATATATATATTATTTATTTTGGGTTCTTATAACAAGTAAATAATATTTATATTCTATTTAATTTTTATATATTTATAATTTGAAATTTTAAATTGAAAAAAAATAGTAAATCCTTCTTTGACATTTTTGTACTGTATATGCATATTTTACATATGCTAGAAATATGTTTTGTACATATATATGGTATAAGGGTGTTACAAAAGCAGCCTTGTTTCTTCATCTCTTCACATAGTCCACAAAATTCTCATTTGGCCTTTGTCTAATGGACTCAACTTCCATTAAGGTAACTTCCAACTCCACATTTTACCCATATTGCTGGATGAAGGCCTTGTATAGAAAATCCGAATTCTTTTGTGTTCCATCATCTAAGGTATTGAACCAATTATGGACAACAGGGTCCAATGAGAGCATAAAATACCTTAGGGTTTTGAGCCTTAGTAGCTCGGGCAAACTGCATGGCAGTGATGTACTGCTTCACATGGATATGAGGATTTTCGGTGCCATTATACTTTGCAAAAGATGGCATCTTGAACTTGTATGGGACTTCTTCATCTTGTTCAAATAGTTTATCAATCTCAGACATCTCTTCGGTTTTTAGTTTCTTCTCAAATTTCTTTTCTAAATCAGCAATCATCTTTTCAACATTGGATGTCTCGGTCTTTTCAATAGTTGCTTTCTCAACAACCTTTGGTTCCTTCTTCTTCTCTTGAACATCTTGGTAGTATTGAGCCCAATCATCATCATCATCAATGATCACCTTTTCATCATCAAAAACCACTTCACTAACTTTAGTCTTCCCTTTGTCCTTTGGCATCTTAGTGCTAGCAGATGCCTCAGCATGATTTTCTAAGATCGCAATCAATTGGTTCTTCATGGTCTCAGCTAAGGCCTCTTTGATTTCTTCCATCTTGGCATTGAGCGTTTCATCCACCATTCTTTGAATTTGTTCAGGCTTCATTATTTTTGGTGAGTAAGTGATTGAGTCGTTGCTAGATACTTCATCTCCGGCATAGGTCGGATTGTTGTAAGCTTTAGAACTATCATAATCCAGGGCTGTGAGCCAGAAAGGATCAATGATATGAGATGCAAACGTATGCATGAATGAAATAAGCTTTAGAACTATCTTTTCTTTTAGAATTTGGAAGTCAATTTAATAATTTTATGAAGTTTTATGAATTTAAACAAATGACTTAAAGTTTATAAAAATAGAAAAGATATTTGTTACAGTTTGTTGAAAGAAACAGAACCAAGTTTAAAATTTTGAAAGAAATAGAATTAAATTTTGGTTTTGTTGAAAAATATGTTCAATTAGGGTTTTAAGATTTTAAAGAAGTAAAAATAACAATTTTATGTCTTTTGGAAAATAAACAAACGAAATAAGGTTTTTAACTTTAGAAAAACTAAATTAAAGTGCTAAGGTTTTTAATTTTGAAAAAACACAATTTCCTAATTTTAATACATACCTCCTTTTGATAGTTCCTCCAACAAATAATTCTTCATAGATGAACAAGAACAAAGGCAAGCTTTGTTGCCTTTGATGATTTGTCAATACTTTGCTTCTTCGTCTCTCAAAAAATCAGATTTTATTTCACTGCTTTCCTTCACAGATTCGGATCCAACTTTGTTCCTCTTCCTTCTCGGTTTTCTTTCCCTCCTTCTGCCTCCCTTCTTTGTGTTGTTATTATACTTATTTATAGAAGAATTTATGGTATAATTCTAGTTATTCACGGTATTTAATCCTAATTAGGAAAAGAAAACCAAAACCTAGTTGTATTAGGTTTCAAAAAAATTTGCGTCGAAAAATTTTTCTGCGAATAAATCTGCCGCAGGAAAAATTATGCTGGCAAAAAAGCTGCCGCAGTTGCAGGCGCACGAACTTGCCTGCGGGCGGGCTAAGGCCATTTCTCGCAGCCCAACTTTTTTTTTGTTATTTTTTTATATTTTTTGAATTTTTATTCATTTTACCATTTTTTACTAAAATAAATATTAAAATTAATTAAGATACCATAAAAATTATTTTGGACTAACTAAAATATATTGAACAACACAAAAATTATTTTGGACTAATTAAAATATATTGGATCGGAACGAGTAAAAAATTAAGGGTCTACAGTTTGCCCCCTGCTTGAGTGATCTGAAACTTTAGTGAAAGAGAGTGAAAAGCAATAAGACTTAATTTTTGAGATGGTGGAGGTTTTGGGTTCTGGGCCCGGTTCGAGTTCTTGACACAAGGATAAATCTAGGTTCTGGACCTAAGGAAAATTTGGGTTCTGGACCCGATCTAAGTTCTTAGACTTAGAAATAAATTCTAGATTCTGGACCTAAGGGTAATTTGGGTTCTGGACCCTAGCTAAGTTCTGGACTTAGAAGAGATTCTTGTAACACCCCTATATCCCGTATACGCATACTACATACCACCACAATCGTAATACACATATACTGAATATAAGAATGCCACAGTTTGCTAAATAACAAATCATTCCTTTTTAACAATAATATAAGCAAACTTAAAACATTTAAGTTTTATCATAAAACACAATAAATAAAAATGTTCATTCAATACGCAGCAGAAAATATAGCTGTATTTACAAATATATAAATATCAAAATCAAATTTTACAAAACATAACATTTATACATGTTTGGCAGTTCGTCTCTGATCTTTAAGCCCACTACCAACACTTCAAAATCTAGACTCGACTCAGTCTAGATGAACTCTCTGGCTCTACCCTGTCACCTACGCGATGAATTACAATCGCGCTAAGCCAACAGCTTAGTGGTACAAACCACAACAATAATATGCTTTAATGCAATGCTAATGTCACACATTTCAACAAATAAAACAATATTCACAAATGATATCTTTATATTTTTCATAACACTACATTTCATTATTTTATTCAATTGTTTCACCATTATGATATACATTGAAACAAAGACAAACATGGGCCCAACAGACACTAATATGCCATTCAACTTTCAGAGTTAATGTTTTGGTTCAATTATCACATTTATCATTATCATTATCCCAACTAGGCTTGAAGGATTAGGCTCAACCAAGCTTCAAGGGGAACAAAGCATGCTAAGTATCAACCCAACTTGGCTTCAAGAACCGAACCCAACCTAGCTTCAAGCGTTGTAACATCTCAACTAGGCTTCAAGGATTAGACCCAACCAAGCTTCAAGGAGAGTTAAGCATGCTAAACTTCAACCCAACTTGGCTTCAAGGATCAAATCCAACCTAGCTTCAATAGATTGTTACCATTAGGCATGCCACCAACAACAAAACTCTGAAAATGGAATAACACATTAGACACACAATTCATTCATTATTTCATTATCAATTCCATTCTCACTTGCTCATAATCATTTAGGCAACCATGCCTCAATTATTTCATTTGCATCATTATAGCCAACAACAATGGCTTCACATCTCAACAATAGAGTATACATAACCGATTGCATTGGACATATATTTTAAATTCATCATCATCTAGGCAAACATGCCCCACTTATTTCATTTGAATCATTATAGCCAACCACAATGGCATCACATCTCATCATATCTCAATTCACATTAAAGCGATTCATCATTAAAATATTCATCATAACCAATTGCATTGCACATACATTTTGAATGATCATCATATATTTCACATTATGCAATTCATAGCATAAATCAAATGTATCAACAATATAATAGATTACTTAACACATTTACAACCAAATGTGTTAAGTCTCAAAATCATGTAAATGTATGCAACCATGCAAGTTTGTACTTACCTCAAGAGCAACTCACACCAATCTATACACTTCCTCTTCCAAGAATTCTCAACACTTAGGTTAAGGCAACTCAACCTCTTCACAACCTAATTCAAAAGGAATAATACACACTTAAGTAAAAATACACATGAATTTCAATACAATTATTCACCTATTAGTCTCATACTAGGACCGTAGATCACAAATTACAAACCAAAACCACTCTATAAGTCCCCACGGTCGTGGCCTCATAACCCCCACGGTCGTGGGTTAGCAAACGAACTTGTCCAATTTGCCTAACACACCCACGGTTGTGGCATCCAAGGGCCACGGTCGTGGCATCCATGATGCTTCTGTTTCAGACCAAACTCATGTATTCTATGTTTGAAACTTTATTAAACACAAATATCTTAAACATCTACAAAAAATAATTGATCAAACTCAATATTTACATCAATTATCAATTCAAAATCATAACATAAACGCAACTCTTATTCTTCCATTCAACTCCAAAATCCCAGCCAACTAAACCCAACACTCTCAAACACACCACAATCATACATACTCATACTATCCACAATCAATCATCAAACTCAAATACAAAATTAAAATAAAACAAGGAAATCAAGTGAAAACTTACCAAAGTTGATGAAACTTCTCAAGTTTCCAATTTAATCACTTGTTATCTCCTTTAATCTTGAGCTTGGAAAACAAAACTCTCTTTCTCTCTTGCTTCTTTGATGGCCGGCCAACCCAAAGAGAAAAGAAACCAAAGAACAAAATGAATGGCAAATAACCAATCAACCTTTCTCTTTAAACCTCCACCAAGCAATAATAATATTAAAATATTCATAAAATCCTCTTCCACTAACTTAATTTTCCATTTCCACTAATTAATTAATTCATTAATTCTTATTTTGACCATTTAATAATTTGACTTGTATATGTTATATATATCACTATATATACAACATATACACTCTCTATTTACTTCTTTTCTCTTTCCATTAAACATATACATTAAATCCAAATACCACAATAATACCAAAACTTTTAGGGTATACTTTGGGATATTACAATTTTCCCCCTCTAAAAAGAAATTTCATCCTCGAAATTACTTGTTATCAAGTCTGAAATGACTGAGGATACTGATTTCGCATCGCTTGCTCACTCTCCCAAGTTGCCTCTTCCTTTGCATGATTCTTCCAAAGAACCTTTACATGTGGCACCTTCTTATTTCTTAATTCTTTCACTTCATGTGCCAAAATAGCAATTGGTTCTTCTTCAAAAGTCAGATCCGGACTCACCTTAATAGATTCAACTGGTAAAACATGAGATGCATCTGATCTGTACCTCCTCAGCATAGAAACATGGAAGACTATGAATTCTATCCAACTTAGGCGGCAAAGCAATTCGATAAGCAACTGGTCCCACTCTTTTCAATACCTCATAAGGTCCAATAAAACGAGGACTTAGCTTCCCTCTTTGAACAAATCTCAAAATATTTTTCCAAGGAGACACTTTCAGAAAAACTTTATCTCCAACATCAAACTCAATGTCTCTCCTCTTCAAATCTGAATAAGATTTCTGCCGATCTGAAGCTGCTTTCAACCGATCCAGAATTATTTTCACTTTCTCTTCCGTTTCTTTAATCAAATCAGGACCAACCAATTTGCCTTCTCCAACTTCATTCCAACATAGAGGCGTTCTGCATCTTCTACCATACAATGCCTTAAATGGTGCCATTCCAATACTGGATTAATGACTATTGTTATAAGCAAATTCCACAAGTGGCAAAAATCTTTCCCAACTTCCAGAGAAATCAATGACACAGCTTCTCAACATATCCTCTATAATCTGTATCACTCTTTCTGACTGCCCATCTATCTGCGGATGAAAAGCAGTGCTAAAGTGCAATCGAGAACCCAAAGCACCATGTAAACTTTTCCAAAACCTCGAAGTAAACCGAGGATCTCGATCAGACACCAAAGAAATTGGAACTCCATGCAACTTCACTATCTCATTGATATACAGCTCATCCAACTTCTCAAGAGAATAGTCCATCCGAACTGGAAGAAAATGAGCTGTCTTTGTCAACCGATCAACAATCACCCAGATAGCATCATGCTTCTTATGAGTCAATGGTAAACCAGACACAAAATCCATTGTCACACGTTCCCATTTCCATTCAGGCACTGATAAAGGTTGAAGCAACCCTGTTGGAACTTGATACTCAGCTTTCACCCTCTGACAAGTGAGACATTTGGATACAAACTCCGCTGTGTCCTTCTTCATACCTAACCACCAGTAATGCTGCTTCAAATCCTGATACATTTTAGTACTCCCAGGGTGCATAGCAAAAATCGACTGATGTGCTTCTTCCAAAATAATCTTTCTTAAACTAGCATCATCAGGAACACACAATCTATCTTTAAACCAAAGGCTACCATCACTTCTCATATGAAAATCTCGGATCTCCCCATTTTGGCAATCTGACACAACTTTCTGAATTTTCTCATTTGCCAATTGAGCCTCTTTAATCTGATCCAACAATACTGGTCTCAAATACAACTGAGTTAACAACGCACCATCATCACAAAACTCAAAATTAGCATACAACGCTCTCAACTCAACAAGCAACGAGAGCGAATAAAAAGTCAAACCTGCTAAAGACTTCCGACTCAAGGCATCAGCAACAACATTTGCCTTACCAGAATGATAATCAATCAAACAGTCATAATCTTTGATTAACTCCAACCATCGTCTTTGCCGAAGATTCAGCTCTCTCTGAACACCCAAATATTTCAAACTCTTATGATCTGTATAGATAAAACACTTCTCCCCTTACAAATAGTATCGCCAAATCTTCAAAGCAAACACTATAGCTGCCAATTCCAAATCATGTGTCGGATAATTAAGCTCATGCGGCTTCAACTGCCGAGAAGCATAAGCTATAACTTTACCCTCTTGCATCAAAACACAACCTAAACCATTATGTGAAGCATCACTGTAAATCACATATGGTTTATCTTTCACAGGCAAAGTAAGAACAGGAGCTTGAGTCAACTTCTCCTTCAACTGTTCAAAACTAGCTTGACACTGATCTGTCCACACAAATCTAACTCCCTTTTGAAGTAATCTGGTGAGTGGAGTAGCTATCAAAGAAAAACCTTTCACAAACCATCGATAATAGCCTGCCAAACCCAAAAAACTTATAACTTCAGTCACAGACTTCGGTGGACTCCAATTCAAAATAGCCTCAACTTTACTCGGATCAACTCTTATACCATCTGCTGAAACTATATGACCAAGAAAAGTCATTTGATCAAGCCAAAACTCACACTTTGACAGCTTAGCATACAATTGATTCTCTCTCAAAGTCTGCAACACAATCCACAAATGCTTGTCATGCTCCTCTCATTACGTGAATACACCAAAATATCATCAATAAAGACCACCACAAACTGATCCAGGTAGGGCCTAAACACTCTATTCATCAAATCCATGAAAGCTACAGGTGTATTCGTCAATCCAAAAGGCATAACTAAAAATTCATAATGCCCATATCTTGTGCGAAAAGCTATCTTAGGAACATCTTCAACTCTGACTCTCAATTGATGGTACCCTGATCTCAAATCAATCTTGGAAAACACTGCTACTCCCTTCAACTGATCAAAGAGATCATCAATCCTAGGCAAAGGATATTTATTCTTGATAGTCACCTTGTTCAATTGCCTATAATCAATGCATAACCTCAAAGTACCATTCTTCTTCTTCACAAACAAAACAGGAGCTCCCCATGGAGAAACACTTGGGTGAATAAACCTTTTATCCAACAACTCCTACAACTGCACCTTCAACTCTCTCAACTCAGCAGGTGCCATTCGATAAGGAGTAATAGAGATGGGAGTGGTACCAGGCAACAAATCGATACCAAACTCAACCTCTCTTTCAGGGGGTAACCCTGGCAACTCCTCAGGAAAAACATCTGGAAATTCCGCAACTGTAGGTATACTATCAAGTTGAAAACCCACTACTCTGGTATCCACAACATGAGCAAGATAAGCATCACACCCTTTTCTAATCAACTTTCTAGCTAAAACAGTTGAAACAAACAAGGATGCAAGTTGTCTCTGCTCACTAGATACCATCACATTTCTACCATCACCGGTTCTCAGGGTAACACACTTCTTTTGACAGTCTACCATAGCTCTATGCTTAGACAACCAATCCATGCCTAAGATCAAATCATACACCTTAAAAGGCATTTCGTTCAAATCACCCAAAAACTCCTCACCTTGCACCACAACTGAACTATCACGATGCACCTTTCTCACCACAATACTATGTCCTAAAGGATTTGTCACCAAGACATCAAATCCTAAGGATTCGGAATGCAATTCAGACACAGGCAAGATAGATGCACTTGTGTATGAATGAGTAGATCCTGGATCAATCAAAGCAAGAACTGAAATGCCAAATAAAGAGAATGTACCTGCAATAACTGCTGAAGCATCTGGCTGCCTCTGCATCACATACACTCTCTGAGAAGATCTAGCCTCATCTGGCCTACTGCCTCCGAATGTAGAGCCTCCTCTCTGACTGATCCCAGGTCGACCACCTCTACTGAAACCTCTGCCCCCTCGACCACCTCTGCTAAAACTAGGTCAAGAAGCTGCAGTATCAGTCTGTCTATCCTCCTGCATCTCAGGGCAATCTTTAATAAAATGAGCCGGTGACCCACATCTAAAGCATACTCCTGATCCACCCATCTTCCAACAAGTACCCCCATGTGTCCTACCACAATGAACACATATAGGTGGAATGGATCTCTAAACCACTGTTGTCGGAGCACTCACTACAGAAACTGTAGGTCTCGATCTCTACCTCTGATACTAAACTGACCTACCTGACTGCCTCTGGCTCCTACTAATTCTCGGAACAAAACTTCCTCGGCCTCTCTTCATAGATGAAGACCCTGCTTCAAACTGGGATCTCCTAACTCTTGTCTCCTCTTCTGCAGCAGCTGTTGCAATAGCTTGTGCTCTCTCAACACTTATGGCTGCTATAACCAATTAATAAAAATCCTGATACCGAGAACAAGCAACAATAGACATAATAGAGGGCCTCAACCCCTCCTCAAATCTCCTACACCGGTCAATCTCATCTGCAATAATCCTACCGGCATAGTGACTCAACCGGATGAACTCTACCTCATACTCTGTCATAGTCCGGTTATCTTGTCTCAAATTCAAAAATTCCATCTTCTTGACATCCTTATACTCCCTCGGAGTATATTTCTGCTCAAACTCCCTCAAAAAATCACCATAAGACAACGTAGGTGGATCATCCATGGCATGAGGAATTGTCTTCCACCAATCATAAGCATCTTTCTGAAGAAGGGATCTAGCATAATCAAATTTCTCTCCAGGAGTAGCTTGCAACTGGATAAATATCCTCTGAACTCTATCCAACCACTGCTCAGCTACTGCAGGATCTGTAGTACGAAGAAAATCATCACCCGCAAACTTCCTCAATTTATCATAATGTCTCACCAGCACTTGAGGCTGTGGTGGCAGTGGTTGCTGCTGCACTGGAGCTCGCCTCAACAATTCAACCACATGCCGTAACCAACCCGGCGGAACCTTATCAGCAGCTGATCTCTCTGGCATAGGAGTAGGTGCCTCTCTAGCTCTATCAACCCTAGCTTCATCTATACCCTCTTCAGGAGCTACACTCTCAGCACTACCTTCTATAGACTGACGTGACTGAGACGCCATCACTACCTATATCTGCAAACATAGCAGAATATACCTCATCAAGGATCAGAGACTGCCAATACCAAAACATGTACCTTATTTAAAAATAATATTTTAAAAATCAAAAATTTCTTTTTCTTACAATTGACCTAGGTTGAGAATCTCAAACCTAGGATCTGATACCAAAACATCTGTAACACCCCTATATCCCGTATACGCATACTACATACCACCACAATCGTAATACATGTATACTGAATATAAGAATGCCACAATTTACTAAATAACAAATCATTCCTTTTTAACAATAATATAAGCAAACTTAAAACATTTAAGTTTTATCAAAAAACACAATAGATAAAAATGTTCATTCAATACACAGCGAAAAATATAGGTGTATTTACAAATACATAAACATCAAAATCAAATTTTACAAAACATAACATTTATACATGTTTGGCAGTTCGTCTCTGATCTTTAAGCCCACTACCAACACTTCAAAATCTAGATTTGACTCGGTCTAGATGAACTCTCTGGCTCTTCCCTGTCACCTGCGCGATGAATCACAATCGCGCTAAGCCAACAGCTTAGTGGTACAAACCACAACAACAATATGCTTTAATACAATGCCAATGTCACACATTTCAATAAATAAAACAATATTCACAAATGATATCTTTATATTTTTCATAACACTACGTTTCATTATTTTACTCAATTGTTTCACGATTTATGATTTACATTGAAACAAAGACAAGCATGGGCCCAAAAGACACTAATATGCCATTCAACTTTCAGAGTTAATGTTTTGGTTCAATTATCACATTTATCATTATCATTATCCCAACTAGACTTCAAGGATTAGGCTCAACCAAGCATCAAGGGGAACAAAGCATGCTAAGTATGAACCCAACTTGGCTTCAAGAACTAAACCCAACCTAGCTTCAAGGGTTGTAACATCTCAACTAGGCTTCGAGGATTAGACCTAACCAAGCTTCAAGGGGAGTTAAGCATGCTAAACTTCAACCCAACTTGGCTTCAAGGATCAAATCCAACCTAGCTTCAAGAGTCAAATCCAACCAATCTATACACTTCCTCTTCCAAGAATTCTCAACACTTAGGTTAAGGCAACTCAACCTCTTCACAACCAATTCAAAAGGAATAATACACACTTAAGTAAAAATACACATGAATTTCAATACAATTATTCACCTATTAGTCTCATACTAGGACCGTAGATCACAAATTACAAACCAAAACCACTCTATAAGTCCCCACGGTCGTGGCCTCATAACCCCACGGTCGTGGCCTCACAACCCCCACGTTTGTGGGTTAGCAAATGAACCTGTCCAATTTGCCTAACTCCCCCACGGTCGTGGCATCCATGATGCTTCTGTTTCAGACCAAACTCATGTATTCTATGTTTTAAACATTATTAAACACAAAATCTTGAAGATCTACCAAAAATAATTGATCAAACTCAATATTTACATCAATTACCAATTCAAAACCATAACATAAACACAACTCTTATTCTTCCATTCAACTCCAAAATCACAACCAACTAAACCCGACACTCTCAAACACACCACAATCAAACAGACTCATACTATCCACAATCAATCATCAAACTCAAATACAACTTAAAATAAAACAAGGAAATCAAGGGAAAACTTACCAAAGTTGATGAAACTTCTCAAATTTCCAATTTAATCACTTGTTATCTCCTTTAATCTTGAGCTTGGAAAACAAAACTCTCTTTCTCTCTTGCTTCTTTGATGGCCAGCCAACCCAAAGAGAAAAGAAACCAAAGAACAAAATGAATGGCAAATAACCAAGTCAACCTTTCTCTTTAAACCTCCACCAAGCAATAATAATATTAAAATATTCATAAAATCCTCTTCCACTAACTTAATTTTCCATTTTCCACTAATTAATTAATTAATTAATTCTTATTTTGACCATTTAATAATTTGACTTGTATATGTTATATATATCACTATATATACAACATATACACTCTCTCTTTACTTCTTTTCTCTTTCCATTAAACATATACATTAAATCCAAATACCAAAATAATACCAAAACTTTTAGGGTATACTTTGGGATATTACAATTCTAGGTTCTGGAGCTAAGGAAAATTCGGGTTTTGGACCCAATTCGAGTTCTGGACTCAAGGATAATTCTAGGTTCTGGACCTAAGGAAAATTTGGGTTCTGGACCTGATTCGAGTTCCGGACTCTGGGATAATTCTAGGTTCTGGACCTAAGGAAAATTTGGGTTCTGGACCTGATTCGAGTTTCGGACTCTGGGATAATTCTAGGTTCTGGACCTAAGGAAAATTTTGGTTCTGGACCCAAAAGATTTGGATACTCGATCCTAAACTCGACTCGGATACTCGATCCTATCTGGATTTGGATACTCGATACTAAACTGGATTTGGATACTCGATCCTAAATTGTATTTGGATACTCGATCCTAAATTGGATTGGAATACTCGATCCTAACTAGACTTGGATACTCGATCCTAAACATGATTTGTAATATCCTCATGTATGCCCTAGAAGTCTTGGTTATGTTGTTGTTATTGTTGATGTTGTTGTTAGTTTTGTTGTTGTTATATATTGGATTGAATATATGTGTTAAATTGTAAGAGAAAAGAAATGGGAAGAGAATGTATATGTATATGTGTTTTGGAGAAGAAATTTAGGGTTTAGAGACAAATGTATATGTTGTGTATATGATGATATATATAACATATAGATTGGTCAAATATAGAGTCAATGCAAGAAGATATTTTTGTGGAATGTGCAATTACATATAAGGGCTTAGATGAGACAAAAGGTTAGTTAAATGGTGAAGGGTGTTTTAGTAATTGCAAGGTTAAAAACACTTGATGGATATAAGAAGCCAAATTTGACTTTGCTCTTCATATTTTCTTCTTCTCTTCATGTGTGGCCGGATTCTCCATAGACAAAGAGAGAAAGAGAGGTGATCTTGAGGTTTGAAGCAAATTGAAGAAGGAATCAAGGGTGTTGGTTAGAGATTTGTGGAATTCTTCATTTAAGGTAAGTTTTCTCTTGATTTCTCTTGTTCTATTTGGAATTTTGTTTGAGTTTGATGGAGTGTGTTTGTGTATGGTGTGTGTAAAAGTGTTGAAATGGAATTAAAGATAAGAAGCTAGGTTGGTGTTGGTGATGGAAGAGTAAGAGTTGTGTTTAGTGAATTTTTTTCTGTTTTACAATTAGTAAAGGCTGTGACTTGTATGATTTTTAATTAATTATAGAAAAATGTTCTTGAAGTGAATTTTTGATATGTTGTGCCTCTATGAGTCTAGAATGACTGAAAAATATGTTGATTCGATTTTGGAATGGTTATGAGTTTAGAAAGATTATTTTTATTAGACCTGTTCCAGCAGGTACCTTAACTGAGACAGCTATATTTCGGGATTTTTAATAAAATGTAGAAAAATCATATCCAATTGAATTTTGGATATGTTGTTTCTTCGTGAGTCTAGTATTTGAGAAAAATAATATGGAACCACGTTGATTGAATTTGATTTATGGAATTCACAAAGTTCAGAACTGCTGCCAGGATGCAGGGCAATTGGGGCAGTCTGGTTAGGTGAACTATTTGACCAAGATTTTGTGTTCAGTTTGATCTGAAATTTTAAAGGAATGATTTTAAGATACAAAACTAAATTCTGTAAAAATTTTAGAATTTTTAGTCAAGTAGATTATTTTATACAATTTTTCAAAATAAGGATAAAATGGAGTCTAAAACCAGAATGTACTATTCATATGGTCATTTTGCTAATATTCCTTTTGGATTAGATTGTGAAGAGGTTGAATTGCCCTAACCGTGTCCCTCAAGTGGCTGCCCGTGTCCCTCAATTGTGTGGGTTAGGGTTTTAATTCTTTGTTCTTCTTGCATTGCTTTGGTTCTCCAAAGGTAGGTTGGTCCTTAAACCTAACCTTAAACACTTTAAACACACTTGAATCAATGAATGATATAATCAAATGCATGTGTAAGGTCCTAAAACTATGAATCATATCAATTGTTCTTTGCCCTAATTGCATTGTTGAGATTGAACAATGTTATGTTATGTATTGTGAATGATAATGTGTTTCATGAGTAATATACATTGAAATTGAAATGTATATCAAAGATGCAATGATAATTTAAATAAGACATGATATGAGACAATGCCATTGTGATAGGCTATGATGATGATATTGAAAGAAAGAAGGCATGTTTGCCTAAATGTGATGAGAATTTGAGAATGGAAATGGTAACTATATAATAAATGAATTGTTTGTTTAATATGTTATTCAGTTTCAGAGTTCTGGATTTGGGTGGCATGCCTAAGAAATGATGAAAGGTAACAGTCTTGCCGGGTTGAGGACCTCCTCATATGTGTTGAGTTGATGGTCCAAGAGACTTGGTCGGTTACACTATGAGAATTGTGAATATGAGATATATGATTTGTAACAGTCTTGCCGGGTTGAGGATCTCCTCATATGTGTTGAGTTGATGGTCCAAGAGACTGGGTCTGTTACACTATCCATGGATAGAGATACATGTATATACATTGCCTACGGGCGTGATTATTGTGACTATGAACCAAAGCAGTAACTCTGAACTCTGAATATCGTATTAAATACTTGTTGGGCCCATAGGTGTCAAGGTTATATGAATGTCTTAAATAATGTTATGAGTTAATGAAATGAGATGTTGTTTATTGAGTATGATTGATTAATGTTGAATGTGGAAAGATGTTGAAATGTGGTATGCTCATATGACTATGATTTGTGAAATGCATAATTATGTGGTTAACTTTATATTTATGATGTTGATCTTATCAATAACATATGTGACATTGCATTACATTAAAGCATACCATTAGTATGTTTTATCTTACTAAGCCGTTGGCTTAGCGCGATAGTGTTTAATCGCGCAGGTAATAGAGTGGATAGAGTTGAACCCGAGAGTTCATCAAGACCAAGTGAGAGTAGACCTTGAAGAATCCATTTTAGGAGCTTAAAGATCAGAGCAGACTTGCCAATCATGTATATTTCTTTATATTTTGTAAAGAAATGTTTAATATGTAAATATGTACATATTTTATAACTTCCGCTGTGTAATATTTAAATGTATATATATATAACTAATATGTTTTGTTTTATAAGTAAATGATCTACTTTTCTATAATGTATAATGATAAGGGTATTGTATCAAGTTTAAAGTGTTTTGAATGTTAAGAAAACCGTAGCATCCCTATGTTTGATGCACTTATGCTACATTGTTGTAGTTGTAGTGTGTGGGCATTGGATATGGGGGTGTTACAATTGTTTTGGTATCAGAGCCTAGGTTTGAGATTCTCAACCTAGGTAAAATGTAATAAAAAGACTATTTTGACTTTAAATGTGGTTTTTGAATAATATACATGTTTGGGATTGGCAACCTCTGATCTTTAATAAGATGTAGTATGTTGTGTTTGCAGATTTAGGTTGTGATGGATTCTCACTCACGTCAGTCGATTGAGGGTAGTGCCGAGAGTATCGCTCCTGCTGAGGGAGCTAGAGTTGATAGTGTTGAGGAGGCACCTGCTTCGGTGTCGGGTAGACCAGCTGGAGAGGAGGTTCCGCCAGCCTGGTTTAGACATATGATGGAAGTTATGAGACAAGCACCAGTGCAACCAGTGCCACCACCCCCTCAGCCTTTGGTATCTGTAAGGCACTATGATAAACTAAGGAAGTATGGAGCGGAGGATTTCCTTGGTACTACTGACCCAGCTGTAGCAGAACAGTGGCTTGACAAAGTATAGAGGATCTTTATTCAGTTACAAGCAACCCCTGAGGAAAAATTTGACTATGCAAGATCTTTGCTACAGAAGGACGCCTACGATTGGTGGAAGACAGTGCCACATTCTATGGATGATCCTCCAACACTGTCTTACACTGATTTTCTGAGGGAATTTGAGTTGAAGTATACTCCTAGGGAGTATAAAGATGGGAAGAAAAGAGAGTTTCTAGATTTGAAGCAAGATCATCGGACCGTAACTGAGTATGAAGTTGAGTTTATTCGACTGAGTCAGTATGCTGGGGGTATCATTGCTGATGAGATTGATAGATGCAGGAGGCTTGAGGAGGGATTGAGGCCCTCTATCATGTGCTTAGTGGCTGGATCTAGATATCAGGATTTCTCACAGCTTGTGGCAGCAGCTCGAAGTGTAGAGCGAGCTCAAGTTATTGCAGCTGCTTCAGAGGAAGAGGTTAGGGTTAGGAGGCCCCAGTTTGAGGCAGGGTCTTCTTCTGTTAAAAGAGGTAAAGGAAGCTTTGTTCATAGAGTTAGTAGGAGTCAGAGGTTAGCTGGTAGGTCAGTGCAGTTCCAGAGACAGAGATTTAGACCTGCAGCTTCAGTAGCGAGTGCTCCTACTCCTGGAGTTCAGAGATCCACCTTACCTGTGTGTAACCAGTGTGGTGGAAGACATGGGGGCGTTTGTTGGAGGCATAGTAGATCAGGGGTATGCTTCAGGTGTGGATCACCTGACCACTTTGTGAGAGACTGTCCTGAGAGGCAGGAGCAGATGCCAGTTGATTCTGCTGCTTCTCGAGCTAGTGTGAGGGGAGGCAGAGGAGGCAGAGGAGGCAGCCGAGGAGGTAGACCAGGGTTCAGTTCTAGAGGAGGTGCTACATCCAGGGAGGTTAGACCAGAGGAGGTTGGATCTTCCCAGAGGATGTATGTTATGCAGAGGCAGCCAGATGCATTGGCAGTCATAGCTGGTACTTTTTCTTTATTTGATATTTCAGTACTTGCTTTGATTGATCCGGGTTCCACACATTCATATGTTAGTGTATCTGTTTTGCCTGTATCTGATTTGCATGCTGAGTCCCTAGGATTTGATGTGTTGGTGACAAATCCGTTAGGGCATAGTGTGGTTGTAAGTAAGGTGCATCGAGATAGTGCAGTAGTGGTGCAGGGTGAGGAGTTCTTAGGGGATTTGATTGAGATGCCATTTAAGGAATATGATGTGATCTTAGGTATGGATTGGCTATCTCGACATGGAGCTGTGGTGGATTGTAAAAAGAAAATTGTTTCTTTGAGAACGGATGATGGTAGAGAGGTGATAGTATTTAATGAGCAGGAACAACTAGCCTCCTTATTTGTTTCAGCTGTTGCAACCAGGAGGTTGATTAGAAAGGGGTGTGAAGCCTATCTTGCTCATGTGGTGGATACTAGAGTGAAGGGTTCCCCTATTGATAGCATTGCCACAGTTGCTGAGTTCCCGGATGTGTTTCCAGAGGAGTTGCCAGGGTTGCCTCCTAAGAGAGAGGTGGAGTTCGGTATTGAATTGTTGCCTGGTACAACTCCTATCTCTATTACTCCTTATAGAATGGCACCAGCAGAATTGAGGGAGTTGAAAGTGCAATTACAGGAGTTGTTGGATAAAGGATTCATTCGCCCCAGTGTTTCTCCTTGGGGAGCTCCTGTGCTATTTGTGAAAAAGAAAGATGGTACTATGAGGTTGTGTATCGATTATAGGCAATTGAACAAGGTGACTATTAAAAATAAATATCCTTTGCCTAGAATTGATGACCTCTTTGATCAATTGAAGGGTGCAGCTGTATTTTCTAAAATTGATTTGAGATCTGGGTACCATCAGCTGAGAGTCAGAGCTGAGGATGTTCCGAAGACCGCCTTTCGGACCAGGTATGGGCATTATGAATTTCTAGTTATGCCTTTTGGTCTAACGAATGCACCTGCAGCTTTTATGGATTTGATGAATAGGGTGTTTAGGCCCTATTTGGATCAGTTTGTAGTGGTCTTCATTGATGATATACTGGTGTATTCGCGGAATGAAGAGGAACATGATATGCATCTGCGGATTGTGTTGCAGATTTTGAGAGAGAAGCAGTTATTTGCCAAATTGTCAAAGTGTGAGTTCTGGTTGGATCAAGTTGCTTTTCTCGGACATATAGTTTCAGCAGAGGGTATTAGAGTTGATTCGAGCAAAGTTGAAGCTATATTGAATTGGAGTCCACCCAAGTCTGTGACAGAGATTAGAAGTTTTCTGGGTTTGGCAGGCTATTACAGACGATTTGTGAAAGGGTTTTCTTTAATAGCTACTCCACTCACTAGATTGCTTCGTAAGGGAGTGAGATTTGTGTGGACGGATCAGTGTCAGGCTAGCTTTGAGCAGTTGAGAGATATGTTGACTCAAGCGCCTGTTCTTACTTTACCTGTGGAAGGCAAACCATATGTGATCTACAGTGATGCTTCACATAGAGGTTTGGGGTGTGTATTGATGCAGGAAGGTAAAGTTATAGCTTATGCATCTAGGCAGTTGAAACTGCATGAGCTTAACTATCCGACCCATGATTTGGAATTGGCTGCCATTGTGTTTGCATTAAAGATTTGGCGCCACTATCTGTTTGGGGAGAAATGTTTCATCTACACTGATCACAAGAGTTTGAAGTATTTGGGTGTCCAGAAAGAACTCAATCTTCGTCAGAGGAGATGGTTAGAATTGATTAAAGACTACGACTGCTTGATTGACTATCATCCAGGTAAAGCAAATGTTGTTGCTGATGCCTTGAGTCGGAAGTCTTTAGCTGGTTTAACAGTTTACTCGCTCTCGTTGCTTGTTGAGTTGAGAGCATTGCATGCCAGTTTTGTACCTTGTGTTGATGGTGCATTATTGGAACAGTTGCAATTGAAGCTGATTTTGTTAGATCAGATCAAAGAAGCTCAATTGGCCGATAAGAAGATTCAGAAGATTATTTCAGATTGTAAGAATGGGAAGACAAGAGATTTTGTTGTGAAAGACGATGGGAGTCTCTGGTTTAAAAACCGATTGTGTGTACCCGATGATGCTGAATTGAAAAGAGTCATTTTAGAAGAAGCACATCAGTCAGTGTTTGCTATGCATCCGGGTAATACGAAGATGTATCATGATTTGAGACAGCATTATTAGTGGATTGGTTTGAAGAGAGACATTGCAGATTTTGTGTCGAAATGTCTCACTTGTCAGAAGGTTAAAGCAGAGCATCAAGTTCCAACCGGGTTGCTTCAACCGTTGTCAGTACCAGAATGGAAGTGGGAAAGAGTGACAATGGATTTTGTGTCTGGTTTGCCATTGACACAAAAGAAGCATGATGCTATATGGGTGATTGTGGATAGATTGACTAAAACAGCTCATTTCCTTCTGGTGCGGATGGATTACTCTTTGGAGAGGTTGGCTGAGCTGTATATCCATGAGATTGTGAAACTGCATGGTGTTCCAACTTCTTTAGTGTCTGATCGAGATCCCAGGTTTACTTCCAGATTTTGGAAGAGTTTGCATAGTGCTTTAGGTTCTCGACTGCACTTCAGCACTGCTTTTCATCCACAGACGGATGGACAGTCAGAGAGGGTGATACAGATTCTTGAAGACATGTTGAGAAGTTGTGTCATTGATTTCACTGGAAGTTGGGATAGATTTTTACCTCTTGTGGAGTTTGCATACAACAACAGTCACCAATCCAGCATTGGTATGGCACCGTTTGAAGCATTGTATGGCAGACGGTGTAGGACACCTCTTTGTTGGAATGAGCTTGGAGATAATAAGTTGATTGGTCCTGATTTGATTCAAGAAACTGAAGAAAAAGTAAAGTTGATTCGAGACAGGTTAAAAGCAGCTTCAGACCGACAGAAATCTTATGCAGATATGAAAAGGAGAGATATAGAGTTTAATGTTGGAGATAAGGTATTTCTGAAAGTGTCTCCTTGGAAGAAGATTTTGAGGTTCGGTCGGAAAGGAAAATTGAGTCCTCATTTCATTGGGCCGTATGAAGTGTTAGAAAGAGTTGGGCCAGTTGCGTATCGACTTGCTTTGCCACCTGAGTTGGATCGTATTCATAATGTATTTCATGTTTCTATGTTGAGGAGGTACAGGTCGCATCCATCTCATGTGTTGCCATTTGAATCTATTGAAGTGAGCCCAGACTTGACATTTGAAGAGGAACCAGTTGCTATCTTGGCACGAGAAGTGAAAGAGTTGAGGAACAAGAGTGTGCCATTGGTGAAAGTTCTATGGAAGAATCATGCAAAAGAAGAAGCGACTTGGGAGAGTGAACAATCCATGCGAGAGCAATATCCGCAGTTGTTTCAGCTTTGATATCAGGTAATTTCGAGGACAAAATTTTCTTTTTAGAGGGGGAGAATTGTAATATCCTCATGTATGCCCTAGAAGTCTTGGTTATGTTGTTGTTAGTGTTGTTGTTGTTATATATTGGATTGAATATATGTGTTAAATTGTAAGAGAAAAGAAATGGGAAGAGAATGTATACGTATATGTGTTTTGGAGAAGAAATTTAGGGTTTAGAGACAAATGTATATGTTGTGTATATGATGATATATATAACATATAGATTGGTCAAATATAGAGTCAATGCAAGAAGATATTTTTGTGGAATGTGCAATTACATATAAGGGCTTAGATGAGACAAAAGGTTAGTTAAATGGTGAAGGGTGTTTTAGTAATTGCAAGGTTAAAAACACTTGATGGATATAAGAAGCCAAATTTGACTTTGCTCTTCATATTTTCTTCTTCTCTTCATGTGTGGCCGGATTCTCCATAGACAAAGAGAGAAAGAGAGGTGATCTTGAGGTTTGAAGCAAATTGAAGAAGGAATCAAGGGTGTTGGTTAGAGATTTGTGAAATTCTTCATTTAAGGTAAGTTTTCTCTTGATTTCTCTTGTTCTATTTGGAATTTTGTTTGAGTTTGATGGAGTGTGTTTGTGTATGGTGTGTGTAAAAGTGTTGAAATGGAATTAAAGATAAGAAGCTAGGTTGGTGTTGGTGATGGAAGAGTAAGAGTTGTGTTTAGTGAATTTTTTTCTGTTTTACAATTAGTAAAGGCTGTGAATTGTATGATTTTTAATTAATTATAGAAAAATGTTCTTGAAGTGAATTTTTGATATGTTGTGCCTCTATGAGTCTAGAATGACTGAAAAATATGTTGATTCGATTTTGGAATGGTTATGAGTTTAGAAAGATTATTTTTATTAGACCTGTTCCAGCAGGTACCTTAACTGAGACAGCTATATTTCGGGATTTTTAATAAAATGTAGAAAAATCATATCCAATTGAATTTTGGATATGTTGTTGCTTAGTGAGTCTAGTATTTGAGAAAAATAATTTGGAACCACGTTTATTGAATTTGATTTATGGAATTCACAAAGTTCAGAACTGCTGCCAGGATGCAGGGAAATTGGGGCAGTCTGGTTAGGTGAACTATTTGACCATGATTTTGTGTTCAGTTTGATCTGAAATTTTAAAGGAATGATTTTAAGATACAAAACTAAATTCTGTAAAAATTTTAGAATTTTTAGTCAAGTATATTATTTTATACAATTTTTCAAAATAAGGATAAAATGGAGTCTAAAACCAGAATGTACTATTCATATGGTCATTTTGCTAATATTCCTTTTGGATTAGATTGTGAAGAGGTTGAATTTCCCTAACCGTGTTCCTCAAGTGGCTGCCCGTGTCCCTCAATTGTGTGGGATAGGGTTTTAATTCTTTGTTCTTCTTGCATTGCTTTGGTTCTCCAAAGGTAGGTTGGTCCTTAAACCTAACCCTAAACACTTTAAACACACTTGAATCAATGAATGATATAATCAAATGCATGTGTAAGGTCCTAAAACTATGAATCATATCAATTGTTCTTTGCCCTAATTGCATTGTTGAGATTGAACAATGTTATGTTATGTATTGTGAATGGTAATGTGTTTCATGAGTAATATACATTGAAATTGAAATGTATATCAAAGATGCAATGATAATTTAAATAAGACATGATATGAGACAATGCCATTGTGATTGGATATGATGATGATATTGAAAGAAAGAAGGCATGTTTGCCTAACCCTAAACACTTTAAACGCACTTGAATCAATGAATGATATAATCAAATGCATGTGTAAGGTCCTAAAACTATGAATCATATCAATTGTTCTTTGCCCTAATTGCATTGTTGAGATTGAACAATGTTATGTTATGTATTGTGAATGGTAATGTGTTTCATGAGTAATATACATTGAAATTGAAATGTATATCAAAGATGCAATGATAATTTAAATAAGACATGATATGAGACAATGCCATTGTGATTGGCTATGATGATGATATTGAAAGAAAGAAGGCATGTTTGCCTAAATGTGATGAGAATTTGAGAATGGAAATGGTAACTATATAATAAATGAATTGTTTGTTTAATATGTTATTCAGTTTCAGAGTTCTGGATTTGGGTGGCATGCCTAAGAAATGATGAAAGGTAACAGTCTTGCCGGGTTGAGGATCTCCTCATATGTGTTGAGTTGATGGTCCAAGAGACTGGGTCTGTTACACTATGACAATTGTGAATATGAGATATATGATTTGTAACAGTCTTGCCGGGTTGAGGATCTCCTCATATGTGTTGAGTTGATGGTCCAAGAGACTGGGTCTGTTACACTATCCATGGATAGAGATACATGTATATACATTGCCTACGGGCGTGATTATTGTGACTATGAACCAAAGCAGTAACTCTGAACTCTGAATATCGTATTAAATACTTGTTGGGCCCATAGGTGTCAAGGTTATATGAATGTCTTAAATAATGTTATGAGTTAATGAAATGAGATGTTGTTTATTGAGTATGATTGATTAATGTTGAATGTGGAAAGATGTTGAAATGTGGTATGCTCATATGACTATGATTTGTGAAATGCATAATTATGTGGTTAACTTTATATTTATGATGTTGATCTTATCAATAACATATGTGACATTGCATTACATTAAAGCATACCATTAGTATGTTTTATCTTACTAAGCCGTTGGCTTAGCGCGATAGTGTTTAATCGCGCAGGTAATAGAGTGGATAGAGTTGAACCCGAGAGTTCATCAAGACCAAGTGAGAGTAGACCTTGAAGAATCCATTTTGGGAGCTTAAAGATCAGAGCAGACTTGCCAATCATGTATATTTCTTTATATTTTGTAAAGAAATGTTTAATATGTAAATATGTAAATATTTTATAACTTCCGCTGTGTAATATTTAAATGTATATATATATATAACTAATATGTTTTGTTTTATAAGTAAATGATCTACTTTTCTATAATGTATAATGATAAGGGTATTGTATCAAGTTTAAAGTGTTTTGAATGTTAAGAAAACCGTAGCATCCCTATGTTTGATGCACTTATGCTACATTGTTGTAGTTGTAGTGTGTGGGCATTGGATATGGGGGTGTTACAATTGTTTTGGTATCAGAGCCTAGGTTTGAGATTCTCAACCTAGGTAAAATGTAATAAAAAGACTATTTTGACTTTAAAAGTGGTTTTTGAATAATATACATGTTTGGGATTGGCAACCTCTGATCTTTAATAAGATGTAGTATGTTGTGTTTGCAGATTTAGGTTGTGATGGATTCTCACTCACGTCAGTCGATTGAGGGTAGTGCCGAGAGTATCGCTCCTGCTGAGGGAGCTAGAGTTGATAGTGTTGAGGAGGCACCTGCTTCGGTGTCGGGTAGACCAGCTGGAGAGGAGGTTCCGCCAGCCTGGTTTAGACATATGATGGAAGTTATGAGACAAGCACCAGTGCAACCAGTGCCACCACCCCCTCAGCCTTTGGTATCTGTAAGGCACTATGATAAACTAAGGAAGTATGGAGCGGAGGATTTCCTTGGTACTACTGACCCAGCTGTAGCAGAACAGCGGCTTGACAAAGTACAGAGGATCTTTATTCAGTTACAAGCCACCCCTGAGGAAAAATTTGACTATGCAAGATCTTTGCTACAGAAGGACGCCTACGATTGGTGGAAGACAGTGCCACATTCTATGGATGATCCTCCAACACTGTCTTACACTGATTTTCTGAGGGAATTTGAGTTGAAGTATACTCCTAGGGAGTATAAAGATGGGAAGAAAAGAGAGTTTCTAGATTTGAAGCAAGATCATCGGACCGTAACTGAGTATAAAGTTGAGTTTATTCGACTGAGTCAGTATGCTGGGGGTATCATTGCTGATGAGATTGATAGATGCAGGAGGTTTGAGGAGGGATTGAGGCCCTCTATCATGTGCTTAGTGGCTGGATCTAGATATCAGGATTTCTCACAGCTTGTGGCAGCAGCTCGAAGTGTAGAGCGAGCTCAAGTTATTGCAGCTGCTTCAGAGGAAGAGGTTAGGGTTAGGAGGCCCCAGTTTGAGGCAGGGTCTTCTTCTGTTAAAAGAGGTAAAGAAGCTTTGTTCCTAGAGTTAGTAGGAGTCAGAGGTTAGCTGGTAGGTCAGTGCAGTTCCAGAGACAGAGATTTAGACATGCAGCTTCAGTAGCGAGTGCTCCTACTCCTGGAGTTCAGAGATCCACCTTACCTGTGTGTAACCAGTGTGGTGGAAGACATGGGGGCGTTTGTTGGAGGCATAGTAGATCAGGGGTATGCTTCAGGTGTGGATCACCTGACCACTTTGTGAGAGACTGTCCTGAGTGGTGGAGACCCTAAGTAGCAGAGTTAAGGATTCATCTATTTCAAACTATACTTCAGCATGTCGGTTGATAGCTTCTTCACGACATTGCTAATAATCATTTCCTTTGCCTAATATGTCCTTTGGAGGTTCATCGTACCTCCCTTAACTTGAAGGCTTTGTATGTCAAAACACTTTTTTTATTTCTTGATTTTGAAATCAAATGTTGGTTTTGCCAAATTGATGTCAATGTACCTCAGGTCTTGATTTTCCATATTAACATATCCATAACATGACAACCCTAGTTACCGTACTAAACTCGAGAATCATTTCTATTTAATCAAGAATTGTTGCACTTCATATAGGCACATACACATTACTTGGCCAAAGGTCTCATTTAAGTTTAAATATTGTCTATCTCATATGCATGCTTATCCAAACTATCTCCACTAACAGACTCTACCTACCAAGAGAGATCAACAGGTCTTTGACAGGCTTGAAATGGGGTCTATGAGGGACACGGGTTTAAATGAAGGCCATTTTGAGATTGGAGCTGGTGTGATACAATGGACAAACCTTTACACTACAGACTTCTTATTTGAACTTTAGGAAGTTGGGAGCAATCTTGCTAGACTTCCAAATTCCTTCTATCTTCTTGGCATTAATCTGGATCTTGATTAGGACAATCTTTGTTTCTTGCAAAGAGTTTAAGACCCAAATTCATTTCTTTTCTTCTTTTCCCTTTTCTTTCTTCTTTATTTTTCTTACTCTTCCTTTTCTTTCTCTTCCTTACTCTTCCCTTTCTTTTATCATTCTGTCCTTCTTTCTTGTAGGACTATTAGGTAAGAACATTCAAGAACTGGATGGTCTTTCTCCTTTTCCTTTGATTTTGATCGAATCTTGGTTGGGTTGGACCAATTCAAGTCAATCCGTCCTTATAAATCAAATGGAAGCCTTTTGTTGTCTTGGGTAAAAGAGAACTCAGTTGGCCTTTTGAACTGCCTTTTTAGGTTTTCTTTTCTTTTTTCTTTTTCTTTTTCTTTTCTTTTTTTTTCCTTTTCTTTTTCTTTTCTTTTATCTTTTATCTTTTCTTTTCTTCTCTCTTTTTTTTTTGTTCTAGCTCTAAAAGAGTTGTCTTGTTTGTACTAACTTGAGCTTCCAATAATGGATGAGTGGAGTGACATAAATCTTCTTTAACAGGGATAAATAATTTGTTACTCCGATGTTGATGTTGTCTTGATATATTGGAGATATTAAGGGAACATCAACTACCCTTATGGTATTGAGAACTTCACCCACCCTTATAGTTTTGAGAACTTCAACTATCTTCATGGTCTTGAGAACTTCACCTATCCTCATGATCTGGACTAAGACTTGCCAAAAGTATCACAACAACTCAGGGTAGATTTTTGGGGTTATATGCCAATGAAAAGAAAGCTATAATTTTATGAAGGCTCAAAGGGACAACTATGGATTGATATTTAATTGGGTGGATACTAGTTGTTGGCTAATCAAACAATGTCTAGATCATTTCTCTCTTAAATAAGCAGAGTTCAATTTTGCCTCAAAAATTTGTCAAAGCATGTTTTAAGATTGACTAGGACCTAGACAAAGATAATTATGCAGGAGCCCTCTCTAAGTAAGCATACACAACTCAATGCTATAGAGCAATTCCCTCATTTAGTAAACTCATTCAAGTCATGATGCCTAGACACATTAATTCATGAATCATCAAGGTAGATTCCTCATTGGTTGAGCACCAAAATGAACAAAGACCAAAAAAATTTTGATGAAAATAATTTATTTAAACAAATTTAAATTTGAAAAACACAATAGTTCCAATTAAATATTAAAGAAAGTAAAATTGAAAAGCAACATTCAAGCTAAGGAAAGTTCGTTGAGTTTAAGCTTATTTTCCCTTCACAACTTCAATATTTCCATCTTGAAAGGATGATAAAACAGAATCTTCTTCCAATCCTTTTCCCACCATGAAGGTTGCTAGTGGAGGTACTCTATTGAACCTCTTTGGTGTTGGGCTTATCATGCTTGGGTAGCTTGTCACTATCAATCAAATCTTAGATCTCATGCCTTAGATGAGCACATTTTCTGTTTCATGCCCTTGTATTTGATGAAATTGACAGAAGGCCTCGGCATTGAAGTTTGGTGGCAGTGGATTATGCAGTGGTCGAGGAGCCAACGATTGCAACAACCCTTTCTTTTGCAACTTGCCAAAAACCCAAGATAGAGGTTTCCCCAATTCTGAGAATTGTATTTTATTTCCTTGACCGGTTACAATAACATCAACCTCTTTTTTCGTGCTTTGATTTTCGGACTGGCAATTCCCTTTCTCATTCCTTTTTATTGAAAAGCGATTCTTCTCCCTTTCCCACTCTTCCATTTGCAAACCAGCTTGGAGAAGGTCTTTGAAATCACGGATGAGTGTATGAGACATCCTCTCACGGAGACTAGGCAACACCCCTCTCACAATCATTCTTATTTGATCGAATTCATCGGGCCTTTTTTTGAGTAAAGCGGCCTTGTTTCTCCATCTCTTCACATAGTCCACAAAATTCTCATTTGGCCTTTGTCTAATGGACTCAACTTCCATTAAGGTAACTTCCATTTCAACATTATACCCATATTATTGAATGAAGGCTTTGTAAAGTAGATCCCAACTCTTTTGTGTTCCTTCATCTAAGGTATTGAACCAATTTTGGACAATAGGGTCCAATGAGAGCATAAAATACCTTAGAGTTTGAGCCTTAGTAGCTCGGGCAGACTGCATAGTACTTTGCAAAGGATGGCATCTTGAACTTATAAGGGACCTCTTCATCTTGTTCAAATAGTTTGTCGATCTCGGACATCTCTTCGGTTTTCAACTTCTTCTCAAATTTCTTTTCTAAATCAGCAATCATCTTTTCAATATCAGAAGTTTCGGTCTTCTCCATAGTTTATCTTTCAACAACCTTTGGTTCCTTTTTCTTCTCTTGAGCATCTTGGTAGTATTGAGCCCAATCATCATCATCATCAATGATTACCTTTTCATCATCAAAAACCACTTCACTAACTTTGGTCTTCCCTTTGTCCATTGGCTTCTTAGTGCTAGCAGATGCCTCACCATGATTCTCTAAGATTGCAGTCAATTGGTTCTTCATGGTCTCAGGTAGGGCCTCTTTGATTTCTTCCATCTTAGAGTTGAGGGCCTCATCCACCATCCTTTGAATTTGTTCTGGCTCCATTGTTTTTGGTGAGCAAGTGATCGAGTCGTTGCTAGATACTTCATCTCCGACGTAGGTTGAACTGTTGTAGGCTTTTGAACTATCATAATCCAGGGTTGTGAGCTAGAGAGTATCAATGATATGAGATGCAAATGTATGCATGTATGCATATATGCACGAAAATCAACAAAGAAAGATAATTAGGATGTTCCTTCCAACCTTATAACATCCACATAGGAATGGCGAGTCTCTTTTCCTAGGTAGGTGCTTAACAAAATACCAACATGCATCTTGCTTTCGAATGATTCCCTCGGATGTTTCAACCAATAGTTATATTTTCGAAAATGGAAATCAATCCATGATAATTCCCATTAATTAGGTTTTAATCCATAATTAAAGTAGCTTTTATGCTATGTTGGATTAAAATAAAATTAAGAAGTTTATTATAAATAGTTTTCTCACTTGAAAAAGGTAACTAATGATTCATGCAAAAAACATGCCCATGGTTAATCTATTCTTAGTGTAAACTAGGCCCACAGTTGATTTTTGATATTTCATAATTGACCTAAATATTTTTGCAAGCTCTTTGTAAGAAAAGGTTGGGTGAAAATAGTTTAGTTTCTAAGCCCATTGTAAAAGATTTTAGAAAAATTGGGTTTTGGGTTTAGTATTTGGGCCATGGGCCAAAGAATTTGTTTTTAGAATAGTCTTATGTCCAAAGACCATCTTGAAAAAATTTGAAAATAGCTTTGGTCTTTTGGATTTTAAAGAAAAGTTTATTTTGACCTTACAATATACTTAGGTCATATTAGAAAAAGAACAAACCAAATAAGCCATGATTTAAGCTAAGATAAATTAACCATAGTCAAACAACATGCATTTGGGGTAAAAACCTAAGGAAAGTAACTAGGCCAATTACATGAGCTTTAGTCTTCGGGTTAAAAGGCTTAGGTTCCCATAGCAAGTTTATACCGAATGGTACGAGGCTATGAGTGGTTATGCCATGTTTGATCTCCATACCTTGAGTGAAAGTATGGTATCCCTTACATAACATAACACGGGTAACACAGGCATCCTAACTCATGCACACGATGCAATCTAATATGATGCAATGGATAATATCATTATAAGAAAGAATAGAATAATATAAAGACCAACGGAATCAACTTCTCTTATCCCCAGTGGAGTCTCCACTGTGAGCGGGGATTTTCGCCCCCACTCTCGGTGGAATGGTTCTTGAGACTTCGGCACTGTTTAGGCTCAGGGCCTTAGAGAACACGGACCTAAGTCCAGAGATAATGAAGTCACCACCTGGATGGGCCGGGAAAAAGAAAGGGGTGAATAACTCGATTCCTAAGGAATCCCCAGCCCCTTAATGGGTTCAAAAAGTTGGGTACATATGGGGATGGCGAGAAATGGCCTAGCACCCCCACAACACCCGGTTCATTGGAATCGGCCTCCTTTACAGGTCTTAATATTATAAGATTCTTAAATATAACAACATTATCCATATTACACACAATAAAAAGAAAGCATCATTATATTAAAATCAAAGTAATGTCCAAACAAAACAAAACAAATAAATAGACACCCATCCGAAGATGGAAACATGCCCTTACATCACATGCCTAAACAGGACACCCACTGAAAGGTAGAAACATGTCCCTTACATAGGTTCTAATAATAGAAAAGAAATTTAAATTACATGATATTTAACTAATGAGGTACCCACCAAGTGGAAACATACCTCTTACAAAATTTGGAAGTCTAAATAAATTGATAAAAGTAAATAACCATTCATCATAAATAAATCATCCATTAAAGGTATTAAATATCAATAGAAAGTAAACATCCATCCATGAAAAATAAACCAAACATTGCACTTAAATAAATTAAAGCATGTAAAATAAATCAAAACATAATCAAATATGGAATTGAATAAGGCTAATAAAAATCTAAATTATAGCTACTGTTTCCATTTAGGGTTCTTTATTTCATATGTTTAGGGTTTTGGATTTTCATAAGTTTAAGCTACTGTGACTTTTAAAGAATTAAAATAAATTAAGGATTTTATGTTTTAAAAGGTTGGTAAGACACTTGGATTAAACAAATTCAGGTTTGAATGGTGAAATCATGAAACTAGGGTTTTGGACATTTTAAAATACTTTTGATTTGTGTTTTTAAATGATGGTTTCAAGCTTACTGTGTAAAATTAAAATATTTGTGTTTATATGATTTTTAAGGTTTTAAAGGATTAGGGTTCATAAAAAATTAAGGTTTAAGGTTTAAAGGGGTTAGTGTTCACTATTTTAGGTTTGGAGTTGAGTTAGGGTTTATTATTTTTGAATTTAGGGTTTCGGGTGATGAATTGGCTTTTAGAATTTGGAAGTCAATTTGATAATTTTATGAATTTAAACAAATGACTTAAAGTTTATAAAAATAGGAAAGATATTTGTTAAGGTTTGTTGAAAGAAACAGAACTAAGTTTAAAATTTTGAAAGAAACAAAATCAAATTTTGGTTTTGTTGAAAAATATGTTCAATTAGGGTTTTAAGATTTTAAAGAAGTAAAAATATCAATTTTATGTCTTTTGGAAAATAAACCAACGAAATAAGGTTTTTAACTTTAGAAAAACTAAATTAAAGTGCTAAGGTTTTTATTTTTGAAGAAACACAATTTCCTAATTTTAGCTACTGTGAAAAAAATAACTAAAAAATTTAATACATACCTCCTTTTGATAGTTCCTCCAACAAATAATTCTTCTTGGATGAAGAAGAACAAAGGCAAGCTTTGTTGCCTTTGATGATTTGTTAATGCTTTGCTTCTTCGTCTCTCAAACAATCATATTTGATTTCACTGCTTTCCTTCAAAGATTCGGATCCAACTTTGTTCCTCTTCCTTCTCAGTTTTCTTTCCCTCCTTCTGCCTCCCTTCTTTGTGTAGTTATTATACTTATTTATAGAAGAATTTATGGTATAATTCTATTTATTCATGGTATTTAATCCTAATTAGGAAAAGGAAACCGAAAACTAATTGTCTTATGTTTCGAAAAAATTTGCGTCGGAAAATTTCGCTGGCGAAAAAATCTGCTGCAGGAAAAATTGCGCTGGCGAAAAAGCTGTCGCTGCTGCGGGCGCACGAATTGCCCTACGGGCGGGCGAAGGCCATTTCTCGCAGCCCGACTTTTTTTTGTTATTTTTGAATATTTATTCATTTTACCAATTTTTACTAAAATAAGTATTAAAATTAATTAAGATACCATAAAAATTATTTTGGACTAACTAAAATATATTGAACAACACAAATATTATTTTGGACTAATTAAAATATATTGGATCGGACCGGGTCAAAAATTAAGGGTCTACAACGTCCTTTGAGCCTCTCTCACCAGTTTAGCTCCCTTTTCTAAAATTATCTTATGCATGCACATAGAGGGACTAATACCCTTGATATCTCTCAATCCCCAACCAATGACTCTCTTGAATTTTTTTAACATTTTCACAAGTTTATCTTCATAATCACTATTAAGGGTCGTGGAGATTACCACTAGTTGTGTGTTGTTCTCACCAAGAAAAACATACTTCAAATGCTTTGGGAGTTCCTTAAGTTTAACCATTTTTTTTAATCGCTTCTTCTTTAATTCCTAGTTCCCTCTTAGCACTTTCATCATCTAACTTTGACTTGCATTCTCCCATTTGTCTTCTCTACTTTCCTACAGGAAAACTTCTTCAACAGCAAGATCAATAAAATCAATAAAAGAGCAGTCTTCATACACAATAGTAGTGGGGATAGGGGAAGTGTTAAAAATTAAAAATTCCACACTTTGTCCCAAAATAGTCATGGTTAATTTTCCATTTTTAACATCAATCAATGTATTAGTTGTAGCCATAAAAGGCCTCCCTAACAAAATTGTGTTTTCTGAAACCCTAGGGATTTCTTCCCCCAAATCTAAGATAATGAAATCAACGGGTACAATCAAACCCCCTACTTGGACTAGAACATCCTCTATGATTCTCTTAGGATATCTAAGAGTTTGATCTGCAAGTTGCAAGTCCATTTTAGTTAGTTTAAGTTCCCCTAGCTCTAATTTTAAATAAATGGAATGTGGCATCAAGTTTATACTAGCTCCTATATCACACTTGCCAATGGTTTCTTTCCCATTCCCTATAAAGATAATAACTATAAATCTCCCAGGATCCTTTAGCTTAGGAGGTAACTTAAGTTGTAAAATAGCACTTGTTACTTTCAAAACTATCACCCATTCATTCAACTCATACCTTTTCTTTTTGTGTTCAATTCCTTAAAGAATTTGGCATAAGCTGACATATTCTAATCACTTTAAGTAAGGTAAGATTAATACTTACCATGGAGAGCATGTTGTAGATTTCAGAAAATTACTTATCTTGCTTCTCACCTTTCAATCTACTTGGGAAAGGAATATGCGGCCTGTAAGGATTTGGAGATTTATGAATCTTTGGTGAAGTGGATGCCTCCTCATTCTCATCCTCCTTTGATCGACTTGATTGGTCTTGGTTGGTTTCCTTCTCCACGCCATTTTCTTCTTGATTAATACCTCTATTCAAAGAATCACCATTTTTGTAATCTATTACCTTTCCGCTTCTGAAAATTGTGATTGCTTTGGCTTGCTTTGGTTGGCTTGGAAATTTCCCTTTTTGGTGTCCTTGAAGTTGGTTTGCTAATTGACCAACATGAGTTTTGACCTTCTTAAGTGATTGTTCCAAAGAGTCAAATAGCTTGTTATTAACCTCTTGATTTTGAGTGCTAATTTAAATGAAAGCATTTAAATTATCTTTAAGTGAAGGTTTCTTTACCTGCTCTTGACTTGAAGTTTACCCTTGGAAGTTAGGTCCTCTTTGATAGGGTTGGAAAGGTTATTGAGGTGGAGTATGTTGTTGATTCGTCCATGAAAAATTTGGGTGATTCCTCCAATTGTGGTTTTAAAGAATTTGAGTATGGGTCATTCCTACCCCTTTTTGGAAACCTTCAAAGGCATATACTTGCGCTTGCCCTTCATGGAATTGGTCAAAGCTTGAAGGGTGCACATTTGCATTATGGCCTACAATACCACATGATGCACATGTTTCTTTACTTAGTATAGGTGTGCTTTCTCTTGCATTTACATCTTAACTTGTCTTGTTAATTATGCTAATTTCCTTGCCATTTAAGAATTTGAGTTCAACTCGTATGCTTCTCTAAGCCTTTCCCCAATACTCTTTTGCTGTGAATTTGCTCTCAACATTTTAAATAATGCAACAATTTTCGCAGTCGTCTTTTCACCCATTGTACCCCTGCTGCATTATCCACTATATTTTGGCTCTGTTGAGTGAGCCCATCATAAAAGAACTGATTGAGCAATTGTTGTGGATAGTAATGATAAGAGCATTGAAATAATAAGGATTTGAAGTGATCCCATGCCTCATGAAATGGTTCTCCATCAAATTGGGTGAATGTTGTAATACTTCCCCTAAGCTCTTTTATTTTTTGGAGTGAATAAAATTTTCCCAGGAATTTATTATAGACTTCGGTCCATATGGTCAATGAATTTTTTAGTAACATCATCAACTATGCCTTTGCCCTATCCTTCAAACTGTATGGGAAACATCTTACTTTAAGTTCATCTTCCATCAATGCTTGCAAAGGGAATATATACAAGGTGGTGTAAAAATCTCGAATGAAGTTGAGAGGATCTTCATTCAACAATCCATGGAAAGAGGGTAGCATACTATAATTAGTGTTTTTTAGTTCATAGTTTCTTGTTGCATTGCTCAACCTTATACATGTTTTAGTTACTCCAATAATTGTTCGGGCAAACTCCTTCATGGGTGGTTCCTCTACTTCACCCATTTCTACTTTCGTGTTCTCCCCAAATTTCTCTTTAGTGTTTTCTCCCTCTTGTCCCAAAGGATCCACTCCCTCTGCTCTAGGACGTTGCCTACAAAGGGAACAAGTTTGTTGTCTTGTGACCTTCGTCCTTGCAAAAATTACCTAGGCAATTCAAAAAGGAACATAAGTATAGATAATTTAGCTCATCATCATTTCAAAATAAATATTCATCTCAATATAAATCAAATCAAAATTATCATTGAAATATTAATGTTCGTAACAAAACAACAACAATTAAGAAATGAATTAAGTGAGAAAATAAGAAAAACCCTTTTGAGATGTCAAGAGTTGAACTTCTTATTCTTCATCCTAGCTCGACTTGAATATTATGAAGAACTCCCAAGCCCTCTTCAAGCCTTCAATCAATTATTCCACCCTTGAAAGATAAAGTGAGAAATCTCTCAAGCCTCCAACTTTTCAATTAAGGCTTTCTCCAAAACCTAACCCTCTGAAGAGCTTATTCACCCAAACACTATCCCAAAAAATATGAAAGTCACTTGCCTATGGAAGAAAATGATGATGAAAGGAAAATGAAAATGTAAATTGTAATGAAGATGTTGTCTTCGCAAAACCCTGAACAAAAGCTCTACAGAGAATGGTTCCCCTTTAAAATGGGCTCTCCTCCATGAATATTCATCTCTCCCTCCAATTATTTTAATTCTAAGTAAAACATAATTTACTTTTTCAACTCACCTCACTCCCATTTGTCCCCTCTTTCTCACTCTTAAATCTTTCATCCCTTAAAACTCCTCACCTTTCAATTACTATAAAAATAAAATGCATCTTGTCTGAAATCTTATCCCCCACTAAACATGTAAATAATTCAATGAAGATCACACTGACATGGCCAAGTCATATTAGTTTTGGCCGTGTCTCTCATTTCCCTCTTGGAAACGACCAAGTCATGAGGTCTTGTCCATTGCTACCTTTCAAATACATATTTCTTGTGGGAATACATGGGCAAAGACATGACCGTGTCTTATGCTTATTTCCTCTTATGCCTCTCTGCTTTTGCCTTTCTTTAGTTGCTCTTCAGGTGGAACACGGCCAGGTGACTGACCATGTCATGTGACATGGTTAGTGTCTTAGCTGTGCCATGTGCATGTGTCTCCTTTTGCCATTTTGTTTCTTTAGGCTGATGACATGACCAAGTGATGTTTGTTCTAGCCGTGTCTTGTGATGCAGCCAATGACACGGTCGTGTCATCTAGGTGTGTCACAGTCAACCAAAATTTCCTTCTTTTCTCAAGTGGGACACGACTAGGTTGGTGAGTTGTCTATGTTTCTTGTTTTTGATGAGGGACACGGCCAAGCCATGAGCATCTTGGCTATGTTCAATGACTTTCCACCAAATTTGGATATTAAAGCTCCATTTTTGCACTTCAACCTAGATCATGACATTTTAAACAAACTTAAGCATTAATTTAATGAAAAATTAATCAAAAGCCAATAAAATTACCTTAAAAATATATACATATATGATCATAACACAAACTCATCCATATCAAAATTCTGACCATAAAATCATATCATATGCATTACAATGACATTAAATTATTCCATTTCAATAATTATAATAATCCACGCCAAAACCCCAATTTACTCAAATTGACTGCATAACCCTAGTTTGGTCATTTGTGCTCATCTTTACAAATTAATTGTCAAATCAACTCATATACATCCTAATCATAAATATAATTATCACCATTCTCAATTATTCACCATTTTCTCTCTCCAACCATTTCAAACATAATATTAAAATTAATTAAAAAAAAGCTTAAAGAAGAGTACTTTCTTGATTTCTTACTAATCCTTCAAAATCCATTTTAAATCCTCGTGAATCTTTTGTAAATTTTAATATATAGAAGAAATTACACTCTTCTTTCTCTCTCTCAAAATTCATGTTGAAGAAGGAGAAGAAGAATAAGAGATAGCCCTTTTTAGTTTCCCGCCTTCTTAGCCACATGTATTTATATATTTATGAATTATTACTTAATTAAAATATAATTAAATATTATAATACTTATATCTTCTTTGACTTTCTTTTCTTCTTTATTATTATTATTATTTATTATTATTATTATTATTACCTTTTCCACCACCAACTTATACTTGATATATATGTGTGGTATATTTTATGTATATATATATATCTTATAATTTTTATTTATATGTTATGTATATTTTTACCTACATATATATATATAATGTAAATGTAATGTGTATTCCATGTATACATTAGGGTTATATCATGTATTTATTATGAATTTAACATATTTAATAAGTAAATGTGGGGTATATATTATGTATACACTTGGTATGCATTAGGTATATACTACACATATACCTCTCCCAATATTTTAATTAACTTCCAAATTCTTATTTAATTTATCTAAAACATGGGATATTACAATTCTTTCCTTCTTAAATAATTTCTTCCTTGAAATTACCTACTAGTAAACTAAATCATCCAAAACAAACATAACTCCAAATTCTTGATAAAGCTAATTACCACCTCAATCCACTTATTCTTGACTCTCCCCCTTATGGATATTCTTAATCATTTTATTCAAATCTTGAATTATCATAAAGAATTATAAATTTCATTTATATCAAAATATCTTAACCAATTAATGCATAAATAATGATATCAGATAGAAAGATTTTACCTTCATGCACGTCCAAGGTATCTTGCCTCCTCTGCAATCCATAAACCCTTTGTGTAGTCCTAGGCTCTTCTTGTCTGCCTACTAATACAGACCTTGCTCTCTGACTGAATCCTGCCCTACCTCTTCTATCACTTTTACCTCCTCCAACACTCGATCTAGATACACTAGTCTCTGTCTACCTAGCTCCAGGTGATTCAAGGTAATCTCTCATATAATGATCCCTAGATCTATACCATAGCGTCCTGAGCTATGCCTCGATAGATATGCCTATTCACCCTACCACATTAGACGCAAGTGGGTGGAACAAACCTTTAAAATGTAGGGGTAAGGTCACTAACATCTACTGACATAGGCCTCTACCTCGACTGAATAGTCCTATTAGATTGCCTTTTACCCTCACCAGCACTTTATAAAGAATCTTCAAGCTCCTCTTGTGAGATACTAACTCTTCCTCAGTCTGAGGTCTCTTGGCTGTACTCTCCTCTGTCCTAGCTATAGCTGTAAGCCCCTAGCCTTTTCCCACACTCAATGCAACTGATACTAATCTATAGAAATCATCATACTGCACTGTAGCCATTTGACACATTATAGATAGCTTCAACTCCACTTCAAACCTAATACATCTATCTACCTCATCAGTCAAAATCTCCCTACATACTTACTTAGCCTTAGAAATTCCTTCTCATATTGTGAGCGGGGATTTTTGCCCCCACTCCCGGTGGAATGGTTCTTGCGACTTTGGTACTGTTTAGGCTCGGGGCCTTAGAGAACACGAACCTAAGCCTAGAAAAAAATAGAGTAGCCACCCGGATGGGCCGGGAAAAGAATGGGGTGGATGACTCGATTCCTAAGGAATTCCCAACCCCCTAATGGGTTCGAAAAGTTGGGTACATGTGGGGAAGGTGAGAAATGGCTCAACACCCCCCACAACTCCCGGTTCATTGGAACCGACCTCCTTTGCAGATCTTAATATTATAAAATTCTTAAGTATAACAATATTATCTATATTACATGCAACAATTAAAATAAAGCATCATTATATTAAAATCAAAGGAATGTCCAAACAAAGCAAATAAATGGATACCCATCCGAAGATGGAAAAATATCCTTACATCATCTATGTTTAAACTAAATAGGACACCCACTGAAAGGTGGAAACATGTCCTTTACATTGTGTAGACCCTTAATTTTTTACCCAGTCCGGTCCGTTATTTTTTTATAGTCCAAAATAATTTTTGTGGTATTTTAATTTTTATTTTCATTAAAAATGGTGAAGTGAATAAAAATAAAAATAATAAAAATAAATCGGCGACAAAAAAATCGGCGACAAAAAAATTCATCGCCGAAAATAGTGGGCGAAATGGCCTTGGGCCATTTTGCCCGTAGGAGCTTCCTACTGGCGAAATAGCCAGCAGCCCGCCCCTCTCAATTTTTCGACGCAGCAGCCCTCGGCACTTTTTTTTTTCAGCGAAATTTTTCCGACGTAATTTTTTCCGAAACCAAATTCTATTTGGTTTCGGTTTTCTTTTCCTAATTATATACAGTTTCCTTAAATAATTGAAATTAATCATCTAAATTTCCTATAAATAAGACTAAAGAAACACAGAAAAAGGGGGAGGAATCAGACTTTGTACTGTGACTTAGATTTTGAACTGGAACTTTAAAAAGTGATCGGACTTTTTAGAAGAGAAGAAGCAAGCAAGCTATCAAGCTATCAAATGCAGCAAACCTTGCCTTTGTCCTTGTTCATCCAAGAAGCAATTTTTGGTGGAACCAACGAACGAAGGTTTGAATCTTTAATTTCTTTTTATTTCTTACAGTAGCTTCGTTCTTTATTTGATTCATAAGATTATACCTTCGATCTTTGAAGATGTAATAATTTGATCTTCGTTTCCAAAAACCTTAAATGATTTCCTCTATTTCTAAATACCTTAAAAACCTTAATTTGTTTCTTTATTTTCCAAATACCATAAATGATTCCCTCTATTTCTTTTAAAACTCAAGAACCCTAACTTTGTTTCTTCTAAAATTTAAAACCCTAAATTGATCCTTTTATTTCCAAAAACCCTAAAAAATATACATTTTGTTTCCAAAAACCTTAAATCATCTTGCCTATTTCAAAAAACTTTATAAATTCTAAACTATTTTCCTCAATTCCAAAACAAAGACAGTAGCCTAAAACCCTAATTCTAAACCCTAAATTCCAAAACCCTAAAAACCAAAATAACAATATGTTACTAAACCTATTTATTTTAAATCACAGTTGTAACACCCCCACATCCAATACATGTACTCCACAACACCACAATGTAGCATACGTGCACCGAACATAGGAATGTTACGGTTTTTCGTCAACATTCAAATCATTTTAAAAGATACCATCACCTTTCTCATTATGCATTTTAGAAAATAAGTAATTAGCTTGTAATACAAAACAAAATAGATATATAAATACATTTAGTTAATACGCAGCGGAATTTGTAAAATAGATTTACATATATAAAAACATTTAAATCCATATTTACAAATATACTTATATTCACATTATAAACAATACTTTACAAAATATTAAAAGAGTTATACATGATTGGCAAATCTGCTCTGATCTTTAAGTTCCCAAAATCAACTCTTCAACGTATAATCTCACTTGATCTCGAAGAACTCTCGGGTTCAACTCTATCAACTCTATCACCTGCGCGATTAAACACTATCGCGCTAAGCCAAGGGCTTAGTAAGACAAATCATGCTAATGTCATGCTTTAGTGCAATGCAATGCCAATTCTCAATCCATATTATACATGTAACATTATATATGCAAAGCTAACAACATACCTTTACATTTCATAATTCAACATATGTAGACATATCACATTTCAACATCTTTTCATATACCTCATTAGTTACTCATTAAACCATTCATAAACAACACTAAACAAAGACAAGCATGGGCCCAAGACACACTAATATGCCATTCAATTTTCAGAGTTAATGCTTTGGTTTTGTTATCACATTTATCAATATCATAATCCCAACTAGGCTTCAAGGATTAGGTTCAACCAAGCTTCAAGGGGAGCAAAGCATGCTAAGCTTCAACCCAACTTGGCTTCAAGAACCAACCCAACCTAGCTTCAAGGGTTGTAACATCTCAATTAGGCTTCAAGGATTCAATCCAACCTAACTTCAAGAGATTGTTACTCATATTAGGCATGCCACCAACAACAAACTCTAAAAATGGAATAACACATTAGCCACACAATTCATTTATTTTTCATTCTCAATTCTCATCATCAATTAGGCAAACATGCCATATATCATTCAATTGGATCATCATAGCCAATCACAATGGCCTTGTCTCATATCATATCTTATTTGAATCATCATAGCATCTTTGATATAACATTTCAATATACATTACTCATGAAACACATTACCATTCACAATGCATAACATAACATTGTTCAATCTCAACAATGCAATTAGGGCAAAGAACAATTTATTTCATTCATAGCTTTAGGATCTTCCACATCCATTTGATTAGGGCATTCTTTGTTTGAAGTATGTTTAAAGTGTTTATGTTTAGGTTTAGGCACCAAAATACCTTTGAAGAACCAAAACCATGCAAAAGAACAAAGAATAGAAACAATAAGTAACTCATTTGAGGGACACGGGCATCACACTTGAGGGACACGGCCAAGCTTGTGGCCGTGTCTCTCAACCTCAATTTGACAGTAGGCAACACGGGCAAGGGACACGGCCAAGCTTGTGGCCGTGTCTCTCAACTAAATTTTGGCAGTGACAAACACTGGCATGGGACACGGCCGTGTCTCTCAAAAACCAATCCAACACACCCAAATTTCCTTGACTTGGCCTTGTCTCTCATTGCTTTTAGCCGTGTCACCCATGACTAATACCCTAACCAAAGCCAACACTCTTTCAATTTCATTTACGCACTTTTTACATAACAACAATCTCATTCAAATGAACACAATCAATGACATAAACACATATTTCACATCTTCATCACAAGAATCACTTTAACAATATATTAACATTACATTTAAACACCAACCATCTCAAAACCCTAAACCAACATCCTTCCCCATCTTTCAAAATCAACATCCACCACTTCCAACAACAACACCTATTTAAACTCTTAATTTAAAACCAATTTTAACACTTGAACACACATCACAAACACATCACATCATCAAATCCACAAACCCTAATTCACTTCAAAAGAATAGAAGAAATAAAAGAAAAGAACTTACCTTAGTTAAAAACTTCTTGAATCAACACTTGATCACTTAATCTTTCTTCAATTTGAGCTTAACTCTTCAAGATATTCTCTTTGCCTCTTGTTTTCCTTTTTCTATGGAGGAGCCGGCCGACAATGGAGAAGAAGAAATAAATAAAAAAAATTATGAAGAAGCAAAGTCAAATTTTACTTTTAATCTCCACCAAGAGTTTTTAACTAAACAATTACCAAAATACCCTTTTTCCATTTGTTCTAGCTTTCTTTTAACTTAAATGCCCATATATGTAATTCCACCCCCACAAAATAAATATCTCTATTCCATTGACTCTCCCTTTGACTTATGTATATGTTAATTATACAAGCATATAAACAATATATACACTTCTCTCTACACCCTTTTTCTTTCCCAAAACACATATACATAACCATTCTCTTACCAATTTCTTTTCTTATCACATAACATATACATTCAATCCAATTTAAAACAACAACAACAATAACATAATCAAAACTTCTAGGGCATACATGAGGATATTACAACAGTAGCATTATTTTCATAAAACATCCAAAACCCTAAATCTTTAAAACGTCCAGTAGCATTATTCATTTAAAAAATAATATTAGCGGGACCGTCGTATGGGCTCATCGAAGGGGTCAATATTCATTTGTGTATTATGAGTCCGCATATTTAACTTTCCTTTTTCCAAAGCCCTAATTTAGTAATTAAAATTCTAAAATCCTATTTTAAGATGCGAACCCTAAATTATATACTTATTGCTTTATTTAATTTTAGATTTCATTATGTAGTTTATTATATGCTTTGATTTATTTAATTTCAATGCTTGATTTCTTTAATTTATCATGGATGAATGCTTATTATATATTTTGATTGATGTTTAATATCTTTGATAATGATTTATTTATTATGAATGGTTATTTATTTTTATCAATTTATTTTTGATTTTCAAATGTTGTAAGAGGTATGTTTCCACTTTGTGGGTACCTCATTAGTTAAATATCATGTAATTTAAATTGCTTTTATATTTTGGACCAATGTAAAGGACATGTTTCTACCTTTCGGTGGGTGTCCTATTAGTTTAGACATGGAAGATGTAAGGACATGTTTCCATCCTTGGATGGGTGTCCATTTATTTACTTTGTTTAGACATTGCTTTGATTTTAATATAATGATGCTTTCTTTCAATTGTTGAGTGTAATATGGATAATGTTGTTATACTTAAGAATTCTATAATATTAAGACCTGTAAAGGAGGCTGGTTCCAATGAACCGGGCATTGTGGGGGTGCTGGGCCATTTCTCACCTTCCCCACATGTACCCAACTTTCCGAACCCATTAGGGGGGTTGGGGATTCCTTAGGAATCAAGTCATCCCGCACTTTCTTTTTTCCCGGCCAGTCCGGGTGACGACTCCATTTTCTCCGAACCTTGGTCCGTGATCTCTAAGGCCCCGAGCCTAAACATTGTCGAAGTCCCAAGAACCATTCCACAGGGAGTGGGGGCAAAAATCCCCGCTCACAGTGGCGACACCACTGGGGATAAGAGAAGTTGATTCCGTTGGTCTTTATATTATTATATTCTTTCCTATCATGATATTATCCATTGCATCATATTAGATTGCATCGTGTGTGTGAGTTAGGATGCCCGTGTAACCTGTATTGTTTTATGTAAGGGATACCATACTTTCACTCAAGGTATGGAGATCGAGCATGGCATAACCACTCATAGCCTCGTACCATTTGGTAAATACTTGCTATGGGAACCTAAGCCTTTTAACCTAAAGACTAAAGCTCATGTAATTGGCCTTGCAACTTTCCTTAGGTTTTTACCTCAAATGCTTGTTGTTTGACTATGGTTAATTTATTGGTTTATTCTTTTTCTAATATGACCTAAGTACATTGTAAGCTCAAAATAATTTCCAAAAGACCAAAACTATTTTTGAAACTTTTCAAGATGGTTTTTGGACAAAACTTTTCTGAAAATAAATCAAAAATACTTTTCTCATGATCCAAATACAAAGCCCAAAATATGCTTTTTCTAAAATATTTTTTACAATGGGCTTAGAAACAAAACCATTTTCATCTAACCTTTTCGTACAAAGAGCTTGCAAATTATTTAGGTCAATTACGAAATACCAAAAATCAATTGTGAGCCTAGTTTATACTAAGGGTTATTAATCATGGGCTTATTTTTGGCAAGAATCATTAGTTACTTTTTCAAGTGAGAAATCTATTTATAATAAACCTCTTAATTTAGTTTTCATCCAATATAGCATAAAAGATACTATAGTTGGTTGAATGGATTAAAACCTAATTAATGGGAATTGTTATGAACTGATTTCCATTTTTGAAAATATAACTATTGGTTGAAACGTCCGAGAGAAATATTTGAAAATAAGGTACCCCATGTTGGTATTTTGTTAACCATGTACCTAGGAAAAGAGACTCGCCATTCATGTGTGGATGTTATATGGTTGGAAGGAACGTCCTAATTATCTTCTTTTGTTGATTGTTTGTGCATACATGCATATATGCATACATTTGCATCTCATATCATTAATCCTTTATGGCTCACAACCCTGAATTACGATAGTTCAAAAGCTTATGACTATCCGACCTACGCCAGAGATGAAGAATCTAGCAACAACTCAATCACTTGCTCACCAAAAACAATGCAGCCCAAACAAATTCAAAGAATGGTGGATGAAGCCCTCAATGCCAAAATGGAAGAAATAAAAGAGGCCATGGCCGAGACCGTGAAGAACCAATTGGCTGCAATTTTAGGAAATAATGCCAAAGCTTCTACTAGCTCCAAGAAGCCAAAGGATAAAGGGAAGACTAAAGTTGGTGAAGTGGTTTTTGATGATGATAATGTGATCATTGATGATGATGATGATTGGGCTCAATACTACCAAGATCCTCAAGACAAGAAGAAAGAACCGAAGATTGTTGAAAGATCAGCTATGGAGAAAACTGAAGCTTCTGATGTTGAAAAGATGATTGCTGATTTAGAAAAGAAATTTGAGAAGAAACTAAAGACCAAAGAAATGTCCGTACAAATTATTTGAGCTAGATGAAGAGGTTCCGTACAAGTTCAATATATCACCTCCATGTGAAGCAATATCTCACTGCTATGCGGTCTGCCCGAGCTACTATGGCTCAAACTTTGAGATATTTCATGCTCTCATTGGACCCTGTTGTCCAAAATTGGTTCAATACCTTGGAAGAATGAACGCAAAAGAGTTGGGATCTGCTATACAAGGCCTTCATCCAACAATATGGATACAGCATTGAAATGGAAGTTACCTTAATGGAAGTTGAGTCCATTAGACAAAGGTTAAATGAGAATTTTGTGGACTATGTGAAAAGGTGGAGAAATAAGGCTGCTTTGTTCAAGAAGAGGCCCGATGAATCTGATCAAATAAGGATGATTGTGAGAGGGGTGTTGCCTAGTCTTCGTGAAAAGATGTCTCATACACTCATCCATGATTTCAAAGATCTTCTCCAAGTTGGTTTGCAAATTGAAGAATGGGAAAGGGAGAAGAATCACTTTTCAATAAGAAGAAATGAGAAAGGGAATTATCAGCCTAGCAATCAAAGCACACAAAAAGAAGTTGATGTTAATACAACTGGTCAAGCAAATAGAAGGTAATTTTCAGATATAGGGAAGCCTTTGTCTTAGGTCTTCAACAAGCTACAAAAGAAGGGACTATTACAGCCATTGGCCCCTCTACCTTTGCCAAATCCTTTACCCCCAAAATTAAATACTAAAGCCTTTTGTGAGTTTCATCAAACACAAGGACATGAAATAGACAGATGCTTTCGAATAAAACACGAGATCCAAAATTTAATTGACAGTGGTACGCTACCCAAGCCGGATAAGCCAACCACCAAAGATAATCCATTGCCAAGGTTCAATAGAGTACCACCACCAGCAACCTTCATGGTGGGAAAAGGATTGGAAGAAGACTTTGTTTTATCCTCTTTTCAAGATGGGAATGTTGAAGATGTGAAAAGAGAAGGAGCTTAATTCCACAAACTTTCCTTAGCTTGAATATTGCTTTTCAATTTTACTTTCTTTAATATTTAATGAGAACAATTGTGTTTCAAATTTTAAAGTTGTTTGAATAAATTACTGTCATCAAAAATTTTGTTGGTCTTTGCTCATTTTGGTGCTCAACCAATGAGGAATCTAGCTTGATAATTCATGAATTAATATATTTATGCATCATGACTCGAATGACTTTACTAGGTGAGGGAATTGCTCTATAGCATTGAGTTGTGCATGCTTACTTAGAGAGGGCTCTTGCATAATTACCTTTGTCTAGGTCCTAGTCAGTCTTAGAACATGCTTTGACAAATTTTTGAGGCGAAATTGAACTCTACTTATTTAAGAGAGAAATGATCTAGGCATTGTTTGGTTAGCCAACAACTAGTATCCACCCAATTAAATATCAATTCCTAGTTGTCCCTTTGAGCCTTCATAAAATTTTAGCTTTCTTTTCATTGGCTTACAAACCCCAACAACCTCCCCTGAGCTGTTGTGATACTTTTGATAAGTCTTATGATCACTAAGGTGAAGAGGCAAGAAGATCAAAGAAAGGAATGCATAGCCAAGACTGTAAGGATAGTTGATAGTTAAAGTTCATCTCCAATCTATCAAGACAACATCAGAGTAACAAATGATTTTTCCCTGTTAAAGAAGATTTATGTCACTCCACTCATCTATTATTAGAAACCCAAGTTGGTACAAACAAGACAACTCTTTTAGAGTTAGAACCAAAAAAAAAAGAAAAGAAAAGAAGAACAAAAAAGAAGAAGAACAAAAAAAGAAAAGAAAAAAGAAGACAAAAAGAAAAAAAGAAAAAAAAAGAGGAAAAAAGGAAAAAAAGAAAGGAAAAAAAAGAAAAAAAAACCTAAAAAGGTTCAGAAAGCCAACTGAGTTCTCTTTTACCTAAAGTAGCAAAATGCTTCCATTTGGTTTATAAGGATAGTTTGGCTTGAATTGGTCCAACCCAACCAAAGATTCGATCAAAATCAGAGAAAAAGGAGAAAGACCATCTAGTTCTTGAAAAATCTGTACTTAACAAGCCCTACAAGGAAGAAGGACAAAATGATCAAAGAAAGGGAAGAGTGAGAAAAATAATTAGAAAAAGAAAAGGGAGAAGAAGAAAAGAAACGAATTTGGGTACTAAACTTTTTGCAAGGGAAAAGACTGTCCTAATCAAGATCTAGATTAATGCCAAGAAGATAGAAGGAACTTGGAGTCTGGCAAGATTGCTCCCAGCTGCCTAAATTTAAAACAAGAAATTTGTAGTGTGAAGGTTTGTCTATTTTATCAAAATGGCTCCAACTTACAAATGGCCTTCATTTAACCCATGTCCCTTATACACCCCATTTCAAGCCTATCAAAGACCTGTTGATCTCTCTTGGTAGGTAGAGTCTATTAGTGGAGATAGTTTGAATAAGCATGCATATGAGATAGACAATGTTTAAACTCAATTAGACCTTTGGCCAAGTAATGTGTTTGTGCCTATCTGAAGTGCAACAATTCTTTCTTAAATAGAAATGATTCCCGAGTTTAGTACGGTAACTAGGATTGTCATGTTATAGATATGTTAATTTGAAAAATCAAGTCCTGAGGTACATTAACATTGATTTGGCAAAGCCAACATTTGATTTCAAAATCAAATTTCAAAAAATAAAAAATGTTTTTGTCACACGAAGCCTTCAAGTTAAGAGAAGTTTGTTGCACCATCAAAACTCGAAGAACACATTGGGCAAAGGAAATGATTACTGGCAAGGTCATGAAGAAGCTACCAACTGACATGCTGAAACATAGTTTGAAATGGATGCATCCCTGACTCTACTGCTTGGGGTATCTACCACTCAAGTTCTCAACATCTTGAAGATTAAAGCCATAAATACAAAGCTTTCTGTCATTCCAATGCAATACTTGAATGAGAGTCAAAAAGGAGTCAATGAGAATACTTCTACTGATCACCTCAGTCCGTGAGTCGATGGAACCACTGTAAGCATTATTCATGCATATCATGCATACATGAGCATATCACATTGCATTTTCTTGTTTTGTATTGTCTATTCTTTACCAAAGTAAACAGCAAACACCCTGTGAAGTAAACAATTAAAAGAAGATATCAAATCAGGGGGGGCATGGATAGCCCGTTGCTTGAGAAGTTCCAGTAATCTTACAAAGAGAAGAAATACGTGCTGGTACGAAGAACTAGACAACAAAAACATCAATCAGAGCTTGCATAGAAAAATCATGGGTTTGAGCCTACACAGGGGCAAAGTTTCTCCTTTTCAATTTTTGAGTTTATGCATCAACAAAATATTTTGAGACTCACTTCTAATATTTTACCACCCGGAGGGCAATGAGAGGATATGAAGGCTAGCTAAAAAGGGTTGAATTTTTTGCAAAAGTGCAAAGGAAGAACAAAAAAAATGGAATGAAAAAAAAAATGGAATTCTCAAAAGAATGAAGATGCAAAAGATAAAAGATCAATCCAGCTAAAAGAGCTGAAGCCAGGGTAAAGACCCGATCTCCAATGGATAAAGATCTATGTTTCAAGGGTAAAACCCGATTTTCATAGGATAAAGATCCATATTTCAAGGGTAAAGACCCGATTTGAAAGACTCAATTTCCAATAGATAACGATCCATATTTCAAGGGTAAAGACCCAATTTCTAATGGATAAAGATCCATGTTTCAAGGGTAAAGACCTGAATTTCAATGGATAAAGATCCAAATTTCAAGGGTGAAGACCAGATTTTCAATGGATAAAGATCCATGTTTCAGGGGTAAAGACCCGACTTTCAATGGATAAAGATCCATATTTCAAGGGTAAAGACCCAATTTCCAATGGATAAAGATCCATGTTTCAAGGGTAAAGACTCGATTTCCAATGGATAAAGATCCATGTCAATCTCCAATGGATAAAGATCCATGTTCCCAGGATAACGACCCAATTACCAATAGTTAAAGATCTATTTTTGGTAGACAAAGACCCACAATTCATAAAAATGAAACAACCAATTATGCCAGAATTCTCAACTGATAAAAGGTCAGTCAAATCAAATTCAATCTCGGGTGTAAGTATGTAACACCCCTTCCCAACCTACATATGTAAGCTGAGTAGAGGCGCCACACTAACCTAATGTTGCTACCAATTTTACTTAGTCAAATTTTAGTTCCAATTTTTACAAAATTTTTGCCATAGTTTCGCCTAAAAATTGAGTCCCAAGTGTCGACAAAATCGTTTTTTTTCTTATTTTTAAAAACATTTTACACAAACCAATGCAAACAAAATCATTCTCAGTACACTCCCAATAAATCCCCCTTGTAACCTCAACTACAACCTGCAAAAAGGATTTACACTTCTAGTACAACATAAAATAAAGGTTTTGTGACAACCCCCATATTTAAATATTACACAGCGGAAGTTATAAAATATTTACATATTTACAAATTCATATACATCAAAACTCAAGTTTTACAACACATAAAATTTATACATGATTGGCAAGTCTGCTCTGATCTTTAAGCTCCCAAAATGGATTCTTCAAGGTCTACTCTCACTAGGTCTTGATGAACTCTCGGGTTCAACTCTATCCACTCTACTACCTGCGCGATTAAACACTATCGCGCTAAGCCAACGGCTTAGTAAGATAAAACATGCTAAAGGTATGCTTTAATGAAATGCAATGCCACATATGTTATTGATAAGATCAACATCATAAATATAAAGTTAACCACACAATTATGCATTTCACAAATCATAGTCATATGAGCATACCACATTTCAACATCTTTTCACATTCAACACTAATCAATCATACTCCATAACCAACATCTCATTTCATTAAACTCATAACATTATTTAGGACATTCATATAACCTTGACACCTATGGGCCCAACAAGTATTTAATACGATATTCAGAGTTCAGAGTTACTGCTTTGGTTCATAGTCACAATAATCACGCCCGTAGGCAATGTATATACATGTATCTCTATCCATGGATAGTGTAACAGACCCAGTCTCTTGGATCATCAACTCAACACATATGAGGAGATCCTCAACCCGGCAAGACTGTTACAAATCATATATCTCATAGTGTAACAGACCCAGTCTCTTGGACCATCAACTCAACACCTATGAGGAGGTCCTCAACCCGGCAAGACTGTTACCTTTCATCATTTCTTAGGCATGCCACCCAAATCCAGAACTCTGAAACTGAATAACATATTAAACAAACAATTCATTTCCATTCTCAATTCTCATCACATTTAGGCAAACATGCCTTCTTTCTTTCAATTACATCATCTTAGCCAATAACAATGGCTTCACATTTCATTTCACAATATAACATCTCATTATTCAAGTATATATATATATATATCTCATCCATGATCACATTATATCTCACATAGCATCATTCATAAATATCAACATTTCATTCCACATTACTCATGAAACACATTACCATTCACAATGCACAACATAACATTGTTCAATCTCAACAATGCAATTAGGGAAAAGAACAATTGATTATAACATTCATTGATTCAAGTGTGTTTAAAGTGTTTAGGGTTAGGTTTAAGGACCAACCTACCTTTGGAGAACCAAAGCAATGCAAGAAGAACAAAGAATTAAAACCCTAACCATAAATAGTACATTCTGGTTTTAAACTCCATTTTATCCTTATTTTGAAAAATTGTATAAAATAATCTACTTGACTAAAAATTCTAAAATTTTTACAGAATTTAGTTTTGTATCTTAAAATCATCCCTTTAAAATTTCAGATCAAACTGAACACAAAATCTTGGTCAAATAGTTCACCTAACCAGACTGCCCCAATTGCCCTGCATCCTGGCAGCAGTTCTGAACTTTGTGAATTCCATAAATCAAATTCAATCAACGTGATTCCAAATTATTTTTCTCAAATACTAAACTCACTAAGCAACAACATATCCAAAATTCGATTGGATATGATTTTTCTACATTTTATTAAAAATCCCGAAATATAGCTGTCTCAGTTAAGGTACCTGCTGGAACAGGTCTAATAGAAATAATCTTTCTAAACTCATAACCATTCCAAAATCGAATCAACATATTTTTCAGTCATTCTAGACTCATAGAGGCACAACATATCAAAAATTCACTTCAAGAACATTTTTCTATAATTAATTAAAAATCATACAAATCACAGCCTTTACTAATTGTAAAACAGAAATAATTTCACTAAACACAACTCTTACTCTTCCATCACCAACACCAACCTAGCTTCTTATCTTTAATTCCATTTCAACACTTTTACACACACCATACACAAACACACTCCATCAAACCCAAACAAAATTCCAAATAGAACAAGAGAAAACTTACCTTAAATGAAGAAATCCACAAATCTCTAACCAAAACCCTTGCTTCCTTCTTCAAATTGCTTCAAACCTCAAGATCACCTCTCTTTCTCTCTTTGTCTATGGAGAATCCGGCCACACATGAAGAGAAGAAGAAAATATGAAGAGCAAAGTCAAATTTGGCTTCTTATATCCATCAAGTGTTTTTAACCTTGCAATTACTAAAACACCCTTCACCATTTAACTAACCTTTTGTCTCATCTAAGCCCTTATATGTAATTTCATTAACAACCAAAAATATCTTCTTCCACTTAACCATCACCTTGACTCTTCATTTGACCAATGTATATGTTAATTATATCATCATATAAACAACATATACATTTGTCTCTAAACCCTAAATTTCTTCTCCAAAACACATATACATATACATTCTCTTCCCATTTCTTTTCTCTTACAATTTAACACATATATTCAATCCAATATATAACAACAACAACACTAACAACAACATCAACCATAACAACCACATAACCAAGACTTCTAGGGCATACATGAGGATATTACAATTCTCCCCCTCTAAAAAGAAATTTCGTCCTCGAAATTACCTGATATCAACTCTGAAATAGTTGAGGATATTGCTCTCGCATAGTTTGCTCACTTTCCCAAGTTGCTTCTTCTTTTGCATGATTCTTCCAAAGAATCTTCACCAATGGCACTTTCTTGTTCCTCAATTCTTTCACATCACGTGCCAAGATAGCAACTGGTTCTTCTTCAAATGTCAAATCTGGGCTCACTTCGATAGACTCAAATGGCAACACATGAGATGGATCTGACCTGTACCTCCTCAACATAGAAACATGGAATACATTATGAATACGATCCAACTCAGGTGGCAAAGCAAGTCGATATGCAACTGGCCCAACTCTTTCTAACACTTCATACGGCCCAATGAAACGAGGACTCAATTTTCCTTTCCGACCGAACCTCAAAATCTTCTTCCAAGGAGATACTTTCAAAAACACCTTATCTCCAACATCAAACTGAATGTCTCTCCTCTTCAGATCTGCATAAGACTTCTGTCGGTCTGAAGCTGCTTTTAACCTACCTCGGATCAACTTCACTTTTTCCTCAGTTTCTTGAATCAAATCAGGTCCAATTATTTTACCTTCACCAAGTTCACTCCAACAAAGAGGTGTTCTGCACCGTCTACCATACAATGCCTTGAACGGTGCCATACCAATGCTAGATTGGTGACTGTTGTTGTAAGCAAACTCCACAAGAGGTAAGAATCTATCCCAACTTCCAGTGAAATTGATGACACAGCTTCTCAACATATCCTCAATAATCTGTATCACCCTCTCTGACTGTCCATCCGTCTGTGGATGAAAAGCAGTACTGAAGTGTAGTCGAGAACCCAAAGCACTATGCAAACTCTTCCAAAATCTTGAAGTAAACCGGGGATCTCGATCAGACACTAAAGAAGTTGGAACACCATGCAATTTCACAATCTCCTGAATATACAGCTCAGCCAATCTCTCCAAAGAGTAATCCATCCGCACCGGAAGGAAATGAGCTGTCTTCGTCAATCTATCCACAATCACCCATATAGCATCATGCTTCTTTTGTGTCAATGGCAAACCAGACACAAAATCCATTGTCACTCTTTCCCATTTCCATTCTGGCACTGACAATGGTTGAAGCAACCCGGTTGGAACTTGATGCTCTGCTTTAACCTTCTGACAAGTGAGACATTTAGATACAAACTCAGCAATGTCTCTCTTCAACCCAATCCACCAATAATGCTGTCTCAAATCATGATACATCTTGGTATTACTCGGATGCATAGCAAACATCGACTGATGTGCTTCTTCTAAAATAACTCTCTTCAAATCAGCATCATCGGGTACACACAATCTGCTCTTGAACCAGAGACTCCCATCATCTCTCACAACAAAATCTCTAGTCTTTCCATCGTGACAATCTGAAATAATCTTCTGAATCTTCTTATCCATCAACTGAGCTTCTTTGATCTGATCTAACAAAACTGGTTTCAAAAGCAACTGTGCCAACAATGCACCATCAACACAAGGTACAAAACTGGCATGCAAAGCTCTCAACTCAACAAGCAACGAGAGCGAGTAAACAGTTAAACCAGCTAAAGACTTCCGACTCAAGGCATCAGCAACAACATTTGCTTTACCTGGATGATAGTCAATCAAGCAGTCGTAGTCTTTAATCAATTCTAACCATCTCCTCTGACGAAGATTGAGTTCTTTCTGGACACCCAAATACTTCAAACTCTTGTGATCAGTGTAGATGAAACATTTCTCCCCAAACAGATAGTGGCGCCAAATCTTCAATGCAAACACAATGGCAGCCAATTCTAAATCATGGGTCGGATAATTAAGCTCATGCGGTTTCAACTGTCTAGATGCATAAGCTATAACTTTCCCTTCCTGCATCAATACACACCCCAAACCTCTATGTGAAGCATCACTGTAGATCACATATGGTTTGCCTTCAACAGGTAAAGTAAGAACAGGCGCTTGAGTCAACAACTCTCTCAACTGCTCAAAACTAGCCTGACACTGATCTGTCCACACAAATCTCACTCCCTTTCGAAGTAATCTGGTGAGTGGAGTAGCTATCAAAGAAAACCCTTTCACAAACCGTCGGTAATAGCCTGCCAAACCCAGAAAACTTCTAATCTCTGTCACAGACTTGGGTGGACTCCAATTCAGAATAGCTTCAACTTTACTTGGATCAACTCTAATGCCTTCTGCAGAAACAATATGTCCGAGAAAAGCAACTTGATCCAACCAGAACTCACACTTCGACAATTTGGCAAATAACTGATTCTCTCTCAAAATCTGCAACACAATCCGCAGATGCATATCATGTTCCTCTTCATTCCGCGAATACACCAGTATATCATCAATGAAGACCACTACAAACTGATCCAAATAGGGCCTAAACACCCTATTCATCAAATCCATAAAAGCTGCAGGTGCATTCGTCAGACCAAAAGGCATAACTAGAAATTCATAATGCCCATACCTGGTCCGAAAAGCAGTCTTAGGAACATCTTCACTTCTTACCCTCAGCTGATGGTACCCAGATCTCAAATCAATTTTGGAGAACACTGACGCTCCCTTCAACTGATCAAAGAGATCATCGATTCTAGGCAAAGGATATTTATTCTTAATGGTCACCTTGTTCAATTGCCTATAATCGATACACAACCTCATAGTACCATCTTTCTTCTTCACAAAAAGCACAGGAGCTCCCCAAGGAGAAACACTGGGGCGAATAAATCCTTTGTCCAACAACTCCTGTAATTGCACTATCAACTCCCTCAATTCTGCTGGTGCCATTCTATAAGGAGTAATGGAGATAGGAGCGGTACCAGGCAACAATTCAATACCAAACTCCACGTCTCTTTCAGGAGGCAATCCTGGCAACTCCTCTGGAAAAACATCTGGGAACTCGGCCACTGTGGCAATGCTATCAATTTGAGAACCTTCTACTCTAGTATCTACCACATGAGCAAGATAGGCATCACACCCCTTCCTAATCAATCTCCTGGCTGCAACAGCTGAAACAAATAAGGAAGCTAGCTGTTCTTGCTCATTAGATACTATTACCTCTCTACCATCACCAGTTCTCAAAGAAACAATTTTCTTTTTACAATCCACCACAGCTCCATGTCGAGATAGCCAATCCATGCCTAAGATCACATCATATTCCTTAAAGGGCATCTCAATCAAATCTCCAAGGAACTCCTCACCCTGCACCCTCACTACACTATCCCGGTGCACCTTACTCACAACCACACTATGCCCTAACGGATTTGTCACTAACACATCAAATCCTAGGGACTCAGCATGCATATCATACACAGGCAAAACAGATGCACTAATATATGAATGTGTGGAACCCGGATCAATCAAAGCAAGTACTGGAGTATTAAATAAAGAAAAAGTACCAACTATGACTGCCGATGCATCTGGCTGCCTCTGCATAACATACATCCTCTGGGAAGATCCAACCTCCTCTGGTCTACCCTCCCTGGATGTAGCACCTCCTCTAGAACTGAATCCTGGTCTACCTCCCCGGCTGGCACCTCTGCCTCCTCTGCCTCCCCTCACACTAGCTCGAGAAGCAGCAGAATCAACTGGCATATGCTCCTGCCTCTCAGGACAGTCTCTCACAAAGTGGTCAGGTGATCCACACCTGAAGCATACCCCTGATCTACTATGCCTCCAACAAACGCCCCCATGTCTTCCACCACACTGGTTACACACAGGTAAGGTGGATCTCTGAACTCCAGGAGTAGGAGCACTCACTACTGAAGCTGCAGGTCTAAATCTCTGCCTCTGGAACTGCACTGACCTACCCGCTGGTCTCTGGCTCCTACTACTCCGAGGAACAAAACTTCCTCTACCCCTCTTTGCAGAAGAAGACCCTGCCTCAAACTGGGGCCTCCTAACCCTAACCTCTTCCTCTGAAGCAGCTGCAATAACTTGAACTCGCTCTACACTTCGAGCTGCTGCCACAAGCTGTGAGAAATCCTGATATCTGGATCCAGCCACTAAGCACATGATCGAGGGCCTCAATCCCTCCTCAAATCGCCGACATCTATCAATCTCATCAGCAATGATACCTCCAGCATACTGGCTCAGTCGAATAAACTCAACCTCATACTCAGTTACGGTCCGATGATCTTGCTTCAAATCTAGAAACTCTCTTTTCTTCCCATCTTTATACTCCCTAGGAGTATACTTCAACTCAAATTCTCTCAGAAAATCCGCATAAGACAGGGTTGGTGGATCATCCATCGAATGTGGCACCGTCTTCCACCAATCGTAGGCGTCCTTCTGTAGCAAAGATCTTGCATAGTCAAACTTTTCCTCTGAAGTGGCTTGTAACTGAACAAATACCCTCTGTACTCTGTCAAGCCACTGCTCTGCCACAGCTGGATCAGTAGTGCCCACAAAATCTTCAGCTCCATACTTCCTCAGTTTGTCATAATGCCTCACAGAAACTAAAGGCTGAGGGGGTGGTGGCTGTGGTTGCACAGGTGCTGGTCTCATAGCTTCCATCATATTCCTAAACCAGGCTGGCGGAACCTCCTCCCCAGCTGGTCTACCCGACACCGAAACAGGTGCCTCCTCAACACTATCAACTCTAGCTCCCTCAGCAGGAGCAATACTCTCGGCACTACCCTCAATCGACTGACGAGAGTGAGAATCCATCACAACCTAAGTCTGCAAACACAACAGAATACCTCTTATTAAAGATCAGAGACTGCCAATCCCAAACATGTATTTTTGTTCAAAAACTCACTTTTTAAGTAAAAATAGTCTTTTTCTTACATCAGAGCCTAGGTTTGAGAACCAAAACAATTGTAACACCCCTTCCCAACCTACATATGTAAGCTGAGTAGAGGCGCCACACTAACCTAATGTTGCTACCAATTTTACTTAGTCAAATTTTAGTTCCAATTTTTACAAAATTTTTGCCATAGTTTCGCCTAAAAATTGAGTCCCAAGTGTCGACAAAATCGTTTTTTTTTCTTATTTTTAAAAACATTTTACACAAACCAATGCAAACAAAATCATTCTCAGTACACTCCCAATAAATCCCCCTTGTAACCTCAACTACAACCTGCAAAAAGGATTTACACTTCTAGTACAACATAAAATAAAGGTTTTGTGACAACCCCCATATTTAAATATTACACAGCGGAAGTTATAAAATATTTACATATTTACAAATTCATATACATCAAAACTCAAGTTTTACAACACATAAAATTTATACATGATTGGCAAGTCTGCTCTGATCTTTAAGCTCCCAAAATGGATTCTTCAAGGTCTACTCTCACTAGGTCTTGATGAACTCTCGGGTTCAACTCTATCCACTCTACTACCTACGCGATTAAACACTATCGCGCTAAGCCAACGGCTTAGTAAGATAAAACATGCTAAAGGTATGCTTTAATGAAATGCAATGCCACATATGTTATTGATAAGATCAACATCATAAATATAAAGTTAACCACACAATTATGCATTTCACAAATCATAGTCATATGAGCATACCACATTTCAACATCTTTTCACATTCAACACTAATCAATCATACTCCATAACCAACATCTCATTTCATTAAACTCATAACATTATTTAGGACATTCATATAACCTTGACACCTATGGGCCCAACAAGTATTTAATACGATATTCAGAGTTCAGAGTTACTGCTTTGGTTCATAGTCACAATAATCACGCCCGTAGGCAATGTATATACATGTATCTCTATCCATGGATAGTGTAACAGACCCAGTCTCTTGGATCATCAACTCAACACATATGAGGAGATCCTCAACCCGGCAAGACTGTTACAAATCATATATCTCATAGTGTAACAGACCCAGTCTCTTGGACCATCAACTCAACACCTATGAGGAGGTCCTCAACCCGGCAAGACTGTTACCTTTCATCATTTCTTAGGCATGCCACCCAAATCCAGAACTCTGAAACTGAATAACATATTAAACAAACAATTCATTTCCATTCTCAATTCTCATCACATTTAGGCAAACATGCCTTCTTTCTTTCAATTACATCATCTTAGCCAATAACAATGGCTTCACATTTCATTTCACAATATAACATCTCATTATTCAAGTATATATATATATATATCTCATCCATGATCACATTATATCTCACATAGCATCATTCATAAATATCAACATTTCATTCCACATTACTCATGAAACACATTACCATTCACAATGCACAACATAACATTGTTCAATCTCAACAATGCAATTAGGGAAAAGAACAATTGATTATAACATTCATTGATTCAAGTGTGTTTAAAGTGTTTAGGGTTAGGTTTAAGGACCAACCTACCTTTGGAGAACCAAAGCAATGCAAGAAGAACAAAGAATTAAAACCCTAACCATAAATAGTACATTCTGGTTTTAAACTCCATTTTATCCTTATTTTGAAAAATTGTATAAAATAATCTACTTGACTAAAAATTCTAAAATTTTTACAGAATTTAGTTTTGTATCTTAAAATCATCCCTTTAAAATTTCAGATCAAACTGAACACAAAATCTTGGTCAAATAGTTCACCTAACCAGACTGCCCCAATTGCCCTGCATCCTGGCAGCAGTTCTGAACTTTGTGAATTCCATAAATCAAATTCAATCAACGTGATTCCAAATTATTTTTCTCAAATACTAAACTCACTAAGCAACAACATATCCAAAATTCGATTGGATATGATTTTTCTACATTTTATTAAAAATCCCGAAATATAGCTGTCTCAGTTAAGGTACCTGCTGGAACAGGTCTAATAGAAATAATCTTTCTAAACTCATAACCATTCCAAAATCGAATCAACATATTTTTCAGTCATTCTAGACTCATAGAGGCACAACATATCAAAAATTCACTTCAAGAACATTTTTCTATAATTAATTAAAAATCATACAAATCACAGCCTTTACTAATTGTAAAACAGAAATAATTTCACTAAACACAACTCTTACTCTTCCATCACCAACACCAACCTAGCTTCTTATCTTTAATTCCATTTCAACACTTTTACACACACCATACACAAACACACTCCATCAAACCCAAACAAAATTCCAAATAGAACAAGAGAAAACTTACCTTAAATGAAGAAATCCACAAATCTCTAACCAAAACCCTTGCTTCCTTCTTCAAATTGCTTCAAACCTCAAGATCACCTCTCTTTCTCTCTTTGTCTATGGAGAATCCGGCCACACATGAAGAGAAGAAGAAAATATGAAGAGCAAAGTCAAATTTGGCTTCTTATATCCATCAAGTGTTTTTAACCTTGCAATTACTAAAACACCCTTCACCATTTAACTAACCTTTTGTCTCATCTAAGCCCTTATATGTAATTTCATTAACAACCAAAAATATCTTCTTCCACTTAACCATCACCTTGACTCTTCATTTGACCAATGTATATGTTAATTATATCATCATATAAACAACATATACATTTGTCTCTAAACCCTAAATTTCTTCTCCAAAACACATATACATATACATTCTCTTCCCATTTCTTTTCTCTTACAATTTAACACATATATTCAATCCAATATATAACAACAACAACACTAACAACAACATCAACCATAACAACCACATAACCAAGACTTCTAGGGCATACATGAGGATATTACAAAGTACCCAAATCAAATCCAAGAACCCAAAACCTCAACCATCTCAAAAATTAAGTCTTATTGCTTTTCACTCTCTTTTACTAAAGTCTCAGATCGTTCAAGCAGGGGGCAAACTTTAGACCCTTAATTTTTGACCCAGTCCGGTCCGTTATTTTTTTATAGTCCAAAATAATTTTTGTGGTATTTTAATATATATTTTAGTTTAAAATGGCAAAGTGAATAAAAATAAAAATAATAATAAATAATAAAAATAAATAGATAAATACAAATAAAAATAAAAATAAATTGGCGACGAAAAAATCGGCGAAGAAAAAATTCATCGCCGAAAACAGTGGACAAAATGAACTTGGGCCATTTCGCCCTCAGGAAGCCATTTCGCCCGTAGGAGCTTCCTGCTAGCAAAATGGCCCGCAGCCTGCCCCTCGCAGTTTTTCGACGCAGTAGCCCGCAGCAGTTTTTTTGCTAGCAAAATTTTTCTGACGTAATTTTTTTCGAAAGAAAATTCTATTTGGTTTCTGTATTATTTTCCTAACTAAATACAGTTTCCTTAAACAATTAAAATTAATCGTCTAAATTTCCTATAAATAAGACTAAAAAAACAAAAAAAAGGTGGAGGAATCGGACTTTGGACTGTGACTTGGATTTTGAACTGGAACTTTTAAAATTTATCAGACTTTTTAGAAGAGAAGAAGCAAGCAAGCAATCAAACTATCAAAGGCAGCAACCTTACCTTTGTACTTGTTCATCCAAGAAGCAATTTTTGGTGGAACCAATGAACGAAGGTTTGAATCTTTAATTTCTTTTTATTTCTTACAGTAGCTTCGTTCTTTATTTGATCCATAAGATTATACCTTTGATTTTTGAAGATGTAATAATTTGATCTTCATTTCTAAAAACCTTAAATGATTTCCTCTGTTTCTAAATACCTTAAAAATCTTAATTCATTTCTTTATTTTCCAAACACCTTAAATGATTCCCTCTGTTTCTTCTAAAACTCAAGAACCCTAACTTTTTTTCTTCTAAAATTTAACCTAAATTGATCATTTTATTTCCAAAAGCCTTAAAAAATATACTTTCTGTTTCAAAAAACCTTAAATCATCTTGCCTATGCTATAAGAGGTATGTTTTCACTTTGTGGGTACCTCATTAGTTAAATATCATGTAATTTAAATTGCTTTTATATTTTGGACCAATGTAAAGGATATGTTTCTACCTTTTGGTGGTGTCCTATTAGTTTAGACATGGTTGATAGGTTGGGTTATGTATACTCTATTGATGAGATGTGAAGCCATTGTTATTGGCTATAGTGATGCAAATGAGATAATTGAGGCATGGTTGCCTAAATGATGATAAGAAAATGAGAATGAAATTGATAATGAAATAATGAATGAATTGTGTGTCTAATGTGTTATTCCATTTTCAGAGTTTTATTGTTGGTGGCATGCCTAATGGTAATAATCTCTTGAAGCTAGGTTGGGCTTGATCCTTGAAGCCAAGTTGGGTTGAAGTTTAGCATGCTTAACTCCCCTTGAAGCTTGGTTGGGTCTAGTCCTTGAAGCCTAGTTGAGATGTTACAACCCTTGAAGCTAGGTTGGGTTTGGTTCTTGAAGCCAATTTGGGTTGATATTTAGCATGCTTTATTCCCCTTGAAGCTTGGTTGAACCTAATCCTTAAATCCTAGTTGGGATAATGATAATGATAAATGTGATAATTGAGCCAAAACATTAACTCTGAAAGTTGAATGGCATGTTAGTGTCTTTTGGGCCCATGCTTGTCTTTGTTTCAATGTGATTTATGAATGGTGAAACAATTGAATAAAGTAATGGAATGTAATGTTATGAAGTATGTTATGATTACAATATATAAGTAAATTATTGAAAAGAAATATGGCCTAAGAAGCTATGTTGAAAGATGAGATTCTGAAAGTATAATATGACATGTAATATGTATATGGATGTGGACATTGTGAGTATTATTTTATGAATGTTCTAATAAGTTATGGAATTGTGGTTTATGTTAATGATATATGTATATATGTATATAATTATGAGATTAGTAGAAACATATAAAAAGTGTAATTGAAATGGGGAAAACATGAAAAGAAAATAATGATACATGAATTTAATATATGAGTATGATTTTCTATATGGTATGTTTATAATATTTATTTGTACTACTAAGCTTTAAAGCTTAGCACGATTGTGTAAATCGCGCAGGTGAGTAGGTGGTTGATCTAAAGTCAAATCATTATGCCAAGTGAAGGGTAAGAGTATTTTGAGACCAACTAGAAGGTTGTGCATACATGTACAATTTAATTATGTTGTATTTTGATAAAAATGTATTCATATGTATAAATGAATGTTGGTAAAAACAAGATCATTATATATATGTAATATAATCAAAAGTATAATGAGTTTGTAAATGTTCTTTAAAATAAAATGTATTATGATTTGGAACTAGAGTGAAGGTTTTTAATCTGAAATGAAAAGTGACATTCTTATTATTTATATACGTACTGCATGTATACAAGGTACATGTATAGTACTTATATAGAGTATGGGGGTGTTACACTAAAGCAGATTAATACCACTCCACTCATCCATTATTAGAAACCCAAGTTGGTATGAACAAGACAACTCTATTAGAGCTAGAACCCAAAAAAAATAAAAAAAAAACCAAAAAACATCACATTTCACATTTTTCAGCTGAACTCGGCTTACGACTCGGTCTTTTCACCTATCCAGCGATTCATAGGCATGCCGCCAAACCCAGAACTCTGAAAATTGAATAACATATTAAGCACACAATTATTTCATTTATCTCTTTATCAATTTCTTTCTCAATTCATTTCTCATTTCATATTCCATAATCAAATAGGCAACCATGCCTCAATTATTTCATTTGCACTATCATAGCCAACAACAATGGCTTCACATTTCATCATATCTCAATTCACATTAAAACAATTCATCATTAAAGTAATCATCATGACCAATTACATTGCACATACATTTTGAATGATCATCATATATTTCACATTATGCAATTCATAGCATTAATCAAATGTATCAACAATATAATAGATTACTTAACACATTTACAACCAAATGTGTTAAGTCCCAATGTCATGTAAATGTATGCAATAATGTAGGGTTTGTACTTACCTCCAAAAGCAACTCACACACAACACTAAACTCCTCTTCCAAGAATCCTTCAACACTTGGATTATGGCAACTCAACTTTCTTCAAAATCTAAACCAAAGGTAATCATACACACTCACTTAGAGATACACATAAGATAATAAGACTAAGGACTAACTAGGGCAAACTGTACACATGACACGCTCAACAACATGGGCGTGTCCCTGACCGTGCCCTAAACTCACAACACAGAAGCTTTGACACGCTCAGAACCACGGGCATGTCACTGAACGTGTAATACATTCTGTCTCACAGAAACATTGACACGTCCAACAACACGGGCGTGTTCATGGCCGTGTCAATCCACCAACATCTCAGTAGCTATGACACGCTCAGTGACATGGGCATGTTACTGCTCATGTCACCCATCCAGAAAATAGAACCATTGACACGCCCAAAGACCTGGCCGTGCTCATGGGTGTGTCAGGCCAAAAATACAGATTTCGGCAACATCAACACTACATCCAACAAACCACTTTCTTCCACCATTATCCACTTCAAACAAACTTAACTAAACACACCCAAAAACCATAATAACTTTCAAAAACACCAAAACAATACAAAAAATACATCAAACACAAATCATAATCATCACCACAAACCCAAAACACAACCACAACACTTTCTCTTCCAACAAACTTACTCTTTCCTTCAATCCAACCCCAAAATCCAAAATCAATTGAACCAAACACTCTTAAACACACCACAATCAAACAAACACATCATACTATCAAATATCAACAAACAAACTCAATCACAACTCAAAATAAAACAAGAGAATCAAGAGGAAACTTACCGAAGTTGATGAAATTTCTCAAATTTCCAACTTGATCTCTTGAAACTTCCTTCAATTTTGAGCTTGGAAATCAAAAACTCTCTCTAGCTCTCTTGATTTGAATGGCCGGCCATGAAGGGAAAAGAAAAGAAAATGAAGAAGAAAATGAAGCAAAGTCAAACACTCATACTCCACTTAAATCTCCACCAAGCATTTATATTAAAATAATATAAATTATCTTCTTCCACTCACTTATTTTCCCATTTTCCATTAATTAATTAAAATCATTAAATCATCATCTTTTGAGTTCCACATTTGACTTGTATACATTGTATATATCACTATATATACAACATATACACTCTCTCTTCACTTCTTTTCCCTTTCCGTAAAACATATACACTTAATCCAAATACAACAATAATTATACCAAACTTTTAGGGCATACTTTGGGATATTACATAATTACTTTAATGTGAATTGAAATATGAGGAGATGTGATGCCATTGTGATTGGCTATAATGATTCAAATGAAATAAATGGGGCATGTTAGCCTAGATGATGATGAATGGCCAATGCAATTGGTTATGTACACTCTATTGATGAGTTGTGAATCCATTGTTATTGGCTATAGTGATGCAAATGAGATAATTGAGGCATGGTTGCCTAAATGATGATAAGAAAATGAGAATGAAATTGATAATGAAATAATGAATGAATTGTGTGTCGAATGTGTTATTCCATTTTCAGAGTTTTATTGTTGGTGGCATGCCTAATGGTAACAATCTCTTGAAGCTAGGTTGGGCTTGATCCTTGAAGCCAAGTTGGGTTGAAGTTTAGCATGCTTAACTCCCCTTGAAGCTTGGTTGGGTCTAGTCCTTGAAGCCTAGTTGAGATGTTACAACCCTTGAAGCTAGGTTGGGTTTGGTTCTTGAAGCCAAGTTGGGTTGATATTTAGCATGCTTTATTCCCCTTGAAGCTTGGTTGAACCTAATCCTTGAAGCCTAGTTGGGATAATGATAATGATAATTGTGATAATTAAACCAAAAAATTAACTCTGAAAGTTGAATGGCATATTAGTGTCTTTTGGGCCCATACTTGTCCTTGTTTCAAAGTGATTTATGAATGGTGAAACAATTGAATAAAGTAATGGAATGTAATGTTATGAAGTATGTTATGATTACAATATATAAGTAAATTATTGAAAAGAAATATGGCCTAAGAAGCTATGTTGAAAGATGAGATTCTGAAAGTATAATATGACATGTAATATGTATATGGATGTGGACATTGTGAGTATTATTTTATGAATGTTCTAATAAGTTATGGAATTGTGGTTTATGTTAATGATATATGTATATATGTATATAATTATGAGATTAGTAGAAACATATAAAAAGTGTAATTGAAATGGGGAAAACATGAAAAGAAAATAATGATACATGAATTTAATATATGAGTATGATTTTCTATATGGTATGTTTATAATATTTATTTGTACTACTAAGCTTTAAAGCTTAGCGCAGTTGTGTAAATCGCGCAGGTGAGTAGGTGGTTGATCTGAAGTCAAATCATTATGCCACGTGAAGGGTAAGAGTATTTTGAGACCAACTAGAAGGTTGTGCATACATGTACAATTTAATTATGTTGTATTTTGATAAAAATGTATTCATATGTATAAATGAATGTTGGTAAAAACAAGATCATTATATATATGTAATATAATCAAAAGTATAATGAGTTTGTAAATGTTCTTTAAAATAAAATGTATTATGATTTGGAACTAGAGTGAAGGTCTTTAATCTAAAATGAAAAGTGACATTCTTATACTTTATATACGTACTGCATGTATACAAGTTACATGTATAGTACTTATATAGAGTATGGGGGTGTTACACTGAAGCAGATTAATACCACTCCACTCATCCATTATTAGAAACCCAGGTTGGTGTTAGTGTATTTGCCCTAGGCCATTGATTTGGACCTTAATGTTATTCATTTTGTTATTAATAAAGAAGTTTTTATTATCATTGTTATGTTTGCATGTTATATATAATAATGATTATATCCCTGGTTTATTATTGTTATGGAGATAATAATAAATATAACTAGTGTAATATTGATTTGATAATCATAAGATGATTATAGGTATGAAGATACAAATCAATATTATGGATACATGTTAGAGAACAGTGTATTGGATAGACCCACATAGATATCACTTCATGGTTTAATGTCATAAGTGTATCTCATAATAGTTTTCATTTAATCCTTTGACTTGAGATTGTCATAGTTTCCAACATAAGGAATATTATGTTTTGACATGATCAAACGTTATCTGTAACTAGATAATTATAAAGGTTATGCTTGAACATGGTATAAATTATGTAGAGGAAAATGAACAATCAAGATGGAATTTGTCCCTCTCTATGAGAGAGATATCTTCTGGGCCCCTCGATAAGTATAACTGAGAAATGCATGGCTGTGCTCAAATAAGTTGATATAAGATCAATCTTATTTGTTTATCAGTTAACTTGGAGATCGAGTAATCATAAGTTTGGACAATATAAGTATGACATTTACTATGACTTATGTTCAAACTAGATATCGTGTGACAAAGGGATTAATGCATGTACTATATCAGGTTTTCATTTATAATGATTCTCATGATTAATTGGGTAGTCGTAATGTCTTGCTAGAGGCCAATTATGATTTGTGCATTTCAATAGAGATTGAAATACACTACCAGTTAATATGAGCCTATCGGGTCACACACATAGAACGTAGGCTGTACTTAAATAATAATAATTATATTTTTATTATTGTTGTTAGTATTATTATTATTATTAGATATTAATAATAATATTGTTATAATAATTATTATTAGATAATAATTATTAAAAATGTGGGTCCATATAGGATATGGACAGTTAGGGTTTTGACAAGGAAAGTCTTTTAAACGGTTTTAAAAGGGCTAGAGGGATGATGATCTGATCATTATTCGTTTTGAAAGAAAACGGAAGAAGAGAAAAACCTAAAAACCCTAGTTTCATTTTTGAAAAAGGTTCAGCCACTGCCGTTGGTGAGCTAGCACTCAGACCGGCGTACGTTCGTGTGGACTTCGCTAGAGGGTGTTCGTCTTCAGAAGGCAGCATCTGTTAATCGATTTGAAGCTACACAAAAGGTTTGTTTCGAATCTCTTTTATCGAACTAAATGGATCACATGGATCCTGGGAATAAATCGAAAGATAATTTTTGTTTTCCGCTGCGGCAAAAAGGGTTGCAGATTCTTCTCGATTTACTAACAGTGGTATCAGAGCCCCTTGTTGATTCCATTTAATTCGAAATATGCCATGTTGATGTGTTGATGTAACACCCCCACATCCGAAGCACACACACTACAACCACAACAATGTAGCATAAGTGCACCAAACATAGGGATGCTACGATTTTTCTCAACATTCAAAACATTGTAATAGATACAACACTTTAATCATTATACATTATAGAAAAGTAGATCATTTACTTTTAAAATAAAACACATTAGATATATATATATATACATACATATAGTTATTACACAGCGGAAGATATAAGATATTTATAAGAAACATTTGAATACATAATTACCATTATACATATATTTACATTATAAACAAAACTTTACAAAATACAAAAGAATTATACATGATTGGCAATTCTCCTTTGATCTTTAAGTTCCCAAAATCAACTCTTCAATGTCTACTCTCACTCGGTCTCGAAGAGCTCTCGGGTTCGTTTCTAACAGTTCTATCACCTGCGCGATTAAACACTATCGCGCTAAGCCAAGGGCTTAGTAAGATAAATCATGCTAATGTTATGACTTAGTGCAATGCAATGTACTTTCTCAATCCATAATATATATGTAACATCATATATGCAAAACTAACAATATACTTCCACATTACATATCACATCTCAATATCTTATCATATACCTCATGAATATTCATTTAATCATCAACACAAAGCAAATACAAGCATCATTCATGACTCACATTAACCATAGACAAGCATGGGCCCAAGACACACTAATATGCCATTCAATTTTCAGAGTTAATGTTTTGGTTCTATCATCACATTTATCAATATCATATACCCAACTAGGCTTCAAGGATTAGGTTCAACCAAGCTTCAAGGGGAGCAAAGTATACTAAGCTTCAACCCAACTTGGCTTCAAGAACCAATCCAACCTAGCTTCAAGGGTGGTAACATCTCAATTAGGCTTCAAGGATTCAATCCAACCTAACTTCAAGAGATTGTTACACTTACTAGGCATGCCACCAACAACAAACTCTGAAAATAGAATAACACATTAGCCACACAATTCATTTATTATTCAATTATCATTTCCATTTCCAATTATCATCAACATTTAGGCAAACATGCCTTCTTTCTATCAATATCATCATCATAGCCAATAACAATGGCTTTGTATCACATTTCACTTTTCAATTCATATTATGCATATAACATCATTGATATCACATCTTTGATATAACATTACAATTACAATTCATAAAGCATCACATTATTCAAATACACAACCATTTACATCATATCCTTCATACCCTACATATGACATCATTGATAAACATATAACACACTATATGTCACAAGAGTTACAATATGCACACATAACATTACTCATATGCATTAACAATGCAATATCAATATAAGCAAATGTAGGTTAAATCTCCACATCATATGAGTGTATGCAATTATGTACTTTGTACTTACCTTAATCACACTTCACACAACTCCAAACACCTTCCTTCTTCCAAAGTTCTTTACTTCTCAACTTAGAACAAATCATCTTCAATCAAACCCTAATCTAAAGAATGATACAATCAATCAATTCCAATACCATTTAATCACTTAACAACCTTATCTAAGACCTTAAATCACACAATTACACTTCAACATCATTCAATATAGGCCACGGTCGTGGCCACCACAACCCCCACGGGCGTGGGATACAAACCACTACTGCCACCCTTGCTTCCATCCTCCACGGCCATGGCAACAAAAGCCTAACAATGGCCACGGCCATGGCCAACCAAGGCCACGGGCGTGGCATCAAAAATGCTACTGCCCCTTTCCGAAATTAGGTATTTTTCACTTCTAAAACCAACCAAATCAAAGATCAACAAGAATAATCAATCAAACATTACATAAACAACACTTACCAACTCAAAACCCTAACACAATCTCAACACATCCACTTCCAACAACAACACCTCTTAAACCTCTTCACTTAACATCAAAAATAACATTAGAAAACACATCACAAACACAATTAATCATCATCTCAACAAACCAAAATTCATTTCAAACTCCACTTCAAAAGAATAAAGGAAATCAAGAAAAGAGCTTACCAAATTTGTTGAATTTCACCAAGCTTCAAATTAATTCCTTGAATCTCCTCTCAATTTGAGTTTAAACCTTCAATTTACTCTTGCTCTCTCTCTTGTCTATGATGGCCGGCCACACACATGGAGAAGAAGACAAAGTGAAGACAAATCAACCACTTCTTCTTCTTTAAATCTCCACCATGCAATCCTACAAGGAAAATTACTAAAACACCCTCATGCACATCACTTAGCTTTTGTCTTATATATATCCATTTAAGTCATTTCACAAACCCATAAAAATATCTCTCTTCCATTGACTAAACACTTTGACCAATTTATATGTTATATATATCAACATATACACAACATATACATAAATCTCTAAACCCTAAATTCTTCTCAAAACACATATACTTTTCTTTTCTCATTTCTTTTTCTTATCACAACACACACATTCAATCCAATTATAATGACAACAACAACAACCACAATATAACCAAGACTTTTAGGCATATATGAGGATATTACAATTCTCCCCCTCTAAAAAGAAATTTCGTCCTCGAAATTACCTGATATTAACTCTGAAACAACTGAGGATATTGCTCACGCATAGTCTGCTCACTTTCCCAAGTTGCTTCTTCTTTTGCATGATTCTTCCAAAGAATCTTCACCAATGGTACTCTCTTGTTCCTCAATTCTTTCACTTCCCGTGCCAAGATAGCAACTGGTTCCTCTTCAAAAGTCAAGTCTGGGCTCACTTCAATAGATTCAAATGGCAACACATGAGATGGATCCGACCTGTACCTCCTCAACATAGATACATGGAACACATTATGAATACGATCCAACTCAGGTGGCAAAGCAAGTCTATACGCCACTGGCCCAACTCTTTCTAACACTTCATACGGTCCGATGAAACGAGGACTCAATTTCCCTTTCCGACCGAACCTCAAAATCTTCTTCCAAGGAGATACCTTCAAAAATACCTTATCCCCAACATCAAACTGAATGTCTCTCCTCTTCAGATCTGCATAAGACTTCTGTCGGTCTGAAGCTGTTTTCAATCTGCCTCGAATCAATTTTACTTTATCCTCAGTTTCTTGAATCAAATCAGGCCCAATCAACTTACCATCACCAAGCTCACTCCAACACAGAGGTGTCCTACACCGTCTGCCATACAATGCCTCGAATGGGGCCATTCTGATGCTGGACTGGTGACTGTTATTGTAAGCAAACTCCACAAGAGGTAAGAATCTATCCCAACTTCCAGTAAAATCGATGACACAACTTCTCAACATATCCTCAATGATCTGAATCACCCTCTCTGACTGACCATCCGTCTGTGGATGAAAAGCAGTGCTGAAATGCAGTTTAGAACCCAAAGCACCATGCAAACTCTTCCAAAATCTTGAAGTAAACCTGGGATCTCGGTCAGACACTAAAGAAGTTGGAACACCATGCAATCTCACAATCTCCTGGATGTACAGCTCAGCCAATCTCTCCAACGAGTAATCCATCCGAACCGGAAGGAAATGAGCTGTCTTCGTTAATCTATCCACAATCACCCATATGGCATCATGTTTCCTTTGTGTCAAAGGCAACCCAGACACAAAGTCCATTGTCACTCTTTCCCATTTCCATTCTGGCACTGACAACGGTTGAAGCAACCCAGTTGGAACTTGATGCTCTGCTTTAACTTTCTGACAAGTGAGACATTTTGATACAAACTCAGCAATGTCTCTCTTCAACCCAAACCACCAGTAATGCTGTCTCAAGTCATGATACATCTTGGTATTACCCGGATGCATAGCAAATAAAGACTGATGAGCTTCCTCTAAAATGATCCTCTTCAAATCAGCATCATCGGGTACACACAACCTGTTTTTAAACCATAAGCTCCCATCATTCCTCACAACAAAATCTTTACCTTTTCCACTCTGACAATCTAAAACAATCTTCTGAATCTTTTTATCAACCAACTGAGCCTCTTTGATCCGATCCAACAAAACAGGCTTCAATTGCAACTGTGCCAATAATGCACCATCATCACAAGGTACAAAACTGGCACGCAATGCTCTCAACTCAACAAGCAACGAGAGCGAGAAAACTGTTAAACCAGCTAAAGACTTCCGACTCAAGGCATCAGCAACAACATTTGCTTTACCTGGATGATAATCTATCAAGCAGTCGTAGTCTTTAATCAATTCTAACCATCTCCTCTGTCGAAGGTTAAGCTCTTTCTGGACACCCAAATACTTCAAACTCTTGTGATCAGTGTAGATAAAACATTTCTCCCCAAACAGATAATGGCGCCAAATCTTCAATGCAAACACAATGGCAGCCAATTCCAAATCATGGGTAGGATAGTTAAGCTCATGCGGTTTCAACTGACGAGATGCATAAGCTATAACTTTACCTTCCTGCATCAACACACATCCCAAACCTCTATGTGAAGCATCACTGTAGATCACATAAGGTTGGCCTTCTACCGGTAAAGTGAGAACAGGCGCTTGAGTCAACAACTCTCTCAACTGTTCAAAGCTAGCCTGACACTGATCCGTCCACACAAATCTCACTCCCTTACGAAGTAATCTGGTGAGTGGAGTAGCTATCACAGAAAACCCTTTCACAAACCGCCGGTAATAGCCCGCCAAACCCAGAAAACTTCTAATCTCTGTCACAGACTTGGGTGGACTCCAATTCAAAATGGCTTCAACTTTGCTCGGATCAACTCTAATGCCTTCTGCTGAAACAATATGTCCGAGAAAAGCTACCTGATCCAACCAGAACTCACACTTCGACAATTTGGCAAACAGTTGCTTCTCTCTCAAGGTCTGCAACACAATCCTCAGATGCATATCATGTTCCTCTTCATTCCTCGAATACACCAAAATATCATCAATGAAGACCACTACAAACTGATCCAAATAGGGCCTAAACACCCTATTCATCAAATCCATGAAAGCTGCAGGTGCATTCGTCAGACCAAAAGGCATAACTAAAAATTCATAATGCCCATACCTGGTCCGAAATGCAGTCTTTGGAACATCTTCAGCTCTGACTCTCAGCTGATGGTACCCCGATCTCAGATCAATCTTAGAGAATACTGACGCTCCCTTCAACTGATCAAAGAGATCATCGATTCTAGGCAAAGGATACTTATTCTTAATGGTCACCTTGTTCAATTGCCTATAATCGATACATAACCTCATCGTACCATCCTTCTTCTTCACAAATAGCACAGGAGCTCCCCAAGGAGAAACACTGGGGCGAATGAATCCTTTATCCAACAACTCCTGTAATTGCACTTTCAACTCCCTCAATTCTGCTGGTGCCATTCTATACGGAGTAATGGAGATAGGAGTGGTACCCGGCAACAGCTCAATACCGAACTCCACCTCTCTCTCAGGAGGCAATCCTGGCAACTCCTCTGGAAAAACATCAGGGAACTCTACAACTGTGGCAATGCTATCAATAGGAGAACCCTTCACTCTAGTATCTACCACATGAGCAAGATAGGCTTCACACCCCTTCCTAATCAACCTCCGGGCTATAACAGCTGAAACAAATAAAGAGGCTAACTGTTCCTGCTCATTAGATACTATCACCTCTCTACCATCACCGGTTCTCAAAGAAACAATTTTCTTTTTACAATCCACCACAGCTCCATGTCGAGATAGCCAATCCATGCCTAGGATCACATCATATTCCTTAAATGGCATCTCAATCAAATCCCCAAGGAACTCCTCACCCTGTACTCTCACTGCACTATCTCTATGCACTTTACTCACAACCACACTACGCCCTAACGGATTTGTCACCAAAACATCAAATCCTAGGGACTCAGCATGCATATCAGATACAGGTAACACAGATGCACTAATGTAAGAGTGTGTGGATCCAGGGTCAATCAATGCAAGTACTGCAGTATTAAATAAAGAAAAAGTACCAGCTATAACCGCCGATGCATCCGGCTGCCTCTGCATAACATACATCCTCTGGGAAGAACCAACCTCCTCTGGTCTAGCCTCCCTAGATGTAGCACCACCTCTAGAAATGAACCCCGGTCTACCTCCTCGGCTGGCACCTCTGGCTCCTCTCACACTAGCTCAAGAAGCGGCAGAATCAGCTGGCATCTGCCTTTGCCTCTCAGGGCAATCTTTCACAAAGTGGTCAGGTGACCCACACCTGAAACAAACCCCTGCAACACCAACCTTCCAACAAGGACCACCATGGGGCCTCCCACAATGGATGCAGATAGGTAAAGTGGATCTCTGAACCATAGGGGTTGGAGCACTTGCCACTGAAGCTGCAGGTCTGAATCTTGGTCTCTGAAACTGCACTGATCTACCTGCTGGTCTCTGGCTTCTAACACTCCGAGGAACAAAGCTTCCTCTACCCCTCTTCACTGAAGAAGACCCTGCCTCAAACTGGGGCCTTCTCACCCTAACCTCATCCTCTGAAGCAGCTGCAATCACTTGAGCTCGCTCCACACTTCGAGCTGCTTCCACTAGCTGGGAGAAATCGTGATATCGAGATCCAGCCACTAAGCACATGATCGAGGGCCTCAATCCCTCCTGAAATCGCCGGCATCTATCAATCTCATCAGCAATGATACCCCCAGCATACTGACTCAGTCTAATGAACTCAACTTCGTACTCAGTAACAGTCTTGTTATCTTGCTTCAGGCTTAAGAATTCCATCTTCTTCATATCCTTATACTCCCTAGGAGTATATTTCAACTCAAATTCCCTCAAGAAATCTGCATATGACAAAGTTGGTGGATCTTCCATGGAATGTGGCACAGTCTTCCACTAATCATAGGCATCCTTCTGTAGCAAAGATCTGGCATAGTCAAACTTTTCCTCAGGGGTGGCTTGCAACTGAATAAAGATCCTCTGAACTTTGTCAAGCCACTGTTCTGCCACAGCTGGATCAGTGGTACCAATAAAATCCTCAGCTCCATACTTCCTTAGCTTGTCATAGTGCCTCACTGGTACTGAAGGCTGAGGGGGTGGTGGCACTGGTTGTACTGGAGCTTGCCTGAAAGTCTCCATCATATGCACAAACCAAGCTGGTGGAATCTCATCACCTACTGGTCTACCCGACACCGAAGCAGGTGCCTCCTCAACACTATCAACCCTAACTCCCTCATCAGGAGCAACACTCTCCTCACTGCCCTCAACTGACTGTCTCAAATGAGGATCCATCAACACCTAACACTGCAAACACAACAGGACACACCTTATTAAAGATCAAAGATTGCCAATCCCAAACATGTATTTTATTTCAAAAACTCACTTTTTAATTCAAAATAGTCTTTTTATAACATATTACCTAGGTTGAGAATCTCAAACCTAGGCTCTGATACCAAAACAATTGTAACACCCCCACATCCGAAGCACACACACTACAACCACAACAATGTAGCATAAGTGCACCAAACATAGGGATGCTACGATTTTTCTCAACATTCAAAACATTGTAATAGATACAACACTTTAATCATTATACATTATAGAAAAGTAGATCATTTACTTTTAAAATAAAACACATTAGATATATATATATATATACATACATATAGTTATTACACAGCGGAAGATATAAGATATTTATAAGAAACATTTGAATACATAATTACCATTATACATATATTTACATTATAAACAAAACTTTACAAAATACAAAAGAATTATACATGATTGGCAATTCTCCTTTGATCTTTAAGTTCCCAAAATCAACTCTTCAATGTCTACTCTCACTCGGTCTCGAAGAGCTCTCGGGTTCGTTTCTAACAGTTCTATCACCTGCGCGATTAAACACTATCGCGCTAAGCCAAGGGCTTAGTAAGATAAATCATGCTAATGTTATGACTTAGTGCAATGCAATGTACTTTCTCAATCCATAATATATATGTAACATCATATATGCAAAACTAACAATATACTTCCACATTACATATCACATCTCAATATCTTATCATATACCTCATGAATATTCATTTAATCATCAACACAAAGCAAATACAAGCATCATTCATGACTCACATTAACCATAGACAAGCATGGGCCCAAGACACACTAATATGCCATTCAATTTTCAGAGTTAATGTTTTGGTTCTATCATCACATTTATCAATATCATATACCCAACTAGGCTTCAAGGATTAGGTTCAACCAAGCTTCAAGGGGAGCAAAGTATACTAAGCTTCAACCCAACTTGGCTTCAAGAACCAATCCAACCTAGCTTCAAGGGTGGTAACATCTCAATTAGGCTTCAAGGATTCAATCCAACCTAACTTCAAGAGATTGTTACACTTACTAGGCATGCCACCAACAACAAACTCTGAAAATAGAATAACACATTAGCCACACAATTCATTTATTATTCAATTATCATTTCCATTTCCAATTATCATCAACATTTAGGCAAACATGCCTTCTTTCTATCAATATCATCATCATAGCCAATAACAATGGCTTTGTATCACATTTCACTTTTCAATTCATATTATGCATATAACATCATTGATATCACATCTTTGATATAACATTACAATTACAATTCATAAAGCATCACATTATTCAAATACACAACCATTTACATCATATCCTTCATACCCTACATATGACATCATTGATAAACATATAACACACTATATGTCACAAGAGTTACAATATGCACACATAACATTACTCATATGCATTAACAATGCAATATCAATATAAGCAAATGTAGGTTAAATCTCCACATCATATGAGTGTATGCAATTATGTACTTTGTACTTACCTTAATCACACTTCACACAACTCCAAACACCTTCCTTCTTCCAAAGTTCTTTACTTCTCAACTTAGAACAAATCATCTTCAATCAAACCCTAATCTAAAGAATGATACAATCAATCAATTCCAATACCATTTAATCACTTAACAACCTTATCTAAGACCTTAAATCACACAATTACACTTCAACATCATTCAATATAGGCCACGGTCGTGGCCACCACAACCCCCACGGGCGTGGGATACAAACCACTACTGCCACCCTTGCTTCCATCCTCCACGGCCATGGCAACAAAAGCCTAACAATGGCCACGGCCATGGCCAACCAAGGCCACGGGCGTGGCATCAAAAATGCTACTGCCCCTTTCCGAAATTAGGTATTTTTCACTTCTAAAACCAACCAAATCAAAGATCAACAAGAATAATCAATCAAACATTACATAAACAACACTTACCAACTCAAAACCCTAACACAATCTCAACACATCCACTTCCAACAACAACACCTCTTAAACCTCTTCACTTAACATCAAAAATAACATTAGAAAACACATCACAAACACAATTAATCATCATCTCAACAAACCAAAATTCATTTCAAACTCCACTTCAAAAGAATAAAGGAAATCAAGAAAAGAGCTTACCAAATTTGTTGAATTTCACCAAGCTTCAACTTAATTCCTTGAATCTCCTCTCAATTTGAGTTTAAACCTTCAATTTACTCTTGCTCTCTCTCTTGTCTATGATGGCCGGCCACACACATGGAGAAGAAGACAAAGTGAAGACAAATCAACCACTTCTTCTTCTTTAAATCTCCACCATGCAATCCTACAAGGAAAATTACTAAAACACCCTCATGCACATCACTTAGCTTTTGTCTTATATATATCCATTTAAGTCATTTCACAAACCCATAAAAATATCTCTCTTCCATTGACTAAACACTTTGACCAATTTATATGTTATATATATCAACATATACACAACATATACATAAATCTCTAAACCCTAAATTCTTCTCAAAACACATATACTTTTCTTTTCTCATTTCTTTTTCTTATCACAACACACACATTCAATCCAATTATAATGACAACAACAACAACCACAATATAACCAAGACTTTTAGGCATATATGAGGATATTACAGTTGATGTGATCTATTGTTTTTCGAATGGCATGATTGGATTCGTTTTATCATTTGATGATGATTCGAATCTGTTATATGAGATATAACCTAAATTGCTGTTGATATATGATGTCAAAGATGACCAATTGTATAAGATACAATTCTGTGAAGTCGAATTAGGGTTGGTATACAATCTGTTATGGTTTCGAATTAGGGTTAATATGATTAATTCAATTCGTTTATTCATATTGAATGTATACATAGATTTCGATTTTGATTAATATGATTATTGAGTAAATCATTTTCTAAGGTTTCTTGTAATAGTTCTCTGTTAATATGATTAATAGATTGCTATTATATTCTGTTTAATATGATTGAAAGAATAACGGTTTTGACAGAAAATAATTAATTGGATTAATGATTATGTTTAGCTTCGAGGGGCGCTGCCCCTCGACCCCGCCTAGGAGCACTGCCCCTTCGGAACCCCGCCCGCTGACCGGTCAGCGGGACCGCCGTGTGCGCAGCGCCTTATAGTTTGTTCCAGTGACATTATGAATGTCAACTTATTTGGTTATTTTAAGATGTTTATATGAAATATGCTATGATTATTTGATGTCTTGGCATGGTGCATAGTATGGCTTTATGATCTATGTGATTGTTTATTCATATCTATGGATTATAAAAACGGCCAGCGTGTCGTTTATTTTTGTAGCTTTATTATTACTAGATTAGTATTTAGTTTTTATTATTAATGTAATAATGAAGAATCAAGCCTGGAGAAGAAGATGAAAAATTCCATGGAGATGAAGTTGCCTTTCAAGATATGAAGAAATGTACTATTGCAAATGTTGTAATAGATAGGTTTTCTTTTCACCTAGGATTGCCTATATGATCTTCATTTGGTCTCATGAAGATCATATCTAGTTTGGCCATACTATGTCACGTTTATTTTTATCGAATATGTATGAGATGTCATGTTTGATAGTTTATATATGCATATAGGATGTGATATATAAATGTTAATTTTAACATGTTTTCAAAATTAAATGGAATGAACCCTCACTATTAATTTAAGTTTTAATGCCATCCATATCTTAAACACTTATCAAGGCTAAGATCACCTAAATGTAGATTTTGCCAAAGCAAAGTACTTTAGGTTATCCTAGTAAGATATGATGAGTAATGGTGCTGCTCATGCGTTTAAAATTGGTTAGACTTAATTAGGCTATCAAAATGGTTTTGGGCCTAAGGCATTAGATGGGGTATAACATGCTATGACATATGATGTCATGATCCCATATTATCTAAGAGTTACATGTGATGTAATTGGTAAGGGGTTATCTACCATAATAACTTGATTTTAAGTGTCATGCCAAAGCTGACTTAATATTAAGTAAAAATTGGATCTTAGCCCACTAAAATGTCATTGTGATGATTGAAGGTTATATTTTAGTGGGATTTTAATTACTTATCACTTTTTATTAATTAAAATTTGCATATTTTGTAGATTGAAATGGCTACCAACAATAACTCCACTTTATCACTGCGATCCATCCTTGAGAAGGAAAAACTGAAAGAGAATGGGACTAATTTTGTTGATTGGTTTAGGAACCTGAGAATTGTTCTCAAACAAGAAAAGAAGTCCTATGTGCTTGATGAAGCTGTCCCTGAGCCACCTCCTGCTAATGCTTCTAATGCTGATAAGAACAAGCATAAGAAGCATATGGATGATTCCAATGACATTGGATGTCTTATGCTTGCTACTATGTGTCCAGAACTTCAGAAGGATCTGGAACACTTGGAGGCTTAGGAGATGAGTGTCCATCTCAAACAAGCTTTCCAACAGCAAGCTAGGCAGGATAGATTCGACACTGCTATTGCATTATTTGACTGCAAGATGTAAGAGGGCGAATCGGTTAGCGCTCATGTTTTGAAAATGAAGGGCTACATTGATCACCTTACCCGACTTGGATATCCCTTGAGTTTAGAACTCTCCATGGATTTGATCCTTCATTCTTTGCCCAGCAGTTTTTCACATTTTGTTATGAACTATAATATGAACAACATGGAAAAGTCCATTCCTGAGCTACATGGTATGCTCAAAACTACTGAAGGGAATATCAAAAAGCCCACTAAGGCTACCCATGTATTGAATGTCAATAAGGGTAAGCCTATGAAGAAGAAAGGCAAGGCAAAGGGTAAAGCAACAGTTGCTACAAAGCTTAAGGGACAGCCCAAGCCAAAAGAACCCAAGGCACCTGTTCCTAAGGAAGGAACATGTCACCATTGCAAGGAGCCTGGGCATTGGAAAAGAAATTGCCCACTTTATTTGGCTGAATTGAAGAAATCGAAGGGTAGTGCGACTACATCTTCAGGTATATATGTTATAGAAATTAACTTATCTGCTTCTACTTCATGGGTGTTGGATACTGCATGTGGTTCTCACATTTGTACAAATGTGCAGGGACTCAAAAGGAGTAGATCACTGAAAAGGGGCGAAGTTGACCTACGAGTTGGGAATAAAGCAAGAGTTGCTGCACTAGCTGTAGGATCTTATGAACTTCATATGCCTAATGGTTTTTTGTTAAATTTGAACAATTGCTATTATGTTCCTACTCTAAGTAGGAATCTTATTTCAGTTTCAATTTTGGATGATGAAGGTTTTTCATTTTTAATTAAAAATAAGAACTGTTCTATTTTTTATAAAGATGATTTGCTTTATGGTATTGCAAGATCTTTTAATGGCCTTTATGTCCTTGAATTAGATTATTCTAGGGAGAATCATATTTATAATATAAACTCTAAGAGAATTAAGCCAAATGACCTAAACCCTACATTTTTATGGCATTGTCGTCTTAGCCATATAAATGAGAAACGCATTTCTAAACTCCATCAAGATGGATTATTAGATTCATTTGATTTTGAATCATTTGATAAATGTGAATCTTGTTTACTTGGCAAAATGACAAAGAATCCTTTCATCGGACAAGGTGAAAGGGCTAATGACTTGCTAGGACTAGTACATACAGATGTATGTGGCCCGTTAAGCATTAGTGCCAGAGGAGGATATAATTACTTCATTACTTTTACTGATGATTTCAGTAGGTATGGCTATGTCTACCTAATGAAACATAAGCATGAGGCTTTTGAAATGTTCAAAACTTTTCAAAATGAAGGACAAAATCAACTTGGTAAAACTATTAAGGCACTTCGATCTGATCGAGGTGGTGAATTTTTGAGCCAAGAGTTTGACGAACATCTAAGAAATTATGGAATTGTTTCACAATTAATTCCTCTAGGAACTCCACAGTGGAATGGTGTTTCTGAAAGAAGAAATCAAACTTTATTAGATATGGTTCGATCTATGATGAGTCAAGCTGTAACACCCCCACATTCAGTACACACACACTACAACACCACAATATAGCATATGTGCACCGAACATAGGAGTGCTACGGCTTTTCATCAATATTCAAAACATTTTTATATAATACCATCATCTTTCTCAATATACATTATAGATATATAAATACATTTAAGTAGTACACAGCGGAAGTTATAAAATATTTACACATATGAAAACATTTAAGTACATATTTATCATTACATATATATTTACAATATAAACAAAATCTTTACAAAACATAAAAGAGTTATACATGATTGGCAAGTCTCTTCTGATCTTTAAGTTCCAAATCAACACTTCAACGTCTACTCTCACTCGGTCTCGAAGAACCCTCAGGTTCAACTCTATCAACTCTATCACCTGCGCGATTAAACACTATCGCGCTAAGCCAAGGGCTTAGTAAGATAAAACATGCTAATGGTATGCTTTAATGTAGTGCAATGCCACATATGTTATTGATAAGATCAACATCATAAATATAATGTTAACCACATAATTATGCATTTCACAAATCATAGTCATATGAGCATACCACATTTCAACATCTTTCCACATTCAACATTAATCAATCATACTCAATAAACAACGTCTCATTTCATTAATTCATAACATTATTTAGGACATTCATATAACCTTGACACCTATAGGCCCAACAAGTATTTAATACGATATTCAGAGTTCAGAGTTACTGCTTTGGTTCATAGTCACAATAATCACGCCCGTAGGCAATGTATATACATGTATCTCTATCCATGGATAGTGTAACAAACCCAGTCTCTTGGACCATCAACTCAACACATATGAGGAGATCCTCAACCCGGCAAGACTGTTACAAATCATATATCTCATCTTCACAATTTTCATAGTGTAACAGACCCAGTCTCTTGGACCATCAACTCAACACATATGAGGAGATCCTCAACCCGGCAAGACTGTTACCTTTCATCATTTCTTAGGCATGCCACCCAAATCCAGAACTCTGAAACTGAATAACATATTAAACAAACAATTCATTTATTATATAGTTACCATTTCCATTCTCAAATTCTCATCACATTTAGGCAAACATGCCTTCTTTCTTTCAATATCATCATCATAGCCCATCACAATGGCTTTACATTACATTTCACCTCTTATTTGAATCATCATAGCATCTTTGATATAACATTTCAATATACATTATTCATGAAACACATAACCATTCACAATGCATAACATAACATTGTTCAATCTCAACAATGCAATTAGAATAAAGAATAATTTATATAATTCATAGCTTTAAGATCTTCCATATGCATTTGTTTAGGTCAATCATGGTTTAAATGTGTTTAGGTTTAGGTTAAGGTACCAACTTACCTTAAAAGGACCAAAACAATGCAAATGGAACAAAGTATAAAAAAAACCCTAACCCACACATTTGAGGGACACGGGCAGCCACTTGAGGGACACGGCCAAGCTTATGGCCGTGTCACTCAACCCACTTGGACAGTAAGCAACACGGGCAAGGGACACGGCCAAGCTTGTGGCCGTGTCTCTCAACCAACAAATCACAGTAGCTAACACGGGCACTAGACACGGCCGTGTCTCTCACAAACCAATCCAACACGCCCAAATTCTCTTGGCTTGGCCGTGTCTCACTTTCCCTTTGGCCGTGTCACTTAAGAACAAAACCCTAATTTTTAGCCAAACTCTTCTAAATGCATTCTAACACCTTAATCACCACACAAACTCATTCAAATGAATGTAATCAAAGTCATTAACACTTATTTTGCATGTTTAACACAATATTCACATTAACCAAACATTAAATCATTCATCAATTCCAAACCCTAAACCAAACTTCACACTTGATCATTCACTTTCAACATCCACTTAAACTTACAATCTTTACAACCAAACCAACACCAAATCAATCTTTTAACTTACAATCAATTTTAACACTTGTAAACACATATCAAACACCCCAAATCATCACATCAACAAATCACAATTCACCTAAGACATAACTTAAAAATTAACAAAGGAAAACAAGAGATTTCTTACCTTAAATGAAGAAATTCCACAAATCTTCAACTTGATTCTTCAATTCTCCCTTCAATCTTGATTCTAGTATAAAGAACACTTCTCTTTCCCTTTGGTTTTTGGAGAGCCGGCCACTTTAAGAAAGAAAGAAGAAAATGCACAAGTCAAACACCTTTTCTTCTTTTAATCTCCACCATGCATTTCATTTCAAGCAATTACTCAAATACCCCTCATCATTTAACTTAGCTTTTGTCTCTTATAAGCCCAATTAAGTAATTGCACACTCAACACAAAAAATATCTCTTTTCCTTTGACTCTTCCTTTCACCCATTTATATGTTATATATATCACCATATATACAACATATAAACTTGTCTCTAAACCCTATTTCTTCCCAAAACACATATACATATACTTTCCTTTTCTCAATTTAAACCAACAACAACAACAACAATAACAATAACATAATCAAAACTTCTAGACCATAAATGAGGATATTACAATTCTCCCCCTCTAAAAAGAAATTTCGTCCTCGAAATTACCTGATATCAACTCTGAAACAGTTGAGGATATTGCTCTTGCATGATTTGTTCACTCTCCCAAGTCGCTTCTTCTTTTGCATGGTTCTTCCATAGAACTTTCACCAATGGCACACTCTTGTTCCTCAACTCTTTCACTTCCCGTGCCAGAATAGCAACTGGTTCCTCTTCAAAAGTCAAATCTGGGCTCACTTCGATAGATTCAATTGGCAACACATGAGATGGATCCGACCTGTACCTCCTCAACATGGAAACATGAAATACATTATGAATACGATCCAACTCAGATCGCAAAGCAAGTCGATACGCCACTGGCCCAATTCTTTCTAACACATCATACGGCCCAATGAAATGAGGACTCAATTTTCCTTTCCGACCGAACCTCAAAATCTTCTTCGAAGGAGATACTTTCAAAAACACCTTATCTCCAACATCAAACTGAATGTCTCTCCTTTTTAGATCTGCATAAGACTTCTGTCAGTCTGAAGCTGCTTTTAACCTGTCTCGAATCAACTTTACTTTTTCTTCAGTTTCTTGAATCAAATTAGGACCAACCAACTTATTATCTCCAAGCTCATTCCAACAAAGAGGTGCCCTACACCGTCTGCCATACAATGCTTCGAATGGTGCCATACCAATGCTAGATTGGTGACTGTTGTTGTATGCAAACTCCACAAGAGGTAAGAATCTATCCCAACTTCCAGTGAAATCAATGACACAGCTTCTCAACATGTCTTCAAGAATCTGTATCACTCTCTCTGACTGTCCATCTGTCTGTGGATGAAAAGCAGTGCTGAAGTGCAGTCGAGAACCCAAAGCACTATGCAAACTCTTCCAAAATCTTGAAGTAAACCTGGGATCTCGATCAGACACTAAAGAAGTTGGAACACCATGTAATTTCACAATCTCATGGATATACAGCTCAGCCAACCTCTCCAAAGAGTAATCCATCCGTACCGGAAGGAAATGAGCTGTCTTAGTCAATCTATCCACAATCACCCATATGGCATCATGTTTCCTTTGTGTCAATGGCAATCCAGACACAAAGTCCATTATCACTCTTTCCCACTTCCATTCTGGCACTGACAACGGTTGAAGCAACCCGGTTGGAACTTGATGCTCTGCTTTTACCTTCTGACAAGTGAGACATTTCGACACAAATTCAGCAATGTCTCTCTTCAACCCAATCCACCAATAATGCTGTCTCAAATCATGATACATCTTCGTATTACCCGGATGCATAGCAAACATTGACTGATGAGCTTCTTCCAAAATGACCATTTTCAAATCAGCATCATCGGGTACACTCAATCTGCTCTTGAACCAGAGACTCCCATCACTCTTCACAATAAAATCTCTACCCTTTCCACTTTGACAATCCGAAACAATCTTCTGTATCTTCTTATCAGCCAACTGAGCTTCTTTGATCTGATCTAACAAAACCGGCTTCAATTGCAACTGTGCCAATAATGCACCATCAACACAAGGTACAAAACTGGCATGCAATGCTCTCAACTCAACAAGCAACGAGAGCGAGTAAACTGTTAAACCAGCTAAAGACTTCCGACTCAAGGCATCAGTAACAACATTTGCTTTACCTGGATGATAGTCAATCAAACAGTCGTAGTCTTTAATCAATTCTAACCATCTCCTCTGACGAAGATTGAGTTCTTTCTGGACACCCAAATATTTCAAACTCTTGTGATCAGTGTAGATGAAACATTTCTCCCCAAACAGATAGTGGCGCCAAATCTTCAATGCAAACACAATGGCAGCCAATTCCAAATCATGGGTTGGATAGTTAAGCTCATGCGGTTTCAACTGTCTAGATGCATAAGCTATAACTTTCCCTTCCTGCATCAATACACACCCCAAACCTCTATGTGAAGCATCACTGTAGATCACATATGGTTTGCCTTCAACAGGTAAAGTAAGAATAGGCGCTTGAGTCAACATATCTCTCAACTGCTCAAAGCTATCCTGACACTGATCCGTCCACACAAATCTTACTCCCTTACGAAGCAATCTAGCGAGTGGAGTAGCTATCAAAGAAAATCCTTTCACAAACCGCCGGTAATAGCCTGCCAAACCCAGAAAACTTCTAATCTCTGTCACAGACTTAGGTGGACTCCAATTCAGAATAGCTTCAACTTTACTTGGATCAACTCTAATGCCTTCAGCTGAAACAATATGTCCGAGAAAAGCTACTTGATCCAACCAGAACTCACACTTCGACAATTTGGCAAATAACTGCTTCTCTCTCAAAATCTGCAATACAATCCGCAGATGCTTGTCATGTTCCTCTTCATTCCGCGAATACACCAGAATATCATCAATGAAGACCACTACAAACTGATCCAAATAGGGCCTAAACACCCTATTCATCAAATCCATAAAAGCTGCAGGTGCATTCGTCAGACCAAAAGGCATAACTAAAAACTCATAATGCCCATACCTGGTCCGAAAAGCGGTCTTCGGAACATCTTCAGCTCTGACCCTTAGCTGATGGTACCCTGATCTCAGATCAATTTTGGAGAACACTGACGCTCCCTTCAACTGATCAAAGAGATCATCAATTCTAGGCAAAGGATATTTATTCTTAATGGTCACCTTGTTCAATTGCCTATAATCGATGCATAATCTCATAGTACCATCCTTCTTCCTCACAAATAATACAGGAGCTCCCCAAGGAGAAACACTGTGGCGAATGAATCCTTTATCCAACAACTCTTATAATTGCACTTTCAACTCCCTCAATTCTGCTGGTGCCATTCTATAAGGAGTAATAGAGATAGGAGTGGTTCCAGGCAACAATTCAATACCGAACTCCACCTCTCTCTCAGGAGGCAACCCTGGCAACTCCTCTGGAAACACATCCGGAAACTCAGCAACTGTGGCAATGCTATCAATAGGGGAACCATTCACTCTAGTATCCACCACATGAGCAAGATAAGCTTCACACCCCTTTCTAATCAACCTCCTGGCTGCAACAGCAGAAACAAATAAGGAGGCTAGCTGTTCCTGCTCAATAGATACTATCACCTCTCTACCATCACCCGTTCTCAAAGAAACAGTTTTCTTTTTACAATCCACCACAGCTCCATGTCGAGATAGCCAATCCATACCTAAGATCACATCATATTCCTTAAATGGCATCTCAATCAAGTCTCCAAGGAACTCCTCACCTTGCACCCTCACTGCACTACCCCGGTGCACTTTACTAACAATCACACTATGCTCTAACGGATTTGTCACCAACACATCAAATCCTAGGGACTCAGCATGCACATCAAATACAGGCAAAACAGATGCACTAATATATGAATGCGTGGAACCCGGATCAATCAAAGCAAGTACTGAAGTATCAAATAAAGAAAAAATACCAGCTATGACTGCCGATGCATCTGGCTGCCTCTGCATAACATACATCCTCTGGGAAGATCCAACCTCCTCTGGTCTACCCTCCCTGGATGTAGCACCTCCTCTAGAACTGAACCCTGGTCTACCTCCTCTACTGGCACCTCTGCCTCCTCTGCCTCCCCTCACACTAGCTCGAGAAGCAGCAGAATCAACTGGCATCTGCTCCTGCCTCTCAGGACAGTCTCTCACAAAGTGGTCAGGTGATCCACACCTGAAGCATACCCCTGATCTACTATGCCTCCAACAAACGCCCCCATGTCTTCCACCACACTGGTTACACACAGGTAAGGTGGATCTCTGAACTCCAGGAGTAGGAGCACTCGCTACTGAAGCTGCAGGTCTAAATCTCTGCCTCTGGAACTGCACTGACCTACCAGCTAACCTCTGACTCCTACTAACTCTAGGAACAAAGCTTCCTTTACCTCTTTTAACAGAAGAAGACCCTGCCTCAAACTGGGGCCTCCTAACCCTAACCTCTTCCTCTGAAGCAGCTGCAATACCCTGAGCTCGCTCCACACTTCGAGCTGCTGCCACTAGCTGGGAGAAATCCTGATATCTGGATCCAGCCACTAAACACAAGATCGAGGGCCTCAATCCCTCCTCAAATCGCCGACATCTATCAATCTCATCAGCAATGATACCCCCAGCATACTGACTCAGTCGAATAAACTCAACCTCATATTCAGTAACAGTCTTGCTGTCTTGCTTCAAGCTTAAGAACTCCATTTTCTTCATGTCTTTATACTCCCTAGGAGTATATTTCAACTCAAATTCCCTCAGAAAATCGGCATATGACAAGGTTGGTGGATCTTCCATAGAATGTGGCACTGTCTTCCACCAGTCGTAGGCGTCCTTCTGTAGCAAAGATCTTGCATAATCAAACTTTTCCTCAGGGGTGGCTTGCAACTGAATAAAGATCCTCTGAACTTTGTCGAGCCACTGCTCGGCTACAGCGGGGTCAGTAGTACCAAGGAAATCCTCCGCTCCATACTTCCTCAGTTTGTCATAATGCCTCACAGAAACTAAGGGCTGAGGGGGTGGTGGCTGTGGTTGCACAGGTGTTTGTCTCATAACTTCCATCATATGTCTAAACCAGGCTGGCAGAACCTCCTCTCCAACTGGTCTACCCGACACCGAAGCAGGTGCCTCCTCAACACTATCAACCCTAGCTCCCTCATCAGGAGCAACGCTCTCCTCACTACCCTCAACCGACTGTCTCAAATGAGGATCCATTAACACCTAACACTTCAAGCACAAAAGGACACACCTTATTAAAGATCAGAGATTGCCAATCCCAAACATGTATTTTTATTCAAAACCAACTTTTTAAGTAAAAATATTCTTTTTGTTACATTTTACCTAGGTTGAGAATCTCAAACCTAGGCTCTGATACCAAAACAATTGTAACACCCCCACATTCAGTACACACACACTACAACACCACAATATAGCATATGTGCACCGAACATAGGAGTGCTACGGCTTTTCATCAATATTCAAAACATTTTTATATAATACCATCATCTTTCTCAATATACATTATAGATATATAAATACATTTAAGTAGTACACAGCGGAAGTTATAAAATATTTACACATATGAAAACATTTAAGTACATATTTATCATTACATATATTTTTACAATATAAACAAAATCTTTACAAAACATAAAAGAGTTATACATGATTGGCAAGTCTCTTCTGATCTTTAAGTTCCAAATCAACACTTCAACGTCTACTCTCACTCGGTCTCGAAGAACCCTCAGGTTCAACTCTATCAACTCTATCACCTGCGCGATTAAACACTATCGCCCTAAGCCAAGGGCTTAGTAAGATAAAACATGCTAATGCTATGCTTTAATGTAGTGCAATGCCACATATGTTATTGATAAGATCAACATCATAAATATAATGTTAACCACATAATTATGCATTTCACAAATCATAGTCATATGAGCATACCACATTTCAACATCTTTCCACATTCAACATTAATCAATCATACTCAATAAACAACATCTCATTTCATTAATTCATAACATTATTTAGGACATTCATATAACCTTGACACCTATGGGCCCAACAAGTATTTAATACGATATTCAGAGTTCAGAGTTACTGCTTTGGTTCATAGTCACAATAATCACGCCCGTAGTCAATGTATATACATGTATCTCTATCCATGGATAGTGTAATAGACCCAGTCTCTTGGACCATCAACTCAACACATATGAGGAGATCCTCAACCTGGCAAGACTGTTACAAATCATATATCTCATATTCACAATTTTCATAGTGTAACAGACCCAGTCTCTTGGACCATCAACTCAACACATATGAGGAGATCCTCAACCCGGCAAGACTGTTACCTTTCATCATTTCTTAGGCATGCCACCCAAATCCAGAACTCTGAAACTGAATAACATATTAAACAAACAATTCATTTATTATATAGTTACCATTTCCATTCTCAAATTCTCATCACATTTAGGCAAACATGCCTTCTTTCTTTCAATATCATCATCATAGCCCATCACAATGGCTTTACATTACATTTCACCTCTTATTTGAATCATCATAGCATCTTTGATATAACATTTCAATATACATTATTCATGAAACACATAACCATTCACAATGCATAACATAACATTGTTCAATCTCAACAATGCAATTAGAACAAAGAATAATTTATATAATTCATAGCTTTAAGATCTTCCATATGCATTTGTTTAGGTCAATCATGGTTTAAATGTGTTTAGGTTTAGGTTAAGGTACCAACTTACCTTAAAAGGACCAAAACAATGCAAATGGAACAAAGTATAAAAAAAACCCTAAACCACACATTTGAGGGACACGGGCAGCCACTTGAGGGACACGGCCAAGCTTATGGCCGTGTCACTAAACCCACTTGGACAGTAAGCAACACGGGCAAGGGACACGGCCAAGCTTGTGGCCGTGTCTCTCAACCAACAAATCACAGTAGCTAACACGGGCACTAGACACGGCCGTGTCTCTCACAAACCAATCCAACACGCCCAAATTCTCTTGGCTTGGCCGTGTCTCACTTTCCCTTTGGCCGTGTCACTTAAGAACAAAATCCTAATTTTTAGCCAAACTCTTCTAAATGCATTCTAACACCTTAAACACCACACAAACTCATTCAAATGAATGTAATCAAAGTCATTAACACTTATTTTGCATGTTTAACACAATATTCACATTAACCAAACATTAAATCATTCATCAATTCCAAACCCTAAACAAAACTTCACACTTGATCATTCACTTTCAACATCCACTTAAACTTACAATCTTTACAACCAAACCAACACCAAATCAATCTTTTAACTTACAATCAATTTTAACACTTGTAAACACATATCAAACACCCCAAATCATCACATCAACAAATCACAATTCACCTAAGACATAACTTAAAAATTAACAAAGGAAAACAAGAGATTTCTTACCTTAAATGAAGAAATTCCACAAATCTTCAACTTGATTCTTCAATTCTCCCTTCAATCTTGATTCTAGTATCAAGAACACTTCTCTTTCCCTTTGGTTTTTGGAGAGCCGGCCACTTTAAGAAAGAAAGAAGAAAATGCACAAGTCAAACACCTTTTCTTCTTTTAATCTCCACCATGCATTTCATTTCAAGCAATTACTCAAATACCCCTCATCATTTAACTTAGCTTTTGTCTCTTATAAGCCCAATTAAGTAATTGCACACTCAACACAAAAAATATCTCTTTTCCTTTGACTCTTCCTTTCACCCATTTATATGTTATATATATCACCATATATACAACATATAAACTTGTCTCTAAACCCTATTTCTTCCCAAAACACATATACATATACTTTCCTTTTCTCAATTTAAACCAACAACAACAACAACAATAACAATAACATAATCAAAACTTCTAGACCACAAATGAGGATATAGTAGCAGAAATGGTACTGGATGGTTCTCGCTGGCTCTCTTAAGTGGGAGGTCAGGGGTTCGATCTAGGGAGGCGACTCCTTAGGGAGCCAAATAAACAAATTCTTGCTGGGTGGGCCGCGAGGGCTGTGCAGTACTGTAGCGATCGCTTGCCTCCTGCGAACTCCGTGCCCAGGTGGTGAAAAGGCCGGGCCGTAAGCCACTAGTGGGCCGGGCAGCCGACCTGGTCGGGGAGGGTCGTTACACAAGCAGATCTTCCATTATCATTTTGGGGTTATGCCTTGGAGACAACTGCTTTTGTTTTAAACCGTGTACCATCTAAAGCAGTTGAAAAGACGCCATATGAGATATGGACTGGCAAAACACCAAGTTTGTCTTTTCTTAAGATTTGGGGTTGTGAAACTTATGTGAAAAGACCAGTCTCAGATAAGTTAGCTCCAAAATCTGCTAAATGTATCTTTGTGGGATATCCTAAGGAAACTAAAGGATATTATTTCTATATTCCATCTGAGAACAAAGTGTTTGTTGCTCGAAATGGAACCTTTTTGGAAAAGGAATTCATTTTTAAAAGAACTAGTGGGAGTACAGTTCAATTAGATGAATTTATAGAACCACAATAAGATATTAAACCGCCTGTAGAAACAATTTCAGAACCATAAGCCATTGTGGAAACTGAAAATGTTACACAAGTTCTTCGCAGATCTGATAGACCACATCATCAGCCTGAGAGATATGGATTTCTCATGACTGAAAGTCATGAAGTTTTGCTCATAGATCAAGATGAGCCAACTACCTATCTTGAAGCTGTGTCAGGTCCAGATTCAGAGAAATGGCTTGGAGCCATGAACTCTGAGATGCAGTCCATGTTTGACAACCAAGTTTGGGCCTTAATTGATCCTCCCGAATTTATTAAGACTATTGGTTGCAAATGGGTTTTCAAGAAGAAAATTGACATGGATGGAAATGCACAAACCTATAAAGCAAGGTTGGTTGCTAAAGGTTTCAAACAAACTCATGGTATAGACTATGATGAAACCTTTTCTCCAGTTGCTATGATTAAATCTATTAGGATTCTCCTTGCCATTGCTGCATACTATGATTATGTGATATGGCAAATGGATGTCAAAACCGCTTTCCTTAATGGAAATTTACTCGAGGATGTGTACATGACACAACCTGAGGGTTTTGTAAATCCTGAGAATTTTGGGAAGGTTTGCAAGTTTCAAAGGTCCATTTATGGATTGAAGCAAGCATCTCGAAGCTGGAATCTTTGTTTTGATTAAACAGTTAAGAACTTTGGTTTCATTCAAAATGAAGATGAACCATGTGTTTACAAGATGGTTTGTGGGAGTGCTATAGTGTTCTTAGTCCTATATGTAGATGACATATTGATCATTAGAAATGATGTCCCCACTTTACAAAAGGTTAAAGATTGGTTAGGGAATTCTTTTTCAATGAAGGACTTGGGTGAGGCTGCATATATCCTTGGTATAAGGATCTATAGAGATAGATCTAGAAGGATAATTGGCTTAAGTCAAAGTACATACATTGACAAAGTGTTGAAGAGGTTCAGCATGCAAGATTCCAAGAAGGGATTTTTGCCTATGTCACATGGTATTCATCTTAGCAAGAATCAATGTCCTAAGACATCTGATGAGCGAGATAGAATGAATAAGATCCCTTATGCTTCTGCTATTGGATCTATTATGTATGCCATGCTATGTACTAGACCTGATGTCTCATATTCTTTGAGTACAACAAGTAGATATCAAGCTGATCCTGGTGAGGGTCACTAGACAGCTGTTAAGAACATTCTTAAGTATTTAAGAAGAACTAAGGATGCTTTTTTGGTTTATGGAGGTTTGGAAGATGAGCTAGTTGTAAATGGTTACACAGATGCTAGTTTCCAAACTGATATAGATGATTACAAATCGCAGTCAGGTTTTGTATTCACATTGAATGGTGGAGCCATTACTTGGAAAAGTTCCAAGCAGAACATAGTAGCAGATTCTACAACAGAAGCTGAGTATATAGCAGCATCAGATGCAGCTAAGGAAGCAGTTTGGTTGAAGAAATTCATCACTGAGCTTGGAGTGGTGCCTAGCATTGCTAATCCTATGGCTATCTATTGTGACAACAATGGTGCCATAGCGCAAGCAAAAGAGCCAAGTCCCATCAGAAATCTAAGCATATACTCAGGCGATTTCACCTCATTCGAGACATCATTGATAGAGGTGATATCAAGATATGCAAAGTTGACACAAATGACAACATAGCAGATCCATTGACAAAGCCTCTCTCGCGGGTCAAGCATGATCAGCACACTAGGTCTATGGGCATGAGATATTTGTTGGACTAGGCCTAGTGCAAGTGGGAGACTGTTAGTGTATATGCCCTAGGCCATTGATTTGGACCTTAATGTTATTCATTTTGTTATTAATAAAGAAGTTTTCATTATCATTGTTATGTTTGCATGTTATATATAATAATGATTATATCCCTGGTTTATTATTGTTATGGAGATAATAATAAATATAACTAGTGTAATATTGATTTGATAATCATAAGATGATTATAGGTATGAAGATACAAATCAATATTATGGATACATGTTAAAGAACAGTGTATTGGATAGACCCACATAGATATCACTTCATGGTTTAATGTCATAAGTGTATCTCATAATAGTTTTCATTTAATCCTTTGACTTGAGATTGTCATAGTTTCCAACATAAGGAATATTATGTTTTGACATGATCAAACGTTATCTGTAACTAGATAATTATAAAGGTTATGCTTGAACATGGTATAAATTATGTAGAGGAAAATGAACAATCAAGATGGAATTTGTCCCTCTCTATGAGAGAGATATCTTCTGGGCCCCTCGATAAGTATAACTGAGAAATGCATGGTCGTGCTCAAATAAGTTGTTATAAGATCAATCTTATTTGTTTATCAGTTAACTTGGAGATCGAGTAATCATAAGTTTGGACAATATAAGTATGACATTTACTATGACTTATGTTCAAACTAGATATCGTGTGACAAAGGGATTAATGCATGTATTATTTCAGGTTTTCATTTATAATGATTCTCATGATTAATTGGGTAGTCGTAATGTCTTGCTAGAGGCCAATTATGATTTGTGCATTTCAATAGAGATTGAAATACACTACCAGTTAATATGAGCCTATCGGGTCACACACATAGAACGTAGGCTGTACTTAAATAATAATAATTATATTTTTATTATTGTTGTTAGTATTATTATTATTATTAGATATTAATAATAATATTGTTATAATAATTATTATTAGATAATAATTATTAAAAACCTGGGTCCATATAGGATATGGACAGTTAGGGTTTTGACAAGGAAAGTCTTTTAAACAGTTTTAAAAGGGCTAGAGGGATGATGATCTGATCATTATTCGTTTTGAAAGAAAACGGAAGAAGAGAAAAACCTAGAAACCCTAGTTTCGTTTTTTAAAAAGGTTCAGCCACTGTCGTTGGTGAGCTAGCACTCAGACCGGCGTACGTTCGTGTGGACTTCGCTAGAGGGTGTTCATCTTCAGAAGGCAGCATCTGTTAATTGATTTAAAGCTACACAAAAGGTTAGTTTCGAATCTCTTTTATCGAACTGAATGGATCACATGGATCCTGGGAATAAATCGAAAGTTAATTTTTATTTTCCACTGCTGCAAAAAGGGTTGCAGATTCTTCTCGATTTACTAACAGTGGTATCAAAGCCCCTTGTTGATTCCATTTAATTCGAAATATGCCATGTTGATGTGTTGATGTGATCTATTATTTTTCGAATGGCATGATTGGATTTGTTTTATCATTTGATGATGATTCGAATATGTTATATGAGATATAACCTAAATCGTTGTTGATATATGATGTCAAAGATGACCAATTGTATAAGATACAATTCTGTGAAGTCGAATTAGGGTTGGTATACAATCTGTTATGGTTTCAAATTAGGGTTAATATGATTAATTCAATTCGTTTATTCATATTGAATGTATACATAGATTTCGATTTTGATTAATATGATTATTGAGTAAATCGTTTTCTAAGGTTTCTTGTAATAGTTCTCTGTCAATATGATTAATAGATTGCTATTATATTCTGTTTAATATGATTGACAGAATAACGGTTTTGACATAAAATAATTAATTGGATTAATGATTCTGTTTAGCTTTGAGGGGCGCTGCCCCTTCGGAACCCCGCCCGCTGACCGGTCAGCAGGACCGCCGTGTGCGCAGCGTCTTATAGTTTGTTCCGGTGACATTATGATTGTCAACTTATTTGGTTATTTTAAGATGTTTATATGAAATATGCTATGATTATTTGATGTCTTGGCATGGTGCATAGTATGGCTTTATGATCTATGTGATTGTTTATTCATATCTATGGATTATAAAAACGGCCTGCGTGTCGTTTATTTTTGTAACTTTATTATTACTAGTTTAGTATTTAGTTTTTATTATTAATGTAATAATGAAGACTCAAGCCTGGAGAAGAAGATGAAAAATTCCATGGAGATGAAGTTGCCTTTCAAGATATGAAGAAATGTACTATTGCAAATGTTGTAATAGATAGGTTTTCTTTTCACCTAGGGTTGCCTATATGATCTTCATTTGGTCTCATGAAGATCATATCTAGTTTGGCCATACTATGTCACATTTATTTTTATCGAATATGTATGAGATGTCATGTTTGATAGTTTATATATGCATATAGGATGTGATATATAAATGTTAATTTTAACATGTTTTCAAAATTAAATGGAATGAACCCTCACTATTAATTTAAGTTTTAATGCCATCCATATCTTAAACACTTATCAAGGCTAAGATCACCTAAATGTAGATTTTGCCAAAGCAAAGTACTTTAGGTTATCCTAGTAAGATATGATGAGTAATGGTGCTGCTCATGGGTTTAAAATTGGTTAGACTTAATTAGGCTATCAAAATGGTTTTGGGCCTAAGGCATTAGATGGGGTATAACATGCTATGACATATGATGTCATGATCCCATATTATCTAAGAGTTACATGTGATGTAATTGGTAAGGGGTTATCTACCATAATAACTTGATTTTAAGTGGCATGCCAAAGCTGACTTAATATTAAGTAAAAATTGGATCTTAGCCCACTAAAATGTCATTGTGATGATTGAGGGTTATATTTTAGTGGGATTTTAATTACTTATCACCTTTTATTAATTAAAATTTGCATATTTTGTAGATTGAAATGGCTACCAACAATAACTCCACTTTATCACTGCGATCCATCCTTGAGAAGGAAAAACTGAAAAAGAATGGGACTAATTTTGTTAATTGGTTTAGGAACCTGAGAATTGTTCTCAAACAAGAAAAGAAGTCCTCTGTGCTTGATGAAGCTGTCCCTGAGCCACCTCCTGCTAATGCTTCTAATGCTGATAAGAACAAGCATAAGAAGCATATGGATGATTCCAATGACATTGGATGTCTTATGCTTGCTACTATGTGTCCAGAACTTCAGAAGGATCTGGAACACTTGGAGGCTTATAAGATGAGTGTCCATCTCAAACAAGCTTTCCAACAGCAAGATAGGCAGGATAGATTCGACACTGCTGTTGCATTATTTGACTGCAAGATGTCAAAGGGCGAATCGGTTAGCGCTCATGTTTTGAAAATGAAGGGCTACATTGATCACCTTACCCGACTTGGATATCCCTTGAGTTTAGAACTGTCCACGGATTTGATCCTTCATTCTTTGCCCAGCAGTTTTTCACATTTTGTTATGAACTATAATATGAACAACATGGAAAAGTCTATTCCTGAGCTACATGGTATGCTCAAAACTGCTGAAGGGAATATCAAAAAGCCCACTAAGGCTACCCATGTATTGAATGTCAATAAGGGTAAGCCTATGAAGAAGAAAGGCAAGGCAAAGGGTAAAGCAACAGTTGCTACAAAGCCTAAGGGACAGCCCAAGCCAAAAGAACCCAAGGCACCTGTTCCTAAGGAAGGAACTTGTCACCATTGCAAGGAGCCTGGGCATTGGAAAAGAAATTGCCCACTTTATTTGGCTGAATTGAAGAAATCGAAGGGTAGTGCGACTACATCTTCAGGTATATATGTTATAGAAATTAACTTATCTGCTTCTACTTCATGGGTATTGGATACTGCATGTGGTTCTCACATTTGTACAAATGTGCAGGGACTCAAAAGGAGTATGTAACACCCCGATACCCCATATAAATACTGTACATATACCAGGTACACATACAATATGTATATAGGGTATAAGAATGTCACTTTTCATCACCATTATAACTCTTTACTTTAATTTTTAAAACCATAATACATTTAAATCATATGAAAGTATTTACAAAATGGTTATTCTTATCATGGTAATACATAAATATAAGTTACATTGTTTCTTCCAAAGATTCATTTATACAAATGAATACATTCTTATGAAAATACAGTATAATTACATGCATGCACCACCATCTAGTTGGTCTCGAACTATACTTGTCCTCGTTGTGACATAGTAGCTTATCTCCAGCTTCATCACCTATATACCTGCACGATTAAGATAACCGCGCTAAGCTCGAAAGCTTAGTAGTACAAGTAACCATTAAAATATACAATATAAAGGAAACATACCTCATATGTTTAGTCTCATGTTTTAACATTTTCTTACTCTGTTTTTCCCTTTTTTAATGCATTCTTCATATAATCCTATTAACCTTATAGAGGATATACATATACACATATAACATAACCATCAAACATAATTCAATAAATTGATAGAACCTTCATACTATGATACTTACCAATTTCACCTCATACATATCATATATATCATTTTATACTTTATAATCGCATATTGCAAATAACTTCACAAACCATATCTCCTTTCAATAATTCATGTATGTTATATAATCATATCACTAACCACAATTCATCATTCACAACTCACATTTCCAACAAAGGCAACATAGATCCCATTACTCATTTATTTCAACTTGTATATACATCACATTAACAACAAAGACAGACTCGGGCCCAAAAGACACTAATATGTCATTCAAAGTTCAGAGTTAATGCTTTGGTTTTGTTATCACATTTATCAATATCATATACCCAACTAGGCTTCAAGGATTAAGTTCAACCAAGCTTCAAGGGGAGCAAAGCATGCTAAGCTTCTACCCAACTTGGCTTCAAGAATTAACCCAACCTAGCTTCAAGGGTGGTAACATCTCAATTAGGCTTCAAGGATTCAATCCAACCTAACTTCAAGAGATTGTTACACTTATTAGGCATGCCACCAACAACAAAACTCTGAAAATGAATAACACATTAGCCACACAATTCATTTATTATTTCATTATCAATTTCATTCTCATTCTCATCATCATTTACATCATCATAGCCAACCACAATGGCATCATTGAGGCAAAACATGCCTCATTTATCTCATTCTCAATATCATAGCCAACCACAATGGCTTTATACATCATCACCTCTCAATTTACATTTCATATTCCATCACAATATCACATTTCATAGTTCACCACAATATCACATTATCACATTTCATAGTTCACCACAATATCACATTATCACATTTCATAGTTCATCACAATATCACATTATCACATTTCATAGTTCACCACAATATCACATTATCACATTTCATAGTTCACCACAATATCACATTATCACATTTCATAGTTCATCACAATATCACATTATCACATTTCATAGTTCATCTTTGATATTTATATACATAATCATTCATTACTCAAGTATGCACAATCAATTGCATTACCATATAAATTGGAATACACATCATACAAATCATATCCTCACATCTTTCACATTTCATAACATATATATATTGAATGCCTTCACATCTTATATGTATTAATGTATTATCATATCTCTTATCTTTTCATTGCATATACAATATTAATATTTATTTTAACAATATACTTATATGCAATCCAATAGGGTTTTGTACTTACCTCTAAAGAACTCACTCCCATATAACTTCTCTTCCATAGATCATTCAATACTTGGATTAGGGGCAATTCCATCTCTTAAAACCTAATCCAAAAGTAATCATACACACTCACTTAGAAATACACATGAGATAATACAAATAAGAATCAATTAGGGCAAACTCAACACATGACACGCTCATCAACACGGGCGTGTTCCTGATCGTGCCCTAACTCCACAACACAGAAACATTGACACGCTCATAACCACGGGCATGTCACTGGGCGTGTAATACATTCTGTATCTCAAAAACATCAACACGTCCAATCAACAAGAGCATGCTCATGGCCGTGTCAATTCTCCAAACTCACAGTAGCTATGACACGCTCAATAACACGGGCGTGTTACTGGTCGTGTCAATTCTACTGCCACACAGAACTTATGACACGCTCAATAACATGGGCGTGTCACTGCTCGTGCTACCAACTCCAGAAAACAGAACCAACGACACGCCTAACAAACTGGCCGTGTCTTTGGGCGTGTCCGACTAAAAACCCAGATTCCGGTCAACACACAACAACATCCAACAATACCCATCTTTTTATCATTACTCACTTCAAACAATCTTCATCAAACACACCCAAAAACCATAACAAACTTACCAAAACATCAACAACACTCAAAACACACACCAATCATCATTATAAACATCATTCATATACCAATTTATCAAATCCCCAAATTTCATTAAACTCAACCCTTATTCAACAATTCATCATCATCTTCACAAATAATCATATTATCATCATCCAATTACCAAATCAACACATATATATACTTAAATCTTTCAATATCATCATCATCACACATCAACCATACCAAACCCAACTCAAACAATGAAAATCAATTTAAAGAAATAAATACTTACTTGAATCCTTTATCAAATCTTCATCTCTATCATCAAATCTCTTGAATTCCTTAAGAAATTTGGTAAGAAAATCTCATCTCTCTCTCTCTCTCTCTCTCTCTCTCTCTCGGCCAAGAAGAACGAAGAAGACGAAGAAGGAGTAGAAGGAAGAAGAAGTTTCTACTTCTTTCCTTTGTCCTTATCCATATATATATATATAATAATAATAATAATAATAATAACAATAACAATAACAATAGTAATAATAATAATAATACTTTAAATCTCCACCACATATTCTTTCTTTGATTTTCTTCTTCTCTTTTCTTTTTGTCTTTATTATTATTATTATTATTTAGTTATACAAATATATATACAACTCACTTATCCTTCACCATTATATATATCCCATGTATATGTGATGTATATGTATATGTCTTACATATATTATCCTTATATTTCACATATACACATATACATTAAATCCAAATACAACAACAATAACTCCAAAACTCTTAGGGTCTATTCCGGGATATTACAATTCTCTCCCCCTAAAAAAAATTTCGTCCTCGAAATTACTCAGTACAATAACATTCCATTCTTACCAATACACCATTATAAATTTTCATCAAATCACATAGTTTGCACTCTCCCCCTTAGAGTCAATTATATTATTCAATTCCACAACTTGTCACGATAAAAATCTTTATACCTTAATACATTCTCATCCAATATTCAAAATAACTCATTATACTCTCAAATACCTTATCTATATGCAAAAATTCAATCATCCTTTAACATACTTATGTTACATTCCATTATTACATTCAAAATATTTTATCACTTCATCTCTTTATAACTATTCTCTTAACTTTAACTTTCAAGATCATAAACTTATATCTTAATATTAATTATCCCATCATTACAATCATCCTTACAAACAAACATTTATCAAACCTTCATTGATAATAATATTCTTATTTCTCATACACTTCATTCCTTCTCTAGTATTTTCTCACTTAACATCAATATTAATACAATGCTTTTGAACTTACTTTACAGGAAATCAACTTCTTCCCTTTTCTCATCATTAAAATTGATATAATTCAATTAATTCATGTCCGTTCATCTATCAAAATTTTACATTGTATACATCATTATTTATCTCTTATGCCTTTAGCACAACCATACATATTAAATCTCAATAATAATTCACAATTATAGCAAAATCCAGATCAATTGATTTATTCTCCACAATATCTTAACATCATAATCTTGTTTGATTCAAATCAATAGTTCACTTATCTAAATTTATCATGAATAACCATCCACTTTAATTTATCTTTCAATATACACATAGTTTATCTTTCATTATCTCAATACAATTCCACCAAATTTCATAATTATCTCATACCATGCTTATCATTCATAGTTTACTCACTCAAATTTTAAACCCATCCACTTATTCACCGTATACCATAAACATAATCAATATAGCTCTCAAACACATTCTGCAATCTTCTTTCATTATCATCTTCTCACTTATCATATCATTACTATATTAACAATAATTACCTTTTTCTCACATTACTCATAACTTAAAGTATTTCCACAATTCTCTTTCTGTCTTTTCTTTTCCAGAATTATAACCAAATTGCTAACACAAAAACCATAAAATGCACTTCATCAATCATAACCGTTAATCATGTTTCTAGAAACATAATTATCAATCTTACCAAAGTAGTATTACAGTTATACTTTCTTAGTCTCAATTCTGTGGATAACAAAGTTAATCGGCCAAATACCATAAATACACTATATGGCCATAGGAGATTAATGATCACATCTGAAACTTATAAATCAATACTGTTCCTCTATTATTTTATTTCCAACTTTCCAATTATACTACTAAGTTGCATCACAAATATTATATCTCCATTCTCCAAACTTTACTACATCCAAAATTAACATATGTCAACTCTATCTCAACACAATTTACTCTTAATTATTTGATCACCATTTGCATGTCTCATATACAACAATATTATCCTTAACCTCTCCTTCACACATCATTCAATCTTATACAGATCTTACATAAATTTCATTCTTTATACTTTCTTTTTCCCTTATAATTTCTTATTAAATTTATATACACATAACATTTCCTCACACAAATACTTTGGCTCATAACATTTATGATAGCCACATTCAGTTATTATCATAACAATATTACTGTCCACCATTTCCCAAATTAATCCTTATTTCCATAACCATTTCACTATCCAACATTTCTTAAGTTTATTCTTATTTTCATTTCATCACATACTCTTTACGTCAATCAAGGCCTAATCTCTCTTAGGTCCACTACTACATGCAATGTCATTTCCAATATACATCAAATATGCAATTATATAACACATCCATAGATCACATTCACAATGTGATTTACTTTCCACATTTCTTACATTTTACAATTACATTCATATCAAAAACTCATTCCACATTTTCTATACATGTATACACATAATCATACAATGATATTTAATTCCTCTTTTACATATTTTCAACACAATTTAACATTTTACTATTCCGTGAACAACATCATTTTTATCCCTTTTTGACATGACTTAAGTTGTTTATCAACCCAACACATATACATTATCACCATGATATTACTTCACAAAATCTTAGTCACGCTACTAAGGTGACATCTCTCTCACATATATTTTTAAATGCATTAGTATACCATCTATACATCCATTTGTTTATTCTTCAACACATAGATATATATATATATATTACTCACATATCTATACACATGTACATTACATCCACTCATATATACATTGGGCTCAATAATCTCTTTATACTCTCCAAGTCTAATTATGACAAATCTCAATTTCTTAAATCCACATTGATCCATCCCATTTCTTACTGTCAATATTATCCCATGACCTAGCTTTGCTCAGGTTTGTCAATGCAAGCATAATCATTCTCATACTATCAATCACATTATTCAATTTAATAGTACTCTCATATGCAGTAATATTCATTCCACAAGCTCATGGGTTTAACTTACATTAAGATTATCAATACTCAAATAGTCTTTACCCAAATTCCATTAACACTATAACTTCACAACTTACTACTTTACTTAAACTTCCATTCACTCATCTTATGTTCTTAATATCAACTTAAAAAAAACATCTTATATATACACATTACAAAACAACCTCAAAGTATATTCTTTTCACAAATATTAAAGCTCATTTCCAAAAATCTAATTATCACATCTTTCCACCATTAATATGAGCTTTAACAACACTCAAGCGTATCACATTTCTAACATTAAAATCACAATGTTTGCATTTAAAACAGCAATGCAACAACACCATTATATTTCCTTATTTAACCAACATCATCTCTTTTTCTTTTAAAAACTTTAACTTTACATATTCAAATCATAAATGGTCAAACTTTGTCTATACCCATCAACTCATTCAATATACCACCATACTCTCTTCATTTAAATAACATAACTTTCAATATTCACAATTCGACATTATTTCCTCTGTCTAGCAAACTCAACATAAACTTTCTTATAAAGAGGTTTAAAGTATAGAAGAAAGAGTACATACTCTTATCTTAATTTGATTTTCAACTCATTTCCAACTTTATTTTCCTTTCCATTTCTTTATTTTTCAATTCATATTATGTCATACATAATATTACTCATAAACATCAATATTACATTCCATGTTGCACATGACATAACATTTTTCATATGTCTCATCAACATGCATATTTCACATTACATTTCGTAATTCGTTTCTCATAAATAATTAGGCACTATGCCTCAATTATAATTCATTTCCAACATCATTGCCAACAATCATGGTTTCTTCTCACATCAACATAGTATACACATATATCATCAACTATATTAAACATCTCATGTAACACAAATATTTTACAAATCATATTATGCCACATCCGAGACCAACCTAGGTGTTAATGCATGTGCATGTATCAAAATTTTCATTCTTTTTATTTTCATTTATCATCAATTTTTTTAACTTTTCTTTGTAAATTTACTTAGGCCGAGAATCTCGAAACCTAAGCTCTGATACCAAAATAATTGTAACACCCCGACACCCCATATAAATACTGTACATATACCAGGTACACATACAATATGTATATAGAGTATAAGAATGTCACTTTTCATCACCATTATAACTCTTTACTTTAATTTTTAAAACCATAATACATTTAAATCATATGAAAGTATTTACAAAATGGTTATTCTTATCATGGTAATACATAAATATAAGTTACATTGTTTCTTCCAAAGATTCATTTATACAAATGAATACATTCTTATGAAAATACAGTATAATTACATGCATGCACCACCATCTAGTTGGTCTCGAACTATACTTGTCCTCGTTGTGACATAGTAGCTTATCTCCAGCTTCATCACCTATATACCTGCGCGATTAAGATAACCGCGCTAAGCTCGAAAGCTTAGTAGTACAAGTAACCATTAAAATATACAATATAAAGGAAACATACCTCATATGTTTAGTCTCATGTTTTAACATTTTCTTACTCTGTTTTCCCCTTTTTTAATGCATTCTTCATATAATCCTATTAACCTTATAGAGGATATACATATACACATATAACATAACCATCAAACATAATTCAATAAATTGATAGAATCTTCATATTATGATACTTACCAATTTCACCTCATACATATCATATATATCATTTTATACTTTATAATCGCATATTGCAAATAACTTCACAAACCATATCTCCTTTCAATAATTCATGTATGTTATATAATCATATCACTAACCACAATTCATCATTCACAACTCACATTTCCAACAAAGGCAACATAGATCCCATTACTCATTTATTTCAACTTGTATATACATCACATTAACAACAAAGACAGACTCGGGCCCAAAAGACACTAATATGTCATTCAAAGTTCAGAGTTAATGCTTTGGTTTTGTTATCACATTTATCAATATCATATACCCAACTAGGCTTCAAGGATTAAGTTCAACCAAGCTTCAAGGGGAGCAAAGCATGCTAAGCTTCTACCCAACTTGGCTTCAAGAATTAACCCAACCTAGCTTCAAGGGTGGTAACATCTCAATTAGGCTTCAAGGATTCAATCCAACCTAACTTCAAGAGATTGTTACACTTATTAGGCATGCCACCAACAACAAAACTCTGAAAATGAATAACACATTAGCCACACAATTCATTTATTATTTCATTATCAATTTCATTCTCATTCTCATCATCATTTACATCATCATAGCCAACCACAATGGCATCATTGAGGCAAAACATGCCTCATTTATCTCATTCTCAATATCATAGCCAACCACAATGGCTTTATACATCATCACCTCTCAATTTACATTTCATATTCCATCACAATATCACATTTCATAGTTCACCACAATATCACATTATCACATTTCATAGTTCACCACAATATCACATTATCACATTTCATAGTTCATCACAATATCACATTATCACATTTCATAGTTCACCACAATATCACATTATCACATTTCATAGTTCACCACAATATCACATTATCACATTTCATAGTTCATCACAATATCACATTATCACATTTCATAGTTCATCTTTGATATTTATATACATAATCATTCATTACTCAAGTATGCACAATCAATTGCATTACCATATAAATTGGAATACACATCATACAAATCATATCCTCACATCTTTCACATTTCATAACATATATATATTGAATGCCTTCACATCTTATATGTATTAATGTATTATCATATCTCTTATCTTTTCATTGCATATACAATATTAATATTTATTTTAACAATATACTTATATGCAATCCAATAGGGTTTTGTACTTACCTCTAAAGAACTCACTCCCATATAACTTCTCTTCCATAGATCTTTCAATACTTGGATTAGGGGCAATTCCATCTCTTAAAACCTAATCCAAAAGTAATCATACACACTCACTTAGAAATACACATGAGATAATACAAATAAGAATCAATTAGGGCAAACTCAACACATGACACGCTCATCAACACGGGCGTGTTCCTGATCGTGCCCTAACTCCACAACACAGAAACATTGACACGCTCATAACCACGGGCGTGTCACTGGGCGTGTAATACATTCTGTATCTCAAAAACATCAACACGTCCAATCAACAAGAGCGTGCTCATGGCCGTGTCAATTCTCCAAACTCACAGTAGCTTTGACACGCTCAATAACACGGGCATGTTACTGGTCGTGTCAATTCTACTGCCACACAGAACTTATGACACGCTCAATAACATGGGCGTGTCACTGCTCGTGCTACCAACTCCAGAAAACAGAACCAACGACACGCCTAACAAACTGGCCGTGTCTCTGGGCGTGTCCGACTAAAAACCCAGATTCCGGTCAACACACAACAACATCCAACAATACCCATCTTTTTATCATTACTCACTTCAAACAATCTTCATCAAACACACCCAAAAACCATAACAAACTTACCAAAACATCAACAACACTCAAAACACACACCAATCATCATTATAAACATCATTCATATACCAATTTATCAAATCCCCAAATTTCATTAAACTCAACCCTTATTCAACAATTCATCATCATCTTCACAAATAATCATATTATCATCATCCAATTACCAAATCAACACATATATATACTTAAATCTTTCAATATCATCATCATCACACATCAACCATACCAAACCCAACTCAAACAATGAAAATCAATTTAAAGAAATAAATACTTACTTGAATCCTTTATCAAATCTTCATCTCTATCATCAAATCTCTTGAATTCCTTAAGAAATTTGGTAAGAAAATCACATCTTTCTCTCTTTCTCTCTCTCTCTCTCTCTCTCTCTCTCTCTCTCTCTCTCGGCCAAGAAGAACGAAGAAGACGAAGAAGGAGTAGAAGGAAGAAGAAGTTTCTACTTCTTTCCTTTGTCCTTATCCATATATATATAATAATAATAATAATAATAATAACAATAACAATAACAATAGTAATAATAATAATAATACTTTAAATCTCCACCACATATTCTTTCTTTGATTTTCTTCTTCTCTTTTCTTTTTGTCTTTATTATTATTATTATTATTTAGTTATACAAATATATATACAACTCACTTATCCTTCACCATTATATATATCCCATGTATATGTGATGTATATGTATATGTCTTACATATATTATCCTTATATTTCACATATACACATATACATTAAATCCAAATACAACAACAATAACTCCAAAACTCTTAGGGTCTATTCCGGGATATTACAGAGTAGATCACTGAAAAGGGGCGAAGTTGACCTACGAGTTGGGAATAAAGCAAGAGTTGCTGCACTAGCTGTAGGATCTTATGAACTTCATATGCCTAATGGTTTTTTGTTAAATTTGAACAATTGCTATTATGTTCCTACTCTGAGTAGCAATCTTATTTCAGTTTCAGTTTTGGATGATGAAGGTTTTTCAATTTTAATTAAAAATAAGACCTGTTCTATTTTTTATAAAGATGATTTGCTTTATGGTATTGCAAGATCTTTTAATGGCCTTTATGTCCTTGACTTAGATGATTCTAGGGAGAATCATATTTATAATATAAACTCTAAGAGAATTAAGCCAAATGACCTAAACCCTACATTTTTATGGCATTGTCTTCTTAGCCATATAAATGAGAAACGCATTTCTAAACTCCATCAAGATGGATTATTAGATTCATTTGATTTTGAATCATTTGATAAATGTGAATCTTGTTTACTTGGCAAAATGACAAAGAATCCTTTCATCGGACAAGGTGAAAGGGCTGATGACTTGCTAGGACTAGTACATACAGATGTATGTGGCCCATTAAGCATTAGTGCCAGAGGAGGATATAATTACTTCATTACTTTTACTGATGATTTCAGTAGGTATGGCTATGTCTACCTAATGAAACCTAAGCATGAGGCTTTTGAAATGTTCAAAACTTTTCAAAATGAAGTACAAAATCAACTTGGTAAAACTATTAAGGCACTTCGATCTGATCGAGGTGGTGAATTTTTGAGCCAAGAGTTTGACGAACATCTAAGAAATTATGGAATTGTTTAACAATTAACTCCTCCAGGAACTCCACAGTGGAATGGTGTTTCCGAAAGAAGAAATAGAACTTTATTAGATATGGTTCGATCTATGATGAGTCAAGCAGATCTTCCATTATCGTTTTGGGGTTATGCCTTAGAGACAGCTGCTTTTGTTTTAAACCGTGTACCATCTAAAGCGGTTGAAAAGACGCCATATGAGATATGGACTGGCAAAACACCTAGTTTGTCTTTTCTTAAGATTTGGGGTTGTGAAACTTATGTGAAAAGACCAGTTTCAGATAAGTTAGCTCCAAAATCTGCTAAATGTATCTTTGTGGGATATCCTAAGGAAACTAAAGGATATTATTTCTATATTCCATCTGAGAACAAAGTGTTTGTTGCTCGAAATGGAACCTTTTTGGAAAAGGAATTCATTTCTAAAAGAACTAGTGGGAGTACAATTCAATTAGATGAATTCATAGAACCACAAGAAGATATTGAACCGCCTGTAGAAACAATTTCAGAACCACAAGCCATTGTGGAAACTGAAAATGTTACACAAGTTCTGCGCAGATCTGATAGACCACATCATCAGCCTGAGAGATATGGATTTCTCATGACTGAAAGTCATGAAGTTTTGCTCATAGATCAAGAGGAGCCAACTACCTATATTGAAGCTGTGTCAGGTCCAGATTCAGAGAAATGGCTTGGAGCCATGAACTCTGAGATGCAGTCCATGTTTGACAACCAAGTTTGGTCCTTAATTGATCCTCCCGAATGTATTAAGACTATTGGTTGCAAATGGGTTTTCAAGAAGAAAATTGACATGGATGGAAATGTACAAACCTATAAAGCAAGGTTGGTTGCTAAAGGTTTCAAACAAACTCATGGTATAAACTATGATGAAACCTTTTCTCCAGTTGCTATGATTATATCTATTAGGATTCTCCTTGCCATTGCTGCATACTATGATTATGTGATATGGCAAATGGATGTCAAAACCGCTTTCCTTAATGGAAATTTACTCGAGGATGTGTACATGACACAACCTGAGGGTTTTGTAAATCCTGAGAATTCTGGGAAGGTTTGCAAGCTTCAAAGGTCCATTTATGGATTGAAGCAAGCATCTCGAAGCTGGATTCTTTGTTTTGATGAAACAGTTAAGAACTTTGGTTTCATTCAAAATGAAGATGAACCATGTGTTTACAAGATGGTTAGTGGGAGTGCTATAGTGTTCTTAGTCCTATATGTAGATGATATATTGATCATTGGAAATGATGTCCCCACTTTACAAAAGGTTAAAGATTGGTTAGGGAATTCTTTTTCAATGAAGGACTTGGGTGAGGCTGCATATATCCTTGGTATAAGGATCTATAGAGATAGATCTAGAAGGATAATTGGCTTAAGTCAAAGTACATACATTGACAAAGTGTTGAAGAGGTTCAGCATGCAAGATTCCAAGAAGGGATTTTTGCCTATGTCACATGGTATTCATCTTAGAAAGAATCAATGTCCTAAGACATCTGATGAGCGAGATAGAATGAATAAGATCCCTTATGCTTCTGCTATTGGATCTATTATGTATGCCATGCTATGTACTAGACCTGATATCTCATATTCTTTGAGCACAACAAGTAGATATCAAGCTGATCCTGGTGAGGGTCACTAGACAGCTGTTAAGAACATTCTTAAGTATCTAAGAAGAAATAAGGATGCTTTTTTGGTTTATGGAGGTTTGGAAGATGAGCTAGTTGTAAATGGTTACACAGATGCTAGTTTCCAAACTGATATAGATGATTACAAATCGCAGTCAGGTTTTGTATTCACATTGAATGGTGGAGCCATTACTTGGAAAAGTTCCAAGCAGAACACAGTAGCAGATTCTACAACTGAAGTTGAGTATATAGCAGCATCAGATGCAGCTAAGGAAGCAGTTTGGTTTAAGAAATTCATCACTGAGCTTGGAGTGGTGCCTAGCATTGCTAATCGTATGGCTATCTATTGTGACAACAATGGTGCCATAGCGCAAGCAAAAGAGCTAAGGTCCCATCAGAAATCTAAGCATATACTCAGGCGATTTCACCTCATTCGAGACATCATTGATAGAGGTGATATCAAGATATGCAAAGTTGACACAAATGACAACATAGCAGATCCATTGACAAAGCCTCTCTCGCGGGTTAAGCATGATCAGCACACTAGGTCTATGGGCATGAGATATTTGTTAGACTAGGCCTAGTGCAAGTGGGAGACTGTTAGTGTATATGCCCTAGGCCATTGATTTGGACCTTAATGTTATTCATTTTGTTATTAATAAAGAAGTTTTTATTATCATTGTTATGTTTGCATGTTATATATAATAATGATTATATCCCTGGTTTATTATTGTTATGGAGATAATAATAAATATAACTAGTGTAATATTGATTTGAATATCATAAGATGATTATAGGTATGAAGATACAAATCAATATTATGGATACATGTTAGAGAACAGTGTATTGGATAGACCCACATAGATATGACTTCATGGTTTAATGTCATAAGTGTATCTCATAATAGTTTTCATTTAATCCTTTGACTTGAGATTGTCATAGTTTCCAACATAAGGAATATTATGTTTTGACATGATCAAACGTTATCTGTAATTAGATAATTATAAAGGTTATGCTTGAACATGGTATAAATTATGTAGAGGAAAATGAACAATCAAGATGGAATTTGTCCCTCTCTATGAGAGAGATATCTTCTGGGCCCCTCGATAAGTATAACTGAGAAATGCATGGCCGTGCTCAAATAAGTTGATATAAGATCAATCTTATTTGTTTATCGGTTAACTTGGAGATCGAGTAATCATAAGTTTGGACAATATAAGTATGACATTTACTATGACTTATGTTCAAACTAGATATCGTGTGACAAAGGGATTAATGCATGTATTATTTCAGGTTTTCATTTCTAATGATTCTCATGATTAATTGGGTAGTCGTAATGTCTTGCTAGAGGCCAATTATGATTTGTGCATTTCAATAGAGATTGAAATATACTACCAGTTAATATGAGCCTATCGGGTCACACACATAGAACGTAGGCTGTACTTAAATAATAATAATTATATTTTTATTATTGTTGTTAGTATTATTATTATTATTAGATATTAATAATAATATTGTTATAATAATTATTATTAGATAATAATTATTAAAAACGTGGGTCCATATAGGATATGGACAGTTAGGGTTTTGACAAGGAAAGTCTTTTAAACGGTTTTAAAAGGGCTAGAGGGATGATGATCTAATCATTATTCGTTTTGAAAGAAAATGGAAGAAGAGAAAAACCTAAAAACCCTAGTTTAGTTTTTGAAAAAGGTTCAGCCACTGCCGTTGGTGAGCTAGCACTCAGACCGGCGTACGTTCGTGTGGACTTCGCTAGAGGGTGTTCGTCTTCAGAAGGCAGCATCTGTTAATTGATTTGAAGCTACACAAAAGGTTAGTTTCGAATCTCTTTTATCGAACTGAATTGATCACATGTTTTATAAGGCTTTTTGAAAGAAATAGTACCAAGTTAAAAGTTTTGAAAGAAACAGAATTAAATTTTGGTTTTGTTGAAAAATATGTTAAATTAAAGTTTTAAGATTTTGAAGAAGTAAAAATAATAATTTTAAGCCTTTTTGGAAAATAAGGCAACGGATTAGTGTCTTTAAACTTTGAACAAAGGGAATTAAGGTTTTAGGGTTTTTGAATTAAAAGACATCATTTATTAGTTTATGCTACTGTGTAAAATATAAAGAAATTATAATTTCATACCTTATTTTGTAAGTTGCACCAAAATTGCTTCTAGGATGAACAAGCTCCAAAGACAAGCCTTTTTGCCTTTTGAATTCCTTAAATCGTGTTTCTGCTACTTTAAAAATCAATTGAATTCAAGCTTTTCCTTCACGAATTTGGATTTCCCTCCTACTGCCCATTTTTTTCCCTTTATTTGGTTGCCTTTTGTCCTTATTTATAGAGGTTTCATATGGTTTATTCCTAATTAATCACGGCAAGTAATATTGATAAGAAAAGAAAACCGAAACCTAATTGAATTAGGTTTCGAAAAATTTGCTTCAGAAAAATTGCTCTGCCGAAAAAAATTGCAGCAAGAAAAAATGCCCTGGCAAAAAAATCTGCCGCAGTCAACTGCGGCAGTGGGCGAGGAGCGGGCGTTGCCAGCAGGAATTTCCTGCGGGCAACCATTATCCTATGGGCAAAATGGCGTGTACCATTTCACTCGCATGAAAATCCTGCTTGCGAAATGGCCCACGGCCCTCGCCCGCAGCTGCCCCGCACTGATTTTTGGCGATGAATTTTTCATCACCGATTTTTATTTTTTTTTATTTTCATTTTTTTTATTTTTATTTGTTTATTTTTATCTTTTATTAATAAAATTAAATACTAAAGCAAAAAAATTATTTAATTAAGATAACAAAAATTATTTTGGACCAAAAAAATATATTAGGCAACACAAAAATTATTTTGGACTAAATAAAATATATTAGACCAGACCGGGCCAAAAATTAAGGGTCTACACAAACTCTCCTCCCTCTCCATGATATTCCTCTTCATCTCTATCCTCATTTTCCTCAAAAATCTCCCATACACCAACAGGGGATACATCAAAGTTGAAGAGCCCTATTTGAATAAACTGGGTATAAGATGCACCCGGTAGATAGAGAAATGTTTCAACATCATAACCGTGCCGAGCCAACCACCATGCATTCTCCGGCATTGATGTGATATTTAAAGTATATTCCAGGAAATGCATCAGGATCCTCCGCTGCTCTGGACCAAAAAACCACTCGTATACTCTCTCTTCAAGAAACCAGCCACTGGACACAACGCCGGCAATGACTCAGCGGGTATGTTGAAAAGGCAGTGCGGCATTCATGGAGGAAGTCCAGTTCGTCCACTCTTCTGTGTCCCACCAGGCCAAATTGACCTACAAAAAGACATATGATAAGTGAACTCTAATATAAAATTTAAAGTATACTAATGCTATTTTACCTAACCCTAGGTTAAGAAGCCCAAAACAAAGCGTTGGGTATGCATATGGTGAATGCCGAGAACTTCTACACGATCTGACAACCAAAATTTTAATCTCAGATGTCCGACTCTCTCTCAGGAAATACCAGGCACCCTCACAAGATTGTGCTCATATGCCTATGCCTACAACAATGATAAAAAATCAAATTCATGCAAGAATAAGAATGGAATTGACATTGGTGGAAGAAAAGTACCTCGACAACTGCCATAAAGCCAACAAAAGACTTCTTATTTCTTCAAATTTTGTCAAGACCATGGTAAAGATAGGCAAGACCAGCTTAACCCCAACTGTAAAATGGTACCACACTCATATCAGTAAGGGCCCTCAACATCGACAAATGGATGGAGGATTCGGTGCTGCCTAAAATGTTCGACCAGAGTAAATATAGTAAAAATCCTCAAGCATATTGTTTGGCTATTTCTCTATGAACCCATCCTTCATAGTTCATCCAATAACTCCGAATCGGCTCAATTTTTATCTTGAAAGGTCCTTTAAATAATGGATCCATACCAATTAACTGTTGGATTTCATCAAATGTCAGAATATCATTGGTAAGAGGGACTGGAAGGCCATAGTACCAAATACCAGTTATGGCTGTATAATCGACCAGGCCAATGGTCATTTCTCCTATAGGTAGGTGAAAAGTATGGGTCATGTCCATCCACCGTTCTGACAATGCTTGAACTACACTCCGGTCTATCGGACACTCCTCAGATGGTAATTGCAAGACAAAGCTTTCAAAATCGCAATCTCGAATAATCTGTCTTACCCGAGAAGGCGCTATATCATAACATTGTCGGGCTTGATAGGCACATCCTCCACCCCGGATAACGCAACGATCACGCTAACACAGAGCTAGGTAAGTTAACACAAGGTAAGTATATCATCATATCAATACCGCTGATTTTTAGGCTAAATTTATTTATGTTCTATTTTTTGGTCTATCTATTTGTTTGTTAAATTCTTAAATTTACTCATCTAATTAATTTGTTTTTCCTAAAATTCAAAATAAAAAGAAACAAAAAATAAAAAAAAAATAAAAAGAAAACAAACATAAAAATAAAAACAAAATAAATAAAGCACAAACAAAAAATAATAAGAAACAAAAAAATAAAAAAAAACAAAAAGAAACAAAAAATAAAAACAAGAGAAAAAACAAAATTAATTTGTTTTTCCTAAAATTCAAAATAAAAAGAAACAAAAAATAAAAAGAAATAAAAAATAAAAAGAAAACAAACATAAAAATAAAAACGAAATAAATAAAGCACAAACAAAAAATAATAAGAAACAAAAAAATAAAAAAAACAAAAAGAAACAAAAAAAAAACAAGAGAAAAAATAAAAAAAATGAAAAATAATCTACTGTTAAAATAATTACCTTGCTCTTTTGATGTGAACTGCGATGAAGCGGCATCCTGGCTAGTAGACTTATATTTCCATCTTCATGTCGCCGAATAAACTCCAATAACTCAACATTAGATCGAGTTCCTAATCTTGAAGCATGCATTTTCTCCTTAACTCTATGCTAAACTCTCTTAAATAAAGAAATGGCCTGCTATGAATGAAATGAAGAAATGAGCTAAAATGTTTATATAGATAAATAAAAAAGAAAAAAATAGCATTCTCGTGAAAAAAATAGTATTCTCGTGAAAAAAAAGAGAAAAAGTAAAATTTACTATTGATAAATAGTAAATGACTATTTATAAATAGTAAATGAATAGTGGTGAATAGTTCATAAATAGTAACTACATAGTAAATAAATAGGAAACTCAATTATTCAATTCAATCATGAAAATATTTGCGTGTATATAAATATTTTTGCACTTTTAAAATATTTTTACACGCAGGAGGTAAGAAGAAAATATGTGCATGGTAAAAATTATCTAAATTTTTTGCAAATTCCTTTAGTATCCTACTAACTATAATTATTTTTTGCAAACAATTAAATTTCACTTAGCTCGGGTCCAGAACCCAAATTTCCTCTTAAGTCTAAAACTTAGCTCAGGTCCAGAACCCAAATTACCCTTAGGTCCAGAACCTAAAATCTCTCTTCAGTCCAGAACATAGCTTGGGTCCAGAACCTAAATTACCCTTAGGTCCAGAACATAAAATCTCTCTTAAGTCCAGAACTTAGCTCGGGTCCAGAATCCAAATTACCCTTAGGTCTAGAACATAAAATCTCTCTTAAGTCCAGAACATAGCTCAGGTCCAGAACCCAAATTATTCTTAAGTCCAAAACTTAGCTTTGGTCCAGAACCCAAATTACCCTTACGTCCAGAACCTAAAATTACCCTTAAGTCCAGAACTTAGCTCGGATCCAGAACCCAAAGTATCCTTAAGTCCAGAACTTAGCTCGGGTCCAAAACCCAAATTACTCTTAGGTCTATAACTTAAAATTACCCTTAAGTCTAGAACTTAGCTCGGGTCTAAAACCCAAATTATCCTTAGGTCCAGAAACTAAAATTACCCTTAAGTCCAGAACTTAGCTCGGGTCTATAATCCAAATTATCCTTAAGTCTAGAACTTAGCTCAGGTCCAAAACTCAAATTACCCTTAGGTCTAGAACCTAAAATTACCCTTAAGTTCAGAACTTAGCTCGGGTCCAGAACCCAAATTATCCTTAAGTCCAAAACTTAGCTCGGGTCCATAACCTAAATTACCCTTAAGTCCAGAACTTAGCTCGGGCCTAGAATCTAAATTATTTTTTAGTCCAAAGAATCCGGCATGGCTCCAAACCCAATAAAAAATTACATTGCTTTTCACTCTCTTTTTTCGTAGTTTCAGATCGCTCAAACAGGGGGCAAACTGTAGACCCTTAATTTTTGACCTAGTCTTGTCAGATATTTTTTATAGAGTCCAAAATAATTTTTGTGGTATTTTAATTAAATAATATCTATTTTCATATTTATTATTTATTAAAAAAGTAATATTAGTAAAGTTAAAAAAATATAACAAAAAAATATATAATAAATAAATAAATAAATCGGCAACAAAAAATAGGCTATGAAATTTTCATCGCCGAAAGTGAATCAGCTTGGGCCAATTCACTGCAGGAATTGTAATATCCCAATGTGTGCCCTAGAAGTTTGGATATAATTGTTGTTTGTTTGAATTTTGTGTATATGTTATATTGATAAGAAAAGAATTTGAAAAGAGAATGTTTATGTATTGTTTAAAAAAAAAGTTATGTGTAGAGAGAAAGTGTATATGTTGGGTATATGGTTATATATATAACATATACATTAGTCAAAAGGGATGGTCAATGGAAGAAGATATTTTATGTGGGATATGTGCAATTACTTAAAAGGGCATTTGATTAAGAAGAAAACTAGAACAAATGAGAAGAGGGTATGTTAGTAATTGTGCTAGTAAATTGCTTGGTGGAGATTTAAAGAGGAAAAAGGAGTTGACTTGTGTTTATTTTCTTCTCTTCTCATGGGTGTGGCCAGCTATCCAACGGGAAAGGGAGCAAGAGAGGTGTTTGAACTTCTAAACTCAAATTGAAGGGAGAATCAAAGGATTGAATTAAAGATTTGTGTAATTTCTTCATTTAAGGTAAGTACTCTCTTGTTTTCCTTTATTAATTTTGAAGTTGTGTTTAAGATGAGTTATAATTGGTTAATATTATGATTTGGTGAGTTAGAGATGTATTTACAAGTGTTGAAATTGATTGTAAATTAAAAGATTGAATTGATGTTGGTTTTGTTGTGAAGATGATAAGTTAAGTGGATGTTGATAGTGAAAGATCAATATTGATGGTGATTTTAGGGTTTTGAATTGGTAGATGATTAAATGTGTTGTTAATGGGAATATTGTGTTAAACATGCAAAATAAGTGTTAATGACTTTGATTACATCCATTTGAATGAGTTTATATTGTGTATAATGTGTTTAAATGTAATCAAAAGAGAGTTGGCCATTTCTAGGGTTTGTATACATGAGAGACACGGCCAAACTAAGAAGAGACACGGCCAAGACTTAATATTTTTGGGAGACACGGCCAAGTCCAAGGGAATTTGGCCATGTTGGATGGATTTTGGAGAGACACGACCACTGGCTTGGCCATGTCCCTTGAGTGTGTCTGCCACTGCCTAATTTCTGTTGAGAGACACGGCCGTGTCCCTTGCCCGTGTCTGCCTCGGGTGATTTTGGTGTTGAGAGACACGGCCACAAGCTTGGCCGTGTCCCTTGAAGGTGTTTGCTACTATGATTTGTTCCTTACTTTTCTCACATTGTTGAATCCTTCCAAGGTCTTTTTGTATCCACACTTTAAATATACTTGAAACAAAGATGACCTAAATGAATGTGTATTGAGGATTCTAAATTTATGAACAAGATGAAACATATATGTGTATATATCCATGATGAAACATATTTAAGGTGTTTATGAATAATGTGTAATTGAGATGATATCCATGATGTTATGTGAATAATATGAGTTGAGATATAATGTGATATGAAGCCATTGTGATTGGCTATGATAACTCAAATGTGATGTGAAACCATTGTGATTGGCTATGATGATTCAATTGAAAGAAATAAGGCATGGGTGCCTAGATGATGATAAGAATTGAGAATGGAAATGATAATTAAATGATAATTGAATTGTGTGACTAATGTGTTATTCCATTTTCAGAGTTTGTTGTTGGTGGCATGCCTAATATGAGTAACAATCTCTTGAAGTTAGGTTGGCTAAGTCCTTGAAGCCTAATTGAGATGTTACAACCCTTGAAGCTAGGTTGGATTGGTTTTTGAAGCCAAGTTGGGTTGATGCTTAGCATGCTTTGCTCCCCTTGAAGCTTGGTTAAACCTAAATCCTTGAAGCCTAGTTGGGATTATGATAATGATAAATGTGATAACAAAACCAAAGCATTAACTCTAAAAATTGAATAGCATATTAGTGTGTCTTGGGCCCAATGCTTGTCTTTGGTTACATGTGATTCATTGTTGGTAAAATATTTGAATAATGAGATTCATGGAAGAACTTTGAAATGTGATATGATTATATGATTGTGTTTTGTGAAAGGTAAAGGTGTGATGTTAGTGTTCCAACTATAATGTTGTTTTATTATTAATGTGTATAGTATTGTATGGTATTAAAGCATAGCGTTAGCATATTTTGTACTACTAAGCCGTTGGCTTAGCGCAATAGTGTTGATCGCGCAGGTAATAGAGTTGAACCCGAGAGTTCCACGAGACCGAGTGAGAGTAGACCTTGAAGAGTTATTTTGGGACTTAAAGATCAGAGAAGAGCTGCCAATCATGTATAACTTCTTTATATTTTGTAAAGTATGATTTATAATGTGAATATATGTATAATTGTTAATATGGACTTAAATGTTTTCATATATGTAACTATTTTATAAATTCCACTGCGTATTAAGTAAAATATTTATATCCATTTTGTTGTTATATTACCAGTTAATTACTTATTTTCTAAAATGCATAATGATAAAGATTATGTTATCTTTTAAAATGATTTGATTGTTAAAGAAAACCGTAGCATCCCTATGTTCGGTGCACGTATATTACATTGTGGTGTTTGTAGTGTGCTTGTATCGGGTGTGGGGGTGTTACAGGAATTTCCTGTGGCCTTCCTTCGGTGAATTGGCACCCGGTCACAGCAATTCTCGGCCCTCGCTTGCAATTGCTGCACTCTAATAAACACTACTAGAACTACACTCGCAAGTATACGAGGCTGCTGTAGTATTATGGTGAACACCTCAAGGTCGTCTCACAAGGAAGCTAGAATAGCTAATTATTTATCAAATCATAAATAACAAATTATCAATAAAATTAAATTGCTAAACAACTAATTAAAACAGAACGAGTTGAATTTAAAACAATGAAAGTAAACTGAACAGATATGTTGATTCACTTAATAGAAAGGTCTAGGGTTTGCACTTCTCTACTAACTTATATGTAAGAACGGCTATTCCTCTCAACCAATTTAATTTCAAAGATCAGATTTCAAGCAACTTAATTTATTGAATCAATGAAATAAGCTCTCGCATTCAAACCTCTTTCAAATAATCTTGTTACAATTGAAATGATCTTTTTCTTAGGTTTATATTTCTAATTCACCTAAGTCCCTAATTGAATTGTTCCAACATTCGACTTCATTTCTCAATCCTTCATCTAATACCTCAAACACATAATTGGTGGCCAATCAATTATATATTAACATTAATCCATTCAATTAAGGTTAAAAGAAATAATTCAGTTAAGAGCAATAACCATTTCATACAATCATAGTAGATCCATACAAACCCTAGACTAGATCAAAATTAGTTCATAATGATGCTATCAAACAAATTCATCTCATTAAAATTCAAAGAAATTAATTTAGACATTAGAGAATTCATGAATACAATTCCAATGAAACTTAACAGATAGAGTTTGAGAACAAAACCAAATTACAAACTTCCTTTGGCTTCTGACGAATCTCTTGCTCAGATATTTGCTAAAAGAATAATGCAATGGCTAAAACTAATTTAATCTAGAGTGTTTGGATGAAAGTGCAATCAAAATTCCAAAAGAAAATGAAGAATAGCTCAAAAGTTTATGTTGGACGGTTGGAAAAATGTGTAACCCTTTCAAATACACTAATCTTCTTATTTATACAAAACCATTGCTTAAAATCGGCCTCTCCTTTCTTTCCTTAGCCCCATGGAGTGACACGGCCAAGCTTGTGGCCGTGTCATGTGACACGGCCAGTGGCTTGGCCGTGTCACCTGGGTATGTCAGCTTCTGTGCAATCTTTCTTCTTTGCTTCTGTAGAATTGAGTGTGACATGGCCAAGTTCCTGCCGTGTCACATGGGTGTGTCCGCTTCTGTGTAATCTTCCTTCTTTTCTCTTCTTTCTTGTCTAGATATGGGACACGGCCAAGCTTGTGGCCGTGTCATGTGACACGGCTAGTGGCTTGGCCGTGTCACCTGACAGTGTCAACTTCTGCCAGATTTTCCTTTCTTTCTTGGTTCCCTTGGTTTTGCCCTCTAGGTGAGACACGACCAGTGGCTTGGCCGTGTCTCTTGCCTGTGTCATGATCTGCCAAAAATTTGCTTGAGGTGACACGGCCAAGCTTGATTTGGCTTGGCCATGTCTTGCTGCTTCATGCTTTTCTTTCTTTGTTTTGATCATCCAAGGGAGTTTTTTGCACATTAACCTAAAACAAACACTCGAAACAAACTTTAAACAAGAATCAAATGAAACATTAACCAATAACACATAAACATCACACAAAAAACTAGTACAAAAATGACATAAACACTGGAATAAATTAAAACTACCAAAATTGATGAAATCACTAAATAAATAGATTAAAACTACCAAAACGCATGGAGAAAACAATAATCATCATAATAAATAAGTTACAATTCTATGACAAAAACTAATAAAACAGCAATTTTAACCGTAGCAGTTTTATCGCCAACGCAATTTTCCAACGCAATTTTTTCCGAAATCAAATTCTATTTGGTTTTGGTTTCTTTTCCTAAATGGTTTTAATTTCCTTAGACAATTAGAAGTAGGTTTATTATTTTTCCTATAAATACCACATTAAAACACAGAATTAAGGGATGGAAAATTAGTTTTATTGAAAAAATGAAACTTTGGACTTCTGACTTGGGGAGGAAAGAAGATACGGAAAACCCTAGCAAGCAAGAGACATTAGCAACAAGAAGCAATCATCAACCCATCAAAGGCAGTAACTCTACCTTTGTCATTGTTCATCCATAAGCAAATTATGGAGGAACCAACAAATGGAGGTTTGATTGCAAGTCTTTGATTTGATTATATTTACAATGTTATTGCCATATTTTCTTTTAAATACTTCGATAATTTATTTTAATGTTGAGTCAGTAACCTAAATTATTAAACTTAGTAATATGTTTTATAGATTAAATTATCCATTCATCCAGCAGCCTAAGTCTTTGATCAAAAAATCATAAACCCTAAATCATCCTTCTATTTCCAAAACTTCAAAAACCCTAAAACTGTTCTTCTATTTCCAAAACTTCAAAAACCCTAAAACTGTCCTCCTGTTTCCAAAACTTTAAAACCCTAAATTGTTTTTCTACGAAATATTTTCTTGATCATCAAACTCTAACTTTTTGTCCAAAATTTCCAAATGTCTTCTTAATTCTCTAAACCCTAATCTTCTTTACAGTTTCTAAAAACTTTAATCTTAATTATTTCTATAAAACTCTAAACTATTTTCTTAAACCCTAAGATTAAATTTATTTTCCAAAATATCAAAAACCCTAATCCAGTAAACCCTAGCTTTCGTAAACCCTAATTCTTAAAATATCAAAACTTTATGAAAACTTCATCAACACCTAAAGCCCTAATCCAGTAAACCTAAAACCCAATCTTTTAAAATTATAAGCCCTAATGTCTTAAGGTTCCAAAACCCTAATTTCATGATGTTTGCTTAAAACCCTAACTAAACCTACCTTTTTTAAGTCATAGTAACATTATCTTCATAAAAACATCCAAAACCTTAAATCTTTTTAACATCCAGTAGCTATGTTATTACTTTAAAATATTTCTCAACAAATTAAACTAGTATATGCAAAACCCTAGTTATTGAACATAAAACCCTAGAACCCTACTTAATGCATGAACCCCTAAAGTTAATATATTTATTGTTTTATTTAAATTGGACGAATGTTTATTATACATTTTGATTGATGTTTGATATATTATACATTTTGATGAATGTTTGATATCTTTGATGAATGATTTATTTATGATGAATGGTTATTTGATTTATTTATGATGAATGATTTATTTATGATGAATGGTTATTTGCTATTATTAATTTATAATTTATAAATAAAAGTAAATAGCCATTCATCATAAATAAATCATTCATCAAAGGTATTAAACATCAATAGAAAGTAAACATCCATCCATGATAAACTAAATAAATCAAGCATTGAACTTAAATGAATCATCAAAGTATTGAAAATAAATCAAGCATAATCACATATAAAATTGAACAAGGCAAATAAAGATTCAAATTAGGGCTACTGTTTCTATTTAAGAATCTTTATTTCATGTGTTTAGGGTTTTAGAATTTATGGGTTTAAGCTACTGTGATTTTTAATGGAATTGAAATGGAGCAAAGTTTTAGAATTTAAGAGGTTGATAAAATCCTTTAATTAACCAAATTAGTGTTTGAGAAGTGAAATCATGAAACTAGGGCTTGGACACTTTAAGATATTGATTTTATGATTATTAGCTACTTACTGTGTTGAATTTTAGGTTTATGAGGTTTTAAGGTTTAAAGGATTGGGGTTTAGAAAAATTAAGGTTTAAGGATTTAAAGGAGTTAGGATTTACTGTTTTGGGTTCTGGAGTTGAATTAGGGTTTTAGAATTTGTAGAATTAGGGTTTCGGAGAATACATTAGGTTTGTAGGATTTGAAAATCAATTGATAATTTTATGAAACTTTATGAAAATAAACCAAATGATTTAAGGTTTATAGAAACAAAAAAGATATTTTTTAGGGTTTTTGGAAAGAAACAGATTTAATTTATGATTTTGAAAATTTGGAAAACAAATTAGGGTTTTGAGATTTTGAAGAAACAAAAATAACAATTTTAAGCTTTTTGGAAAACAAAGCAATGAATTAAGGTTTTTAAACTTTAGAATATGGGAATTAAGGTTCTAGGGTTTTTGAATTAAAAGAAATAATTAGATGATTTAAGCTACTGTGAAGAATTTAGACAATTGATGCATACCTCCGTTTGTTGATTCCACCAAAAATTTCTTCTTGGATGAACAAAATCAATGACAAGCTTTGCTGTCTTTGATGGATTGAATTGTTATTTGCTCTCTTAAAAAAATCAGATTGATTGAAAGCCTTTCCTACTCAGTTTCGGTCTCAATTTGTCTCCCCAATTTATGTCCAATTTCCACCCCCCTTTTTTGTGTTGTTATTGTCCTTATTTATAGAAGATTTTTTGATTAATCTTAGTTATTCACGGAATATAACATTCATTAAGAAAAGGAAACCAAAACCTAATTGTATTAGGTTTCGAAAAAATTTGCGTCGAAAAATTTTGCTGGCGAAAAAAAACTACTGCTGAAAAATTGCGCTGGCGATAAAAAATTGCTGCAAAAAATTGGGCTGGCAAAAAGGCTGCCGCAATTGGCTGCGGCAGCGGGGGGTGAATTGGCCTGCGGGCCATTTCACCGTAAGTCGACCCTTTTTTTATTTTTTGTTTATTATTATTATTTTTATTAATTATTAAAGCAAATATTATTTAACTAAAATAACAAAAATTGTTTTGGACTAAAAAATATATTGGACAACACAAAATTTATTTTGGACTATTAAAATATATTGGACCAGACTGGGTAAAAATTTAAGGGTCTACAGTTTGCCCCCTGCTTGAATGATCTGAGACTTTAGTGAAAGAGAGTGAAAAGCAATAAGACATAATTTTTTAGATGGTTGAGGTTTTAGGTTCTGGACCTGAGAGATTTGGATACTCGATCCTAAACTAGACTTGGATACTCGATCCTAACTTGATTCAGATACTCGATCCTAACTGGATTCTGATAATCAATCCTAAACTGGATTTGGATACTCGATCCTAACTGGATTTGGATACTCGATCCAAAAATGGATTGGGATACTCGATCCTAACTGGATTGGGATACTCAATCCAAAACTTGATTTGGATACTCGATCCTAAATTGTATTGGGATACTCGTTCCTAACTGGACTTGGATACTCGATCCTAAAATGGATTTAGATACTCGATCCTAAATTGGATTGGGATACTCGATCCTAACTAGACTTGGATACTCGATCCTAAATTGTATTTGGATACTCGATCCTAAACTGGATTTGGATACTCGATCCTAAATTAGATTGGGATACTCGATCCTAAATTAGATTGGGATACTCGATCCTAAACTGGATTGGGATACTCAATCCTAACTGGACTTGGATACTTGATCCTAACTTGGATTTGGATACTCGATCCTAAACTGGGATTGGGATACTCAATCCTAACTGGGCTTGGATACTCGATCCTAAACTGGATTTGGATACTTGATCCTAAATTGGATTGGGATACTCGTTCCTAACTTGGATTGGGATACTCGATCATAACTGGGATTGGGATACTCAATCCTAACTGGACTTGGATACTCGATCCTAAACTGGATTTGAATACTCAATCCTAACTTGGATTGGGATACTCAATCCTAACTTGGATTGGGATACTTGATCCTAACTGGACTTGGATACTCAATTCTAAACTGGATTTGGATACTCGATCCTAAACTGCGTACTTTGACTCAAGATTTGAATTCAATTTGATTGACCTTTTATTAGTTGAGGATTTTGGCTTAACTAGTTGTTCCATTCTTTTGTTCTTCTTTTCGCAAAAATTCAGCTATTTTTAATTGGCCCTCATATCCTCTCCTTGCCCCCAACGTGGCAAAATACAAGTGAGTTTGAAAATATTTGGTATATAAGCTCAAAAAATTAAAAAGGAGAAACTTTGCCCCTGTGTAGGCTAAAACCAAAGATTTTTCCCATGCAAGCTTTGATTGATGTTTTTGTTGTCTAGTTCTTTGCACAAGTACACATTTCTTCCCCTTGCAAAATTACTGAAGCTTCCACAAGCGAATAGGCTTTTCATGCCCTCCTTGATTCAATATCTTCTTTTGATTCTTTACTTCGCAGGGTGTTTGCTGTTCTTTTTGATAAGGAATAGACAATATAAGACAAGAAAGTACGATGTGATATGCTCATGTATGCATGATATGCATGAATAATACTTACAGTTGTTCCATCGACTCACAGACCGAGGTGATCAGCGGAAGTGTTCTTGTTGGTTCCTTTTTGACGCTTGTTCAAGTCTTGCATTGGAATGATCGAAAGCTTTGTATTTGTGGCTTTTATCTTCAAGATGTTGAAAACATGAGTGGTTGAGACCCTAAGCAGAAGAGTCAGGGATGCATCCATGTCGGTTGGTAGTTTCTTCATAACTTTGCCAATAATCATTTCCTTTGCCCAATGTGTCCTTTGAAGATTCGATAGTTCAACATACTCCCCTTAGCTTGAAGGCTTTGTAAGACAAAAATATTTTTTTATATATTTTTTTATATTTTTTTTGAATTTTGATTTTGAAATCAAATGTTGGCTTTGCCAAATTAATGTCAACGTACCTTAGGATTTGATTTTCCAAACTAACATATCTATAAAATGATAGCCCTAGTTACCGTACTAAACTTGGGAATCATTTATATTTAAGCAAGAATTGTTGCACTTCAGATAGGCACCTACACATTACTTGGTCAAAGATCTCATTTAGTTTAAATATTATCTATCTCATATGCATGCTTATTCAAACTATCTCCACTAATAGACTCTACCTACCAAGAGAGATCAACAGGTCTTTGATAGGCTTGAAATGGGGTCTATAAGGGACACAGGTTTAACTGAAGGCCATTTTGAGATTGGAGCTAGTGTGACACAATGGACAAACCTTCACACTATAAATTTCTTGTTGGAACTTTAGACAGTTGGGAGCAATCTTTCTAGACTCCAAATTCCTTCTATCTTCTTGGCATTAATTTGAATCTCGATTGGGATAGTCTTTGCCCTTGCAAAAAGTTTGTTACCCATATTCGTTTCTTTTCTTCTTCTCCCTTTTCTTTCTTTTTATTCTTCTTACTCTTCCCTTTCTTTGAGCGTTATATCATTTTGTCCTTCTTCCTTGTAGGACCGTTAAAAAATTTCAAGAATTGAATAGTCTTTCTCCCTTTTCCTTTGATTTTGATTGAATCTTTGGTTGGGCTGGACCAATTCAAGTCAATCCATCCTTATAAATCAAATGGAAGCCTTTTGTTGTCTTAGGTAGAAGGGAACTCAGTTGGCTTTTCGAACAGCCTTTCTAGGTTTTATTTGATTTTTCTTTTTTTTTCTTTTCTTTTTCTTTTTTTCTTTTCTCTTTTTTTTTTCTTTTTCTTTTTCTTTTTTTCTTTTGTTTCTAGCTCTAAAAGAGTTGTCTTGTTTTCACTAACTTGGGCTTCCAATAATGGATGAGTGGAGTGACATAAATCTTCTTTAACAGGGATAAACCATTTGTTACTCCGATGTTGTCTTGATATATTAGAGATATTAGAAAAACTTCAACTACCCTTATGGTCTTAAAAACATCAACTACCCTTATGGTCTTGAGAACTTCAACTATCTTTATGGTCTTAAGAACTTCAACTATCCTCGTGATTTTGACTAATCATTGCTTTCTTTGATCTTCTTGCCTCTTCATCTTAGTGATCATAAGACTTGTCAAAAGTATCACAACAACTCAGGGTAGGTTGTTGAGGTTATATGCCAATGAAAAGAAAGCTAAAATTTTATGAAGGCTCAAAGGGACAACTAGGGATTGATATTTAATTGGTTGGATACTAGTTGTTGGCTAACCAAATAATGCCTAGATCATTTCTCCCTTAAATAAGTAGAGTTCAATTTCGCCTTGAAAGTTTGTCAAAGCATGTTCTAAGATTGACTAGGACCTAGACAAAGATAATTATGCAGGAGCCCTCTCTAAGTAAGCATACACAACTTAATGCAATAGAGTAATTCCCTTACCTAGTAAAGTCATTTAAGTCATGATGCCTAGACACATTAATTTATAAACATCAAGCTAAATTCCTCATCGGTTGAGCACCAAAATGAATAAAGACCAACAAATTTTTTGATAAAAGTAATTTATTCAAACAAACTTAAATTTGAAAAACACGATAGTTCCAATTAAATATTAAAGAAAGTAAAATTGAAAAGCAACATTCAAGCTAAGGAAAGCTTGTTGAGTTTAAGCTTCCTTCCCCTTCACATCTTCAACATCCTCATCTTGAAAAGAGGATAAGACAAAATCTTCTTCCAATCCTTTTCCCACCATGAAGGTTGCCGGTGGAGGTACTCTTCCAAATTTAGGCAAATGTTGTTCTTGGTATTGGGCTCATCCGGCTCGGGTAGCTTGCCACTATCAATCAAATCTTGGATCTCATGCCTTAGATGAGCACATTTATCTATCTCATGCCCTCGCATTTGATGAAATTGATAGAAGGCCTCGGCATTGAAATTTGGTGGCAGTGGATTATGTAGTAGTCGAGGAGCGAACGGTTGCAACAACCCTTTCTTTTGCAGCTTGCTAAAAACCCAAGATAGAGGTTTCCCCAATTCTGAGAATTGTCTTTTATTTCCTAGACCAGCCACATTAACATCAACTTCTTTTTGCGTTCTTTGATTATTAGGCTGATAATTCCCTTTCTCATTCCTTCTTATTGAAAAGCAATTTTTCTCCCTTTCCCACTCTTCAATTTGTAAACTAGCTTGGAGAAGATCTTTGAAATCCCTTATAAGGGTGTGAGACATCCTTTCACGGAGAGTAGGCAACACCCCTCTCACAATCATCCTTATTTGATTGGATTCATCGGGCCTCTTCTTGAGCAAAGCGACCTTGTTTCTCCATCTCTTAACATAGTCCACAAAATTCTCATTTGGCCTTTTCCTAATGGACTCCACTTCCATTAAGGTAACTTCCATGTCGACATTATACCCATATTGTTGGATGAAGGCTTTATAAAGCAGATCCCAACTCTTTTGTGTTCCATCATCTAAGGTATTGACCAATTTTGGACAACAGGATCCAATGAGAGCATGAAGTATCTTAAAGTTTGAGCCTTAGTAGCTCAAGCGGACTGCATAGCAGTGATATGCTGCTTCACATGGAGATGAGGATTTTTGGTTCCATCAAACTTCGCGAAAGATGGCATCTTGAACTTGTACGAGACTTCTTCATCTAGCTCAAATAATTTGTCAACTTTGGATATTTCCTCGGTTTTCAATTTCTTCTCAAATTTCTTTTCTAGATCAACAATCATCTTTTCAATATCAGAAGTTTTGGTCTTCTCCATAGTTGATCTTTCAACAATCTTAGGCTCTTTCTTCTTGTCTTGAGCATCTTGGTAGTATTGAGCCCAATCATCATCATCATCAATGATCACCTTTTCATCATCAAAAACCACTTCACCAACTTTGGTCTTCCTTTTGTCCTTTGGCTTCTTAGTGCTAGCAGATGCTTCGGCATGATTTTCTAAGATTGCAGTCAATTGGTTCTTCATGGTCTCAGCTAGGGTCTCCTTTATTTCTTCCATCTTGGCATTGAGGGCATCATCCACCATTCTTTGAATTTGTTCGGGATCCATTATTTTTGGTGAGCAAGTAATCGAGTCGTTGCTAGATACTTCATCTCCGGCGTAGGTCAGATTGTCGTAAGCTTTTGAACTGTCGTAATCCAGGGCTGTGAGGCAGAAAGGACTAATGATATGAGATGCAAATGTATGCATGTATGCATGTATGCATAAACAATAGACAAACAAGGATAATAGGACGTTCCTTCCAACCTTATAACATCCACACACGAACAGCGAGTATCTTTTCCTAGGTATATGGTTAACAAAATACCAACATGGGACATCTTGTTTTCGAATAATTCCCTCGGATGTTTCAAACAATAGTTATATTTTCGATAATGGAAATCATTTCATAATAATTCCCATTAATTAGGTTTTAATCCATTCAACCAACTATAGTAGCTTTTATGCTATATTGGATTAAAATGAAATTAAGAGGTTTATTATAAATAGATTTCTCACTTGAAAAAGTAACTAATGATTCATGCCAAAAAACAAGCCCATGATTAATTTATTCTTAGTATAAACTAGGCTCACAATTGATTTTTGGTATTTCGTAATTGACCTAAATATTTTTGCAAGCTCTTTGTAAGAAAAGATAATAATTTTGTTTCTAAGCCCATTATAAACAGTTTTTAGAAAAAACATATTTTGGGCTTAGTATTTGGGCCATGAGCAAAAGAATTTTTGATTTATTTTTAGAGAAGTCTTATGTCCAAAGACCATCTTAAAAAATTTTGAAAAATACTTTTGGTTTTTTGGATTTTAAAGAAAAATTTATTTTGAGCTTACAATATACCTAGGTCATATTAGAAAAAGAACAAACCAAATAAGCCATGATTTAAGCCAAGATAAATTAACCATAGTCAAACAACGTGCATTTGGGGTAAAAAAACTAAGTAACTAGGCCAATTACATAAGCTTTAATCTTTGGGTAAAAAGGCTTAGGTTCCCATAGCAAGTATATACCAAATGGTATGAGGCTATGAGTGGTTATGCCATGCTCGATCTCCATACCTTGATTGAAAGTATGGTATCCCTTACATAACATAACACGGGTAACACAGGCATCCTAACTCATGCACACAATGCAATCTAATATGATGCAATGGATAATATCATTATAAGAAAGAATAGAATAATTTAACGACCAATGGAATCAACTTCTCTTATCCCTAGTGGAGTCGCCACTGTGAGCAGGGATTTTCCCCCCACTTTCGGTGGAATGGTTCTTGCGACTTCGGCACTGTTTAGGCTCGGGGCCTTAGAGAACATGGACCTAAGTCAGGAGAAAATGGAGTCGCCACCCTGATAGGCCGGGAAAAAGAAAGGGGTGAATGACTCAATTCCTAAGGAATCCCCAACCCCCTAATGGGCTCGAAAAGTTGGGTACGAGTGGGGAAGGTGAGAAATGGCCCAGCACCCCCACAACGCCCGGTTCATTGGAACCGGCTTCCTTTACAGGTCTTAATATTATAAAATTCTTAAATATAATAATATTATCCATATTACACACAACAATTAAAAGAAAAGCATCATTATATTAAAATCAAAGTAATGTCCAAGCAAAATAAATAAATGGACACCCATCCGAGGATGGAAACATGTCCTTACATCCCAAGCGTAAATAGGACACCCACTGAAAGGTAGAAACCTGTCCTTTACATTGGTTCTAATATAGAAAAACAATTTAAATTACATGATATTTAACTAATGAGGTACCCACAAAGTGGAAACATACCTCTTACAACATTTGAAAATCTAAATAAATAGATAAATGTAAATAACCAGTCATCATAAATAAATCATTCATCAAAGGTATTAAACATCGATAGAAAGTAAACATCCATCCATGATAAACTAAATAAATCAAGCATTGAACTTAAATGAATCAATAAAGCATTGAAAATAAATCAAAGCATAATTAAATATAAAATTGAATAAGGCAAATAAAGATTCAAATTAGGGCTACTGCTTCTATTTAAGATTCTTTATTTCATGTGTTTAGGGTTTTAGAATTTATGGGTTTAAGCTACTGTGATTTTTAATGGAATTGAAATGCAGCAAAGTTTTAGACTTTAAGAGTTTGATAAAATCCTTTAATTAACCAAATTAGTGTTTGAGAAGTGAAATCATGAAACTAGGGTTTGGACACTTTAAGACATTGAGTTTATGATTATTAGCTACTTACTGTGTTGAATTTTAGGTTTATGAGGTTTTAAGTTTAAAGGATTGGGGTTTAGAAAAATTAAAGTTTAAGGTTTTAAAGGAGTTAGGATTTACTGTTTTGGGTTTTGGAGTTGAATTAGGGTTTTAGAATTTTTAGAATTAGGGTTTCGGAGAATACATTAGGTTTGTAGGATTTGAAAATCAATTGATACTTTTATGAAAACATTAGGTTTGTAGGATTCGAAAATCAATCGATAATTTTATAAAACTTTATGAAAATAAACCAAACGATTTAAGGTTTATAGAAACAAAAAAGATATTTTTTAGGGTTTTTGGAAAGAAACAGATTTAATTTATGATTTTGGAAATTTGGAAAACAAATTAGGGTTTTGAGATTTTAAGAAAAAAAAAATAACAATTTTAAGCTTTTTGGAAAAGAAAGCAACGAATTAAGGTTTTTAAACTTTAGAAAAGGGGAATTAAGGTTCTAGGGTTTTTGAATTAAAAGAAACAATTAGATAATTTAAGCTACTGTGAAGAATTTAGACAATTGATGCATACCTCTGTTTGTTGATTCTACCAAAAATTTCTTCTTGGATGAACAAAATCAAAGACAAGCTTTGCTGCCTTTGATGGATTGAATTGTTGTTCGCTCTCTAAAAAATACCAGATTGGTTCAAAGCCTTTCCTACTCAGTTTCGATCTCAATTTGTCTCCCCAATTTCTGTCCAATTTCCAGCCCCCCTTTTTTGTGTTGTTATTGTCCTTATTTATAGAAGATTTTTTGATTAATCTTAGTTATTTACGGGATATAACATTCATTAAGAAAAGGAAACCAAAACCTAATTGTATTAGGTTTCGAAAAAATTTGTGTCGAAAAATTTCGCTGGCAAAAAAAAACTGTTGTGGAAAATTGCGTTGGAAAAAATTTCTTAATTAAAAAAATGAAAAATTATTTTGGACTATTAAAATATATTAGACCGGTCTTGGTAAAAAATTAAGGGTCTACAGTGAGCATCATGTAATTTATTTTATTTTAAAGTTTTTAGACTAATGTAAAGGGCATGTTTCTACCTTTTGGTGGGTGTCCTATTTAGTTAAGACATGGACGATGTAAGGACATGTTTCCATCCTCGGATGGATGTCCATTTATTTGCTTTTTTTGGACATTACTTTGATTTTAATATAATGATGCTTTATTTTAATTGTTGCATGTAGTATGGATAATATTGTTATACTTAAGAATTTTATAATATTAAGACCTGCAAAGGAGGCTGGTTCCAATGAACCGGGCATTGTGGGGGTGCTGCGCCGTTTCTCACCTTCCCCACACATACCCAACTTTTTGAACCCATTAGGGGGTTGGGGATTTCTTAGGAATCGAGTCATCCACCCCTTTCTTTTTAAACCCATGTGGCGACTCCATTTTCTTCGGGCTTAGGCCTATGTTCTCTAAGGCCCTTAGCCTAAATAGTGCCGAAGTTGCAAGAACCATTCCACCGGGAGTGGGGGCGAAAATTCCCGCTCACAGTATCCCTGGCAATTCCTCTAGAAAAAACATCTGGGAATTTAGCAACTGTGGGTATACTATCTAGCTGGAAACCCACTACTCTGGTATCTACAACATGAGCAAGATAAGCATCACAGCCTTTCTGAATCATCCTCCTAGCTGTAACAGTTGAAACAAACATGGATAGAAGATGTTTCTGCTCACTAGATACCATAACACTTCTACCATCACAGGTTCTCAAGGTAACACACTTATTCTGACAGTCTACCATAGCACCATGCTTGGATAACCAATCCATGCCTAAAATTAAATCATACTCCTTGAAAGGCATCTCAATCAAATCACCAAGGAACTGTTCATTCTAAACCACAATCGAACTATTGCGATGCACCTTGCTAACTACAGCACTATGTCCTAAAGGATTTGTCATCAAAACATCAAATCCTAGGGACTCAAAATGTAATTCAGTCACGGGCAAGATAGATGCACTAATGTATGAATGAGTCGATCCCGGGTCTAATAATGCAAGAACTGAAGTACCAAATAAAGAAAATGTACCAGCAATGACAGCTAAAGCATCCGGCTGTCTGTGCATCACATAAACCTGCTGAGATGGTCCTGCTTCATCTGATCTACTACTTGTGGCTGAGGAACCTCCTCTCTAACCAGACCATGTCCGACCTCCTCTGCTAGCACCTCTGCCACCACAACCTCCTCTAACACTGGGTTGAGAAGCTGCAGAATTTGCCTGTCTATCCTCTGGTGGCTCTGGACAATCTCTAACAAAATGATCTGGTGACCCACATCTAAAACACACTCCTGAAGCACCTCTCCACCACCAAACACCTTCGTGTGCTCTACCTCAATGAACACATGTAGGTGGAGCAGACCTCTGAACCACTAGGGTCAGTGCACTAGCCACAGAAATTGTAAGTCTCAATCTCTGCCTCTGTTGCTGTATTGACCTACTAGACTGCCTTTGGCTCCTACTAAACCTTAGAAAATATCCTCCTCGGCCTCTCTTCATCAATAGTAGCTACTGCTAGACCCTGTACTCTCTCAACACTCGTGGCTGCTGCAACTAACTGGAAAAAATCCTGATATTGGGAGTCTGCTATAATACACATGATAGAGGGTCTCAACCCCTCCTCAAATCTCCGACACCGGTCTATCTCATCTAAAATAATCCCAATGGCATAATGACTCAACCGAATAAACTCGATCTCATACTCTATCACTATCCGGTTATCCTGTCTCAGATTCATAAACTTCATCTTCTTTGCATCTTTATATTTTCTCGAAGTCTACTTCTGCTTAAACTCTCGTAGGAAATCATCATAAGTCAAAGTTGGTGGATCATCCAAGGCATGTGGAACCATCTTCTGCCAGTCATATGCATCCCTCTGCAAAAGAGATCTAATATAATTAAATTTTTCTTCCGGAGTAGCCTGCATCTGAATAAACACTCTTTGAACCCTGTCTAGCCACTACTATGCTACAGCAGGGTTTGTAGTACCAATGAAGTCCTTAGCTCTGAACTTCCTCAATTTATCATATTTCCTCATCGGTACTTGTGGATGTGGCTGCGGTGGCGGAGGCTACGAAACTGGAGCTTGCCTCAACAACTCTATCATATGCCTTACCCAAACCGGCTGAATCTCATCAACTGTTGGTCTCTTTGGCACAAGAGCAGGTGCCCCTCTAGCTATCTCAAATCTAGCTCCATCTCTACCCTCAACAGGAGCCACACTCTTCACACTACCCTCAAAAAGACTGACGTGTATGAGACGCCATCACTACCTATATCTGCAAACACAGTAGAGATTGCCTCATCAAAGATCAGAAACTGCTAGTGCCAATGTATGTATCATATTTAAATACCATATTTTAAAATATCAATTTTCTTTTTCTTACAATTTACCTAGGTTGAGAACCTCAAACCGAGGCTCTAATACCAAAACAAAAGTAACACCCTTATACCCAATATACGTACACTACATATACTCATATATGTAATATACGTATAGAGAATACAAGAATGTCACAACCATTTAAACAAAAACAAAACTTCACTTTTAAAAACCTGTGAAAACTTAAAACAATTAATTGATATCTTATAATTAGTAAATAAAAATTACTTGTTAAAACATATATGTACCTTCATTACCCAAAAGTTTATCCAAAACATTTTTAATAAGCAGCGGAATATGCAGCGGAATATACATCTATATATATACATCAAAATCAATATGTACAAAAATATAAGATTTATACATGCTGGCAGTTTGTCTCTGATCTTGATGTACCACTAACAACTTTGATCTCAAAGTCTTAAGCCTAGACTCGACTCGGTCTAGCTGAACTCTCCGGCTCAACCGGATCTACCATGTCACTTGCGCGATGAACCACAATCGTGCTAAGCCAAAAGCTTAGTGGTACAAACTTTGATAACAATATAGTCCAAATGATATGTCAATGCACAACACATATATATATATATATATCACAACTCATAACATTATATCTCATTATATTGCTCAGTTGTATCACAATTCATAATTCACATTAAAGCAAAGACAAGCATGGGCCCAAAAAGGATCTAATATGCTATTCAAATTTCGAAGTTATTGCTTTGGTCCATAATGACACTTTGTGTCTAGCCCCATAGGTAATATATCCATGGATAATCCAACTAGATTTAAGCTTACAACCCGGTCTTTTCACTCAATCTAGCTTCAAGAATTTGTTTTTGAGGCTTACGACCCAGTCTTTTCACCCCAAAAATATCATATTTGTTAGCTAAGCCTGGCTTATGACCCGGTCTTTTCACCAGCCCAGCGTTTAGCCTGTAGACAATTCATAGGAATGCAGCCAAACCCAGAACTCTGAAAATTGAATAACATACTAGGCACACAATTTATTCATATTTCATTCTCAATTCCTTTCTCATTTTCTCATCATCAAACTAGGCACATTGACTTATTATATCATCTTTTTCTCACTTTTCTCATTCTTTTCTTTTATATCAACTTACATTATGCTTTCACATATCTCATCACATTAATTCACATTTCTTTTCAACTACAACACATTACTTTGATACATCAACATAATTCACATTATGCATATCATAACATATTTTTCTTTCATCAAAAATATATTAAGTAACTTAACACATTTTTCCAATCAAATGTGTTATGTCCCAATGTCATGTAAATGTATGCAATCATTCAAAGTTTGTACTTACCTCTAAAAGCAACAACACCACTTCAACCTCCTCTTCCAAGATATCCCTCAACACTTGGATTAGGGTACTTAAGTCTCTTCCAATCCTATACCAAATGTGATTATAAGTAATCACCAAGTGACCCATAAAAGAAAATAAGGAAAAGAACTATCTAGGGCAAACTCTACCCATGACATGCTAAAAAACACGGGCGTGTCCATGACCGTGCCCTAAACACACAACACATAAACTTTGACACGCTCAGTAACATGGGCATGTCACTGCACATGTAACAACTTCAACAGCACAAAAGCTATGACACGCTCAGTAACATGGGTGTGTCACTGGTCGTGTTAATCCTCCAACATCACAGTAGTTATGACACACATAGTGACATGGGCGTGTCACTTCATGTGTCAAAACTCCTCCAATATAGTAACTATGACATGCTCAGTGACATGGGCTTGTCACTGATCATGCCACCTACACTGAAAATAGAACCATCGACACGCCCAAAGGCATGGCTGTGTCACCGGGCGTGTCAGGCCAAAAACCTGATATCGACACAAAAACGCCACAACCAACAAACATCTTTCATCACCCCCTTTCAACTCCACACAACTCAACCAAAACCATGATTATACCACATGACACTTATGTAAACATCAAAATAACTCAAATACAATCAACAATACACAATCATAACCATATTTCACAACTCAAAACTTACACAATCCACAACTCTTATTCTTTTCACCAAACTTAACCTTTTTCTTCAATCCACCCCAAAATCATAGCAAACTAGACAAAATAACTTCAAACATACTAATATCAACCATAAACACAACTACATAAAAAATCCAACAAACTCATAAACACACTCTCAAAGGAAATCAAAGAAACAAGTTGGAAACTTACCAAATATGTAGAAAAATCCTTAAAACTCCAACTTGATCACTTGAAATCCTTCAATTACTTAAGTTAGCAAGAAGCAAAATCTCTTTTCCTTTGGATGAAGATGGTGGCTAGCCCTCTTGGAGAAGAAAGAAGAAGATGAAGATGGAAATAGCAATAGCCAACAACTCATTCAACACTTTCCTTAAAACCACACAAATCCCTTCTTTTAATCTCCACCAAGAAAATATATTAATATAATATTCTTAAAACCAAATATTCTCTTCCACTAACAAAAATTAATATATAAATAATTAAAATATCTCTTAACCATATCAAGATATTAACTTGTATATATTGTATATATCTTCATATACATAATATGTACACTTCTTCCTTTTTCCTTTCTTTTCACTTAATTAAATATATACACTTATAAATCCTTTAATTAATTTACAACAATTAATATTTCCAAAATTTTGGGGTATAATATGGGATATTACAATATATGTGGAATAAATATTATGTATACACTAGGTATATATTAGGTATATACTACACATATGCATCTCCCAATATTTTAATTAACTTCTAAGTTCTTATTTAATTCATCTAAAACCTTGAATATTGTAATTTTCATCAATTTTATTCCTATATACCCAGTTGGAACCAATAATTGGATGATCCTTTGGTCTTCGAACAAGTTCCCAAACTTTGTTTCTTTCAAGTTGATTGAGTTCATCTTGTATAACAATCATCCAACATTCATCACTAAGTGCCTCCTCAATAGTCCTTGGCTAAATTTGAGAAATAAAAGCTACAGTAGACTCTAAATACTTAAGTTTTGATCTAGTAGTTACTCCCTTTGAAGTATCACCAATGATGAGTTCTTTAGGGCGATCCTTTTGACAAGTGTAGAGCTTCTAGCTGTGGTTTTTACTTTTGACAAGTTTAGATCATATCTAATCTTGTCAAAAGTGATTGTTTATACAGACCACTCGGCTTTGAGGTATTTATTTAAGAAAATTGATGCAAAGCCTAGGCTAATTTGTTGGGTCATGTTATTGTAGGAATTTGACTTCACGATTCAAGATAAGAAGGGAGCTTAAAATCTGGCAGTAGATCACCTCTCTCACTTGGAGAATCCAACCTTGGAGAGGTTTGAAGAAGGGGACATTGATGATCATTTCCCCAATGAGCAGTTGTACGCCATGGTAAGGGAGGTAAGTGGTTTAAATTTTGAAACACCTTGTTTTGCAAATTTTGCTAATTATTTAGCTATTAGGGAACTCCCTAGAGACTTAACTTATCAAGAAAAGAAGAAATTCTTTTCTGATTTAAAATATTATTTTTGGGAGGATCCCTTTTTGTTTAGATTATGTAAGGATCACATGATCCGACGGTGTGTGACATGGCCCGAAACGATGAAAAGTCTTCATTAATGCCACGATGGACCAGTTGGTGGTCATATGGGAGCCAATAGGACTTTTCAAAAGTTACTAGAATCAGGATTTTATTGACCCACTTTGTTTAGGGATAGCTACAAATTGGTGAAATGTTGTGATCATTGCCAAAGGGCTGGAAACATTTCATCTCGTAATGAGATGCCTCAAAATGGAATTCTTGTTTGTGAAGTATTTGATATATGGGGTATCGACTTTATGGGATCGTTTCGAAATTCCTTTAGTAACAAATATATTCTTGTAGCTATAGACTATGTCTCTAAATGGCCTAAAGCCCAAGCCTTGGAAACCAATGATGCGAGGGTAGTGATGAAGTTTTTGAAAAAGTTGTTCTCTCAATTTGGTACACCGAAAGCAATCATAAGTGATAGGGGTACTCACTTTTGTAATGTTCAGCTCAAGAAAGTTTTTAAAAGATTAGTTGTTACACATAGGTTTGCTACTCCTTACCATTCCTAAACTAGTGGCCAAGTTGAGAACACGAACAGGGAGATAAAAAGAATTCTAGAAAAAACTGTAGAGTGATCCCGAAAGGATTGGTCTGAGAAATTGGATAATGCTCTATGGGCTTTTAAAACTGCATTCAAAACTTCTTTGGGCACTATGCCATTTATGCTGGTATATGGAAAAGCTTGTCATTTGCCTGTAGAAATTTAACATAATGCTTATTGGGTTATAAAATGCCTATAGAAATTTAACATAATGCTTATTGGGTTATATGGAAAAGCTTGTCATCAATTTTTGCTTATTATAATGATTTAGTTTTCTTGAGGACAAGTAAAAACTCAAGTGCGAGGGAATTTGATAAGTGTATAATTGATGATATTTTGTCCCTATTTCTTAATATGATTATTATCCAATTGAGTTTAATTTGTTTGTTCAAGTGCTTTTTAGGATTAATTTCAGGAATTCTTTGTATTTTGAGGCTTATGGTCATTTTGAAGGGAATTATGGATGAAAGTCGAGGAAAAGAGCAAAATTCTTCAAGTTACACGCCCAGGGACATGGGCGTGTCAATGGACGTGCCTTTGATACTGCCATACAGAAGCATTGACACTCCCAGTGACATGGGTGTGTCACCGAGCATGCCTATTACAATGCCTCATAGAAGCTGTGACACGCCTAGGGACATGGGCGTGTCAATGGGTGTGCCTTTTATCCAAAATCCTAGTAGCAATGACATGCCAGGTGACATGGGTGTGTCACTGGGTATGTCAGGCTAACATATCTGCACTATAAAAGCTGAGTTGAAACACAAATTAGGGATCTAATTTTTTTATTCTTTACAACCTAGAGCCGACTTCTAGAGAGAAAAAGAGAGTTTTGAAGCTGAGATTGAAGGTGAAGACTCATTCTACATAAGATCTAAACCAAGATCAAAGGATTCAAGTGAAGAAACATAAATCATTTGCCATGGATTGTTTAGATTCTTTTATTTATTTCAATTGTTCTAGTTTTCTAGTTTTGAATACGAACTAATTCATTCTCTATCTAGATATTGATGAACCCTTGCTTTATTGTATGGATTGAATAGTTTTATTTAATTAAATCATTTGATTGAGTTGTTTTATTATTATGATGATTTATGATTTATTTCCAATTGATAATAGCATGCTTATTGATCGGTTGCAATTTTCATATTATTGACTTGAGAAAGCTTGATATGAATAGAATACTCATAAGGATTGAGGATTGATTAGAGTGCTAGAGATAGACTTACATGATCCTTTGGTTTATGATTCCTTGTTCTTAATGCAAGATCTATTAAATTATGTTTGATAAGAGATTCCAGCATTCTACATAGCGATTAGGGATTAATTCACTTGAGAAAGGTTTTAGTCTAATCTAAAGGAATGCAATTCAACTCTATTAATTGATTTAATTGAATTGATTTTCATGAATATATTTATGGCTAGGGGGATTCAATATCTGGATAATATTTTCATCATCAATCCTTTTTGACAACACTTAATCTCTTTACTTCACAAAACTATTAATTTGCTAAACAACAGTTAAAATTTGTACTAGTACTTGGCCTTGTCCCAAGTGTTATGACAACTCACTCACTACATTATTACTTGAGCGACCCGTGCACTTGCGGCATTGTAATAGCATAAGTTCACACCATTAAGCCTCCCTAACCTAATCCAATAACACTGGCCTCAACTACAACTGAACCATCAAAGCAACATCATCTCAAGACTCAAATCTGGCATGCAATGCTCTCAACTCAACAAGCAACAAGAGCGAATAAGCAGTCAAACTTGCCAAACACTTTCGACTCAAGGCATCAACAACAACATTTGCCTTGCCAAGATGATAATCAATTAAACAATCGTAGTCTTTAATCAACTCTAACCACTGTATCTACCGAAGATTCAACTCCCTCTAAACACCCAGGTATTTTAAACTCTTGTGATCCATATAAATGAAACACTTCTCCCCATACAAGTAATGTCGCCAAATCTTCAAGGCAAAAACTATGGCTGCTAACTCCAAATCATGCGTCGGGTAATTTACCTCATGTGGCTTCAACTTTTGAGAGGCATAAGCAATGACTCTATCCTCCTTCATCAAAACACAACCTAAAACACTATATGAAGCATCACTGTAAATCACATAAGGTTTATCTTCCATAGGTAAAGTAAGAATAGGAGCCTAAGTCAACATCTCCCTCAGCTGCTCAAAACTCACCTGACACTGATCTGTCTACAAAATTCTAGCTCCCTTTCAAAGTAATCTGGTGAGTGGAGTAGCTATCATAGAAAAACCTTTCACAAACTAATGATAATAGCCTGCCAAACCTAGAAAACTTCTAACCTCTATCACAGCCTTCGGTGGACTTCAATTCAAAATAGCCTCAACTTTACTTGGATCAACTCTAATATCCTCTTATGAAACCACATGACCTAGAAAAGCCACTTGATCAAGCCAAAACTCACATTTAGACAGCTAAGCATACAACTGCTTCTCTCTTAGAGTGTGTAATACAATCCACAAATGCTTGTCATGATCCTCCTCATTACGTGAATACAGAAGAATATCATCAATGAAAACCACCATAAACTAATCTAGATAGGGTCTGAATACCCTGTTCATCAAATACATAAATGCTTTTGGTGCATTCATCAATCCAAAGGGCATTGCCAAAAACTAATAATGCCTATACCTCATGCGAAAAGTTGTCTTAGGTACATCTCCATCTCTGACTTTCAACTGATGGTACCCTGATCTCAAATCAATCTTAGAGAATACTGTTGCTCCTTTCAATTGATCAAAGAGATCATCTATCCGCGATAATGGATACTTGTTCTTGATGGTTACCTTATTCAACTGCCAGTAATCAATACACAATCTCAAGGTGCCATCCTTCTTCTTCACAAACAAAATAGGCGCTCCCCACGGGGACACACTAAGGCGAATGAACCCTTTATCCAAGAACTCCTGCAACTGCACCTTCAACTCTCTCAACTCAGCAGGTGCCATATGATAAGGAGTAATAGAGATGGGAGTGGTACCAGGTAATAAATTGATACCAAACTCAACCTCTCTCACAAGGGTATCCCTAGCATCTCCTCAGGAAAAACATCTGGAAACTCCACAACTTTGGGTAAACTGTCAAGCTGGACCCCACTACACTGGTATCTATAACATGAGCAAGATAAGCCTCACATCCCTTCCGAATCATTGTCCTCGCTGAAATGGCAGAAACAAACATGGATGAAAGATATCTCTTCTCACTAGATACCATCACATTTCTACCATCACATGTTCTCAAGGTAAAATACTTTTGCTGATAGTCCACCATAGCCCATGCCTGGATAACTAATCCATGCCTAAAATCATATCATACTCCCTGAAAGGCATCTCAATTAGATCACTAAGAAACTCCTTGTCCTGAACCACATCTGGGCTATCTCAGTACACCCTGCTACCACAACACTGTGCCCTAAAGGATTTATCACCAAAACATCAAATCCTAAGGATTTTGAATGCAAATCACTTGCAGGCAAGATGGATGAACTATTGTATAAATGATTTGACCTAGGGACTATCAATGCAAGAACTGAAGTACCAAATAAAGAAAAAGTACCAACAATAACAGCTAAAGCATATAGCTACCTCTATATCACATATACCCACTGATATGGCTTTGCCTCATCTAGTCTACCTCCGACAGTAGAACCTCCTCTCTGACCAAACCCAGATCTACCACCCTACCAAAATCTCTGCTTCTACGATCTCCTCTAACACTAAGTTGAGAAGCTGTAGTATTTGTCTGTCTATCCTCTAGTGGCTCTGGACAATCTCTGAGAAAGTGATCTGGCAACCCACATCTATAACACACTGCCGGTGCACCTATCCTCCAGCAGACACCCCTATGTGCCCTACCACAATGCACACAGGTATTTGGAACTGACCTCTGAACTGCTGGGGTCGGAGCACTAGCCACTGAAACTGCTGTTCTCTGTCTCTATCTTTGCTATTGTACTGACCTGCCAGACTGCCTTTAGCTGCTACTGAATCTCTAAAAATATCCCCCTCTTCTTCTCTTCACTGATGAAGACCCTGCCTCACTCCAGGGTCTCCTAGCTCTAGTCTCCTCAACCCTAGCAGCTGCTGCAAGACCCTGTGCTCTCTCAACACTCATGGCAGCTACAACCAATTGGGAAAAATCTTTGTACTAGGAGCCTGCTATAATGTACATGATAGAGAGTCTCAGCCCCTCCTCAAACCTTCGACATTGGTCAATCTCATCAGAAATGATCCCACTAGCATACTGGCTCAGCCGGGTAAACTCTATCTTATACTCCAACATTTTCCTGGTATCCTGCCTCAAACTCAAGAACTCTATCTTCTTTGCATCCTTATAATCCCTCGGAGTTTACTTTTGCTTGAATTCCCACAGGAAATAATCATAGGTCAGAATCGGCGGATCATCAAGAGCATGTGGAACTATCTTCCAGCAATCATATGCATCCCTCTACAGAAGAGACATGGCATAATCAAGCTTCTCTTCTGGAGTAGCCTACAGCTGGATGAACACTCTCTGGACTCTATCTAACCACTACTCTGCTATGGCAGGGTCTGTAGTACCAATAAAGTCCTCAGCTCCAAACTTCCTCAGCTTATCATACTTTCTTATCAGTAATTGTGGCTATGGCTGTGGCTGTGGCGGCGGCAAAATCTATACTAGAGCCTACCTCAATAGCTCCACCATATGCCATACCCAGCTCGATGGAATCTCATCATCTGCTGGTCTCTCTGGCATAGGAACAGGTTCCTCTCCAACTATCTCAGCTCTAGCTCTATCTCTACCCTCACTAGGAGCCACACTCTCTGTAATACCTTCTGCAGAGTGATGTGTCTGAGATGCCATAACTACCCATATATGTAAACACAACAGAAATTACCACATTAGAGACCAAAAACTGCCAGTGCCAATGCATGTACCATAATTAAAAACCATATTTATAAATCCCCATTTCCTTTCTCTCACAACCCACCTAGGTTGAGAATCCCAAACTTAGGCTCTGATACCAAAATAAATGTAATACCCTTATACCCTATATGCATACAATACATACACCTAACATATGTGGTATATGAATATACAGTACAAGAATGCCATAACACAAAACTCTTACTCTCTTCACCAAACTTAATAATTTATTCAATGCAACCCTAAAATCATAGTTAACTACTCAAAACAACTTCATACATACCAATACCAACCATTAAAACATACTACACCAAACATTCAATTCACACATATACAAACTTTCATGGAAAATCAAGGAAACAAGTTAGAAACTTACCAAATATGGAGGAAATTTCCAAAACTCCAACTTGAACACTTGAAATCCTTTAATTACTTGAGCTTAGAGAAGCAAATCCTTCCTCCCCTCTAATTGAGAGAACCGACCTTCAATGGAGAAATAAGAAGAAGAAGATGATCCATACTCATCTCTATCCAACCACTACACTTTTAACCACATAATTTTCCACTTTAATTATCCACCAAGTAAAATATATTATTACTTAATTAACATCAAAAATCATCTTCCACTAACTATACAATTTACTTTTTAATAATTTAAAATAACCTTTGACCAATTTAAAATATTGACTTGTATATGTTATGTATATTTATATATATATCATATACACATTTTACTTTTTCACTTAAATATATATATTTTTAAAATCATTTATTTAATTTCCAAAAATTAAAATTTCAAAATTTTGGGATGTTATAGTTACCATAGGGTCAAAGTCAAAAGGAACAAGTTCTTTACCTTCTCTCCTCTTCTATGAATTAAACAGAGTCAAAAGTGAATCTCGATAGAGTTATGGCTATAGGTTGTGGCTTAATTTCCAAAATGGATACATAAGAAGGGAGGTTTGACTTTCCACTTGGGTCCCTTTTTATAGAACCCACCCCATCCTTGTATTGAAACTTTGAGATTTTGCTGGAGGGAGGATGGATCTGCTTTTGCTTGGTGAATCTAGAGCCTTCCAAGTAGCAATTTAAAATAAAGCTAGGACATCTAGAACTTGAAAAATGATTTCTTGTTCTACAGGGCCAATTGTCACTCTGATTTTGGCTACCTCCATAACTTCCCTTCTTGTGTTACCATAAGCTCTCACAATTTGATTAGTGGGTATTAGGTTAGACATCTAAATTCCTAGATAACTTTCAACTTTGAGCAGGCAAACATTCAATGTTGAGCCATTGTCTACTAAAACCATAAGTACGGTCTTTCCATGACCCATAACAGTGATATAGAGAGCATGGTTATATCCACTCTCACACGGAAGGTCCTTATCTAAAAAAGAGATGGCAACAAACTTGGTCATAGATGTAACCAAAGATTCAGGGTGTTTTTTATTAGCATCTGAATCTGACTGAAAGCATTGCAAAGAACTTGGCGATAAGGATAGTTGGATTGAAGAAGGCTCTAAATAAAAAGACTAGCTTGGGTATTTTTAAGTTATTTCAATATGGGATCCTCTTCTAGTTTGGGAGTAGGGTTTGCTTTTGGTGGGGCCACTCTTTATTGCTATGGCACTGATTGTGACAAGTCTAATGATTGCTGCATAATCATTCCATTCCTCATCATTCCATTGACTTCATCAACAAAGTCATTCAAGTCTAGCACATAGTAATAATCATGGATTAGAGATGTGAAGTCCAATTCATCATCAACCAATGAGGCGATGGTATTAATATTCTGATGAGTTAGCAATGGTTTGGTGTGGATGTTGGGTCACTTGGGTGGTAGAATGGGTCTATTTTCAATAAAATCTTGGATATGGTATTTGAGATTTCTGCATACATCTATATCCACCTTGTAAGGAATGAGGAGAAGGATTCTTTTTAGTTTTACTTAGTGGTCTCAAGATCCCTTCTTGTAATATCCACTTCAATGTTGTAGTGGTATTGTTTGGTGAAGGCATCATAGATATCTTCACATTTTTGGTATTTCTTTTTGTCAAGGTCCATGAACCCTAACAGCAACACCTATAAGGGACCTCTGGAATAGTTGAGTAAGGAGCTCATCATTGAGCCTCATTGGTTTAAGAGCCCCCACATACATCTTAAGATGGGTTTTAGGGCATCAAACTTATCAATTTCTAGAATTTTTGAACTTAGGTGTCAAATGGGCCTTAGAATATAGGGTTAGATACATGAGATCAAACATTTCATCTCGGTATTTAAAGTTTTCAATCCATTGAAGGTGGGTTTCATGGTGCTCTCTCCATTGCAAAGCATTCACGAGGGAGCTAGGTAGAAGATTTTTTGGCAGGAAAAGGATTAGAAGGATTTTTTGTTTTATCATCCTTTCAAGATGGAAATATTGAAGATGTGAAAGGAAAAGAAGCTTAAACTCAACAAACTTTCCTTAGCTTGAATGTTGCTTTTCAATTTTACTTTCTTTAATATTTAATTGGAACAATCTTGTTTTTCAAATTTAAATTTGTTTGAATAAATTACTTTCATCAAAATTTGGTTGGTCTTTATTCATTTTGGTGCACAACCAATGAGAAATCTAGCTTGATAATTCATGAATTAATATAGTTATGCATCATGACTCGAATAACTTTACTAGGTGAGGAAATTGCTCTATAGCATTGAGTTGTGTATGCTTACTTAGAGAGGGCTCCTGCATAATTACCTTTGTCTAGGTCCTAGTCAGTCTTAGAACACGCTTTGACAAACTTTTGAGGTGAAATTGTAAATCTGCTTATTTAAGGGAGAGATGATTTAGGCATTGTTTGGTTAGCCAACAACTAATATCCACCCAATTAAATATCAATCCTTAGTTGTCCCTTTGAGCCTTCATAAAATTTTAGCTTTCATTTCATTGGCATATAGCCTCAACAACCTACCTTGAGCTGTTGTGATACTTTTGACAAGTCTTATGATCACTAAGGTGAAGAGGCTAGAGGATCGAAGAATGGAATGAATAGCCAAGACTGTAAGGATAGTGGATGTTCTCAAGACTATAAGGGTAGTTGAAGTTCTCTTGTATTGTCTATTCTTTATTAAAGTGAACAACAAACACCCTATGAAGTAAACAATCAAAAGAAGATATCAAATCAGGGGGGCATGAAAAGCCCATTGCTTGAGAAAGTTCCAGTAATTACGCAAAGAGAAGAAATGTGTGCTTTTATGAAGAACTAGACAACAAGAACATCAATCAGAGCCCGCATAGAAAAATCATGGGTTTGAGCCTACACATGGGGCAAAGTTTCTCCTTTTCAATTTTTAAGTTTATGCATGAACAAAACATTTTGAGACTCACTTCTAATATTTTACCACATAGGGGGGCAAGGAGAGGATATGAAGGCTAGCTGAAAAGGGCTGAATTTTTTGCAAAAGTTGAAAGGAAGAACAATAAAGAATGAAAAAAGAAGAAAATTAGAATTCTCAAAAGAATGAAGATGCAAAAGACAAAAGATCAGCCCAGCTAAAAGAGCTCAAGCCAGGGTAAAGACCCGACCTCCAGTGGATGAAGATCCATGTTTCAAGGGTAAAGACCCGATCTGCAATGGGTAAAAATCCATGTTTTAAGGGTAAAGACCCGATCTCCAATGGATAAAGATCCATAGTTTAAGGGTGAAGACCCAAAGTCCAAAGGATGAAGATCCAATTTTTCAAGGGTAAAGACCCGATCTCAAAGGACGAAGATCCATTTATAAGGGTGAAGACCCAATCTCCAAGGATGAAGATCCATTTACAAGGGTGAAGACCCGATCTCCAAGGATGAAGATCCATTTTCAAGGGTGAAGACCCGATCTCAAAGGATGAAGATCCATTTTGAGGGTGAAGAACCACAATGCATAGAACAGCCGGAGCAGTCAGACTTCTCAACTAATAAAAGGTTAGTCAAACTCATTCTCGGGTCCAAGTACCCAATCTCCAGTCCAAGCACCCAAATCAAATCCAATCTCGGGTTCAAGTACCCAAATCAATTCAATCCCGGGTCCAAGTACCCAAATTCAACCTAAACTCGGGTCCAAGTGCCTAATCTCGGGTCCTAGCACCCAAATTCAATTCAGTCTCGAGTCCAAGTACCCAAATCAAATCAATCTTGGGTCCAAGTACCCAATCTCAGGTCCAAGAACCCAAATCAAATCCAATCTCGGGTCTAAGTGCACAAATCAATTCAATCCTGGGTCCAAGTACCTAAATTCAACCCAATCTCGGGTCCAAGCACCCAATCTTGGGTCCAAGCACCTAAATTCAATTTAGTCTCAAGTCCAAGTACCCATTCTCGCATCCAAGTACCCAAATCAAATTAGTCTCGAGTCCAAATACCTAATCTCGGGTCCAAGCACCCAAATCAAATCCAATCTCGGGTCTAAGAACCCAAATTAATTCAATCCCAGGTCCAAGTACCCAAATTCAACCCAATCTCGGGTCCAGAACCCAAATTATCCTTAGGTCCAGAATCTAAAATTCCTCCTAAGTCTAGAACTTAGCTCGGGTCCATAACCAAATTATCCTTAGGTCCATAACCTAAAATTCCTCCTAAGTCTAGAACTTAGCTCGGGTCCAGAACCTAAAATATATTCTAAGTCCAAAACTTAGTTCGGGTCCATAACCTAAAATTCCTCCTAAGTCTAGAACTTAGCTCGGGTCCAGAACCTAAAATATCTTCTAAGTCCAAAACTTAGTTCGGGTCCAGAACCCAAATTATCCTTAGGTCCAGAACCTAAAATCTCTTCTAAGTCCAGAACTTAGCTCGGGTCTAGAACCCGAATTACCTCAAGGTCCAGAACCTAAAATCTATTTTAAGTCCAGAACTTAGTTCGGGTCCAGAACCCAAATTATCCTTAGGTTTAGAACCTAAAATCTCTTCTAAGTCCAGAACTTAGCTCGGGTCCAGAACCCAAATTACCTCTAGGTCCAAAACCTAAAATCTCTTTTAAGTCCAGAACTTAGTTCGAGTCCAGAACCCAAAATTACCCTTAGGTCTATAACCTAAAATTATCCTTGAACTCGAACTGGGTCCAGAACCCAAAACCTCAACCGTTTCAAAAATTAAGTCTTATTACTTTTCACTCTCTTTTACTAAAGTCTCAAATCATTCAAGCAGGGGGCAAACTGTTGACCCTAAATTTTTAACCAAGTCCGGTCCAATATATTTTATTTAGTCCAAAATAATTTTTGTGTTCTCTTAATTAAATAAAATTTGTTTTAGTATTTATTTTTTATAATTTTAAAAAATTATTATAATAATAATAAATAATAATAAATAAATAAAAATTAAAAATAAATCGACGACAGAAAAATAGGCGACGGAAAAATTCGTCGCCGAAAACCAGTGGACGAACTGGCCTTGGGACATTTCGCCCGCAGGAGCTTCCTGCGGGCAAAATGGCCCGCAGCTCGCCCCTCGCAATTTTTCAACGCAGTTCCTTGTAGCAGCCCGCAGCAATTTTTTTCGCCAGCAAAATTTTTCGACGCAATTTTTTCGAAACCAAATTCTATTTGGTTTCGGTTTCCTTTTCCTAATTAATTATAGTTTCCGTAAACAATTTGAATGAAGCTTCCAACATTTTCTATAAAAAACATTAAAAGGACGTAGAAAGGAGGGGATCAAACTTTAAAAATTGATCAGACTTGGCAGTAAAACAATCGGACTTTTTAGAGGAGAATAAGCAAGCAAGCAATCAAGCCATCAAAGGCAGCAATCTTGCCTTTTTCTTTGTTCATCCAAAAGTTAATTTTGGTGGAACCAACTACGCAGGCTTGATCCTTAATCATAAACTACTCATAGCTTTGTTTCTTTGATTCATAATAATATATATACAAAACTTTGATCTTTGAAGATGTAATGACTTGATCTTCGTTCCAAAAACCTTAAACGATTTCTTCTATTTTCAAATATCTTAAAAACCCTAATTCATTTCTTTTGTTCCCAAAAACCATAAATGATTTCTTCTATTTCCAAATACTTTAACAACCCGAATTCGTTTCTTTTGTTTCCAAAAACCATAAGTGATTTCTTCTGTTTCCAAATACTTTAACAACCCTAATTTGTTTCTTTTGTTTCCAAAGACTTTAAATGATTTCTTATGTTTCCAAATACCTTAAAACCCTAAAAAATACTCTTTTGTTTCCAAAAACCTTAAATCATTTTTCTTGTTTCCAAAAGCTTTTAAAAACCCTAAACTATTTTCCTCTCATTCTTTTCCAAAATTTCCAAATGTTTTGTTAAATCTCCAAACCCTAACCTACTTTACAGTTTCTAAAAATCACAATTACTTTATAAAACTCTTAACTATTTTCTTCAATTCCAAAACCAAGACAGTAAACCCTAAACTAGTTACTCCAAACCCTAAGTTTTCCTAAACCCTAATTCCCTCAAAATCAAAATCGTAAACCCTAGTTTTCATAAACCCTAAAACCTTAAAACTTTATAAACCTAAACATTCAAACACAATATAGTAAATCCAAAATAATAATCCAATAGCTAAGAATTATAAAGCTAAGTGTTCAAACCCTAATTTCATAATTTTACCCCTCAAACCCTAATTTGATTAATCAAAGAACTTTATTAATTTCTTAAATTATAAAACCGTAATCCATTTCAATTCTCTTAAAACTTACAGTAGCCTAAACCAATGATAAAAATAATATCTTAAGGTTCCAAAACCCTAAATATTAATTAAAGAACTTTAAATGGAAACAGTAAACCTCAATTTGTATATTTACTTGCTTTATTTGATTATGTAGTTCATTATAGGCTTTAATTTATTTTCAATGCTTGATTTATTTAATTTATCATGGATGAATGTTTATTATATATTTTGATTGATGTTTAATATCTTTGATGAATGATTTATTTATGATGAATGGATATTTACTTTTATCGATTTATTTTGGATTTCCAAATGTTGTAAGAGGTATGTTTCCACTTTGTGGGTACCTCATTAATTAATTTTTATGTAATTTAAATTGCTTTTATATTTTAGACCAATGTAAAGGACATGTTTCTACCTTTTTGTAACATCCGTGATTTTGGAGAAATTAAATAAGTATTTGGAGAGAAATTGTATATGTTGAATATATATATCTAGAGTATACATAACATATACATATGGTATATTAATTGTATATGTTGGATTAATACATTACATACTTAATATTTAATACACACGTAAGGTACATTTGATGTGTATATAAGATACACATTACTTGTGCATATGTGCAATATCCTAAATTTTTGAAAAGTTCTAATTTTTGAAAATTTGATAAAATAAATTATAATTTAAATGGATAAATTAAATTAATGGTTTTAAATGAAAAAATAAAGGGGTTTTAAATGAAAAAGTGGATAATATATGTGATATATATGTAAAATATACATAAAATATAAAAGTCAACACTTTTTAAAAGAAAAGTCAAAGTAAAAGGGTATTTTAGTAATTAAATCTTAGAAATTCAATATTAATAAAATAATTCAAAAATAAATTATTTTTGAATGGAAGAGAAAATTTATGACTTTTAATTTATTAAATAAATAATTAATTATTAAATTATTAAATTATTTTAATATATATATATACATGGTTAAAAATAAAAGATGAAAAGAAAAAGAAAATTTAAAAGTTTTTCATCTTCTTCTTCTTCTCCATTAAGGGCCAGCCACTATGGCTATTAATCTCAAGAATTTTGATCTTCCATACTCTACAAATTGAAGGATTCAACAAGTTTAAAGTGGATTTTTGGTAATTTCCACCAAAATTAGTAAGTTCCCAACTTCTTTCTTTGAATTTCATAGGAATTGTGATTATGTTTGTTTTGGGTTTTTAAAGTTCTAAGATTTAATTGTCTATTTGGGTATATATGAAGTTATTTTAAGTGATTAACAATGATTTTAAGGTTGGATTAAAGAAATGGTTGAGTTTGGGTAAGATTGGTGAAGAGAGAGAATTTAGGGTTATGTAATTTTTGGGGTTTTGAAATCATGGTTTTTAATTGTGTAAATTGATTCCAAATGAGTTGTTTTGATACATAAACAAGTATTTTATCAAATATTGGATTTGGTTGTGTTTAGTTGGAGTTTGAGAATGGAAGTGGAGATTTAGGGTTTTGGAAAAGTGATTTTCCAAACTGGTTGAATTGTGTGATTTTATTTGCATGTTGTTTAGTATTAAAAGTGATGAATATAAGCTTGAAATGAGTAATGGATTGTGTTGGAATGGAAAACCTTCAATGGGGGAAGGTTATGCCATTTTATGGTTTTGTATATAATAGTGTATTTTTATAATGTAAGTGGTTCAAATGTATTAAAATATGCTTCTAATGATATTAATAAACTTAAAACGCTAATTTAAATGGCTTGACATGGTTTTTCAAAGTTAAAGTGAGGTGAAGCTTAATTTTGGGATTTGGTTTAGAGTGATGTTTAATTATGGTTTGATGTTGAGAATACCTTAGAATATGATATTAAATGATTATGTATGATCACATTTGGTATAGGCATTGAGGGAGGTTGATTTGATTCATCCAAGTGGTGAAGGGCAAGTTGGAATGATAGGATTGGAGGTTGTATTAAGCTTGCTTTGGGTTACTAGTAGAGGTATGAATAATATGCTATGACATTTCTAATGTCATATATGTGTTAAATGCAGTGTGAAAAGCCATTGATAATGGCTAATTTGTGTAACATGTGAAATATGCATACTATGTGAAAATACCCAAAGTAATTGGGTAATGTGTTGTGAATGCAAAAATGAGATATGTATAATAATGAAATGAATTGAAATTGATAAAAATGATATAAAAAAATTGAGAAAAGTGAGAAAAATGAGAAAATGAGAAAAAAATTTGAAAATAAGGCAATGAGCCTAGTTTGATTATGAGAAATAAAATGAGAAATGAATTGTGAAAGTATTTGATAATGAGATAAATGAATTAATTGTGTGCCTATGAATTGCTGGGCTGGTGAAAAGACCGGGTCATAAGCCGAGCCCAGCTGATAAATGATAAATATGATGTTTCTAGGGTGAAAAGACTGGGTCGTAAGCCTCAAAAACCGTAACAGTCTAGCCGGGTTGAGGACCAAGATACTGGGGCTTAAGGGTCTAGCCGGGTTGAGGTTCAAGAGACTGGGGTTGTTACATTATCCATGGATATATATATTGCCTACGGGCTAGACACATGGTGTCATTATAGACCAAAGCAGTAACTCTGAAATTTGAATAGCATATTAGATCCCTTTTGGGCCCATGCTTGTCTTTGCTTTAATGTGAATTATGAATTATGATACAATTATGAGTTGTGAGTATGAAATATTTAAAAAATATAAGAAAGTGAAATGATGTGACTTCTATATGCATTGTGTATTGGCATTACTTTACATTTTTATTATTATCAAAGTTTGTTCCACTAGGCTTCTACTTAGCGCGATTGTAATTACTCGCGCAGGTGTCATGGACGTTTTGGTAGAGCTGGAGAGTTTTACTAGACCTGGTCGGGTCTAGGTTTGTATTTATTGAGCTTGAAGAGTTGTTTTGGGTACATCAGGATCAGAGCCAGTTGCCAGCATGTACATTTTTTATATTATGTATGTTATGATATGTTTTTTTGAAGCATATATTGTAAATTGTAAAAAATGGTTTGATTAATTTTGTTTAAGATGGGATTTTATATATAATGTTGATATATATATATATACCTATATATAAGTATTTTGAGAAATATGGAGAAATTGAGAAGTATTGGTGAATTGGTGAATTGATTTTATTTGGAGTGTTTGTTTTATATAGGTTGTGTTTTGTTGAATTTTGGAAACGTTCAAATTACAAACAAAACTCTGGCGAATTTTTTTCCAAAGATTTTCATATAAAATATTTATTTTGGATTTTTATAACAAGCAAAGAATATTTATATACTATTTATTTTATATATTAGTATTTGAAATCTTAAAACAGGAATATAAAAGTTCATATTAAATAGGTCTGTGACATTTTTATACCGTATATGCTTATTTTACATATGCTAAAAATATGTATTATACGTATATAGGGTATAAGAGTGTTACACTTTTGGTGAGTGTCCTATTAGTTTAGACATGGGTGATGTAAGGACATGTTTCCATCTTCTGATGGGTGTCCATTTATTTGCTTTTTTTGGACATTGTTTTGATTTTAATATAATGATGCATTATTTTAATTGTTGCATGTAATATGGATAATATTGTTATATTTAAGAATTTTATAATATTAAGACCTGTAAAGGAGGTCGGTTCCAATGAACCGAGCGTTGTAGGGGTGCTGGGCCATTTCTCACCTTCCCCACACGTACCCAACTTTCCGAACCCATTAGGGGGTTGGGGATTCCTTAGGAATCAAGTCATCCACCCCTTTCTTTTTCCCAGCCCGTCTGGGCGGTGACTCCATTTTCTCTGGACTTAGGTCCTTTTTCTCTAAGGCCCCGAGCCTAAACAATGCTGAAGTTGCAAGAACTATTCCACCGGGAGTGGGGGCGAAAATCTCCGCTCACAGTATGTAATATGAATAATATAATAATATCTTTAAGAATTCAACAATATTTAAACCTAAAATAGAGGCTGGTTCCAACTTTCCCCATGCTTCTTACGACTTTCGCATTGTTAATCTCTGGACCTTAGAGAACATGGACCTAAGCCTGGAGAATTGGAGTCGCCACTTGGATGGCCTGGGAAGATAGAAGGGGATGGATGACTTGATTCCTAAGAAATCCCCAACCTCTACTGGGTTCAAAAATTTTGGTACACATGAGGAAGGTGAGAATGACCGAACACCCCCATAATGCTTAGTTCAGTAGAACTGGTCTCCTTTCCAGGTCTAAATACTATTGAATTCTTAAAGTTATAATGATATTATTCATATTACATGCAATTAAAATAAATAAAATATTCACCATATTATAAATCAAATAACCAAACAAAATAGGCGCCCACACAATATGAAAACATGCCCTTACAACCATCCAAATATCCACAAAAATAAATAAAATAGGACACCCATACATAATAGTCCCAAGTCCATAATATCAATTAAATTACATAAAATTGATAAAAAAAAAAGGCACCCACAGATGGAAACATGCCTTTTACATTTCCCACAAAATTCAGACAATAAATCCACAAATATAATTTGTAACACCCCTATATCCGGTACATGCACACTACAAACACCACAATGTAATATACATGCACTGAACATAGGGATGCTATGGTTTACCTTAACATTCAAAACATTTTAAATGATACCATAATCTTTCTCATTATACATTATAGAAAATAAGTCATTAACCTGTAATATGAAACAAAATAGATATATATACATTTACTTAATATGCAGCGGAATTTATAAAATATTTATATATATGAATACTTCCAAATCCATATTTACAATTATACATATATTTATATTAAAATCAATACTTTACAAAACATAAAGAAATTATACATGATTGGCAGCTCTTCTCTGATCTTTAAGTCCCAAAATAACTCTTCAATGTCTACTCTCACTCGGTCTCGAGGAACTCTCGGGTTCAACTCTGTTACCTGTGCGATCAACACTATCGCGCTAAGCCAACGGCTTAGTAGTACAAATTATGCTAACATTATGTTTAAATGCAATGCAATATCATACACATTAATAATAAAACAACATTATAGTTGTAAAGATAATACCACACCTTTATATTTCATAACTCATACTCATATAATCATATTACATTTCAAAGTCCTTTCAAGGATCTCATTATTCAATTATTTTAACATCAATAAACCACATTGAAACAAAGACAAGCATTGTAATATCCCGGAATAGACCCTAAGAGTTTTGGAGTTATTGTTGTTGTATTTGGATTTAATGTATATGTGTATATGTGAAATATAAGGATAATATATGTAAGACATATACATATACATCACATATACATGGGATATATATAATGGTGAAGGATAAGTGAGTTGTATATATATTTGTATAACTAAATAATAATAATAATAATAAAGACAAAAAGAAAAGAGAAGAAGAAAATCAAAGAAAGAATATGTGGTGGAGATTTAAAGTATTATTATTATTATTACTATTACTATTGTTATTGTTATTATTATTATTATTATTATTATTATTATATATATATATGGATAAGGACAAAGGAAAGAAGTAGAAACTTCTTCTTCCTTCTACTCCTTCTTCGTCTTCTTCGTTCTTCTTGGCCGAGAGAGAGAGAGAGAGAGAGAGAGAGAGAGAAAGAGAGAAAGATGTGATTTTCTTACCAAATTTCTTAAGGAATTCAAGAGATTTGATGATAGAGATGAAGATTTGATAAAGGATTCAAGTAAGTATTTATTTCTTTAAATTGATTTTCATTGTTTGAGTTGGGTTTGGTATGGTTGATGTGTGATGATGATGATATTGAAAGATTTAAGTATATATATGTGTTGATTTGGTAATTGGATGATGATAATATGATTATTTGTGAAGATGATGATGAATTGTTGAATAAGGGTTGAGTTTAATGAAATTTGGGGATTTGATAAATTGGTATATGAATGAAGTTTATAATGATGATTGGTGTGTGTTTTGAGTGTTGTTGATGTTTTGGTAAGTTTGTTATGGTTTTTGGGTGTGTTTGATGAAGATTGTTTGAAGTGAGTAATGATAAAAAGATGGGTATTGTTGGATGTTGTTGTGTGTTGACCGGAATCTGGGTTTTTAGTCGGACACGCCCAGAGACACGGCCAGTTTGTTAGGCGTGTCGTTGGTTCTGTTTTCTGGAGTTGGTAGCACGAGCAGTGACACGCCCATGTTATTGAGCATGTCATAAGTTCTGTGTGGCAGTAGAATTGACACGACCAGTAACACGCCCGTGTTATTGAGCGTGTCATAGCTACTGTGAGTTTGGAGAATTGACACGGCCATGAGCACGCTCTTGTTGATTGGACGTGTTGATGTTTTTGAGATACAGAATGTATTACACGCCCAGTGACACGCCCGTGGTTATGAGCGTGTCAATGTTTCTGTGTTGTGGAGTTAGGGCACGATCAGGAACACGCCCGTGTTGATGAGCGTGTCATGTGTTGAGTTTGCCCTAATTGATTCTTATTTGTATTACCTCATGTGTATTTCTAAGTGAGTGTGTATGATTACTTTTGGATTAGGTTTTAAGAGATGGAATTGCCCTAATCGAAGTATTGAAAGATATATGGAAGAGAAGTTATATGGGAGTGAGTTCTTTAGAGGTAAGTACAAAACCCTATTGGATTGCATATAAGTATATTGTTAAAATAAATATTAATATTGTATACGCAATGAAAAGATAAGAGATATGATAATACATTAATACATATAGGATGTGAAGGCATTCAATATATATATGTTATGAAATGTGAAAGATGTGAGGATATGATTTGTATGATGTGTATTCCAATTTATATGGTAATGCAATTGATTGTGCATACTTGAGTAATGAATGATTATGTATATAAATATCAAAGATGAACTATGAAATGTGATAATGTGATATTGTGATGAACTATGAAATGTGATAATGTGATATTGTGATGAACTATGAAATGTGATAATGTGATATTGTGGTGAACTATGAAATGTGATATTGTGATGGAATATGAAATGTAAATTGAGAGGTGATGATGTATAAAGCCATTGTGGTTGGCTATGATATTGAGAATGAGATAAATGAGGCATGTTTTGCCTAAATGATGCCATTGTGGTTGGCTATGATGATGTAAATGATGATGAGAATGAGAATGAAATTGATAATGAAATAATAAATGAATTGTGTGACTAATGTGTTATTCATTTTCAGAGTTTTGTTGTTGGTGGCATGCCTAATAAGTGTAACAATCTCTTGAAGTTAGGTTGGATTGAATCCTTGAAGCCTAATTGAGATGTTACCACCCTTGAAGCTAGGTTGGGTTAGTTCTTGAAGCCAAGTTGGGTAGAAGCTTAGCATGCTTTGCTCCCCTTGAAGCTTGGTTGAACTTAATCCTTGAAGCCTAGTTGGGTATATGATATTGATAAATGTGATAACAAAACCAAAGCATTAACTCTGAACTTTGAATGACATATTAGTGTCTTTTGGGCCCGAGTCTGTCTTTGTTGTTAATGTGATGTATATACAAGTTGAAATAAATGAGTAATGGGATTTATGTTGCCTTTGTTGGAAATGTGAGTTGTGAATGATGAATTGTGGTTAGTGATATGATTATATAACATACATGAATTATTGAAAGGAGATATGGTTTGTGAAGTTATATGCAATATGCGATTATAAAGTATAAAATGATATATATGATATGTATGAGGTGAAATTGGTAAGTATCATAATATGAAGGTTCTATCAATTTATTGAATTATGTTTGATGGTTATGTTATATGTGTATATGTATATCCTCTATAAGGTTAATAGGATTATATGAAGAATGCATTGAAAAAGGGGAAAACAGAGTAAGAAAATGTTAAAACATGAGACTAAACATATGAGGTATGTTTCCTTTATATTGTATATTTTAATGGTTACTTGTACTACTAAGCTTTCGAGCTTAGCGCGGTTATCTTAATCGCGCAGGTATATAGGTGATGAAGCTGGAGATAAGCTACTATGTCACAACGAGGACAAGTGTAGTTCGAGACCAACTAGATGGTGGTACATGCATGTAATTATACTGTATTTTTATAAGAATGTATTCATTTGTATAAATGAATCTTTGGAAGAAACAATGTAACTTATATTTATGTATTACCATGATAAGAATAACCATTTTGTAAATACTTTCATATGATTTAAATGTATTATGGTTTTAAAAATTAAAGTAAAGAGTTATAATGGTGATGAAAAGTGACATTCTTATACTCTATATACATATTGTATGTGTACCTGGTATATGTACAGTATTTATATGGGGTATCGGGGTGTTACAAGCGTTGGGCCCAAAAGACACTAATATGCAATTCAAGTTTTAGAGTTAATGCTTTGGTTTAATCATCACATTTATCAATATCATAATCCCAACTAGGCTTCAAGGATTAGGTTCAACCAATCATCAAGAGGAACAAAGCATGCTTTGCTAAGTATCAAATTATGCTAAGTATCAACCCAACTTGGCTTCAAGAACCAACCCAACCTAGCTTAAAGGTTTGTAACATCTCAATTAGGCTTCAAGGATCAAGTCCAACCTAACTTCAAGAGATTGTTACTAATATTAGGCATGCCACCAACAACAAACTCTGAAAATGGAATAACACATTAGCCACACAATTCATTTATCATTTAATTATCATTTCCATTCTCAATTCTCATCATCATCTAGGCAAACATGCCTTATTTCTTTCAATTGAACCATCATAGCCAATCACAATGGCTTCATATCACATTTGAGTTATCATAGCCAATCACAATGGCTTTATATTCCATCACATCTCAATCTATATTATAGCAATTCATCCTTCAAATACACAAACATTTACATCATATCCTTCACCTTATACATGTGTCATCATTGATATAAATATAACAAAGTACATTATTCATATAACACATTACCATTCACAAGATTCACAATGCATAAACATAACATTGTTCATATAGTATCATATGCATCATCATTATCATCAAATGTGTGTTAAAATCTCAACATTATATGAATGTATGTTCCACACATATTTGTTTAGGTCATTCTTTGTTTTAAAAGTGTTTATTTTGAGGTTTAGGTACAAAAAGACCTTTGAAGAATCAAAGCAATGTGAGAAAAGCCAAGAACCATCACAGTAGCTAACACCCTCAAGGGACACGGCCAAGCTTGTGGCTGTGTCTCTCAACACCAATTCAAGCCGAGGCAGACACGGGCAAGGGACAAAGCCGTGTCTCTCTAAAATTTATCCAACACGGCCAAATTTTCTTAGACTTGGCCGTGTCTCCCAAAAATCTTTAGTTTGGCCGTGTCTCTTCCTTGGTTTGGCCGTGTCTCTCAAGAATAAAACCCTAAACATAGCCAAATTTCTTTTGATTGACTTAAAACACATTGTGCACAACCTAACCTCATTCAAATGGATATAATCAATGTCATTAGCACTTATTTTACATGTTCATCACAATATTCACATTAACAATACATCAACAACACATTTAATCACTTACCAAAACCACATAACTCACCATACATCAACAATATATCAACATCCACATACTCACCATCTTCAAACCAAAACCAACACCAATTTAATTTTTTTAACTTACAATCAATTTCAACAATTATAAACACATCTCAAACACACCTAACCATAACATCAACAAATCACAACTCACCTCAAATACAACTTCAAAAATAACAAAGGAAAACAAGAGAGTACTTACCAAAGTTGATGAATTTCACAAATCTCCAACTTCAATCCTTTGATTCTTCCTTCAATTTGATTTTAGAACTTAGAACACCTCTCTTACTCTCTCTTTCCTTTGGTATAGCCGGCCACCCAAAATGAGAAGAAAAGAAAATAATCACAAGTCAAACTTCTCTTCTTCTTTAAATCTCCACCAAGCAATTCTAACAAAGCAAATACCTAAATGCCCTTTTCTATTTGTTCTCACTTCCTTTAAAACTCTTGCCCTCTTTAGTAATTTCACACATCCCAAATTAAAATATCTTCTTCCCTTGACTCTCCATTTGACCAACATATATGTTATATATATTAGCATATATACAACATATACATTCCATTAACACAATCATTTCCTTAACAAAAACATATATACATTTAATTCAATTTAAAACAACAACAATATTCAAAACTCCTAGGGCATACATTGGGATATTACAATTCTCCCCCTCTAAAAAGAAATTTCGTCCTCGAAATTACCTGATATAAAGTCTGAAACAACTGAGGATATTGATCTTGCATTGATTGCTCACTCTCCCAAGTTGCCTCTTCTCTCCCATGATTCTTCCATAAAACCTTCACTAAAGGCACTCTCTTATTTCTCAATTCTTTCACTTCACGTGCCAATATAGCAACTGGTTCTTCTTCAAATGTCAGATCTGAACTCACTTTGATAGATTCAGTTGGAAAAACATGAGATGGATCCGACCTATATCTCCTCAACATAGAAACATGGAATACATTATGGATCCTATCCAACTCAGGTGGCAAAGCAAGCCGATAAGCAACTGGCCCAACTCTTCCCAAAACTTCATACGGTCCAATGAAACGAGGACTCAATTTACCTTTTCGACCAAACCTCAAGATCTTCTTCCAAGGAGACACTTTCAAAAATACCTTATCTCCCACATTATACTCAATGTCTCTCCTCTTCAAATCTGAATAAGATTTCTGACGGTCTGAAGCTAGTTTCAACCTATCTCGAATCATTTTCACTTTCTCTTCAGTTTCTTTAACCAGATCAGGACCAATTATCTTACCTTCTCCAAGCTCATTCCAACATAAAGGTGTCCTACACCGTCTACCATACAGTGCTTAGAATGGTGCCATCCCAATGCTTGATTGATGACTGTTATTATAAGCAAATTCCACAAGTGGTAAGAATCTATCCCAACCTCCAGAGAAATCAATGACACAGCTTCTCAACATATCCTCGATGATCTGTATCACTCTCTCTGACTGCCCATCTGTCTGAGGATGGAAAGCAGTACTGAAATGCAGTCGAGAACCCAAAGCACCATGTAAACTCTTCCAAAACCTTGAAGTAAACCTGGGGTCTCGATCAGACACTATAGAAGTTGGGACACCATGCAGCTTCACAATCTCATGGATATACAGCTCAGCTAACCTCTCCAAAGAGTAATCCATCCGAACCGGAAGAAAATGAGCTGTCTTAGTCAACCTGTCAACAATCACCCAAATAGCATCATGCTTTCTTTGTGTCAATGGTAGACTAGATACAAAATCCATGGTTACTCTATCCCATTTCCATTCAGGCACTGACAAAGGTTAAAGCAACCCGGTTGGAACTTGATGCTCAGCTTTTACCCTCTGACATGTGAGACATTTGGATATAAAATCTGCAATGTCTCTCTTCATACCGGACCACCAGTAGTACTACTTTAAATCATGATACATCTTTGTGTTGCCAAGATGCATAGCAAATAATGACTGATGTGCTTCTTCTAAAATGATCCTTCTCAAATTAGCATCATCAGGTACACAGAATCTGTTCTTAAACCAAAAACTCCCATCACCTCTCACAATAAAATCTCAATTCTTTCCATTCTGGCAATCTGAAACAATCTTTTGAATCTTCTCATCGACCCATTGAGCCTCTTTAATCTGAGCCAACAAAACTGGTTTCAATTGCAACTGTGCCAACAATGCACCATCATCACAAGATACAAAACTTAGATGCAATGCTCTCAACTCAACAAGCAACGAGAGCGAATAAACAGTCAAACCTGCTAAAGACTTTCGACTCAAGGCATCAGCAACAACATTTGCCTTACCAGGATGATAATCAATCAAACAGTTGTAGTCTTTAATCAACTCTAACCATCTCCTCTGTCGAAGATTAAGCTCTTTTTGGACACCCAAATATTTCAAACTTTTATGGTCTGTATAGATAAAACACTTCTCCCCATACAGATAATGTCGCCAAATCTTCAATGCAAACACAATGGCTGCCAACTCTAAATCATGGGTCGGATAATTGAGTTCATGCAGTTTCAACTGTCAAGAAGCATAAGCTATCACTTTACCTTCTTGCATCAGAACACAACCGAAACCACTATGTGAAGCATCACTGTAAATCACATATGGTTTATCTTCCACAGGTAAAGTAAGAACAGGCGCTTGAGTCAACATTTCTTTCAACTGCTCAAAGCTAGCCTGACACTGATTTGTCCATCCAAATCTAACTCCCTTTCGAAGTAATCTGGTAAGTGGAGTAGCTATCAAAGAAAATCCTTTTACAAACCGCCGGTAATAGCCCGCCAAACCCAGAAAACTTCTAACTTCAGTCACAGACTTTGGTAGACTCCAATTCAGAATAGCTTCAACTTTACTCGAATCAATTCTAATACCCTCTGCTGAAACTATGTGACCGAGAAAAGTTACTTGGTTCAGCCAAAACTCACACTTCGACAGTTTAGCAAACAAGTGCTTCTCTCTCAAAATTTGCAACACAATTCGCAGATGCTTGTCATGCTCCTCTTTATTACGCGAATACACCAAAATATCATCGATGAAAACCACCACAAACTGATCCAAATAGGGCCTAAATACCCTATTCATCAAATCCATTAAAACTGCAAGTGCATTCGTTAAACCAAACGGCATAACTAGAAACTCATAATGCCCATACCTTATACGAAAAGCTGTCTTAGGAACATCTTCAACTCTGACCCTCAACTGATGGTACCCTGATCTCAAATCAATTTTAGAAAACACTGCCGCACCCTTCAATTGATCAAAGAGATCATCAATTCTAGGCAAAGGATATTTATTTTTAATAGTCACCTTGTTCAATTGCCTATAATCGATACACAATCTCATAGTACCATCCTTCTTCTTCACAAACAAAATAGGAGCTCCCCACGGTGAAACACTAGGGCGGACAAACCCTTTATCCAGCAACTCCTGCAACTGCACCTTCAACTCTCTCAGTTCAGCAGGTGCCATTCTATAAGGAGTAATAGAAATAGGAGTGGTACTAGGCAATAATTCAATACCAAACTCCACCTCTCTCTCAGGAGGCAACCCTGGCAACTCCTCTGGAAACACATCTGGAAACTCTGCAACTGTGAGTATACTATCAATTTGAGAACTCACTACTCTAGTATCCACCACATAAGCAAGATAAGCATCACATCCTTTTCTAATCAATCTCCTAGCTGCAACAGCTGAAACAAATAAGGATGCTAGCTGACCCTGCTCATTAGATACTATCACCTCTCTTCCATCACCAGTTCTCAAAGAAACAATTTTCCTTTTACCATCTACCACAGCTCCATGTCTAGATAACCAGTCCATGCCTAGGATAACATCATATTCCTTAAAAGGCATTTCAATTAAATCTCCAAGGAACTCCTCACCTTGCACCATTACTGCACTATCTCGGTGCACCTTACTAACAATCACACTATGCTCTAAAGGATTTGTCACCAATATATCAAATCCTAGGGATTCAGCATGCATATCAGACACATGCAAAACAGATGCACTAATATATGAATGTGTGGATTCGGGATCAATCAAAGCAAGTACTGAAATACCAAATAAAGAAAAAGTACCAGCTATGACTGCCGAAGCATCTGGTTGCCTTTGCATCACATAAATCCTCTGAGAAGATCCAGCCCCCTCTGGTCTACTTTCCCTAGATGTAGAACCTCCTCTAGAACTAAACCCAGATCTGCCTCCTCTGCTGAAACTTCTGCCTCCTCGACCTCCCCTCACACTAGGTTGAGAAGCTGCAGAATCTATTGACATCTGCTCTTGCCTCTCAGGGCACTCTCTAACAAAATGATCAGGCGATCCACATCTGAAACATATTCCTGCCACACCAGTCCTCCAACAAGTACCACCATGTGGCCTACCACAATGAATGCATATGGGTAGAGTGGATCTCTGAGTCACTAGGGTCGGAGCACTAGCCACTGAAACTGTAGGTCTAGATCTCTGTCTCTGAAACTGTACTGACCTACCAGCTGGTCTCTGACTCCTACTAACCCGAGGAATAAAGCTTCCTTTATCTCTCTTTGCAGATGAAGACCCAGCTTCAAACTGGGGTCTTCTCACCCTGATCTCTTCCTCAGAAGCAGCCGTTGCAATACACTGGGCTCTCTCCACGCTCCTAGCTGCTGCCACAAGCTGGGAAAAATCATGATATCTAGATCCAGCCACAAGACACATAATAGAGGGCCTCAATCCCTCCTCAAATCTCCTACATCTATCAATCTCATCAGATATAATACCCCCAGCATAATGGCTCAACTGGATAAACTCAACCTCATATTCCGTTACGGTCCGGTGATCTTGCTTCAAGCTTAAGAACTCCATTTTCTTCACATCTTTGTACTCCCTTGGAGTGTACTTCAATTCAAACTCTCTTAGGAAATCAGCATAGGACAATGTTGGTGGATCATCCATAGCATGGGGCACGGTCTTCCACCAGTCATATGCATCCTTCTGCAACAATGATCTTTCATAATAAAATCTTTCCTCTGGAGTGGCTTGCAACTGAACAAATATTCTCTGTACTTATCTAGCCACTGTTCAGCTACAGCTGGATCAATAGTACCTAAGAAATCTTCCGTAATTTATCATACTGTCTCACTGATACCAAAGGCTGTGGGGGTGGTGGCGGTGGTTGCACTGGTGCTGGCCTCAAAGCCTCTACCACATTCCTAAGCCAAACTGGTGGAACATCCTCACCAGCTGGTCTCCCCGACACAGAAGCAGGTACCTCTCCATCACTATCCACTCTAGCTCCCTCTCTAACCTCATTAGGAGCTACGCTCTCCGCACTACCCACTACTGACTGTCGCAAGTGAGAATCCATCACAACCTATGTCTGCTAACACAGCATAATACATCTTATTAAAGATCAGAGACTGCCAATCCCAAACATGTATGTTATTCAAAAACCAACTTTTTAAGTCAAAATATTCTTTTTCTTACATTTTACCTAGGTTGAGAATCTCAAACCTAGGCTCTGATACTAAAACAATTGTAACACCCCTATATCCGGTACATGCACACTACAAACACCACAATGTAATATACATGCACTGAACATAGGGATGCTACGGTTTACCTTAACATTCAAAACATTTTAAATGATACCATAATCTTTCTCATTATACATTAAAGAAAATAAGTCATTAACCTGTAATATAAAACAAAATAGATATAAATACATTTACTTAATATGCAGCAGAATTTATAAAATATTTATATATATGAATACTTCCAAATCCATATTTACAATTATACATATATTTATATTAAAATCAATACTTTATAAAACATAAAGAAATTATACATGATTGGCAGCTCTTCTCTGATCTTTAAGTCCCAAAATAACTCTTCAATGTCTACTCTCACTCGGTCTCGAGGAACTCTCGGGTTCAACTCTGTTACCTGCGCTATCAACACTATCGCGCTAAGCCAACGACTTAGTAGTACAAATTATGCTAACATTATGCTTAAATGCAATGCAATATCATACACATTAATAATAAAACAACATTATAGTTCTAAAGATAATACCACACCTTTATATTTCATAACTCATACTCATATAATCATATTACATTTCAAAGTCCTTTCAAGGATCTCATTATTCAATTATTTTAACATCAATAAACAACATTGAAACAAAGACAAGCATTGGGCCCAAAAGACACTAATATGCAATTCAATTTTCAGAGTTAATGCTTTGGTTTAATCATCACATTTATCAATATCATAATCCCAACTAGGCTTCAAGGATTAGGTTCAACCAAGCTTCAAGGGGAACAAAGCATGCTAAGTATCAACCCAACTTGGCTTCAAGAACCAACCCAACCTAGCTTCAAGGGTTGTAACATCTCAATTAGGCTTCAAGGATCAAGTCCAACCTAACTTCAAGAGATTGTTACTAATATTAGGCATGCCACCAACAACAAACTCTGAAAATGGAATAACACATTAGCCACACAATTCATTTATCATTTAATTATCATTTCCATTCTCAATTCTCATCATCATCTAGGCAAACATGCCTTATTTCTTTCAATTGAACCATCATAGCCAATCACAATGGCTTCATATCACATTTGAGTTATCATAGCCAATCACAATGGCTTTATATTCCATCACATCTCAATCTATATTATAGCAATTCATCCTTCAAATACACAAACATTTACATCATATCCTTCACCTTATACATGTGTCATCATTGATATAAATATAAAAAAGTACATTATTCATATAGCACATTACCATTCACAAGATTCACAATGCATAAACATAACATTGTTCATATAGTATCATATGCATCATCATTATCATCAAATGTGTGTTAAAATCTCAACATTATATGAATGTATGTTCCACACATATTTGTTTAGGTCATTCTTTGTTTTAAAAGTGTTTATTTTGAGGTTTAGGTAAAAAAAGACCTTTGAAGAATCAAAGCAATGTGAGAAAAGCCAAGAAAAATCACAGTAGCTAACACCCTCAAGGGACACGGCCAAGCTTGTGGCCGTGTCTGTCATCACCAATTCAAGCCGAGGCAGACACGAGCAAGGGACATAGCCGTGTCTCTCCAAAATTTATCCAACACGGCCAAATTTTCTTAGACTTGGCCGTGTCTCCCAAAAATCTTTAGTTTGGCCGTGTCTCTTCCTTGGTTTGGCCGTGTCTCTCAAGAATAAAACCCTAAACATAGCCAAATTTCTTTTGATTGACTTAAAACACATTGTGCACAACCTAACCTCATTCAAATGGATATAATCAATGTCATTAGCACTTATTTTACATGTTCATCACAATATTCACATTAACAATACATCAACAACACATTTAATCACTTACCAAAACCACATAACTCACCATACATCAACAATATATCAACATCCACATACTCACCATCTTCAAACCAAAACCAACACCAATTTAATTTTTTTAACTTACAATCAATTTCAACAATTATAAACACATCTCAAGCACACCTAACCATAACATCAACAAATCACAACTCACCTCAAATACAACTTCAAAAATAACAAAGGAAAACAAGAGAGTACTTACCAAAGTTGATGAATTTCACAAATCTCCAACTTTAATCCTTTGATTCTTCCTTCAATTTGATTTTAGAACTTAGAACACCTCTCTTACTCTCTCTTTCCTTTGGTATAGCCGGCCACCCAAAATGAGAAGAAAAGAAAATAATCACAAGTCAAATTTCTCTTCTTCTTTAAATCTCCACCAAGCAATTCTAACAAAGCAATTACCTAAATGCCCTTTTCTATTTGATCTCACTTCCTTTAAAACTCTTGCCCTCTTTAGTAATTTCACACATCCCAAATTAAAATATCTTCTTCCCTTGACTCTCCATTTGACCAACATATATGTTATATATATTAGCATATATACAACATATACATTCCATTAACACAATCATTTCCTGAACAAAAACATATATACATTTAATTCAATTTAAAACAACAACAATATTCAAAACTCCTAGGGCATACATTGGGATATTACATAATTCAATCATCCATCATAAATAGTGATAAACACAACAACAATCATCAAACACAAGACAATAAATTATGATTAACTCAATAAAATTAAGGATCCATCACCAAAATAGGGTGTCAATTAGAAGATTAGGGTTTTTAGGGGTTTTGTTGGTCAAATGAGGGTTTTATTACAAAATTAGGGTTTTAACATACTAACTCAGATTTTAACAAACAAATTTGGTTTAATTATATGAAATTAGGGTTTAATGCTAAAACTAAGGTTCAAACATGCAAAACTAGGGTTTGAGAACATAATTGGGATTAAAATATGCAAAACTAGGGTTTGTGAATATAATTCAGATTAAAACATGTAAAACTAGGGTTTGAAAAATATAAATTAGGGCTTTAAATTATAAAACTAACGTTCATATTAAAACTTGGAGAATAAATGTTGCAACATATATCAATTTAAAACATTTAACAATATATTTAAATGAAGATGATCAATTGGATGAATTTATTTAAAAAAAAATACCTTGGTTTGTTGGCTCCACCTAGTAATTACGTTAATCCTAGCACAAGTAAAATCTTTCAGACCCTAACTTGCTGTTATACAATTTGCTCGAGTAAAATGTGCCTTGTTGTTATGCCTTCTAGTCTTATGTTTCTTTTCCCTTGTTTAAACATAATTAGGACACAAAGATGTAGCACTTGTCCAATTGGCTTTGCCAATTCGACATGAGCACTGCTCATACCAAATTGCCCATGTATAATTCGACAGGAGGCATACATGAGCATGGCTCATGTCGAATTGGATGGCCCACCCCTTTTTTAAATTGAACCAAAGTGGTTTTTGACTTTTTAATTTGATCCAAATTTAAATTTAATCTTTTTAAAAATGGACAAGACTTAATTCAAACTTAAAATTTTAATTGGATTTAACTTGGCTCTTTTAATAAAGAATGAACTTATTCAATGCCAAAATTAAGGGTGATGTAAGCCCATAAGAACAATGCCTTGAGACCAAGAACTTTGTGCTTGGATCAACCCCTTTGAAAGCTAAATCAAGTCCTTTCCTAGAAACCTCATGCCGATCTCAACTTGTGAGAAAGAACCTTGGTATTACAACTCACTCAAGTTGTTAACTCTTTATGAATTTGTTTGATTCAACAAGAATCAAAGCAAGGGAATCCTCTCTTTTAGAACTAAGTTCTTGTACTTTACTTAAAATTCAACCAACTCCTTACAAAGTTCATAAGGATGTTCAAATACCATCCAAGTGTTGGATGCCCTAGCTTTGGTGTTTGGAAACTAATAAAAGAGTGATCCAATCTCAAATAGGCTATCCACCAACTACCTTTGGGCTTTTAAACAATAATTTCCCTAAATACAAAAGACATTATCTAAAGACAAAATAATGTTATAGCACAAACTCAAAAGTAACAAAATACAAATAACTCTAAATGCGACATAGTAGACTTCGCGGTAGAAGGAGCAACCACTAGACAAGAATGGTGACCGCTACATCAATGGTGCAATCGCTGTATCTCCTGGATGACACAAAGTTGAGTTAAATCTTGAGTGGATGATAGAAGTCCAAGCTTCAAGTTGGAGTCTTCTTTACACTCCTCAGCCAAATCACTCCATCAACTTTGGATCATTATAGACCCTTGATTTTGGCCCTAGCTAGTTCAATCCTAATTAAAGAAGGCCTAGTCAAGTTCGGTCCATTCTTAATGGCTTAAACATGTTTTAAAAACTTTAATTAGATTGGTTCAATTTTATATGGCCTAAAATAAGCTGGTTCAACTTTGAATGCCCTAAAATGGTTTGATTCAAAGTTAGAGGGGTTTAGTTTTGGTTTCAATCAATATGGCACATGTCCATGTGGAATTGGGGTTGTCCAATTTGATATGGACATGGTCCATATCAAATTGGTTGGCTACCAATTTGATACGGACCATTTCCATATCGAATTGCCCTTCCAATTCGATATGGAATTGGGTCCATATTGAATTAAATCAATTTTAATTCGATATGGACTATTCCATTTCCAATTAGGACTCCTAATTCTTGTCCATATCAAATTAATTTGATTTTAATTCGATATGGACACGGTTTTATGAATTGGAAAATCCAGATTAAGTTTGGTTTAGCTGATTTTGACTTAGCTTATTTTCTTATAAATATGAAAGCTTAACAAATTAAAAAGGGGACTTTTTTTGGAGCAGCCACTGTTATCACAAGGTAGAGAGTTAACAAAAGGAACATGGAGAAAAGCAAGAAAGATTAACACTAAAGAAGCAATAACAATTAAACGAGGATCAACACAGATCAATTGCCTCAGGCAATTACTTCACTCAACCAGCACTCTCAGTTTTTGTGGAGCCAACAAATGAAAGTATGTTTTCTTCCTTTTAAATTTAATAAGAACTACTGCTTTGATTCTAACTCAAGCATTATTTATTGTTCATGCCCAGTAAACTACTTAATTTAATATCATAGTAGCTTGTTTAATCCAATTGGCATTAAAATCATAACATCACAGTAGCAATAACAATTTAACTCGTTGTAATATCGATTTGAATTAAATATCCAGGACATGTTTTAATTATTAATCTCATACATTAAATTCTAATTAGCATATTTAAACTCCTTAAACACTAATTTATATTTTCAAAAACCTAAATTCTATATAAAACCATAGTTTAGGAAAAACCCTAATTTCTATAAAGAAAAACCCTAGCTTACATAGAAACCCTAATTTCCAACTAAACCATATCCTATAAACTATTTACCTCTTGAGCACACTGCCCCCGATCCCTCGCAAGTGGTGCTGCCCCCTTGACCCCCACCAGCTAACCGGCTAGTGGGACTACCATAGGTGCTAATTAAGTCATCACACATTATATTTTCTTAATGGGGGTAATATGAAGATGTGTTTGTTTATTTTATTTCTAATTATTCAATTATTTTCATATATGTTATATTATTTCTCCCTTGCTTTATTCTTTTCCTTAGATTTATATGTATTTTTAAAGGGAATTGTAAAAGGCATGTTTCCATCTAGTGTGGGCACCTTGTTTCTTTATTTTATTTAATAGTAGTTTATTTAAAGACTTTGCGATAATTATAAGGTATAAGTTTCCACATTTTGGTGGGTGTCCTATTTTATTTATTTTCTTTGTGAACATATAAAGATTGTAAGGGTATGTTTCCATCTACGGATGGGTACCCATGTTATTTTGTGATGTACTATTTTATCTTATTTTATGAATGAATCCATTTTATTAATAATTGCATATAGTATGGATGATATTTTAATAAGTTAAGAATTCAATAATATTTAGGCCTGAAAAGGAGGCCGGTTCCAATGAACCCAGTGTTATGGGTGTGCTGGGCGATTTCTCACCTTCCCATACTACCCAACTTTTTGAACCCAATAGGGGTTGGGGATTCCATAGGAATCGAGTCATCCACCCCTTTATATTTTCTCAGACCATCCAGGTGGTGACTCCATTTTCTTCGGCTTTAGGCTAGTGTTCTCTAAGGCCCAGAGCCTAACATTGCCGTAGTCGTAACCATTCCATATGGAAGTGGGGGAAAAAATCTTCCTCAAAATCATTGTATGTAATGCTTCCTTGAACTGTTAGAGTCGATGTAATATCCCAATGTTTGCCCAAGAAGTTTGGATATAATTGTTGTTTGTTTGAATTATGTGTATATGTTATGTTGATAAGAAAAGAAATTGAAAAGAGAATGTTTATGTATTGTTTAAAAAGGAAAGGAATGTGTAGAGAGAAAGTGTATATGTTGGGTATATGGTAATATATATAACATATACATTAGTCAAAATGGATGGTCAATGCAAGAGGATATTTATTTGTGGTATGTGAAATTACTTAAATGGGCATATAAGTGACAAAAGTTAAGTTAAATGGATGAGGGCATTTAGGTAATTGCCTTGTTAAAATTGCTTGGTGGATATTTAAAGAAGAAGAGAAGTTGGATTTGTCTTCATTTTCTCTTCTTTGTTTGGTGTGGCCGGCTACCAAAGGGAAAGGAAGAGCAAGTGAGGTGTTTTGATTTCTAACATCAAATTGAAGGAAGAATCAAAGGATGAAGTTGGAGATTTGTGAAATTTCTTCAATTTAGGTAAGTACTCTCTTGTTCTCCTTTGTTATTTTTGAAGTTGTGTTTGAAATGAGTTGTGGTTTGTTAACATTATAATTTGGTGTGTTTGAGATGTGTTTATGAGTATTGGAATTGATTGTGAGTTAAAAAGGTTAAATAGGTGTTGGTTTTGTTTGAAAATGGTAAGTTAAGTAGATGTTGTTATTGAAAGAAGAAGATTGATGTTGGTTTTAGGGTTTGATGTGGTAATTGATTGAATGTATGGTTAGTGTAGTGTTAATGTGAATATTGTGATGAATATGTGTTAATAACATTGATTACATTCATTTGAATGAGGTTGTGTTGTGTATAAGGTGTTGTTAATTCAATCAAAGGAGTTTTGGTTATGTTTAGGGTTTCATTCATGAGAGACACGACCAAACCAAGGGAAAGACACGGCCAAACTAAAGAAATTTTGAGAGACACGGCCAAGTCTATGAAATTTTGGCTGTGTTGGGTGATTTTTGGAGGAGACACGGCCGTGTCCCTTGCCCATGTTGGCTTCTGTTGCTTTTGGTTGAGAGACACGGCCACAAGCTTGGCCGTGTCCCTTGGGTGTGTTGGCTACTGTGATTGTTCTTTGCTCTTCTTGCTTTGTGGAGAGTGAACATACATTTGATGATGCATATGATTCTAAATGAACAATGTTATGTTATGCATTATGAATCTTGTGAATGATAATATGTTATATGAATAATGTGACTAATATTATGACTTGTATAGTGTGGAAGAGATGTGGATCATTCAAAAAGGTATGTGCAATGCAAATTCTTATGATGAATTACCTTAATGTTAATTGAGACATAAAGAATTGTAGAACTAATGTTTTGAGTTATAATGATGTGAATGATATGATTGAAACATGCCTAGATGATATGATTGAATAATGGTATGTTGTTTAGTTAATGTAATTGATGTTGTATATTATAATGATGAATCAAATGGGTTATGAAGTCATTGTGATTGGCTATGATGATTTAATAGAGTTGTGAAGCCATTGTGATTGGCTATGATGATTCAAATGTGATGTGAAGCCATTGTGATTGGCTATGATGATACAATTGTGATAATTGAGGCATGTTTGCCTAGATGATGATTCAATTGAGAATGGAATGGATAGTGAAATAATAAATGAATTGTGTGGCTAATGTGTTATTCCATTTTCAGAGTTTGTTGTTGGTGGCATGCCTAATATTAGTAACAATCTCTTGAAGTTAGGTTGGCTAAGTCCTTGAAGCCTAATTGAGATGTTACACCTTGAAGCTAGGTTGGATTGGTTCTTGAAGCCAAGTTGGGTTGATACTTAGCATGCTTTGTTCCCCTTGAAGCTTGGTTGAACCTAAACCTTGAAGCCTAGTTGGGATAATGATAATGATAATGTGATAATTAAACCAAAGCATTAACTCTGAAAGTCGAATAGCATATTAGTGTCTGTTGGGCCCGAGTCTGTCTTTGTTGACAATGTGATATACAAATGTTGAAATAAATGAATAAATGAGATATATGATTGCCTCTGTTGGAAATGTGATTTATGATCGGTGAATTGTGAATAAAGTAATGTTATGAAGTGTGAAGTGCAATATGTGTATTGATATATTAATTGTGAGGATTGATGATGGATTATGGTTGCTGATAATGATATGTATATATGTATATCATATATGAAATGAGTTGAGATATATGAAAGGTATAATTCAAAAGGAAAATCATGATAGGAAACTAATGGTACATGGAATTGATATATCATCATATGTTAATATTTTTATAATGTATGTTTATATTTTATATTTGTACTACTAAGCTCTCGGGCTTAGCGCGGATGTGTAATCGCGCAGGTGACTAGGTGGAAGATGTGAAGTCTTTCGTTATGCCACGAGAAGAGTAAGGGTTGTCGAGACCAACTAGAGGGTAATGCATACATGTATAACTGTTAATTATGATGTATTTCTGACGAGAGAATATTTATATGTAGAAAAGAAGTTTTGATAAAGATAATGATTTTGTATATGTTATTTAAATTAACGTATTATGGTTTGAACTTTGTTACAGGTTTTAAAAATGTAACGACAAGTGGCATCCTTATACTTTATATACTTACTGTATGTATACTAAGTATATGTATAGTACTTATATAGGGTATCGGGGTGTTACAGTCGACCTCTTGTAACCAGTCCATCGAGTAGGCTCAATGGGTCTTTGGCTTTCAATATGGGTTGGTCCCTTATTCTGTGAAAGGGTCTACAGTCTAGGTTGGATCCAGTCAAATATCTAAGGGAAACACCTTTGCTAACCGAGAAATATGGATGTTGGTTGATAATCTTAGCAGAATTCGATATCGAATACATAACCAAGAAAGCCATTAAGGGAAGAATAGTAGCAAAATTCCTGGCTAAACAACCACTACCTAAAAGTGAAGAGGTAACCTTTGAATTCTTTGATGAACACTTAGGAGCCATAGAAGTACAATAATGAAAGATGTACTTTAATGGAGCTATGAATAGAGAAGGAGCAAGATTAGGAGTGATTTTGGAATCACCCAAAGGAGAACTCACTCGTTTGACCAAAAATTTAAAAATTCAAGGTAACCAATAACATGATGGAATAGAAGCATGCATTTTCAGCTTAGAAACCTTGATAATTATGGGGTTTGACAAAAAATTCAACTTGGTGATTCACTACTAGTATTATCCCAAGCAAGCAGAAAATGGGAGTTGAAAGAGGAGAAGCTAAAGTCGTACCATGATTATTTAACCACAGTAAAGAGGAATTTTAAGCATTGTAGGTTTCTACACCTACCAAGGGAAGAAAACTAGATGTCCAATGCCCTAGTAACATTGGCTTTGGTATGGAAAGATCCTATCAAATTATTCCTTAAACCTCTAATTTTGATTGGTTCATCAACTCCTTACTATGAATATGAAATGATCATTGAGGCTGAGATAGATCTCGATGCATGGTATGATACCTTTATGCAGTTCTTAGAAAGCAAAGTTTATTTTTCATGGGCAACAAAAGAAGAGAGAAGACTTATAAGGTGATAGTCTTTACAGTACATCACTTTTCAAGGGGAGTTGTATCGAAGGTGGCCATACAAGGTACATTTGAGATGTTTGTGGAAGTCTTAAGTCAAACAAATAATGTCAGAGGTACATGCAGACACTTGTGGGGCTCACATGAAGGGACTAAATCTTGTCAAGAAGATAATTTAGCAAGGCTACTATTGGTTGAGTATGGAGAAAGATTGCATTAATTTTGTGTGGAAGTGACAACAATGCTAGCTGTATGGAAATTTGAACCATTCACCTCTTGAAGAGTTACACTTTATGTCTTTCCTCTGGCCATTTGCGACTTGGGGAATAGATATTATTGAGGAGATTCATCCAACAGCTTCAAAATGGCCATTGATATATAGTAGTGGCAGTCGATTACTTTTCAAAGTAGGAAAAGTCAAATCTTTCAATAAGATGGGGAAAGGCAAATGGCTCAGTTTATTGAGAGAAGTCTTATTTACAGATATGGAGTTTAATACAGTGTAGTCTCATGCAAAGGGTGTAGTTCTAAAGAGATGTTAAGGATTTGTTTGCCATGTATCGAATCCACCATCATCTACCTTCCCCATATAAACCAAAAGCAAATGGTGCAGTGGAAGCAGCTAATAAGGTAATTTAGCAGATTCCCCCAAGATGACAAAGACATATAGGGACTTGTCACAAATGCTCCCTTTTACTTTATGGGGGGGTACAAAACAAGTGTTCGGACTCTGACCAGAATGATGCATTTTCTTTGGTTTATGGCATGGAGGTAGTATTGCCTATTCAAATTGAGACCAAATCCCTAAGGGTAGTTTTGGAAGCTAAGCTACCATAGACAGAATGGGTATTGAGCAGATACACACAATTGGCTATATTGGAAGAAAGGAGGTTGAAGGCACTATATCATCTGGAACTTTACAGAAGAAAGATAGGTCGAGCATATAATAAAAGAGTCCACATTAGAAGGCTCAAGGTTTATGATCTAGTGCTAAAATAGTGTAAAGCCAATGTCTCAAATCTAAGAGGAAAGTTCAGACCAAGCTGAGAAGGCCCTTATGTAGAATTAATGAAGAAAGATGCAATCAGGATGTCGGACATGGATGGAAATGAGTTCAGTGAACAAATAAATATTAACAGGCTGAATAAATTCTATGTTAAATAAAGAGAGCTTGCTAGGTTGAAAATCGAAAAGGGTGGCCTAGGCAAAAATTATAGTAGCTCGCTAGTTTTGAAAAACTGAAAGAGCATGCTAGGCAACAATTAGGTCTACAAATGAGAGAAAATTGCTTATTAGAAAACCCGAAAGGGCTGGTTGGTGACATGAGTAATCTTGTGTATGCTTGCTACATTTTTTTATTATTGCTCCCCAATTTAAAAAAACATAGTTAATAATAAAATTATTTTATGTGTACCATATTTGAATAAAGACCAAAAGGTTAAAATAAAAAGCATAATAGCAAAAAGTGATGAAAAATTAAAGAAAAGAAAATATCTTTCATCCTAGCATCACTTTATTTTAAGACTAACAATTGCAGAATTTCTAGAAGCTGGTAAGTGTAACGTGCAGGCCATCTCTATCTCAGATGATCTAAGAAAGCTTCAGTCAACAAAGGAATGTACAGGTCAACTGCAAAATCAAAATCCCGAGGTTGAGCTTTATACTGGTGACCAAGATGGTGAGGATCATAGCAAGTACCTCGGCGAAGTGCAATAAGTGGAATGTACATTAAATATGTCCAAGTGGTAATATGGTTGATTTTCCATCAAGACACTAACCAGCGGATGTTAATAACAGCTCTTGAACTAATCCACTTGACCCATTCGGCAAATGAAGAAGTAGGTCGAAGGAGTTTTCTTATAGAATGGTGTCGTAGTGGGAATTTTACGTGATCTACAACTGGGGTGGCAAGCAAGCAAAAAAGCTCCTACAGCCAGACTTGAAAGAAAGAAGGTATTTAAAAAGTCTGCTAGGTTGAAAACCTATAAGAGCAATACAGTAAAAAATTATGGTGGTCTGCTAGTTTGGAAAACCTGCAAGGGCGGATTAGGCAAAAAATAGGACCAAAATAAAAAATAGCAATAAAGCTTGCTAGTTTTGCAAACCCACAAAGATGGACTAGACAAAAATTAGAGCAATGGCCTAAATTGAAAACTCAAAAGGGCAGTTTAGGTAATCACCTGAAGCAACAAAAGACTTCTAATCAACCTTCTCAAAGAGCTAGTTTTGAATAGATCCAATCCAACCAGGGTTTTAGCTAAAATCAAAGGTACTGGTGAAAATCATCCCCCTATTTGGTCCATAATATCCAGTACTCGTGAATTGAAATAACTAAAATTTCCTATGCCTTGGTGGGAGCCAAATGGGATGCACAAAAACTAATCAAAGGACCAAGTAGAATTTTCTCTGCTTTGGTCAATTAAAGAACTTCGGGCTTTGAAATTTGAAATAGCATTTGCATTTTTTGATGAGAGTTGGACAATAATATGTGCAATGCTATTTGATGATCCTTGGAAATCTGAGTATTGCTCCAAATTCCTCAATCATAGGACATAGTTAGAAGTTGTTAACTTTGAAATTCCTAGAATCCACATTCCGAAAGGAGGCTATAGCACGTAACAAGGTCGATTCAATTTGGTATTTTGGAAGCACTTAGAAGCATTAATTTGAAAACAAGATATGTTTCCCCAATCAATCGACCTTGCTCATAAATAATCCCCGCATCTTCTTTAAATTCTCTTCAGACATGCTACAATTTATCAAAAATTGAATTCATCAAACACAAAGTTGCTGCCAATGTTTTGATGAAAATTAAATTGTCACTTAATTGAATGGTTATGAGCAAAACAAATTGAAGGTTTAAATAGAAGAAATTTAGAAGAAAAATTGATGCTGATAATGGATTACAAATAAGAAGTGGGAAAGGAAATTGGACCATGTATGAAGCAAGATGAATTCATCATGGAAAAGAAAATATTAATCCATGATGAATTCATTTGAATGAATTCATCATGGGCTCTATTTATATGTTAAAGAAAAGTCAAAACAGATTCTGAAAAAAAAAGAGGGAATAGTTATGTGAGCGGGGATTTTTTTCCCCCACTCCCGGTGGAATGGTTCTTGCGACTTCAGCACTGTTTAGGCTCGGGGCCTTAGAGAACATGGACCTAAGTCCGAAGAAAATGGAGTCACCACCCGGACAGGCTTGGATAAAGAAAGGGGTGACTTGATTCCTAAGGAATCCCCAACCCCCTAATTGGTTAGAAAAATTGGGTACGTGTGGGAAAGGTGAGAAATGGCCCAGTACCCCCACAACTCCCCGTTCATTGGAACCGGACTCCTTTACAGGTCTTAATATTATAAAATTCTTAAATATAACAATATTATCCATATTACACACAACAATTGTGTAACACCCCCACATCCAAGACACGCACATTACAACACCACCATGTAGCATAGGTGCACCGAACATAGGAATGCTACGGTTTTTCATCAACATTCAAATCATTTTACAAGATACCATCACCTTCCTCAATATACATTATAGAAAAATAAGTAAGTAACTTATAATATAAAACAAAATAGATATGTAGATACATTTACTTAATACGCAGCGGAATTTATAACATATTTACATATATGAAAACATTTAAATCCATATTTACAAATATACATATATTCACATTAATAACAATACTTTACAAAATATTAAAAGAGTTATACATGATTGGCAAATCCTCTCTGATCTTTAAGTTCCAAAATCAACTCTTCAATGTCTACTCTCACTCGGTCTCGAAGAACTCTCGGGTTCAACTCTATCACCTGCGCGATTAAACACTATCGCGCTAAGCCAAGGGCTTAGTAAGATAAATCATGCTAATGATATGCTTTAGTGCAATGCAATGTCAATTCTCAATCCATATTATACATGTAACATCATATATGCAAAGCTAACAACATACCTTTACATTTCATAACCCAACATATATATACATGTCACATTTCAACATCTTTTCATATACCTCATTAGTATTCATTTAACCATTCATGAACAACACTAAACAAAGACAAGCATGGGCCCAAAACACATTAATATGCCATTCAATTTTCAGAGTTAATGCTTTGGTTTTGTTATCACATTTATCAATATCATATACCCAACTAGGCTTTAAGGATTAGGTTCAACCAAGCTTCAAGGGGAGCAAAGCATGCTAAGCATCAACCCAACTTGGCTTCAAGAACCAACCTAACCTAGCTTCAAGGGTGGTAACATCTCAATTAGCCTTCAAGGATTCAATCCAACCTAACTTCAAGAGATTGTTACACTTATTAGGCATGCCACCAACAACAAACTCTGAAAATGGAATAACACATTAGCCACACAATTCATTTATATTTCATTCTCAATTCTCATCATCAATTAGGAAAACATGCCATATATCATTCAATTGAATCATCATAGCCAATCACAATGACCTTGTCTCATATCATCTCTTATTTGAATCATCATAGCATCTTTGATATAACATTTCAATATACATTACTCATGAAACACATTACCAATCACAATGCATAACATAACATTGTTCAATCTCAACAATGCAATTAGGGCAAAGAACAATTTATATCATTCGTAGCTTTAGGATCTTCCCCATCCATTTGATTAGGGCATTCTTTGTTTGAAGTATGTTTAAAGTGTTTAGGTTTAGGTTTAGGTACCAAAATACCTTTGAAGAATCAAAACAATGCAAGAAGAACAAAGAATAAAAACCCTAACCAACACATTTGAAGGACACGGGCAGCCCACTTGAGGGACACGGCCAAGCTTGTGACCGTGTCTCTCAACCTCAATTTGACAGTAGGCAACACGGGCAAGGGACACGGCCAAGCTTGTGACCGTGTCTCTCAACCAAAAATCACAGTAGCTAACACGGCTAGGGGACACGGCCGTGTCTCTCAAAAACCAATCCAACACGCCCAAAATCCCTTGGCTTGGCCGTGTCTCTCCTTGCTTTTGGCCGTGTCACCCATGAATTAAAACCCTAACATGCACAACTCTCCTCCAATTGCACTCCAACTCATCATACACAATATAGCATGGTTCAAATGAATGGAAACAATGTTCTAAACACAAATTCATCACAAGAATCACTTCACAAAACATTCATAATACATTTAAACACAAACCATCTCAAAACCCTAAAACCAACATTCTTCTCCATCTTCCAAAATCAACATCCACCACTTCCAACAACAACACATATTTAACTCTTAACTTAAAACCAATTTAACACATGAAAACACATCACAACCATATCTTATCATCAAATCAACAAACCCTAATTAACTTCCAATACCACTTCAAAAGAATAAAAGAAATCAAAGGAAAGAACTTACCTTAGTTAAAAACTTCTTGAATCAACACTTGATCACTTAATCTTTCTTCAATTTGAGCTTAACTCTTCAAGATATTCTCTTTGCCTCTTGCTTTCCTTTGTCTATAGAGAAGCCGGCCAACAATGGAGAAAAAGAAGAAATTATCAAAAACAAAGTCAAATTTCCTTTTAATCTCCACCAAGAGATTCAATTCAAGCAATTACCAAAACACCCTAATCCATATAACTAACCTCTTGTCTCTTATAAGCCCATTATAGTAATTTCACATGTCATAAATCAAAATATCCTCTTGCATTGACTCTCATTTGACCAACTTATATGTTATATATATCATCATATAAACAACATATACACTTTTCCTTTCCCAAAACACAAATACATAAGCATTCTCTTACCAATTTCTTTTCTTATCACCTAACATATACATTCAATCACATTTTAAACCAACAACAACAACAACAACAACAACATAATCAAAACTTCTAGGGCATACATGAGGATATTACAAATTGAAATAAAGAATCATTATATTAAAATCAAAGCAATGTCCAAACAAAGCAAATAAATGGACACCCATCCGAAGATGGAAACATGTCCTTACATCATCCGTGTCTAAACTAAATAGGACACCCACCAAAAGGTAGAAACATATCCTTTACATTTCTCCAAAATATAAAAGTAATTTAAATTACATAGAACTTAATTAATGAGGTACCCACAAAGTGGAAACATACCTCTTACAACATTTGGAAATCCAAAATAAATCGATAAAAGTAAATAATCATTCATCATAAATAAATCATTCATCAAAGATATTAAACATCAATCAAAATATATAATAAACATCCATCCATGATAAATTAAATAAATCAAGCATTGAAATTAAATAAATAAACCATCAAAGCATATAATAAACTACATAATTAAATCTAAAAATAAAGCAAGTAAAGGTGCAAATTAGGGTTTATTGTTTATATTTAAAGTTCTTTAATTAACATTTAATGTTTTGGGATTTTAGTAATTATTGTTATTTTTTTAGCCTACTGTAATGGTTTTGGAAAATTGGAATGGAATAGGGTTTCATGAATCAAATTAGGGTTTAGGGGTAACATTATGAAATAAGGGTTTTAGAATATTAAAACATTAGGTTTATAGCTCTTGGTTACTAGATTGTTGTTTTGGAATTACTGTACTGAGTTTGAATATTTAGGTTTATAAGGTTTTAAGGTTTTAAGGATTAGGGTTTAGGAAAACTAGGGTTTATGTATTAGTTTTGAGGGAATTAGGGTTTAGGAAAACTTAGGGTTTACTTGTTTTGGTTTTTTTTGATAAAGTTATGGTTTTTGGTATTTTAGAAAACATATTTGGTTTTAGGATTGAAGAAAACAGTTTAGAGCTTTATAAAATAATTATGATTTTTAGAAACTGTAAAGTAGGTTAGGGTTTGGAGATTTAAGAAAACATTTGGAAATTTTGGAAAAAAGTTAGAGGAAAATAGTTTAGGATTTTTAAAAGTTTTTGGAAATAGGAAAAATGATTTAAGGTTTTTGGAAACAAAAGAAACGAATTAGGGTTTTTGGAAATAGAAGGAACAATTTAGGGTTCTTAAGGTTTTTGGAAGCATAAAAGTACTTTTTAGGGTTTTGAAATTATAAGGAACAATTTAATGTTTTTTAGGTTTCTTGAGATAGAAGAAATAAATTAGGGTTCTTAAGGTTTTTGGAAACAGAAGAAATAAATTAGATTATTGAAACGAAGATCAAGCTACTACATATTTAAAGATAAAAAGTTTTGTGTGTATATTTTTATGAATCAAAGAAACAAAGCTACTGTGATCATAAGTAATTTATGATGAAGGATCAAACCTACGTAGTTGGTTCCACCAAAAAGTTGCTTTTTGGATGAACAAAGACAAAGACAAGGTTGTTGCCTTTGATGAAATGTTGATTGCTTAGTTATTGCTAGGGTTTTCTGTAATCCAAGTTTCGATCACCTAATCAAAGCCCCACAATCCGATCTCCAAGTTCTAGTCCCAGGTTCCCCTTTTTCTCTCTTTTAAAGTGTTATTTATAGGAAAATTTATAAGATTAATTCTAATTGTTTAAGGAAACTAAAATTAATTAGGAAAAGAAACCGAAATCAAATAGAAATTAGTTTCGAAAAAAATTGCGTTGGAAAAATTTTGGTGGCGAAATTGCAAGTGTTGACAAGAAACTACGAGCTGCGAGGCACTGGCTGCAAGGATTGGTGGCCAATTTCACCGCTGAAAATTTCTGTAGGCGAAATTGGCCTGGCAAATTTGACTTTCGGCGACGAATTTTTCATCGCCGATTTTTATTTTTATTTATTTTTATTTTATTAAAAATTATAAAAAATAAATACTAAAATAAATATTATTTAATTAAAATAACACAAAAATTATTCTAGACTATATAAAATATATTAGTCCGGACTGGGTCTAATATTAGGGGTAATTTTGGGTTCTGGACCCGAGCTAAGTTCTGGACTTAAAAGAGATTTTAGGTTCTAGACCTAAGGATAATTTGGGTTCTGGACCCAAGATAAGTTCTGGACTTAAAAGAGATTTTAGGTTCTGGACCTAAGGATAATTTGGGTTCTGAACCCGAGCTAAGTTCTGGACTTAAAAGAGATTTTAAGTTCTAGACCTAATGGTAATTTGGGTTCTGGACTTAAAAGAGATTTTAGGTTCTGGACCTAAAGATAATTTGGGCTCTGGACCCGAGCTAAGTTCTGGACTTAAAAGAGATTTTAGGTTCTGGACCTAATGGTAATTTGGGTTCTGGACTTGAGCTAAGTTCTAGACTTAAAAGGGATTTAAGGTTCTGGACCTAAGAATAATTTGGGCTCTGGACCCGAGCTAAAAGAGATTTAATTATCTGCAAAAAATAATTATAGTTAGTAGCATATAAATTCTATTTGCAAAAAATTTAGCTAAGTTTTATGCACATATCTTCTCCTTGCCCCCTGCTTATAAAAATATTTTAAAAGTGCAAAATTATTTATATACACGCAAGTATTTGAATGATTAAATTGAATAATTGAGTTTTATATTTACTGTGTAGTCACTGTTCATGCACTATTTACTATTCGTAAATAGTAACCTAATATTTATAAATAGTATCCTACTATTGTCAATAGTAACTTACTATTTGCATATAATATTCTACTATTGTAAATAGTAACCTACTATTTATAAATAGTAATTTACTATTCATAAATAGTAATTTACTATTCATCAATAGTAAAATTTATTTTTTGAATTTTATTTTTTTCTTTGCCATTCCTCTATATAAACGAACGATTTCTTCATTTTATTCACAGCAAACTTGTTAATTTCATTCGTTCATAGCTATAATTCTTTCAAATTTAGCATATAATTTTGAAAAAATGCATGCTTCAAGATCAGGAATTCATTCTAATGCTGAGTTATTGGAGTTTATTCGGCATCACGAAGATGGAAATATAGGTCTACTAGCCGGGGTGCCGCTTCATCGTAGTTCAAATCAAATGAGCAAGGTAATTATTTCTTTTCTTTTCCTTTTCTTTTCTTTATTTTCATTTATTTTCTCTTTTTATTTTTTTTTATTTTTTTTTATTTTTTCTGTTTTTATTTTTTCTCATTTTTCTTTTTCTGTTTTTTTTTCTTGTTTTTCTTTTTTCTTTTTTCTTTTTATTTGTTTTCTTTTCTTTATATTTTATGTTTTTTAGAAAATTTAGGAAAAATATATTAATTTAAGAATTTAAGTAGATAGACTAATATATACTTACCTGGTGTTAACTTACCTGGCTCCATGTTAGCGTGATCGTTGCATTTTTTGGGTGGAGGGAGTATGTATAAAGCCCGACAATGGTACGATGTAGCGCCTTCTCAGGTAAGGCAGATTATCCGAGATTGCAGCTTTGAGAGTTTCATCTTACAATTACCATCTGATGAGTATCTGATAGAACGGAGCGTAGTCCAGGTGCTTGCAGAATGATGGTTGGACACAAATCATACTTTTCACTTGCCCATTGGAGAGATGAAAATTGGTCCGGTCGAGTTTGCTGCTATAACCAGCATTCGGTATGATGGTGTTCCTCTTACCAATGATATTTTGACATTTGAAGAAATTCAACAATTAATTGGTATGGAACAATCATATAAAGGGCCTTACAAGATAAAAATTGAGCCAATTCGTAGTTATTGGATGAACTACGAAGGACGGATTCACAGAGACACAGCCCAACAGTATGCTCTAGGATTTTTGTTATATTTGCTTGGGTCGACCATCTTAGGTAGCATTGAATCCGCCATCCATTTGTCAGTGTTGAGGGCCCTTTTTTATTTTAGGATGGTATCACTTTATGGCTGGGGTGAAGCTGGTCTCGCCTGTCTTTACCATGGTCTTGACAAAATTTGCTGAAATAAGAAGTCTTTTGTTGGCTTTATGGCGGTTGTCGATGTACTCTTCTTCCACCAATGTTAATTCCATTCTTTTCTTGTATGAATTTGATTTTTATTATTGTTGTAGGCATGGGCATATGAACACAACCTTGTGAGGGTACCTGGTATTTCCCGAGTGAGAGTCGGGTATCTGAGATTAAATTTCTAGTTGTCTGAGCTTGTAGAAGTTCTCGGCTCTCGCCATGTGCATACCCAACGCTTCGTGTTAAGCCGCCTAACCTGGGACCAGGTAAAATAGCATTACTATACTTTTAAAATTTATATGAAAGTTTACTTACCTTATGTCATTTTGCAGGTGTATTTGGCCTGGTGGAACCCAAAAGAACAGACAAACTAGACTTCCTCTATGAATGTTGCACTGCCTTTTCAACATACTCACTTAGTCATCGCTGGCCCAGTGTCTAGTGGCTGGTTTCTCAGAGAGAGAGTTTATGAGTGGTTTCTTGGTCCAGAGCAGAGGAGGATCCCGATGCATTGCCCGAAATATACTTTAAATATTACATCAATGCTAGAGAATGCATGGTGGTTGGCCCGGCATGGTTATGATGTTGAAATATTTCTCTATCCACCGGGTGCATCTTATACCTACTTTATTCAACTAGGGCTCTTGAACTTTGATGTATCTCCTGTTGGTGTATGGGAAATTCCCTAAGAAAATGAAGATAGAGATGAAGAGGGAGGAGGATTCATTCCACATCTCGGGGCTAGCACTTCTCAAGTAAACTTTTACCATTTTTTATTGTAATAACTTCTTTCTTAACTTCTTTTGATTCTTTAATGATTGTTGCAGGCTGCTAGCTCATTTGATCATGAGGCTGGACCTTCTTTTACTGCTCATTCATTTGCTCATTCTAGTCTGCCAGATATGCCATCTCATCCTCAGGGTATTGATATGAATTACCTGGTAAGTTTTCTTGTTCCATGATAACTTATGCTATATGTATGCATGATTATGTATGCTCTTACTTTTTTTTCTTTCTGGCTCACATCGGATGCTTGAAGAACAAAACAAAAAACTTCAAGAAGAGTTAGCCATTAGTCGTCAGCTGGTTTCTCATTTTGAAAATTTGTGCCATCAATCAAAACAAAATTTATGAGACTTCCGATTTCAGGGGATGAGGGATCCTGGTGCTTCTTCATCTAGAGGCCCCCAAACTGATGACCATGAGATCCTTTCAAGGTAATAGGAATTCTGATGCTCCTACTTTGGGCGAACTTGGGACGAGTGATTTGCCTCCTCCTCCTCCGACAGGCGATGACTTTTTTAGAGCTTTATTTGATGACTTACCACCTCCTTCTTAGTGATGTATAAATGTTGTATCAATTGAGTAAACAACATTGCATAATAAGTATGATAATATATAATGTCCATTTTACTGCAACTTTTTCTTTTCTTTTTTTTTTTGTTATGATTATTACTACGATATAATTATTATACACAGTACCACTACAAAACCAAATGCAACGCGGTAACTTAAGCTCCTTTCGTAGCCAATTCCTTTTCCTCATGAATCACGGTCTCATGCTTCCCTTATCAATTTTGGAAAAGCACAATCCTCCTATATAAATCACCTTTCACGCCATAATTTCATACAGAAACCAAGACATTTTCTACTTCAACACAAAAATTCCTTTTATCTAATTTTCCTTCATCCTTCCACGATGACCGAACTCCATTTTAAGAAAATAAAAATTCTACTTATAAATATAGATGCCATTCACTAGAAGCAAATTTCTTGGTCAAAGATTGATATTTTAGAGGGTTTTTAAAATATTAAATTGGACCATTTTATAGACCCTTAATTTTTAACCCAGTCTGGTCCAATATATTTTATTTAGTCCAAATAATTTTTGTGTTATCTTAATTAAATAATATTTGTTTTAGTATTTATTTTTTATAATTATAGTAATAAAAAATAATAATAATAAAAAAATAAAAATAAAAATAAAAATCGGCGACAAATTTAAAGTGTTGGACGAAATGGCCAAAGCCATTTCGCCTGCAGGATTTTCCTGTAGGAGAAATGGCCAAGGCCATTTCCCCCGCAGGAGCTTCCTGTGGGCGAAATGGCGTGGCAGCCCGCCAGCGCCAATTTCGCTCACAATCCCTCGCAGCCCATCGCAAACTTTCACCAGCGAGATTTTTCCAACGTAATTTATTCTGAAACCAAATTCTATTTGTTTTCAGTTTTCTTTTCCTAATTAATTATAGCTTCCTTAAACAATTGGAATTAATTTTCTAAATTTTCTATAAATAACACTAGAAAAACACAAAAAAGGGGAACTTGGCAGTGAAGCTATCGGACTGGAACAAAAGATTAACAGGAGATAACTTAGAACTTTGGATCGGACTTGGGGGGAAGAAAAAAGAAAAACCTAATACTAGAACTTTGAACTTGGGACTTCGAATTTTTGAGGAACAAGCAAAGCCATTAACAATTTATCAAAGGCTGCAACTTTGCCTTTGTCTTTGTTCATCCAAAAGTTAATTTTGGTGGAACCAACGAATGAAGGTTTGAATCTCTAATTTCTATTTTTTTTATTTTCTTACAGTAGCTTTGTTTCTTTTATTCATAAGAATATACACTCAAAATCTTGATCTATAAATATGTGGTAACATTGATCTTCGTTTCAATAACATAAATGATTTCTTCTGTTACCCTAAAAATACTTTTCTATTTCTTCTAAACCTTAAAAACCCTAAAAATACTTTTTTGTTTCTTCTAAATCTTGAAAACCCTAAAAATACTTTTCTGTTTCTTCTAAACCGTAAAAACCCTAAAAATACTTTTCTTTTTCTTCTAAACCTTAAGAACCCTAGAAATACTTTTCTGTTTCTTGTAAACCTCAAAAAACCCTAAATCTTTCCTTTTTTCAAAAACCCTAAAAAAATACTCTTTTATTTCAAAAAAACCTTAAATCCTTTTTCCTATTTCCAAAAGCTTTTAAACACCCTAAACTGTTTTCATCTAATTATGTTCCAAAATTTCCAATTGTTTTGTTAAATCTCCAAACTCGAACTTACTTTACAGTTTCTAAAAAATCATAATTACTTTATAAAACTCTAAACTATTTTCTTCAATTCCAAAACCAAGACAATAAACCCCAAACTAGTTAATCTAAACCCTAAGTTTTCTAAAACCCTAATTCTCTCAAAACCAAAACCGTAAACCCTAGTTTTCCTAAACCCTAATCCATAAAACCTTAAAACCTTATAAACCTAAACATTCAAATTCAATACAGTAAACCTAAAACAACAATCCAATAACCAAAAATTATAAACCTAATGTTTTAATATTCTAAAACCCTAATTTCATAATGTTACCCTTAAACCCTAATTTGATTCATGAAACCCTAATCCATTTTAATTCTCTTAAAACTTACAGTAGCCTAAACAAATAATAATAATAATACTAAAATCTCAAAACCCTAAATATTAATTAAAGAACTTTAAATAGAAACAATAAACCCTAATTTGTACCTTTACTTATTTTTTGATTTGATTGTGTAACTCATTATATGCTTTGATTTATTTTCAATGCTTGATTTATTTAATTTATCATGGATGAATGTCTATTATATATTTTGATTGATGTTTAATATCTTTGATGAATGATTTATTTATGATGAGTGGTTATTTACTTTTATCAATTTATTTTGATTTCCAAATGTTGTAAGAGGTATGTTTCCACTTTGTGGGTACCCCATTAGTTAAATATTATGTAATATAAATTGCTTTTATATCTTGCAAAAATGTAAAGGACATGTTTCTACCTTTTGGTGGGTGTCCTATTTTGCTTGGACATGGATGATGTAAGGGCATGTTTCCATCTTCGGATGGGTATCCATTTATTTGCTTTGTTTGGAAATTGCTTTGATTTTAATATAACGATGCTTTATTTTAATTGGTGCATGTAATATGGATAATATTATTATATTTAAGAATTTTATAGTATTAAGACTTGTAAAAGAGGTCGGTCCCAATGAACCGGGCATTGTGGGGGTACTGGGCCATTTCTCACCTTCCCCACACGTACCTGTACACCCTTAATTTTTGACCCAATCCGGTCTGTTATTTTTTTATAGTCCAAAATAATTTTTGTGGTATTTTAATATTTATTTTAGTTAAAATGGTGAAGTGAGTAAAAATAAAAATAAATAATAATAGTAAATAATAATAGTAAATAAATAAATAAAAATAAAAATAAATCGGCGATGAATTTTTTCTTCGTCGCCGAAAACAGTAGACGAAATGGCCTTGGGCCATTTCGCCCGCAGGAGTTTCCTGAGGGCGAAATGGCCCTCAGCTCGCCCCTCGCAATTTTTTGACGCAGCAGCCCGCAGCAGTTTTTTCGCCAGCAAAATTTTTCCGACATAATTTTTTCCGAAACCAAATAGAATTTGGTTTCGGTTTTCTTATCCTAATTAAATATAGTTTCCTTAATAAATTAAAATAAATCATCTAAATTTCCTATAAATAAGACTAAAAAACATAGAAAGGGAGGAGGAATTTTTGAGAGGAGGAATCGGACTTTGGAGTGGGACTTGGATTTTGAACTGGAACTTTACAAATTCATCGGACTTTTTAGAAGGCAATCAAGCTATCAAAGGCAGCAACCTTGCCTTTGTCCTTGTTCATCCAAGAAGCAATTTTTTGTGGAACCAACGAACGAAGGTTTGAATCTTTTATTTCTTTTTATTTCTTACAGTAGCTTCGTTCTTTATTTGATTCATAAGATTATACACTAAAAACTTCGATCTTTGAAGATGTAATAATGCGATCTTCGTTTCCAAAAACATTAAATGATTTCCACTATTTCTAAATACCTTAAAAACCTTAATTCATTTCTTTGTTTTCCAAAAATCTTAAACAATTCCCTCTGTTTCTTTTAAAACTCAAGAACCCTAATTTTGTTTCTTCTAAAATTTAAAACTCTAAATTGATCCTTTAATTTCCAAAAACCCTAAAATATACTTTCTGTTTCCAAAAATCTTAAATCATTTTGTTTATTTCTAAAAGCTTTTAATAAACCATAAACTGTTTTCCTCTCACTTTTTTCCAAAATTCCTAAATGTTTTGTTAATATCCAAACCCTAAATTTATCTTACAGTTTCTAAAAATCACATAAAACTCTTTCTTACTTTAAACTATTTTCTTCAACTTCAAAACCAAAATAGTAAACCCCCAAACCAATTATTCTAAACCCTAATTTTCCTAAACCCTAATTCTCTCAAAACCAAAACCGTAAACCTTAGTTTTCCTAAACCCTAATTCTTAAAACCTTAAAACCTTATGAACCTAAACATTCAAACCCAATATAGTAAATCCAAAATAATAATCCAATAGCTAAGAATAACAAAGCTCAATGTCTTAAAATGTTAAAACTCTAATTTCATCATTTTACCCCTAAAACCCTAATTTGATCAATCAAAGAACCTTACTAATTTCTTAAATTATAAAATCCTAATCCATTTCAATTCTCTTAAAACGTCCAATAGCATGATTCATTTAAAAAATAATATTAGTTAATCAAAATTCCAAAACCCTATTTTCTAAATTCTAAACCCTAAAATCTTAATTTTCAACACCAAAACCTACAATCCTAGAAGCCAATTTCTAAATTTTTTTGGGGCGCTGCCGTATGGGCTCGTCGAAGGGGTCAATATTCATTTGTGTATTAGGAGCCCGTGTATTTAACTTTCCTTTTTCCAAAGCCCTAATTTAGTAATTAAAATTCTAAAATTCTATTTTAAGATGCGAACCCTAAATTATATATTTATTGCTTTATTTAATTTTAGATTTGATTATGTAGTTTATTATATGCTTTGATTTATTTAATTTCAATGCTTGATTTATTTAATTTATCATGGATGAATGCTTATTATATATTTTGATTGATGTTTAATATCTTTGATAATGATTTAATTATTTTGAATGGTTACTTACTTTTATCGATTTATTTTTGATTTCCAAATATTGTAAGAGGTATGTTTTCACTTTGTGGGTACCTCATTAGTTAAATATCATGTAATTTAAATTGCTTTTATATTTTAGACCAATGTAAAGGACATGTTTCTACCTTTTGGTGGGTGTCCTATTGGTTTAGACATGGATGATGTAAGGACATGTTTCCATCCTCGGATGGGTGTCCATTTATTTGCTTTGTTTGGACATTGCTTTGATTTTAATATAATGATGCTTTCTTTCAATTGTTGCGTGTAATATGGATAATGTTGTTATACTTAAGAATTCTATAATATTAAGACCTGTAAAGGAGGCCGGTTCCAATGAACCGGGTGTTGTGGGGGGTGCTGGGCCATTTCTCACCTTTCCCACATGTACCCAACTTTCGGAACCCATTAGGGGGTTGGCGATTCCTTAGGAATAGAGTCATCCACCCCTTTCTTTTTTCCCGGCCTGTCCGGGTGGCGACTTCATTTTCTCCGGACTTAGGTTCGTGTTCTCAAAGGCTCCGAGCCTAAACAATGCCGAAGTCGCAAGAATCATTCCACCGGGAGTGGGGGCGAAAATCCCCGCTCACAGTACCCAACTTTCCGAACCCATTAGGGGGTTGGGGATTCCTTAGGAATCGAGTCATCCACCCCTTTCCTTTTTCCCGGCCTGTCCGGGTGGCAACTCCATTTTCTCCTGACTTAGGTCTATGTTCTGTAAGTCCTGAAGCCTAAACAGTGCCGAAGTCACAAGAACCATTCCACCGGGAGTGGGGGCGAAAATCCCCGCTCACAGTGGCGACTCCACTGGGATAATAGAAGCTGATTCCGTTGGTCTTTATATTATTCCACTCTTTCTTATAATGATATTATCCATTGCATCATATTAGATTGCATGGTGTGCGTGAGTTAGGATGCCCATGTTATCCGTGTTGCGTTATGTAAGGGATACCTGTAAGACCTTTAATTTTTTACCCAGTCCGGTCCAATATATTTTATTTAGTCTAAAATAATTTTTGTGTTATCTTAATTAAATAATATTTGTTTTAGTATTTCTTTTTTATAATTATAGTAATAAATAATAATAATAATAATAAATAAAAATAAAAATCGACAATGAAAAATTTGTCGCCGAACGTGTTGGATGAAATGGGCTGGCAGACAATTTCGCTCGCAATCCCTGGCAGCCCAACGCTCAATTTTCCATGCCAGCGCTCGCAAGCTCGCAATCTGTCGTAGTTTTTGCCAGCGAAATATTTCCAACACAATTTTTTCCAAAACCAAATTATATTTGGTTTCAATTTTCTTTTCCTAATCAAATATAGTTTCCTTAAACAATTGGAATTAAGCTTCCAAAATTTCCTACAAATAACACTAAAAAGATAGAAAAGGGGAGGAATTTTTGGAAGGGATCAGACTTGGCAGTGGGGAACGATCGTACTGTATTTTAAGGGGATAAACTCTTGGAGAACTTGGAATTTGGTTCTTAGGATTTAAGAGTAACAAGCCAAGCCATTAACAATTTATCAAAGGCTGCAACTTTGCCTTTGTCTCCGTTCATCCAAGAAGCAATTTTTGGTGGAACTAACGTAAGAAGGTTTGAATCTCTAATTTCTTTTTATTTTCTTACAATAGTCTTGTTTTTTTTATTCATAAGATTATACACACAAAACTTTGATATTTGAAGATGTAATAACTTGATCTTCATTTCCAAAAACCTTAAATGATTTCCTCTGTTTCTAAATACCTTAAAAACACTAACTCATTTCTTTATTTTTCAAAAATCTTAAATCGTTACTTCTGTTTCTTTTAAAAACTCAAGAACCCCAATTCTGTTTCTTCTAAACTTTAAGAACCCTAATTTTGTCTTTCATAACCTTAAGAACCCTAAAAAAATACTCTTTTGTTTCTAAAAACCTCAAATCATTTTGTTTATTTCCAAAAGCTTTTAAAAATTCCTAAACTGTTTTCCTCTCACTTTTTTTCAAAATTCCCAAATGTTTTGTTAACTATCCAAACTCTAAATTTACCTTACAGTTTCTAAAAATCACATATAGCTTTATGAAACTATAAATTGTCTTCTCAAATTCTAAAACCAAATATATTTTTCGAAACATTAAAAACCCTAATTCCCTCAAAACCAATATGTACTAATCCTCAAAACCTTAAAATCTTATAAACCTAAACATTCAAACTCAACACAGTAAGCCTAAAAACAATAATCCAGTAACCAAGAACTATAAACCAAATGTTTTAATATTCTAAAACCCTAATTTCATAATGTTACCCCTAAACCCTAATTTAATTCATGAAACCCTAATTCACTCCAATTTTCCAAAATCTTTACAGTAGGTTAAACAAATACTAAAATTCTAAAATTCAAAAACCCTAATATATTAATTAAAGAATTTTAAAATAGAAACAGTAACCCTAATTTATGTCTTTACTTGCTTTATTTAATTATGTAGTTTATTATATGCTTTGATTTATTTAAGTTCAATGCTTGATTTATTTAATTTATCATGGATGAACGCTTACTTTCTATTTTGATTGATGTTTAATATCTTTGATGAATGATTTAATTATGATGAATGGTTATTTACTTTTATCAATTTATTTAGATTTTCAAAAGTGTAAGAGGTATGTTTCCACTTTGTGGGTACCTCATTAGTTAAATATCGTGTAATTTAAATTGCTTTTATATTTTGGATCAATGTAAAGGACATGTTTCTACCTTATGGTGGGTGTCCTATTTAGCTTAGACATGGATGATGTAAGGGCATGTTTCCACCCTCGGATGGGTGTCCATTTATTTACTTTGCTTGGAAATTGCTTTGATTTTAATATAACGATGCTTTATTTCAATTGTTGCTTGTAATATGGATAATATTGTTATATTTAAGAATTTTATAATATTAAGACCTGTAAAGGAGGCCGGTTCCAATGAACAGGGCGTTGTGGGGGTGCTGGGCCATTTCTCACCTTCCCCACACATACCCAACTTTCCAAACCCATTAGGGGGTTGGGGATTCCTTAGGAATCGAGTCATCCACCCCTTTCTTTTTTCCGGCCTGTCCGGGTGGCTACTTCATTTTCTCCAGACTTAGGTCCGTGTTCTCAAAGGCCCTGAGCCTAAATAGTGCCAAAGTTGCAACACTACAAAAAAACACTCTATCTGCAACGGACAGAATCCGTCGCAACTCCGTCGCAAATCAAGTCTTGCGACCGATCTGCGACCGATACGATCAGTTAATAAAAAAGGCATCGCAATTTTCTATTTTGCGACAGGCCGTCGCAGATTGCGACGGATTTGCAACCACTCGGCGGTTGCAAATCTCGGGTAAAGGGTAGCCGTCGTAGATTCCGTCGCAGATTTTGTCACAGATTTCTGTCCCAAATTCGTTGCAGATTTCATCACAGATTGCCGTCACAGATTCCGTCGCAGTATCTGTCGCATATTTTGTCATAGATTTCAAATATTCGTCGCAGATTCGTAGCAAATCTGTAGTAATTTAATATTGATTTTTATTGGAACTATTTGTATTATCATTTAATTTTATGAGAACTTTATAAATACATTTGGAACATTTAAACACAATCTAAAAAAACACTAATTACATTGATAAAAATAATTCTCTTATTAATCGTCAATAGAATAAAATATTTTTTCAATTTAACTATACAAGTGTTAAGAACACTACTATAAATAATCTATCTTGAAAATAACAATATAGATCTTCAATTATCATTTTCCATTGAATCATGACTTGCATCATCATTATTAACCTGCAAATAATATTAAAAAGACTAAATGAAAAGAATAATATGATACACGTTAACAAAGTAATACTAACCGTGGTGTGTAGGCTTTTTCATTCAACTCGTGTAGCTACTCAGGAATTTTTTATATACACAAGCTGTTTGTCGTCGGGTGCAGGTTTTCCAGCTCTCTTTGCATTGACTTTGCTAATTCATTCACATCAACTATTGTCTGAACCGCTGGCGCCGGCGCCGTTGCCTGCAACCAGAAGAAATAGAAATTTTATTTTATTATAACATATCAATAATTTTGCTTATGCTTCTCATCACATACGAATATGATAAATAAAAAGTATATCATGAACTGCTAAATCATATGGATACATAGTACGTTAATATCTACAATAAATATAAAATGGTACCTAATATAGTGTATTTTTTTTATCATTTGCGAACAAAAAAATAAATTAACCAAAAAATTGTTTATAATACCTCCATACAGGGGATGTTCCCATCTGGGGGAACTGTTTGGGTGCTACATGACAAGATACTCTATACGTCAGATAAAGAATTATACGTAGTTTATTTTATAGCATTTAAACTTGTCTTTCTATATAGAAATATATGAAAGTGATGATACCTGCAAATTACCAGCCCTATCAATATAGGCGGTGACTTTCCTACCCGAAATGTTAGGTTGAGGAATCTCAATACCCAGGAAACCCTAAGTCCAGATATCAGCTGGCACAGCCACTATAAAAGGGCTATCCGTCTCCATTTAGCCTTCACCTGACACTGTATCTGATTATCTTCTATAAGTTCAGACATGATAATTACAAATAGGAAGGTTCAAATAAGTTAACATTAATAATTTAACGTGAGGAAGAGTAATTAAAAACTTTGAGATACCCTTATCACATTTAGCCAGTGCTAGCTTTTATAGTAGTAGTATTTTAAGCATTTCAAAGTAAATATAGCTACGAGAAGAACTAATTGCTACTCGAATAGCTCAATGCAACAACTAAAAGTCTTAAAAGATAATAATTAGTGATAATCAACAGGTATTCTAACAATATTTGATTATTTAAATGATGATTTTTTATAAAAAGAATAAGAAAGTTGAGCTAATTTACATAAATTAACTAAAATTACCTTGGTGCAGCTTTTGCTCCTTAATGACTTGTCTGCCTCTTTTACATTAACAATTCATTAAAAATGATAAGCAATCAGCATACATTACAGAAATGTGCTTATAGATTAAAAAATGTTCCTTACCTTTTCTTCAAGTTTAACCAATGACAAGCATAAGGATACATTTATCACTTTTCCATTTCAGTATTTATCCCTACTGCAAATTGGTAGTTGATCTAATTTTCTTAAGTAAACATCAAATTACTACACCCATTATCTTATTAAAGAGAAAAAGTATTTTACAAATAAAATTGGACCTATTACAAATAAAATTCTAGGAAAAGTGATTGCTAATGGTAAACCCCAAGGAAGCAAAGGGATAGAACAGAGCATATTGTGGCTGCTCTGGAATAATTATAAGACTTAACTCTATACTGAATCAACACACATTTTATTTTCTTATAGATAAAAAATGTTCCTTTCCTTTTCTTCAAGTTCAACCAAGAATAAGCATAATAATGAATTAATGATAAGTTTATCACTTTATTCCATTCTAGTATTGATTTAGGATTTGTCTTGTAAACATAAAATTTGGCTTACAGAGTCACAATCAGCTTAGAAAAAGGATTGGTATTTATAAACTCACCAGGCAAGTAGAGGGAATAATAGAAAAGCTTTACCATGAGAGAGTTTCAGTGAGACATTTCATCGAGCAACTTCCATGCATTCCATGCAAACCACTTCAATGAAAAGTCTAACAACGAAAAAAAAATTCAAATATGATAAAATTGTTAATAAGAAAACCACCACAAGCACTTGATTTAGTTAAAAACTTGATTACAGAATCCAATTATGCAGTCTTAAATTTCTAAATAGGATGCTCCCTTGCTATAAGAAAACAAAGCTGAAGCATTAGCCACACCTAAACTCGTGCCAATAACCAACTTCCATAATCAACAAATTGTTCAATGAATATATCAACAAATCACTTATATTCTTCAGCATCTGCCTGTATAGTCCAGCTTCTATAAACCAAATAGCATATAGCAACCATCTACTGTAATTTGAATTCAACATTACTCTTCAATTCAATATAGCAACCTTCTCTTTCCCCATCCCACTACCACCCCCCAACTCACTAACTCTTTAAAGTACATTTTACAATTATGAATCACTCATAAACCATTGAAATTGATGCTAAATAACACTACATCAATGTATTAAGATGAGTTTCTATGCTACTGAGAAATACAAGAATTAGAAACATCTTCATAGAGATAGGAGGGAAATGCAAAGAAGGCCACCTCAAAGAATCAGACAAAGAGCTTGAACTGACAATGATAATGTATTTCCTCAACCAGAAAATGGCAGAGCTACAAATCCTGTAACAAACAAATGAATAGGTGCTAATCCATATTTCTCTTTTACATATATTCAAGTATCCTAACATGGAATGCATCGCAGCACAGATATAGGTGCAATTTCAAATGAATAGATCAGTGGCAAATATGCATACCAACCACTTTTGAATTTCATATATCTGAAAGATATAAGAACTTACAAAATTATACTTATCTCTTACAACATAAAATTGCATAAACAGTTACAGAACTAATATGGTTGTCTGCCCCTTCAACAATAGCATATAGGCCTGTAACTTCCCCTTCTTCCTAATCTGACAATGAATATTAAAAGGGTATCTAGTAAATGAAAATTACCCACTTCAATATGCCCCAATTCAAAGAAGTTTGTGAAATAAAAGCTAACAGCAGACAGTACATAAGAGTTTGAAACCAACAATGCACCACTTTCAGCATACAAACCATTAAAAAGACTAAATTAGATGGGCAAAAAATTGAACAAACTGACCTGTTGGGTATTAGGATCAATATCAAACACTTTGGTAGGACTACTTTCAACCCAACTTTGTTTTTCCTCGAGTGTCAAAGTTTCCATCAAATCCTCATTGATATGAATATCTGGTTCATACATGAAAGTAACAGTTGCCGCAGAGGACCATTTAGCGTGATCCTTGCCAATCCCTTTTCTAGCAATGGCTCACCGTCTCAGTTCTTTCCCACGGCGAAGCTTTACAATGATGATTCCCCTATATACACAACAACCCAAAAAGGACCAAATTCCTAAATAGCCCTCAACAAAACCAAAAATTATAGAAAACAAAATACCATAAATTACCTTTGCTCGGTGGAATCATATCCCGTAGAATCAGAAAAATCAACAGGAACCACAGTGTGATCAGAGCTATACAAATCCTTCCTAGTAACATCTAGGGTTTGGTCAGTGATGCATTTAGCACGAAGATGAAACTCGACAAAGCAATACTCGCACTGACCATCACCATCACAGGCATCGCAGTCGTGAGAGAATCGCATGCTCATGGCACGTTCGCTAGTGAGAGGAATGAGGCCGAGATGGTGAGCGATGAACTCGTCATTGAGAATAGAAGAGTTAACCTCGATTTCAATGAGGTCGATAGCGATTGTGGGTACTTCCGCAATCATGACCCGCCGAAGCGCGTTGGCCATGGAAGCGTCAGTGTCGCGAAGCTCAAACTTGCAATAGTTGTCTTTGAGTTCTCAGATCTTCACCCTTGGGAAACGTTGGTATGATGCTCCTTCCATCTCTCTCTCTCTCTCTCTCTCTCTCTCTCACAATGTGCAAGGCAAGTGAAAAGAATGCCAGGGGTTCATTTCTATTTATTTCGAATGGAAGAAGAAAACGTTGTCTTTTCAATCTATGACTCTCTCTTTTCTACATAGTTCAAACCTCCTAAAAGTGGGAGGGATTAATCTTATAAAATTGGGATTGACAATTTTAACTCATCCAAATCATGTGAATGGATCCTCGTTGGATTCTAATGAAATGGAAAAAATTTATTAGAGAAATCAAACTAAATATCATCTCTCATAAAAATATCAATACATGATAATGTTTGGTAGTGTGTTGGTGTAGTATCACAACAATACATGATTTGATATAAGTCGCCGTGTGTGTATAATGCGGCGCCATATAGAATACCGCATTAATTTTTCATTAACAACATTGATCGAAAATAGAAAGAGAGATTTTATTATGTTAAAAATGACAATTTGAGTGATTTTATTATTAAAAATTGAATTTGAGTGATAAAATTGGGCATTGATATATTCTTGAGGGATGATTAATATAATTTATTAGGAAAATCATCACAAAATACTCCTTAACCATTTTACCTTTTTCATATGAAAAAAATAAAATAAAAGAAAAGAAAAAATGGCCACTCTCTATCCATTTCTCGCTAATTTCATTTTCAAAAATCTCCAACCCTATTGTACTCTCTCTCTCTTTTATCTATTCTTGAAAGTCAATAATCAAACCTCCCCATTTTTGAATTCTTATTCATTTTTTTTTCATTACTTATAGTCATAAACAACAAGCATTGACTTTCAAGAAATGGGGAGATGGAGAGAAAGAGAGATGGAAGAGGCTCATTCATGGAAAAAAAAATTAAGAACTCCACTTTGGGTTTTGGAGGTTCTCGGCCAAAATTAGGGATAATAGAATTTGGGGGAATAATTTACAAAGAGATAGTAGAAGAGTGGTTCATGTGCTTGGCACGTGCAATATCTTTAAACTTAATTCGCGACTTATCTGCGACTGTGCTGCATATTTGCGATGCAAAGTAAGTCCGTCGCAAATATCCGTTGCAAAATGAATTTTTAGTCCGTCGCAAATATCCGTTGCAAAATGAATTTTTTCTTACCATTTTTGCAACCAATCTGCAATGGATTTAATTTCCGCGAAAATTCCCCGCGCTACCTTCTCCCGCCAAGCAGCCGCGCCAAATTTTGTGACAAAAATTTGCGTCGACCAGACAACCGTCGTAGATTTTCTACGGATTTGCAACCGATTTGCGATGGCTTCCTCAAAATTCCCTCACTGTGTTTATCCATCGCAAAACCGTTGCAGATCCGTCACAAATTTGCGATGGAAAATTTCCGTCGCAAATTTTCATCGCAAATGCTGAATATTTTTGTAGTGCAAGAACCATTCCACCCGGAGTGGGGGCAAAAATCCCTGCTGTTTAGATCAATTTTGTATATATTTTCTATGATATTTTTGTTTATTTTAAGTTAATTTTCATGTTAATTTGTACTTAAGTTTGTTTGAAGTTGTTGATTTAGGTTGAAGTACATTTGATGGAGCTTTTATCTAAAATTTGGTTGACTTGTTGAAGAAAAGGCATGTGACACGGCCAAGCTAGACATGGCTTGGCCGTGTCTCTCATCAAAAGAAGAGGAAATCAAGGACAAGGTAGGACATGACCAGGATTAACCAAGCTTGGCTGTGTCCCTCAAGCAAAGTTGGACAGAAGCAGACACGACCAAGAGACACGGCCAAGCCACTGGCCGTGTCTCACCAAAGGAACAAAAGGCAAAGAAAGAAAAGAAAGAAGCAGAGAGTGACACCATCAAGAGACACAGCCAAGCCACTGGCCGTGTCACATGACACGGCCAGGAGCTTGGCCATGTCACCCCTTGGAAATAAAGAGAAGAACAAGCAGCAAGGGACATGGCCAGAAGCTTGGCCGTGTCCCAAGAAAGAAAAGAAAAACCAAGAGTCATGGCCAACAAGCTTGGCCGTGTCACCCTGGATCAATTGGTATGCTTGCACGAGGTATGGAGTAGTGTGGATTAGTGGGGAACAAAAAGGATAAAAAGGAGTGAAAGGTGGAAAGATTTATGGAAGAAATATAAAATGAATTGGGAAGTGGGAGGCAAAGAGTAATGGGGGGTCTTAAAAGTTAAAATGGAAGGAAAAGAAAATATATTGAATATATTGAGTGGACATTCTCTACACACCATTATCATCTTCTTCCTTGGTTCTTGCTTGAGAGATCAAGACACCATTCTCCCCATCTTCATTCACCATTTCCTTTCACACATCAAGAGTAAAGACAATCATTGGATTTGAACTGAGTAGCTAGTTCTTGAGGATTAGGGTTTTAAGAGGCTTGATTGGAGAGTTGAGAACTTGAGAGAGCTATCATTTATCCTTCAAGAAGAGAGCCATTGGTTCAAGAGAGCTTGGAAGTTCATCATCGCACATCAAAGAGGGAGCTACAAAAGAGACAAGGCGTCCGATTTTTAGCATCTCCAAAAGGGGTTTTTCAAACTCTTTCTTTTAATCCATTTCTTATGTGTTGTTGTTGTATTAAGAATATTGATACTGCAATGAATAACTTTGATTTGGTTTATATTGAAATGAGCATTTGTTTAAAGAATATGATGAGCTAATTTACTCATGCTTTAGGTTGTAGTATATTTGATTAAATGACTTAATTTGATGATTCCATTGATATACCATGTTATTGGTTGATTGCATTGAAATTAAAGGTAAATTGATAGATTGGCCACCTATTGATTACTTAATATTGAATGACGGACTGAGAGGAGAAGTTTAATATCAGAACTATACAATTGACTACCCTAAGAATAAATTAGAAATATAACTTCTAGGGTTTATTAATTTGCTAATGTAAAATAATTGGTTGTTGTTAATTCATAAATGTGAAAACTAGTGAATTGATAATTGACTAATTAACCTTAAGGAACAAATTAAGGTACAAGGTTATATTAATGGATAATTTGATAATTAAACATTTGATTGAATGGACCTACAACCCTAGGCATCATTTCCATAATTGAATTTATCTTGCACAAAATCATTCATTTTCATTTCTAAGATTAATTACAATTCACCAATCCAATAACACACTCAAGTTTATTATTTCATGTTAGTCGAACTATTACACGCAATTCCTTCCTTGTGAGACGACCTTGGGGCGATCACCGTTACTGCAATAGCCTCGTATACTTGCGAGTTCCGCTTTGAAGTAGTGTTAATTTAAGCGCAACACTCGCTCACAGTGGCGACTCCACTGGGGATAAGAGAAGTTGATTATGTTTGTCTTTTTATTATTCTATTCTTTCTTATAGTGATATTATCCTTTGCATCATATTAGATTGCATTGTGTTCGTGAGTTAGGACATCCGTGTTACCCATGTTGTGTTATGTAAGGGATACCATACTTTCACTCAAGGTATGGAGATCGAGCATGGCATAACCACTCATAGCCTTGTACCATTTAGTATATACTTGCTATGGGAACCTAAGCCTTTCAACCCAAAGACTAAAGCTTATATAATTGGCCTAGTTACTTTCCTTAGGTTTTACCCCAAATGCATGTTGTTTGACTATGGTTAATTTATCTTGGCTTAAATCATGGCTTATTTGGTTTTTCTTTTTCTAATATCACCTAAGTACATTTTACTAGGATTGATGATCTCTTTGATCAATTAAAGGGAGCAGCAGTGTTTTCCAAGATTGATTTGAGATCTGGGTACCATCAATTGAAGGTTAGAGCTGAAGATGTTTCTAAGAAAGCTTTCTGCACCAGGTATGGGCATTATGAGTTTTTAGTAATGCCTTTTGGGTTGACGAATGCACCTGCAGTTTTTATGGATTTGATGAATAGGGTATTTAGGCCCTATCTGGATCAGTTTGTGGTAGTTTTTATTGATGATACTTTGGTATATTCGCGTAATAAAGAGGAGCATGATGAGCATTTGCGGATTGTGTTGTAGATCTTGAGACAGAAGCAATTGTATGCTAAGCTGTCGAAGTGTGAGTTTTGGCTTGATCAAGTGACTTTTCTCGGTCATATAATTTCAGCAAATGGTATTAGAGTTGATCCGAGTAAAATTGAGCCTATTATGAATTGGAGTCCACCCAAATCTGTGACCAAAGTTAGAAGTCTTCTGGGTTTGGCAGGCTATTATCGACGCTTTGTGAAAGGATTTTCTTTGATAGCTACTCCACTTACCAGATTACTTCGAAAGGGAGTTAGATTTGTGTGGACAGATCAGTGTCAGGATAGCTTTGAATAGTTAAAAGAGATGTTAACTCAAGCACCTGTTCTTACTTTACCCGTAGAAGATAAATCATATGTAATTTACAGTGATGCTTCACATAATGGTTTAGGATGTGTATTGATGCAAGAGGATAAAGTCATAGCTTATGCTTCTCGACAGTTAAAGCCGCATAAGCTCAATTATCCAACCCATGATTTGGAGTTAGCAGTCATAGTGTTTGCTTTGAAGATTTGGCGACATTATTTATATGGGGAGAAATGCTTTATTTATACGGATCATAAAAGTTTGAAATATTTGGGGGTTCAGAGAGAGCTCAATCTTCGGCAGAGACGATGGTTGGAGTTGATCAAAGACTACGACTATTTAATTGATTATCATCCTGGTAAGGCAAATGTTGTTGCTGACGCCTTGAGTCGGAAGTCTTTGGCAGGTTTGGCTATTTACTCGCTCTCGTTGCTTATTGAGTTGAGAGCGTTACATGCTAGTTTTGAAGCATGTGATGATGGTGTATTATTGGTTCAGTTGCAGTTGAGACCAGTGTTGTTAGATCAGATAAAGGAGGCCTAATTGGTGGATGAGAAAATTCAGAAGATTGTATCAGATTGCCGAAATGGATAGAGACGAAATTTTCATGTGAAAAATGATGGTAGTCTTTGGTTCAAGGATAGATTGTGTATTTCTGATGATGATAGTTTGAAAAGGATCATTTTGGAAGAAGCACATCAATCAATGTTTGCTATGCATCCGGGAAGTACAAAGATGTACCATGATTTAAGACAACATTATTGGTGGTCTGGTATAAAGAGAGACATAGCAGAATTTGTGTCCAAATGTCTCACTTGTCAGAGGGTAAAAGCGGAGTATCAAGTTCCAACAGGGTTGCTTCAACCTTTAACAGTGCCTGAATGGAAATGGGAGAGGGTGACAATGGATTTTGTTTCTGGTTTGCCATTAACTCAGAGGAAACATGATGCTATTTGGGTGATTATTGATAGATTGACAAAGACAGCTCATTTTCTTCCAGTTCAGATGGATTATTCTCTTGAGAAGTTGGCTGAGCTGTATATCCATGAGATTGTAAAGTTACATGGAGTCCCAATTTCTTTAGTGTCGGATCGAGATCCCCGGTTCACTTCAAGGTTCTGGAAGAGTTTACATGGGGTTTTGGGTTCTCGATTGCATTTTAGCACTGCTTTTCATCCGCAGACAGATGGGCATTCAGAGAGAGTGATACAGATTATTGAGGATATGTTAAGAAGCTGTGTCATTGATTTTTTTTGGAAGTTGGGACAAATTCTTACCACTTGTGGAATTTGCTTACAACAATAGTCATCAATCCAGTATTGGAATGGCACCATTTGAGGATTGTATGGTAGAAGATGTAGAACACCTTTATGTTGGAATGAAATCAGAGAGGGCAGGTTAATTGGTCCTGATTTGGTTAAAGAAACAGAAGAGAAAGTAAAGATGATTCGGGATAGGTTGAAAGCAGCTTCAGATCGGCAGAAATCTTATTCAGATTTAAAGAGGAGAGACATTGAGTATAATGTGGGAGATAAAGTATTTTTGAAAGTGTCTCCTTGGAAAAAGATATTGAGATTTGGTCGAAAAGGGAAACTAAGTCCTCGTTTTATTGGACCTTACGAGGTATTGGAAAGAATTGGGCCAGTTGCTTATCGGCTTGCTTTGCCGCCTGAATTGGATAGAATCCATAATGTCTTCCATGTTTCTATGTTGCGGAGGTACAGATCAGATCCATCTCATGTCTTGTCTGTTGAATCTATTGAGGTGAGTTCGGATCTGACTTTTGAAGAAGAACCATTGGCTATTTTAGCATATGGGATGAAAGAGTTGAGACATAAGAAAGTACCAATTGTAAAGGTTCTTTGGAAGAATCATGGTAGAGAAGAATCAACTTGGGAGAATGAGCAAGCGATGCTAGACCAATATCCTCAACTTTTTCAGACTTGATATCAGGTAATTTTGAGGACGAAATTTCTTTTAGAGGGGGAGAATTGTAATATCCCAAAATGTACCTTAGAAGTTTTGGTATTATTGTTATAATTGGATTTTATGTATATGTTTCTTTGGTAAGAGAAAAGAATTATATAGAGAATGTATATGTTGTGTATATGAAAATATATACAACATATACACAAGTTAAAGTCAAAGAAGGTTAGTGGAAGAAGATATTTACTTATTTTAATTAATTAAGTTAATTAGTGGAAATGGGAAATTAAATGAATGGAAGAGATTAATTTGGATTATTTTAATATTATAATTGCTTGGATGAGAGGGTTTTAAGAAAAGTTTGACTTTGATTTCTTTGGTTTCTTTCTTTCTCTCTTTCTTCATCGTTTTTCTCTTTCCTTTTCTTTCTTTTTCCTTTTGTTGTCAGACCATCAAAGAAGTAAGAGAGCAAGAAGAGTTTTGATCTTCCAAGTTTGAGATTGAAAGAAGTTTTCAAGAGATCAAGTTGGAGATTTAAGAGTTTCCTCATTCTTGGTAAGTCTTTCCGCTTGATTCTTTGATTTGTTTGGGTTTGTGAGTTGAAGTTGTGTTTGACAATGTGTTTGTTTGATTTTGGGTGTGTTTAAGAGTGTTTGGTTCTATTGATTTTTGGATTTTGGAGTTGGATGGAAGGAAAGAGTAAGTTTGTTAGTCTAGAAGTGTTGTGGTTGTGTTTAGGGTGGTGATGATATTTTGGATTGTGTTTGATGTATATTTTGGGTTTTTTTGTTGTTTTGCTAGTTTGATATGGTTTTGGGTATGTTTGGCTAAGTTGGTTTGAAGTGGATAATGGTGGTAAGAAGAAAAATGTTGGTTGTGAGGTTGTTGTCGCCGGAATCTGGGTTTTTGGTCTGACACGCCCACAAGCACGTCCAGGTCTTTAGGCGTGTCAATTGTTCTGTGTGGTAGTAGGTTTGACACGGCCAGTAACACGCCCGTGTTATTGAACGTGTCATAGCCACTGTGTTATTGGGGAATTGACACGGCCATGAGCACGCTCATATTGTTGGACGTGTCAATATTTCTGAGAGACAGAATGTATTACACGCCCGTGGTTCTGAGCGTGTCAATGCTTCTGTGTTGTAGAGTTAGGGCACGGTCAGGGACACGCCCGTGTGGTTGAGCGTGTCATGTTTAGAGTTTGCCCTAGTTGGTTCTTAGCCTTATGATCTCATGTGGGTTTCATCATTCTTTTGGAATAGGTTGTGAAGAAGGTGATTTGCCATAATTTAAGAAGTGAAGGATTTGTGAAGAGGAAGTCAATAAAATTGTGTGAGTTGTTTTGAGGTAAGTACAAACCTTGCATTATTGCATACATTCATGTGATTTTGGAACTTATACATTTGAGTATGAATGTACTAAGGAATCTTATTGCATTGTTGATATATATAAATAATGTTATGTTTTATACAATGTGAACTTTGTGGAATGCAATATGATATATGTATATTGATTATGAGTATTTGAATATGAATTGAAATAGAATGAAATGTGAAGCCATTGTGGTTGGCTATGATATTGTAAATGATGTTGGAGGCATGATTGCTTAATTTTTTATAAGACATGAATTGAGAAAGAGAATAGTAAAGAGGTAAATGAATTGATTGTATGCCTAATATGTTATTCAATTTTCAGAGTGCTGGGTTTGGTGGCATGCCTATGAAAGGTAACAGTCTTGCCGGGTTGAGGATCTCTTCACTTTGAGTTGAATTGAGGTCCAAGAGACTGGGTCTGTTACACTATATGAATTATGAATATGAAATATATGAAAAGTAACAGTCTTGCCGGGTTGAGGATCTCCTCGATTTCAATTGGGTTGATGGTCCAAGAGACTGGGTCTGTTACTAGTAACAGTCTTGCCGGGGTGAGGATCTCCTCAAGTTTATTGGGTTGATGGTCCAAGAGACTGGGTCTGTTACACTATCCATGGATAAAGATATGAGATATATTGCCTACGGGCTTGATCATTGAGATATATTGCCTACGACCAAAGCAGTAACTCTAAACTTTGAATATCATATTAAATACTTGTTGGGCCCATGTGTGTCTATGTTATTATTATTGAATGTATGACATTGATATTGACATTGCATAATATCATTATTGTTTGTACCACAAAGCTGTTGGCCTAGCGCGATTGCAATGTATCGTGCAAGTGATAGGGTTGAGACAGAAAATTCCTCTAGACCTAGTTGAGTTTATGCTTGAAGAGTTGGCCTAGATTTTAAAGATCAGAGAGTCAAGCTGCCAATCATGTATATATTTCATGTTTTGTAAACATTGATTTTTAATGTATGTGTACTTGTAAGTATTTGTTATAATTTTCGCTGCGTATTAATAAACGTTTTTATCTATTATGTTTTATGAATTTCTTCTAAACCTTTGATATTTGTTTTATTTCTTTTCGAGTTATGACTTGTGTATTTTATAAACTGTGGCATTTTCTATATTCAGTATACGTATATTACGATCGTATAAGCATGCTGTGTACGTATACGGGGTATAGGGGTGTTACATGTAGGGTTTGTACTTACCTCAAGAACAACTTACACCAATCTATACACTTCCTCTTCCAAGGATCCTCAACACTTAGGTTAGGGCAATTCAACCTCTTCACAACCTAATCCAAAAGGAATAATACACACTTAATTACAAATTCACATGAATTCCAATACAATTATTCACCTATTAGTCTCATACTAGACCCATAGATCATAAACTACAAGCCAACATCTCTCTCTAGGACCCCACGGTCGTGTCCTCCCAACCCCCACGGGCGTGGGTTAGCAAATGAATCTGCCTCCCTTGCTCAAAACCCCCACAGCCATGGCTTCCAATGGCCACGGTCATGGCAGCCAAGGGCCACAGGCGTGGCATCCAAAATGCTTCTGTTTCGGACCAAATTCATGTATTCTATGCTTTAAACTTAATTAAACACAAACATCATGAAGATCTACAAGAATAATTAATCAAACTCAACATCTACAACAATAATCACCAATTCACAACCCTAACACAAACACATTTCATACACTTCCAACACCAACATCAACCTAACTCCTTATTTCAATTCAAATACAACACTTTCAAACACACTCTTACTATCAAATATCAACAATCAAACTCAATTACAACTCAAAATAAAACAAGGAAATCAAGAAGAAACTTAACAAAGTTGATGAAACTTCTTAAATTTCCAACTTAATCACTTGAAACTTCCTTCAATTTTGAGCTTGGAAATCAAAACCTCTCTTTCCCTCTATTGCCTTTTGTGAGCCGGCCAACAAGGAAAAGAAAAGAAAAGAAGAAGAAAATGAAGATGCCAAGTCAAACACTCTTCTCTTTAAAACCTCCACCAAGTATTTTAATAATAAAATAATCAATTTTCTCTCTTCCACTTATTTTAATTTCCTTTTAATTTATTTAATTAATTTAAAAACAATTAATTATCTTCTTTTGACTTCCTTTAATTTGACTTGTATATGTTGTATATATCACCATATATACAACATATACACTCTTCCCTTCCCAAACAAACATATACAATTAATCCAAATACAACAATAAATATTCCAAAAGTTTTAGGGTATACTTTGGGATATTACAATTCTCCCCCTCTAAAAAGAAATTTCGTCCTCGAAATTACATGATATCAAGTATGAAACAACTGAGGATATTGATCTTGCATTGTTTGCTCACTCTCCCAAGTTGCTTCTTCCTTTGCATGATTCTTCCAATGAACCTTCACAAGTGGCACTTTCTTATTTCTTAACTTTTTCACTTCATGTGCCAAAATAGCAACTGGTTCTTCTTCAAAAGTCAGATCTGGACTCACCTCAATAGATTCTACTATTAAAACATGAGATGGGTCTGATCTATACCTCCTCAGCATAGAAACATGGAAAACATTATGGATTCTATCCAATTCAGGCGGCAAAGCAAGTCGATAAGCAACTGGTCCAACTCTCTCCAATACTTCATAAGGTCCAATAAAATGAGGACTTAGCTTCCCTCTTCGACCAAATTTTAAAATCTTCTTCCAAGGAGACACTTTTAAAAATACTTTATCTCCAACATTAATCTCGATGTCTCTCCTCTTTATGTCTAAATAAGATTTCTGTCGATCTGAAGTTGCTTTCAACCGATCCCGAATTATCTTCACTTTCTCTTCCGTTTCTTTAATCAAATCGGGACCAACCAATTTACTTTCCCCAATTTCATTCCAACATAAAGGCATCCTACATCTTCTACCATACAATGCCTCAAATAGTGCCATTCCAATACTGGATTGATGACTGTTATTGTAAGCAAATTCCACAAGTGGCAAAAATCTGTCCCAACTTCCAGAAAAATCAATGACATAGCTTCTCAACATATCCTCAATAATCTGTATCACTCTTTCTGACTGCCCATCTATCTGCTGATGAAAAGCAGTGCTAAGTGTAATCGAGAACCCAAAGGACCATGTAAACTTCTCCAAAACCTTGAAGTAAACCGGGGTCTCGATCAGATACTAAAGAATTTGGGACTCCATGCAACTTCACTATCTCACTGATATACAGCTCAGCTAACTTCTCAAGAGAATAGTCCATTCTAACTGGAAGAAAATGAGCTGTCTTTGTCATCCGATCAACAATCACCCAGATAGCATCATGCTTCTTCTCAGTCAATGGCAAACCAAACACAAAATCCATTGTCACACATTCCCATTTCCATTCAGGTACTGCTAAAGGTTGAAGCAACCCTGTTGGAACTTGATGCTCAGCTTTCACCCTCTGACAAGTGAGACACTTGGACACAAATTCCATTATGTCTTTCTTCATACCTGACCACCAGTAATGTTGCTTCAAATCCTGATACATTTTAGTACTCCCAGGGTGCATAGCAAAAATCGATTTATGTGCTTCTTCCAAAATAATCTGTCTCAATCTTGCATTATCAGGAACACACAATCTATTTTTGAACCAAAGGCTACCATCACTCCCCACATAAAAATCTCGGCTCTCCCCTTTTTTGCAATCTAACACAATTTTATAAAATTTCTCATCACTCAATGAGCCTCTTTAATATGATTCAACAACACCGGTTTCAACTGCAATTGAGCTAACAATGCACCATCATCACATGATTCAAGACTAGCATGCAACGCTCTGAACTCAACAAGCAACGAGAGTGAATAAATAGTCAAGCCTGCCAAAGACTTCAGACTCAAAGCATCCGCAACAACATTCACCTTACCAGGATGATAATCAATCAAATAGTTGTAGTCTTTGATCAGCTCCAACCATCGCCTTTGCCGAAGATTAAGCTCTCTTTGAACCCCCAAATATTTCAAACTCTTATGATCCATATAAATAAAACACTTCTCTCCATACAAGTAGTGTCGCCAAATCTTCAAAGCAAAAACTATAGCTGCTAACTCCAAATCATACGTCGGATAATTAAGCTCATGCGGCTTCAACTGTCGAGAAGCATAAGCTATGACTTTACCTTCTTGCATCAAAACACAACCTAAACCATTATGTGAAGCATCACTGTAAATCACCTATGGTTTATCTTCCACAGGCAAAGCAAGAACAGGCGCTTGGGTCAACATCTCCTTCAACTGCTCAAAACTAGCTTGACACTGATTTGTCCACACAAATCTAACTCCCTTCCGAAGTAATCTGGTGAGTGGAGTAGCTATGAAAGAAAAACCTTTCACAAAGCGTCGATAATAGCCTGCCAAACCCAAAAAACTTCTAACTTCAGTCACAGACTTTGGTGGACTCCAATTCAAAATAGCCTCAACTTTACTCGGATCAATTCCTATACCATCTGCTGAAACTATATAACCCAGAAAAGTTACTTGATTAAGCCAAAACTCACACTTCGACAACTTAGCATACAATTGCTTCTCTCTCAAGGTCTGTAACACAATCCGAAGATGCTTGTCATGATCCTCTTTATTACACGAATACACCAAAATATCATCAATAAAAACCACCACAAACTGATCCAAGTATGGCCTAAACACCCTATTCATCAAATCCTTAAAAGCTGCAGGTGCATTCGTCAATCCAAAAGGCATCACTAAAAACTCATAATGCCCTTATCTTGTGCGAAAAGCTGTCTTAGGAACATCTTCAGCTCTAACCCTCAACTGATGGTACCCTGATCTCAAATCAATCTTGGAAAACACTGCTGCTCCCTTCAATTGATCGAAGAGATCATCAATCTGAGGCAAAGGATACTTATTCTTGATAGTCACTTTGTTCAATTGCCTATAATCGATGCATAATCTCAAAGTGCCGTCCTTCTTCTTTACAAACAAAATAGGAGCTCCCCACGGAGAAACACTAGGGCGAACAAACCTTTTATCCAACAACTCCTGCAAATGCACCTTCAACTCTCTCAACTCAGCAGGTGCCATTCAATAAGGAGTAATAGAGATGGGAGTGGTACCAGGCAACAAATCGATACCAAACTCAACCTCTCTCTCAGGGGGTAACCCTGGCAACTCCTTAGGAAACACATCTGAAAATTCGGCAACTGTGGGTATACTATCAAGTTGAGAACCCACTACTCCGGTATCCACAACATGAGCAAGATAAGCATCACACCCTTTTCTAATTAACTTTCTAGCTGCAAAAGCTGACACAAACAAGGATGCAAGTTGTCTCTGCTCACTAGATACCATCACACTTCTACCATCACCAGTTCTCAAAGTAACACACTTCTTTTGACAGTCTACCACAGCTCCATGCTTAGACAACCAATCCATGCCTAAGATCAAATCATACTCCTTAAAAGGCATTTCAATCAAATCACCCAAAAATTCCTCTCCTTGGACCACAACTGAACTATCACGATGCACCTTACTAACAACCGCACTATGCCCTAAAGGATTTGTCACCAAGACATCAAATCCTAGGGACTCTGAATGCAATTCAGACACAGGCAAGATAGACGCACTTATATATGAATGAGTGGATCTTGGATCAATCAAAGCAAGAACTGAAATATCAAATAAAGAAAATGTACCCGCAATGACTGCTGAAGCATTTTGCTGCCTCTGCATCACATACACTCTCTGATAAGACCTAGCCTCATCTGGCCTACTGCCTCCGGATGTAGAGCCTCCTCTATGACTGATTCCGGGTCGACCACCTCTACTGAAACCTCTGCCCCCTCGACCACCTGTGCTAAAATTAGGTCGAGAAGCTGCAGTATCAGTCTGTCTATCATCCTGCATCTCAGGGCAATCTTTAATAAAATGAGCCGGTGACCCACATCTAAAGCATACTTCTGATCCACCCATCTTCCAACAAGTACCCCCATGGGTCCTACCACAATGAACACATACAGGTGGAATAGATCTTTGAACCACTGGAGTTGGAGCACTAGCTACAGAAATTGTAGGTCTCGATCTCTGCCTTTGATACTGAACTGACCTACTTGATTGCCTCTGGCTCCTACTAGTTCTTGGAACAAAACTTCCTCGGCCTCTCTTAATAGATGAAGACCCTACCTTAAACTGGGATCTCCTAACTCTGGTCTCCTCTTCAGTAGCAGCTGTTGCAATAGATTGTGCTCTCTCAACACTTCTAGCTGCTGCAACCAGTTGAGAAAAATCCTGATACCGAGATCCAGCAACAATACACATAATAGAGGGCCTCAACCCCTCCTCAAATCTCCTACACCGATCAATCTCATCAGAAATAATCCCACCGGCATAGTGACTCAACTGGATGAACTCTACCTCATACTCTGTCACAGTCCGGTTATCTTGTCTCAAATTCAGAAATTCCATCTTCTTGGCATCTTTATACTCCCTCGGAGTATATTTCAGCTCAAACTCCCTCAGAAAATCACCAAAAGACAATGTAGGTGGATCATCCATAGCATGAGGAACCGTCTTCCACCAATCATAAGCATCTTTCTGAAGAAGGGATCTAGCATAATCAAATTTCTCTTCAGGAGTAGCTTGCAACTGGATAAATACCCTCTGCACTCTATCCAACCACTGCTCAGCTACTGCAGGATCTGTAGTACCAAGAAAATCCTGAGCCCCAAACTTCCTCAATTTATCATAATGCCTCACCGGTACTTGCGGCTGTGGTGGCGGTGGTGGCTGCATTGGAGCTCGCCTCAACAATTCTACCACATGCCGTAACCAACCCGGCGGAACCTCATTAGCAGCTGATCTCCCTGGCACAGGAGCAGGGGTCTCACTAGCTCTCTCAACTCTAGCTCCTTCTCTACTCTCTTCAGGAGCTACGCTCTCAGCACTACCTTCTATAGACTAACGTGACTGAGACGCCATCACTACCTATATCTGCAAACACAGCAAAATATACTTCATCAAAGATCAAGACTGCCAATACCAAAGCATGTATCTTATTTAAAAATCACATTTTAAAAATCAAAATTTTTCTTTTTCTTAAAATTTACCTAGGTTGAGAATCTCAAACCTAGGCTCTGATACCAAAACAATTGTAACACCCCTATACCCCGTATACGCACACTACATACCACCATATCTGTAATATACGTATATTGAATATAGGAATGCTACGGTTTACTAAACAAACAAATCATTCCTTTATACAATAATATGAGAAAACTTGAAACATTTAAGTTATATCATAAAACACAATAAATAAAACATTCTTTCAATACGCAGCGGAAAATGTAGAGATATTTACAAATACATAAACATCAAAATCAAATTTTTATAAAACATAAAGTTTATACATGTTTGGCAGTCAGTCTTTGATCTTTAAGCTCACAATCAACACTTCAAAATCTAGACTCGACTCGGTCTAGATGAACTCTCTGGCTCGACCCTGTGACCTGCGCGATGAACCACAATCTCGCTAAGCCAATGGCTTAGTGGTACAAACCCCAATAACAATATGTTTCAATGCAATGCTAATATCATATGTTCAAACATTATAAACAATACATAAGAATATGACATTTCAAAATCTTACATTGAATCTCATTATTCATTTGTTTCACCATTCATGAATCACATTTAAACAAAGACAAGCATGGGCCCAAAAGACACTAATATGCCATTCAACTTTCACAGTTAATGTTTTGGTTCAATTATCACATTTATCATTATCATTATCCCAACTAGGCTTCAAGGATTAGGTTCAACCAAGCTTCAAGGGGAACAAAGCATGCTAAGTATCAACCCAACTTGGCTTCAAGAACCAAACCCAACCTAGCTTCAAGGGTTGTAACATCTCAACTAGGCTTCAAGGACTAGACCCAACCAAACTTCGAGGGGAGTAAAGCATGCTCAACTTAAACCCAATTTGGCTTCAAGGATCAAGCCCAACCTAGCTTCAAGAGATTGTTACTATTAGGCATGCCACCAACAACAAAACTCTGAAAATGGAATAACATATTAGACACAAAAATTATTCATTATTTCATTATCAATTCCATTCTCATTTTCTTATCATCATTTAGGCATCCATGCCTCAATCATCTCATTTGCATCATTATAGCCAACAGCAATGGCTTCACATCTCATTAATAGAGTATACATAATTAATTGCATTGGACATCATCATCTAGGCAAACATGCCCCACTTATTTCATTTGAATCATTATAGCCAATCACAATGGCTTCACATCTTATCATATCTCAATTCATATCAAAACAATTCATCATTAAAGTATTCATAACCGATTGCATTGAGCATACATTATGAATGATCATCATATCTTTCACATTATATAAATCATAACATTAATCAAATGTATCAACAATGTAATCGATTACTTACTACATTTACAACCAAATGTGTTAAGTCCCAATGTCATGTAAATGTATGCAATAATACAGGGTTTGTACTTACCTCAAGAACAACTTACACCAATCTATACACTTCCTCTTCCAAGGATCCTCAACACTTAGGTTAGGGCAATTCAACCTCTTCACAACCTAATCCAAAAGGAATAATACACACTTAATTACAAATTCACATGAATTCCAATACAATTATTCACCTATTAGTATCATACTAGACCCATAGATCATAAACTACAAGCCAACATCTCTCTCTAGGACCTCGTGGCCTCCCAACCCCCACGGGCGTGGGTTAGCAAATGAATCTGCCTCCCTTGCTCAAAACCCCCACAGCCATGGCTTCCAATGGCCACGGTGGTGGCAGCCAAGGGCCACAGGCGTGGCATCCAAAATGCTTCTGTTTCGGACCAAATTCATGTATTCTATGCTTTAAACTTAATTAACACAAACATCATGAATATCTACAAGAATAATTAATCAATCTCAACATCTACAACAATAATCACCAATTCACAACCCTAACACAAACACAATTCATACACTTCCAACACTAACATCAACCTAACTCCTTATTTCAATTCAAATCCAACACTTTCAAACACACCACAATCAAACACACTTTTACTATCAAATATCAACAATCAAACTCAATTACAACTCAAAATAAAACAAGGAATTCAAGAGGAAACTTACCAAAGTTGATGAAACTTCTTAAATTTCCAACTTAATCACTTGAAACTTCCTTCAATTTTGAGCTTGGAAATCAAAACCTCTCTTTCCCTCTATTGCCTTTTGTGAGCCGGCCAACAAGGAAAAGAAAAGAAAAGAAGAAGAAAATGAAGATGCCAAGTCAAACACTCTTCTCTTTAAAACCTCCACCAAGTATTTTAATAATAAAATAATCAATTTTCTCTCTTCCACTTATTTTAATTTCCTTTTAATTTATTTAATTAATTTAAAAATAATTAATTATCTTCTTTTGACTTCCTTTAATTTGACTTGTATGTTTTGTATATATCACCTATATACAACATATACACTCTTCCCTTCCCAAACAAACATATACAATTAATCCAAATACAACAATAAATATTCCAAAACTTTTAGGGTATACTTTGGGATATTACAGTTACCTACATTGATTTCCAAGACTCAACAGAAGATGCAGATATTATTTCAAATTTCAAAGCCTGAAGTTCTACAGTTGATGAGGGGTGAGAAAATTCTAATTGCTCCCTTGATTGATTTTTGTTTCTCTCATTTGACTCCTACTAAGGCATGGGGATGTATGCTTTGTCTTTGCTTGCTTGGCCAATTCGTGCTTGTTTCTTCTGATGGCGATATTGATCCACGAGTATTGGATATCGTGGACCAAATGGAAGGAGGCTTGTAGCCGATACCCGTAATCTTACCCGAGACATTAGTTGGATTAGACCAACTTAAATCAAGATTATCAAAGATACTGACTGGGAGTTCGTTGTTGCTTTAGGTAATTACCTAAACTTTCCTTTTGGGTTTTCAATTTACCTAAAGTGGTGAAGGGCAAGTTGGAAGGATAGGATTGGAGGTTGTGTTAAGCTTGCTTTGGGTTGCTAGTAGAGGCATGTACAAACTGCATGTACAAACTTTGAATATATTGTTTATATTTGCATGACATTTGGGCTTAACACATATTGGTTGGAAAATGTGTTAAGTTACTTGGTTCATTGATTGAGTATGAATAATGTGCTATGACATTTGTAATGTCATATATGTGTTAAATGCATTGTGAAAAGCCATTGATAATGGCTAAATTGTGTAGAATGTGAAATATGTATATTATATGAAAATACCCAAAGTAATTGGGTAATGTGTTGTGAATGGAAAAATGAGATATGTGGAAAAATGAAATGAATTAATATTGATAAAAAATGAGAAAAGTGAGAAAAGTGAGAAAAATGAGAAAGATGTGAAAAATAAGAAAAATGAGAAAAATTTTGAAAATAAGGCAATGTGCCTAGATTGAATATGTGACAATGAGAAAAAAATTGATAATAAGAAGAATGAATAAATGAAAAAAAAAAGTGAGAACAAGATGATATAATAAGGCAATGTGCCTAGTTTGATCATGAGAAAATGAGAAAAGTTTTGATAAAGGAATTATGAAAGAATTTGATAATGAGAAATATGAATAAATTGTGTGCCTAGTATGTTATTCAATTTTCAGAGTTCTGGATTTGGCGGCATGCCTATGATTGCCTACGGGTTAAACGCTAGAATGGTGAAAACACTGGGTCGTAAGCCAGGCCAGCTGATAAATATGATATTTTTGGGGTGAAAAGGCTGGGTCGTAAGCCTTAAAAACTATGGTAATTGTATAAAGAATAGGATCAAAGTGAAGATGTGTAAAATTATTGTGTTAAGATAAAAGTTATTAACATTTGAATTTAAGGTGACGAGAGTATATTTTTAAGATAATGAAGTGATCAAATATATTGAGTGCAATAGGTGTGTGGGTACATATATTAAAGAGATGAACTAATTTTTGTCTAATGACAATTCGATTGATGATATGATAATTTGTTGTGACTGTTTGAGTAAATAGAGAGTATAATGATGTGTTAGGGAATGGTAAAAAGGAAATTAAGAATGAATCTAAGGGGGAGAATAGAAATTATGTAATTTGGTAAAATAATGATTTGGATGATTTATACTATGCTAGATAATTTCGAGTACGAAATTATTTAAAGGGGAGAAAATTGTAACATCTGTGATTTTGGAGAAATTAAATAAGTATTTGGAGATATAAATTGTATATACTCAATATATATATCTAGAGTATATATTAATATACATATGGTATATTAATTGTATATGTTGGATTAATACATTACATACTTAATATTTAGTACACATATAAGGTACATTTGATGTGTATATAAGATACACATTACTTGTGCATATGTGTAATATTCCAAATTTTTGAAAAGTTCTAATTTTTGGAAATTTGATAAAATAAAATATAATTTAAATGGATAAATTAAAATAATAGTTTTAAATGAAAAATGAAGTGGTTTTAAATGAAAAGTGGAACATATATGTGATATATATGTAAAATATGCATAACATATAAAAGTAATTATTTTTTGAAAGAAAAATCAAAGTAAAAGGGTATTTTATGAATTAAATATTAGAATTTTAAAATTAATAAAATAATTTAAAAATAAATTATTTTTGAATGGAAGAGAAAATTTAGGACTTTTAAATAATTAAATAAATAATTATTAAATTATTTTAATATATATATATATATGGTTTAAAATTAAAGGGTGAAAGGAAAGAGAAATAAAAAAAAAGTCTTCTTCTTCTTCTTTCTTTCAAGGACGACTTTCATGGCCAAAGAGGGAGATTTTTAGCTTCTTCCATCATCAAATTCTTCAAGCTTTCAAGGGAATAAGAGTAGTTTTGGTAATTTTCCAACAAGTAAGTAAGATTTATTTCCACAATTATGAAGCTCTTTAAAGCTTATGAAAATGTATGAATTGAGTTTTTGAAAGAGCATGTTATAATTGTTGGAATTGGTATGAAAGATGTTCTTTTGATGACTAAATAATGATTTTAAGGTTGGATTAAAGAAATGGTTGAGTTTGGGTAAGATTGGTGAAGAGAGAGAATTTAGGGTTATGGAACATTTGAGTTTTTGAAATCATGATTTTTAATTTTACAAATTGATTCCAAATGAGTTGTTTTGATGCATAAACAAGTATTTTAAAGTCAAATAATGGATTTGGTTGTGCTTGGTTAGAGTTTGAAGTGGATAGTATTGATTTAGAGTTTTGGAAAAATAAATTTTCAAAGAATGATTAATTGTTTGATTTTAATGCTTAAATCATGTTATTTAAGGATATAAGTGGTGAAAATAAGATTGAAATGATAATTGGATTGAGTTGGAATGGAGATCCTTTAATGGTGAAGGTTATGCCATTTTAGGGTTTTGAGCATAAGCATGGGGTTAATTAATGTAATTGGTTTAAACATGCTAAAACATGTTTCTAATGATATTAATAAACTTAAAACACTAATTTAAATGGCTTGATATGGTTTTTCAAAGTTAAAGTGAGGTGAACCTTAATTTTGGAATTTGATTTAGAGTGATATTTAATTATGATTTGATGTTAAGAATACCTTAGAATGTCATATTAAATGATTATGTGTGATCTCATTTGGTATAGGCATTGAGGGAGGTTGATTTGCTTCATCCAAGTGGTGAAGGGCAAGTTGGAAGGATAGGATTGGAGGTTGTGTTAAGCTTGTTTTGGGTTGCTAGTAGAGGTATGTACAAACTTTGAATATATTGTTTATATTTGCATGACATTTGGGCTCAACACATATTATTTGGAAAATGTGTTAAGTTACTTGGTTTATTGATTGAGTATGAATAATGTGCTATGACATTTGTAATGTCATATATGTGTTAAATGCATTATGAAAAGCCATCGATAAAGGCTAAATTGTGTAGAATGTGAAATATGTATATTATGTGAAAATACCCAAAGTAATTGGGTAATGTGTTGTGAATGCAAAAATGAGATATGTGGAATAATGAAATGAATTAATAATAATAATAAATGGGAAAAGTGAGAAATGTGAGAAAAGTGAGAAAAATGAGAAAGATGTGAAAAATGAGAAAAATGAGAAAAAAAAATTTGAAAAATAAGGCAATGTGCCTAGATTGAATATGTGACAATGAGAAAAAATTTGATAATGAGAAAAATGAATAAATGAAAAAAAAAAGTGAGAACAAGATGATATAATAAGGCAATATGTCTAGTTTGATCATGAGAAAATGAGAAAAGTTTTGATAAAGGAATGATGAAAGAATTTGATAATGAGAAATATGAATAAATTGTGTGCCTAGTATGTTATTCAATTTTTAGAGTTCTGGGTTTGGCAGCATGCTTATGATTTCCTACAGGCTAAACGCTGGAATGGTGAAAAGACTGAGTCGTAAGCCAGGCCAGCTAATAAATATGATGTTTTTAGGGTGAAAAGACTGGGTCGTAAGCCTCAAAAACTGTAGCAGTCTAGCCGGGTTGAGGACCAAGATACTGGGGCCTAAGGGTCTAGCCGGGTTGAGGTCCAAGAGACTGGGGCTGTTACATTATTCGTGGATATATTGCCTACGGGGCTAGACACATGGTGTCATTGTGGACCAAAGCAGTAACTTTGAAATTTGAATAGCATATTTGATCCTTTTTGGGCCCATGCTTGTCTTTGTTTTAATGTGAATTATGAATTGTGATAAAATTATAATGAGATATAATGTTATGAGTTATGATATATATATATATGTGTTGTGCATTGACATTTCATTAGGACTATATTTTTATCAAAGTTTGTACCACTAGGCTTCGGCTTAGCTCGATTGTAATTCATCGCGCAGGTATCATGGATGTTTTTGTACAGCCAAAGAGTTTTACTAGACTTGGTCGGGTCTAGGTTTGTATTTATTGAGCTTGAAGAGTTATTTTGGGTACATCAAGATCAGAGCCAGTTGCCAGCATGTACATTTTTTATATTATGTATGTTATGATATATTTTTGAAGCATATATTGTAAATTGTAAAGAATGATTTGAATAATTTTGTTTAAGATGGGATTTTACATGTAATGTTGATATATATATACCTATATATAAGTATTTTGAGAAAATATGGAGAAATTGAGAAGTATTGGTGAATTGGTTAATCAATTTTATTTGGAGTGTTTATTTTATGCAGGTTGTGTTTTGTTGAATTTTGGAAATGTTCAAATTACAAACAAAACTCGGGCAAATTTTTCCCAGACATTTTCACATAAAATATTTATTTTGGTTTCCTATAACAAGCAAAGAATATTTATATACTATTTATTTTATATATTAGTATTTGAAATCTAAAAACAGAAATGTGAAAATTTTTATTAAATCGGTCTGTGATATTTTTATACCGTATATGCATATTTTACATATGCTGAAAATATGTATTTTACATATATAGAGTATAAGGGTGTTACATTGACACTCTTCATTCCATATGACCGGCTGATTCTTTTTAAGCAATTTGAAGATAGGCTCACAGATTATTGTGAGCTTTGCTATAAATCTGCTAATGTATTGTAATTTACCAATGAATCCCCGAACTTCTCTCTCCTTTTTAGGGGCTGGCATATCTTTAACTGTAGTAACTTTGTCAAGATTAATCTTAATGCCATTCGGACGAATCACATGTCCCAATAATTTGCCTGAGGTAACCCCGAACTCACACTTCTTTGGGTTTAATCTTAGCTTATATTTCAATGCTCTATCGAAGAATAATTCTAAGTTTTAGAAGTGTTGTTCCATTGTATCCGATTTCACCATCATATCATCAACATATACTTCAACTTCTTTATGCATCATGTCATGAAATAGTGTGGTGGCCATCCTTTGGTAGGTTGCTCCAGCATTTTTTAAGCCGAACAACATCACCCTATAACAAAATATGCCCCATGTAGTAATGAAAGTAGTTTTGGCTTTATCCTCTTGGGCCATTAACACTTGGTTGTATCCGAAAAATCCATCTACAAACGAGTGTAGCATGCTAGAGGCTGCATTATCAATGAGAACATCTATATGGGGTAAAGGAAAATCATCTTTAGGGGAAGCCTTATTTAAATCTCTATAGTCCACACAGACCCTTATTCTTCCATCTTTCTTTGGCACGAATATTATGTTGGCTAGCCAATCTGGATACTCTATCACTTCAAGAAACTTTACTTGTATTTGTTTAGTGACCTCTTCTTTAACCAATTCAGCCCACTCCGGTCTTAATCGCCTAAGCTTTTGCTTGATAGGTTTCATGTGAGTGTAAGTAGGAATAAGATATTCGGCTATGTCTCGATCTATTCTAGGCATATCCTCATAAGACCAAGCAAATACTTCTTCATATTTTTTGAATATTTTTTCAAATCTCTCTCTCTCATCAGGAGTAAGGTCGGATGCTATGCTAATGTTTTTAGGATTTTTGATTGTTCCCAAATTTAATGATTGTGTGTTAACAGAATTAATATTAAAGATGCTCATGTAACTGCTATTTAAATGTATGCAACCATCAGGAGAAACATCACAGAAGTAAGCAAAATCAGACTTTATTGCATTCATTTTGGAAAAGAAAACATCATCATCCTCATACAAAGCAGACAAATTAAAATCCAAATCCAAATCGTTGTTCTCAAAATCATAAGGCTAGATGTCTTCAAACTTCTCTTCAACCAGGGCAACAATCTCCTCCAGAGTCTTCTCGGCTTTCAAGACAGCTTCCTTCTTTTCTTTCAGATTGGATTCTTTGTTGGCTGACAGGGTGAGCTCTTTCTTCACTTGCTCCACTAGCTCGGCAATATCTGCAAAAATTTCAAAACCCGGGATCAACTTTTCCATGAACATGATTGATTCTGGCTTTCCTTGGAGTGGTCCCATGTCTGGAGCTTTGATAAAGATCTCTTCAAGTGGCGGGAAGCTCATCTTCTCATTCTTCTTTGGCTGGACATTGCTGGCTTCATCATATCCCAACCCCCTTCTTGGAAGTTTGAGTCCTAAAATCTGGTAACTTTGTCAAACCGGCCTTACCTTTTCCAAGACTAGCTCCGGGAAGGTAGTTCATGCTCTTCATCATATTCAAGACTTTGGAGTCCACTACTTCATCCTCAGAAATTGCAGCTACTTGGAAATCATTGAGAGGCCTCTCAATCATTAGAGCATTAACAACCTCATTATCTTCGGCTTCGATGACTGCTGTCTCATCTCCATTAGGGAACTTGATCTTTTGATAAAGGGTGGAAGGAACTCCACTAAGAGGATGAAACCATGGAAGTCCCAAGAGTAAGGCAAAGGTAACAGGTATGTCCAAAATAATAAATTCAACAATAGATTTCAATTGGACCAACCTTGACAGCAGCTTTGAAAGTTCCTTCAGCATGTCTCTTAGTGTTGTCATAAGCCCGAATGGTTACCTCGGTCGGGTTTAGATCCCTTGTTGACATGGCTAGCTTTAGTAATATTTTAAGTGGAAAAACATTTATGGTGGACCCGTCATCGACCATTACACATGGAGTCCTTTTCCCTTTGATTTCTATTTTGATAAAGAGAGGGCGGATGTGATCTCTCCCCTCCTCCGGTAAATCCGCATCTAAGAAAGAAATCGCTCCCATATTAACTTCACTCTTCTCTTGAATAGCTTCACATTTCAATACTCCTCCAAATTTTATGAAATTGATCAGCTCCTCCGGTGTTGTGGATGTAGAAATTGGCATGCTAGCTAAGGCCTTGGACATAGTTTCTCGGTGCTTTGTAGAAGTATCCAATAAATCCCAAATGCTAACACTTGCTTGGGTTCTTTTCAATTGCTTGAGCACAGTATCATCTTCCTTTTCTCTATTCCCTACTTCAACTTCCTTTCCCTTATTAATTTCTACCTCCTTAGGCGGTGGCCTTGCATAAGGCTTACCAAATCTAGTGTTCATTACTTCATCTTCTTCTGGCTTGGACCAGGTCCATTCCTCCTTCTTAGATACAAGATCATCCTAACTATCCCTTGAATCCCAAAACCCATTGACAACACAAATTTCTACTTCTTTACCCACCATAGCTTGTTTAATTTTGCCAAATACCTCTTCTTCTTTGGTTGCTTCTCCACTCACATCGTGAAAAGAAGACATGACAAAATCTTCATGCAAACCTCCTCCAATCATGAAGGTTGCCGATGGTGGTACTCTATTGAACTTCGGTAATGGGTTGTCTTTGGTGTTTGGCTTGTTGGGCTTGGGTAGCTTCCCACTATCAATCAAATTTTGGATTTAATGCCTCAACCTCACACATCTATCAGTGTCATGCCCTTGCATTTGATGAAACTGACAAAATGCTTTAGTGTCGAAATTAGGTGGGAGAGGATTAGGCAAAGGACGAGGATTTAAGGGTTGTAACAATCCCTTTCTTTGAAGCTTATTGAGAGCCGAAGACATCGGTTTTCCCAATTTTGAAAACTGCCTCCTTGTTCCTTGGCTAGTAGCATTAATACCGACTGCCATTTGCATGCTTTGGCTACTAGACTGATAGTTTTCTTTCTCATTCCTTCTTGTTGAAAAATGGTTCTTCTCTCTTTCCCACTCTTCAATTTGCAGACCAACTTGGAGAAGATCTTTGAAATCACGGATGAGTGTATGAGACATCCTTTCACGAAGACTGGGCAACACCCCTCTCACAATCATCCTTATTTTATCATATTCATCGGGCCTTTTCTTGAGCAAAGCAGCCTTATTTCTCCATCTTTTCACATAGTCCACAAAATTCTCATTTGGCCTTTGTCTAATGGACTCCACTTCCATTAAGGTAACTTCCATCTCGACATTGTATCCATATTATTTGAAGAAGGCCTTGTATAGCAAATCCCAACTCTTTTGTGTTCCATCCTCTAAGGTATTGTACCAATTTTGGATAATAGGGTCCAATGAGAGCATAAAGTACCTTAGAGTTTGAGCCTTAGTAGTTCGAGCAGACTGCATAGCAGTGATATACTGCTTCACATGGAGATGAGGATTTCCGGTTCCATCGAACTTTGCAAAAGATGGCATCTTGAATTTGTATGGAACTTCTTCATCTAGCTCAAATAATTTGTTAACTTCGGAAATTTCTTCAATTTTCAGTTTCTTCTCAAATTTCTTTTCTAAATCTGCAATCATCTTTTCAACATCAGAAGTTTCAGTTTTCTCCATAGTTGATCTTTCAACAATCTTTGGTTCTTTCTTCTTGTCTTGAGGATCTTGGTAGTATTGAGCCCAGTCATCATCATCATCAATGATCACCTTTTCATCATCAATAACCACTTCACTAACTTTAGTCTTCCCTGTGTCCTTTGGCTTCTTAGTGCTAGCAGATGCCTCAGCATGATTTCCTAAATTTGTAGGCAATTGGTTCTTCATGGTCTTAGCTAGGGCCTCTTTTATTTCTTCCATCTTAGCATTGAGGGCATCATCCACCATTCTTTGAATTTGTTCGGGCTCCATTGCTTTTGGTGAAAAAATAATTGAGTCGTTGCTAGATTCTTCACTTTCAGTGTAGGTCAGATTGTCATAAGCTTTTGAACTGTCGTAATTCAGGGCTGTGAGCCAGAGAGGATCAATGATATGTCATGTGATGCATGTATGCATGTATGTACAAACAATTAACTAAAAGAGGCCCTAGTCAAGACCATAAAGAATTAATTGGCTGCAATTTTAGGGAACAATACCGAAGCATCTATTAGCACCAAGAAGACTAAGAACAAAGGGAAGGCTAAGGTTGGTGAATTGGCTTTTGATGATGACAAGGTAGTCGTCGATGATGATGACGATTGGGCTCAATACTTCCAAGATCCTCAAGATAAAAAGAAGGAGCCAAAGGTTGTCAAGATAATGGAAAGTTGCCTGAGCCGGATAAGCCCATTACTAAAAATAATCCTCTACCTAGGTTCAACAGAGTACCACCACCACCAGCTTTCATGGTAGGAGGAGGATTGGAGGAAGATCTTGTCTTATCCTCCTTTCAAGATGGGAATATTGAAGATGTGGAATAAGGAGAAATTTTATTCAACAAACTTCCTTTAGCTTGGAATGCTGTTTTCCAATTTTATATTTAATTGGAACAAGCGTGTTTTTCAAATTTTAAGATTGTTTGAATAAAATATTTTCATTAAAATTTTCATTGTCTTTGTTCATTTTGGTGCCAACCAATGACAAATTTAGCTTGATCTTCAAGAATTAATATATTTATGCATCATGACTTGAATGACTTTACTAGATGAGGGAATTGCTTTACAACATTGAGTTGTGTATGCTTACATAGAGAGGGCTTCTGTATAATTACCTTTGTCTAGGTCCTAGTCAGCCTTAGAACATGCTTTGATGGACTTTTGAGGCGAAATTGAACTTTGCTTATTTAAGAGAGAAATGATCTAGGCATTGTTTGGTTAGCCAACAACTAGTATCCACCCTATTAAATATCAATCCCTAGTTGTCCCTTTGAGGCTTCATAAAATTTTAGCTTTCTTTTCATTGGCTTACAAACCCCAACAACCTACCCTGAGCTGTTGTTACACTTTTGACAAGTCTTATGATCACTAAGGTAAAGAGGCAAGAAGATTAAAGAAAGGAATGAATAATTAAGACCATGAGGATAGTTGAAGTTCTCAAGACCATAAGGGTAGTTGAAGTTCACCTGAATTAAACCAAACATCATAGATAAATTTAGGACTGAAGCATATTAATACTACTCCACTCATCCATTATTTGAAACCCAAGTTGGTACAAACAAGACAACTCTTTTAGAGCTAGAACCAAAAAAAAAGAAAAAGAAAAGAAGAAGAAAAAAAAAGAAAAGAAAAAAAGACAAAAGAAAAAAAAAAGAAAAAATCTAAAAATGCGGTTCAGAAAGCCAACTGAGTTCTCTTTTACCTAAGGCAGCAAAAGGCTTCCATTTGGTTTATAAGGACAGTTTGACCTGAATTGGTCCAACCCAACCAAAGATTCAATCAAAATTAGAGAAAAAGGAGAAAGGTCACCCAGTTCTTCGAAGTCCTGTTCTTGACAATCCTACAAGGAAGAAGGACAAAATGATAAAATAGTTAGAAAAAGAAAGAGAAAGAAAAGAAAAAATGATGATGAATATGGCTACCAAACTTTTTATAAAGGCAAATAATGTCCCAATCAAGATCCAGACTAATGCCAAGAATATAGAAGGAATTTGGAGTCTAGCAAGATTTCTCCCGGCTTCCTAAAGTTCAAACAAGAAATTTGTAGTGTGAGGGTTTGCCCATAGTGTCATAACGGCTTCAACTTACAAATGGCCTTCATTTAATCTGTGTCCCTTATAGACCTCATTCCAAGCCTATCAGAGACCTGTTGATCTATCTTGGTAGGTAGAGTCTGTTAGTGGAGATAGTTTGAATAGGCATGAATATGAGATAGACAATATTCAAACTCAAATGAGATCTTTGACCAAGTAATGTGTATGTGCCTATCTGAAGTGCAACAATTCTTGCTTAAATAGAAATGATTCCCGAGTTTAGTATGGTAACTAGGGTTGTCATGTTATAGATATGTTATATGTGTATATGTATATCCTCTGTTTTCCCCTTTTTCAATGCATTCTTCATATAATCCTATTAACCTTATAGAGGATATACATATACACATATAACATAACCATCAAACATAATTCAATAAATTGATAGAACCTTCATATTATGATACTTACCAATTTCACCTCATACATATCATATATATCATTTTATACTTTATAATCGCATATTGCAAATAACTTCACAAACCATATCTCCTTTCAATAATTCATGTATGTTATATAATCATATCACTAACCACAATTCATCATTCACAACTCACATTTCCAACAAAGGCAACATAGATCCCATTACTCATTTATTTCAACTTGTATATACATCACATTAACAACAAAGACAGACTCGGGCCCAAAAGACACTAATATGTCATTCAAAGTTCAGAGTTAATGCTTTGGTTTTGTTATCACATTTATCAATATCATATACCCAACTAGGCTTCAAGGATTAAGTTCAACCAAGCTTCAAGGGGAGCAAAGCATGCTAAGCTTCTACCCAACTTGGCTTCAAGAATTAACCCAACCTAGCTTCAAGGGTGGTAACATCTCAATTAGGCTTCAAGGATTCAATCCAACCTAACTTCAAGAGATTGTTACACTTATTAGGCATGCCACCAACAACAAAACTCTGAAAATGAATAACACATTAGCCACACAATTCATTTATTATTTCATTATCAATTTCATTCTCATTCTCATCATCATTTACATCATCATAGCCAACCACAATGGCATCATTTAGGCAAAACATGCCTCATTTATCTCATTCTCAATATCATAGCCAACCACAATGGCTTTATACATCATCACCTCTCAATTTACATTTCATATTCCATCACAATATCACATTTCATAGTTCACCACAATATCCCATTATCACATTTCATAGTTCACCACAATATCACATTATCACATTTCATAGTTCATCACAATATCACATTATCACATTTCATAGTTCACCACAATATCACATTATCACATTTCATAGTTCACCACAATATCACATTATCACATTTCATAGTTCATCACAATATCACATTATCACATTTCATAGTTCATCTTTGATATTTATATACATAATCATTCATTACTCAAGTATGCACAATCAATTGCATTACCATATAAATTGGAATACACATCATACAAATCATATCCTCACATCTTTCACATTTCATAACATATATATATTGAATGCCTTCACATCTTATATGTATTAATGTATTATCATATCTCTTATCTTTTCATTGCATATACAATATTAATATTTATTTTAACAATATACTTATATGCAATCCAATAGGGTTTTGTACTTACCTCTAAAGAACTCACTCCCATATAACTTCTCTTCCATAGATCTTTCAATACTTGGATTAGGGGCAATTCCATCTCTTAAAACCTAATCCAAAAGTAATCATACACACTCACTTAGAAATACACATGAGATAATACAAATAAGAATCAATTAGGGCAAACTCAACACATGACACGCTCATCAACACGGGCGTGTTCCTGATCGTGCCCTAACTCCACAACATAGAAACATTGACACGCTCATAACCACGGGCGTGTCACTGGGCGTGTAATACATTCTGTATCTCAAAAACATCAACACGTCCAATCAACAAGAGCGTGCTCATGGCCGTGTCAATTCTCCAAACTCACAGTAGCTATGACACGCTCAATAACACGGGCGTGTTACTGGTCGTGTCAATTCTACTGCCACACAGAACTTATGACACGCTCAATAACATGGGCGTGTCACTGCTCGTGCTACCAACTCCAGAAAACAGAACCAACGACACGCCTAACAAACTGGCCGTGTCTCTGGGCGTGTCCGACTAAAAACCCAGATTCCGGTCAACACACAACAACATCCAACAATACCCATCTTTTTATCATTACTCACTTCAAACAATCTTCATCAAACACACCCAAAAACCATAACAAACTTACCAAAACATCAACAACACTCAAAACACACACCAATCATCATTATAAACATCATTCATATACCAATTTATCAAATCCCCAAATTTCATTAAACTCAACCCTTATTCAACAATTCATCATCATCTTCACAAATAATCATATTATCATCATCCAATTACCAAATCAACACATATATATACTTAAATCTTTCAATATCATCATCATCACACATCAACCATACCAAACCCAACTCAAACAATGAAAATCAATTTAAAAAAATAAATACTTACTTGAATCCTTTATCAAATCTTCATCTCTATCATCAAATCTCTTGAATTCCTTAAGAAATTTGGTAAGAAAATCACATCTTTCTCTCTTTCTCTCTCTCTCTCTCTCTCTCTCTCGGCCAAGAAGAACGAAGAAGACGAAGAAGGAGTAGAAGGAAGATGAAGTTTCTACTTCTTTCCTTTGTCCTTATCCATATATATATATATATAATAATAATAATAATAATAATAACAATAACAATAACAATAGTAATAATAATAATAATACTTTAAATCTCCACCACATATTCTTTCTTTGATTTTCTTCTTCTCTTTTCTTTTTGTCTTTATTATTATTATTATTATTTAGTTATACAAATATATATACAACTCACTTATCCTTCACCATTATATATATCCCATGTATATGTGACGTATATGTATATGTCTTACATATATTATCCTTATATTTCACATATACACATATACATTAAATCCAAATACAACAACAATAACTCCAAAACTCTTAGGGTCTATTCCGGGATATTACAAATTAAGTTGGAAATTTGTGAAGTTTCATCAACTTTGGTAAGTTTCCTCTTGATTCTCTTGTTTTATTTTGAGTTGTAATTGAGTTTGATTGTTGATATGTGATAGTGTGATTATGTTTGATTGTGGTATGTTTAATAGTGTTGGAATTGAAGTGAAGATAAGAAGTTAGGTTGGTGTTGGTGTTGGAAGTGTGTGAGTTGTGTTTGTGTTAGGGTTTTGAATTGGTGATTATTGTAGATGTTGAGTTTGATTAACTATTTTAGTAGATCTTCATGATAATTGTGTTTGATGAAGTTTGAAGCATAGAATACATGAATTTGGTCTGAAACAGAAGCATCTTAGATGCCACGCCCGTGGCCCTTGGCTGCCACGACCGTGGCCATTGGAAGCCATGGCCGTGAGGGTTTTGAGCAAAGGAGGCAGAACCGTTTGTTAACCCACACCCGTGGGGGTTGGGAGGCCACGACCGTGGGGTCCTAGAGAGAGATGTTGGCTTGCAATTTATGATCTATGGGTCTAGTTTGAGACTAATAGGTGTATAATTGTATTGAAGATTCATGTGTATGTGTAATTAAGTGTGTATTATTCATTTTGGATTAGGTTGTGAAGAGGTTTAGTTGCCCTAATTCAAGTGGTGAAGAATTCTTGGAAGAGGAAGGTTATAGATTGGTGTGAGTTATTCTTAAGGTAAGTACAAACCCTACATTATTGTATACCTTTATATGACCTTGAGACTTTACACATTTGATTGTAAATATGTTAAGTAATCTATTGCATTGTTGATGCATATTAATAATGTTATGTTTTGCATAATGTGAACTTTGTGGAATGCATGTTGAAGATTCTAAAGATATGATGATGTAATGAAAAATGAAATAGGAAATGTGAAAGATATGATGATATGATGAAATATGAAATGTATGTGCAATGAAATTGGTTATGATGAATACTTCAATGATGAGTTGTTTTAATGTGAATTGAGATAATTGAGGCATGTTTGCCAAGATGATGATGTTCAATATAATTGGTTATGTATACTCTATTGAAGAGATGTAAAGCCATTGTTGTTGGCTATAATGATGTAAATGAGATGATTGAGGCATGGTTGTCTAAATGATGATGAGAAAATGAGAATGAAATTGATAATGAAGAAATGAATGAATTGTGTGTCTAATGTGTTTTTCCATTTTCAGAGTTTTTTTGTTGGTGGCATGCCTATAGTAACAATCTCTTGAAGTTAGGTTGGGCTTGATCCTTGAAGCCAAGTTGGGTTGAAGTTTAGCATGCTTAACTCCCCTTGAAGCTTGGTTGGGTCTAGTCCTTGAAGCCTAATTGAGATGTTACAACCCTTGAAGCTAGGTTGGGTTTTGTTCTTGAAGACAAGTTGGGTTGATACTTAGCATGCTTTGTTCCCCTTGAAGCTTGGTTGAGCCTAATCCTTGAAGCCTAGTTGGGATAATGATAATGATAAATGTGATAATCAAACCAAAACATTAACTCTGAAAGTCGAATGGCATATTAGTGTCTTTTGGGCCCATGCTTGTCTTTGCTTTAATATGAACTATGGAGTGTGATATAATGTTATGAGATGATTATAATACATGAGTAACTTAAATGTGGCTTGGGAAGCTATGTTGAGTAATGAAACTATAAAAATACAACATGATGTGTGATATGTTTATGGATGTGGAAATGGTGAGTATTACTTCATGAATGTTTTGGTAAGTTATTGAATAATGTAAGGTTTTGCACTATAATATTCTTTTGAATTGTTTATGAAACTTGATTGTGTGACATTGGCATTGCATTGAAGCATAATATTATTGTAGTTTGTAACATTAAGCCGGTGGCTTAGCGCGATTGTGGTTCATCGCGCAGGTGACGGGATTGAACCAGAGAGTTCATCTAGACCGAGTCGAGTCTAGAATTTTGAAGTGTTGATTGTGAGCATAAAGATCGAAGATTGACTGCCAAACATGTATAAATTTTATGTTTTGTAAATATTTTTATATTTTTCCGCTGCGTATTGAATGAATGTTTTATTTATTGTGTTTTATGATATAACTTAAATGTTTTGAGTTTGCTTTATATTATTGTATAAAGGAATGAGATGTTGTTTATTAAACTGTAGCATTCTTATATATGTATGTTACAGATATGATGGTATGTAGTGTGCGTATACGGGGTATAAGGGTGTTACAATTGTTTTGGTATAAGAGCCTAGGTTTGAGATTCTCAACCTAGGTAAAATGTAAGAAAAAGAAATATTTTGATTTTAAAATATGGTTTTTAAATAAGATACATGTTTTGGTATTGGCAGTCTCTGATCTTTAATGAGGTACATTCTGCTGTGTTTGCAGATATAGGTAGTAATGGCATCTCAGTCACGTCAGTCTGTAGAAGGTAGTGCTGAGAGTGTAGCTCCTGAAGAGAGTAGAGATGGTGAAAGAGCTAGTAAGGCCCCTGCTCCTGTGCCAGGGAGATCAGCTGCTGAAGAGGTACCGCCGGGTTGGTTACAGCATGTGGTAGAATTGTTGAGGGGAGCTCCCGTACAGCAACCACCACCGCCACCACAGCCTCAAGTGCCAGTGAGGCACTATGATAAATTGAGGAAGTATGGAGCTGAGGATTTCTTGGGTACTACAAATCCTGCAGTAGCTGAGCAGTGGTTGGATAAAGTGCAGAGGATATTTATTCAGTTGCAAGCTACTCCTGATGAGAAATTTTATTATGCTAGGTCTCTTCTTCAGAAAGATGCTTATGATTGGTGGAAGACGGTTCCTCATGCTATGGATGATCCACCTACATTATCTTATAATGATTTTCTGAGGGAGTTTGAGCTGAAATATACTCTGAGGGAGTATAAAGATGTCAAGAAAATGGAGTTTCTAAATCTGAGGCAAGATAACCGGACAGTGACAGAGTATGAGATAGAGTTTATCCGGTTGAGTCACTATGCCGGTGGGATTATTTCTGATGAAATTGACCGGTGCAGGAGATTTGAGGAGGGGTTGAGGCCCTCTATTATGTGTATTGTTGCTGGTTCTCGGTATCAGGATTTTTCACAATTGGTTGCAGCAGCTAGAAGTGTTGAGAGAGCACAAGGCATTGCAGCAGCTGCTACCGAGGAGGAGACCAGAGTTAGGAGATAACAGTTTGAGGCAGGGTCTTCATCTATGAAGAGAGGCAGAGGAAATTTTATTCCGATAGTCAGTAGGAGCCAGAGGCAGTCTGGTAGGTCAGTTCAGTATCAGAGGTAGAGATCGAGACCTACAGTTTCTGTAGCTAGTTCTCCGACTCCAGTGGTTCAGAGATCTACTCCACCTGTATGTGTTCATTGTGGTAGGACCCATGGGGGTGTTTGTTGGAAGACGGGTGGATCGGGAGTATGCTTTAGATGTGGGTCACCAGCTCATTTTATTAAAGATTGCCCGGATGATAGGCAGACTGATACTGTAGCTTCTCGACCCAGTGTCAGTAGAAGTGGTCGAGGGGGCAGAGGTTTCAGTAGAGGTGGTAGACCTGGGTTTAGTCAGAGAGGAGGATCTTCATCCAGAGGCAGTAGGCCATATGAGGCCGGATCTTCTCAGAGAGTATATGTGATGCAGAGGCAGCCGGATGCTTCAGCAGTTATAGCGGGTACATTTTCTTTATTTGATATTTCAGTTCTTGCTTTGATTGATCCAGGATCTACTCATTCATACATAAGTGCATCTATCTTGCCTATGTCTGAATTGCATTCAGAGTCCTTAGGATTTGATGTCTTGGTGACAAATCCTTTAGGACATAGTGTTGTGGTGAGTAAGGTGCATTGGGATAGTGCAGTTGTGGTGCAAGGTGAGGAATTTTTGGGTGATTTAATTGAAATGCCTTTTAAGGAATATGATTTGATATTAGGCATGGATTGGTTATCTAAGCATGGAGCTGTGGTAGACTGTCAAAAGAAGTGTGTTACCCTGAGAACCAGTGATGGTAGAATTGTGATGGTGTCTAGTGAGCAGAGACAACTTGCATCCTTGTTTGTGTCAGCAGTTGCAGCTAGAAAGTTGATTAGAAAAGGGTGTGATGCTTATCTTGCTCATGTTGTGGATACCAGAGTAGTGGGTTCTCAACTTGATAGTATACCCACAGTTGCGAAATTTCCAGATGTTTTTCCTGAGGAGTTGCCAGTGTTACCCCCTAAGAGAGAGGTTGAGTTTGGTATTGACTTGTTGCCTGGTACCACTCCTATCTCTATTACTCCTTATCGATTGGCACCTGCTGAGTTGAGAGAGTTGAAGGTGCAGTTACAGGAGTTGTTGGATAAAGGGTTTGTTCGCCCTAATGTTTCTCCATGGGGAGCTCTTGTTTTGTTTGTGAAGAAGAAGGATGGTACTTTGAGGTTGTGCATCGATTATAGGCAATTGAACAAAGTAACTATCAAGAATAAGTATCCTTTGCCTAGAATTGATGATCTCTTCGATCAGTTGAAGGGAGCAGCAGTGTTTTCCAAGATTGATTTGAGATTAAGGTACCATCAGTTGAGGGTTAGAGCTAAAGATATTTCTAAGATAGCTTTTCGCACAAGGTATGGGCATTATGAGTTCTTGGTGATGCCTTTTGGATTGACGAATGCACCTGCAGCTTTTATGGATTTGATGAGTAGGGTGTTTAGGCCCTATCTGGATCAGTTTGTAGTAGTCTTTATTGATGATATTTTGGTGTATTCGCGTAATGCAGAGGAACATGACAAGCATCTGCGAATTGTGTTGCAAACCTTGAGAGAGAAGCAATTGTATGCTAAACTGTCGAAGTGTGAGTTTTGGCTTAATCAAGTGACTTTTCTCGGTTATATAGTTTTAGCATATGGTATAAGAGTTGATCCGAGTAAAGTTGAGGCTATTTTGAATTAGAGTCCACCGAAGTCTGTAACTGAAGTTAGAAGTTTTCTGGGTTTGGCAGGCTATTATCGACGGTTTGTGAAAGGTTTTTCTTTGATAGCTACTCCACTCACCAGATTACTTCGGAAGGGAGTTAGATTTGTGTGGACAGATCAGTGTCAAACTAGTTTTGAGCAGTTGAAAGAAATATTGACTCAAGCGCCTGTTCTTACTTTGCCTGTGGAAGATAAACCATATGTGATTTACAGTGATGCTTCACATAATGGTTTAGGATGTGTTTTGATGCAAGAGGGTAAAGTAATAGCTTATGCTTCTCGGCAGTTGAAGCCGCATGAACTTAATTATGCGACGCATGATTTGGAATTGGCAGCCATAGTGTTTGCTTTGAAGATTTGGCGACATTATTTGTATGGAGAGAAGTGTTTTATCTACACAGATCATAAAAGTTTGAAATATTTGGGTGTTCAGAGGAAGCTAAATCTTCGGCAGAGACGGTGGTTGGAATTGATCAAAGACTACGACTGTTTGATTGATTATCATCCTGGTAAGGCAAATGTTGTTGCTGATGCCTTGAGTCGAAAGTCTTTGGCAGGTTTTTCTGTTTATTCGCTCTCGTTGCTTGTTGAGTTGAGAGCATTACATGCTAGTTTTAAATCATGTGATGATGGTGCTTTGTTGGCTCAGTTACATTTAAGACCGATGTTGTTGGACCAAATAAGAGAGGCTCAATTGGTTGATGAGAAAATTCAGAAGATTGTTTCAGATTGCCAAAATGGGGAGAACCGCGATTTTCATGTGAGAAACGATGGTAGCCTTTGGTTCAAAGATAGGTTGTGTGTTCCTGATGATGCTAGTTTGAGAAAGGTTATTTTAGAGGAAGCACATAAGTCAGTTTTTGCTATGCATCCTGGGAATACAAAGATGTATCAGGATTTAAAGCAGCATTATTGGTGGTAAGGTAAGAAGAGGGACATAGCAAAGTTTGTATCCAAGTGTCTCACTTGTCAGAGGGTGAAAGCTGAGCACCAAGTTCCAACAGGGTTACTTCAACCTTTATCAGTGCCTAAATGGAAATGGGAGAGAGTGACAATGGATTTTGTGTCTGGTTTGCCATTGACTCAAAAGAAGCATGATGCTATTTGGGTGATTGTTGATCGGTTGATGAAGATAGCTCATTTTCTTCCAGTTAGAATGGACTATTCTCTTGAGAGGTTGGCTGAGCTGTATATCAGTGAGATGGTGAAGTTGCATAGAGTCCCAATTTCTTTAGTGCCATCCCCGGTTTACTTCGAGATTTTGGAAGAGTTTACATGGTGCATTGGGTTCTCGATTGCACTTTTACACTGCTTTTCATCCGCAAACAAATGGACAGTCAGAGAGAGTGATACAAATTATAGAGGATATGTTGAGAAGTTGTGTCATTGATTTTTCTGGGAGTTGGGACAGATTTTTGCCACTTGTGGAATTTGCTTACAACAACAGTCATCAATTCAGTTTTGGTATGGCACCATTTGAGGCATTGTATGGTAGAAGATGTAGGACACCTCTATGTTGGAATGAACTTGGAGAAGACAAATTGGTTGGTCCTGATTTGGTTAAAGAGACGGAAGAGAAAGTGAAGATAATTCGGGATCGGTTGAAAGCAGCTTCAGACCGACAGAAATCTTATTCAGATTTGAAGAGGAGAGACATAGAATTTATTGTTGGAGATAAAGTATTTTTAAGAGTGTCTCCTTGGAAAAAGATTTTAAGATTTGGTCGAAGAGGGAAGCTAAGTCCTCGATTTATTGGACCTTATGAAGTATTGGAGAGAGTTGGACCAGTTGCTTATTGGCTTGCTTTGCCGCCTGAGTTGGATAGAATCCATAATGTCTTCCATGTTTCTATGTTGCGAAGGTACAGATCAGATCCATCTCATGTTCTGTCGGTAGAATCTATTGAGGTGAGTCCAGATCTGACTTTTGAAGAAGAACCAATTGCTATTTTGGCACATGAAGTGAAAGAGTTAAGAAATATGAAAGTGCCACTGGTAAAAGTTCTTTGGAAGAATCATGCAAGGGAAGAAGCAACTTGGGAGAGTGAGCAAGCAATGCGAGATCAATATCCTCAGTTGTTTCGGACTTGATATCAGATAATTTCGAGGACGAAATTTCTTTTTAGAGGGGGAGAATTGTAATATCCCAAAATATGCCCTAAAAGTTTTGGAATAATTATTGTTGTATTTGGATTTAAGGTAAATGTTGAATTGGAAAGAGAAAAGAATTTAAGAAAGAGTGTATATGTTGTATATATGGTAATATATACAACATATATAAGTCAATTAAGGAAAGTCAAAAGAAGATATTTATTTATTTTAAAGTAATTAAGTAATTAAAAAGGAAATTAAAATGAGTGGAAGAGAAGTATTTGATTATTTTATTAAATTAATTGCTTGGTGGAGGTTTAAGTGGAGGTTGAGTATTTGACTTTGCATCTTTTCTTCTTCATTTTCATCTTCTTTTTCTTGTCTTCTTATTGGGCGGCCGGCTCCTTCCAAAGCAAGAGAGTAAGAGAGAATTTTGTTTCTAAGATCAAATTGAAGGAAGATTCAAGTGATTAAGTTGGAAATTTGTGAAGTTTCATCAACTTTGGTAACTTTCCTCTTGATTCTCTTATTTTATATTAAGTTGTAATTGAGTTTGATTGTTGATATGTGATAGTGTGATTATGTTTGATTGTAGTATGTTTGAGAGTGTTGGATTTGAAGTGAAGATAAGAAGTTAGGTTGGTGTTGGAAGTGTGTGAGTTGTGTTTGTGTTAGGGTTTTGAATTGGTGATTGTTGTAGATGTTGAGTTTGATTAACTATTCTTGTAGATCTTCATGGTAATTGTGTTTGATGAAGTTTGAAGCACAGAATACATGAATATGGTCTAAAACAGAAGCATCTTGGCTGCCACGACCGTGGCCCTTGGCTGCCATGACCGTGGCCATTGGAAGCCATGTCCGGGGGGTTTTGAGCAAAGGAGGCAGAACCGTTTGTTAACTCACGCCCGTGGGGGTTGGGAGGCCACGACCGTGGGGTCCTAGAGAGAGTTGTTGGTGTGCAATTTATGATCTTTGGGTCTAGTTTGAGACTAATAGGTGTATAATTGTATTGAAGATTCATGTGTATGTGTAATTAAGTGTGTATTATTCATTTTGGATTAGGTTGTGAAGAGGTTGAGTTGCCCTAATTCAAGTGGTGAAGAATTCTTGGAAGAGGAAGGTTATAGATTGGTGTGAGTTATTCTTAAGGTAAGTACAAACCCTACATTATTGTATACCTTTATATGACCTTGAGACTTAACACATTTGGTTGTAAATGTGTTAAGTAATCTATTGCATTGTTGATGCATATTAATAATGTTATGTTTTGCATAAAGTGAACTTTGTGGAATGCATGTTGAAGATTCTAAAGATATGATGATGTAATGAAAAATGAAATAGGAAATGTGAAAGATATGATGATATGATGAAATATGAAATGTATGTGCAATGCAATTGGTTATGATGAATACTTCAATGATGAGTTGTTTTAATGTGAATTGAGATAATTGAGGCATGTTTGCCTAGATGATGATGTTCAATATAATTGGTTATGTATACTCTATTGAAGAGATGTAAAGCCATTGTTGCTGGCTATAATGATGTAAATGAGATGATTGAGGCATGGTTGTCTAAATGATGATGACAAAATGAGAATGAAATTGATAATGAAGAAATGAATGAATTGTGTGTCTAATGTGTTATTCCATTTTCAGAGTTTTGTTGTTGGTGGCATGTCACATCCCAAAGTTTAGGTAGTCGAGTATTAGGCAAGAAGGGTATAAATAAGTGGTCAAATAGAGGCTCGAGATAGTCAAAAACAAAATCGGTGTGCAAAGGAGGCCCGTGAAGTCGACGGGACCTAAAGGTATTTTTTCGAAAGGCTACGGACCTAAGAGTAATTTCTAAAAGTTTTGGGGAGGTGACTGTAATTTCTAAAAGTTTTGGGGAGGTGACTGTAATTTCCAAATGTTTTGGGGAGGTGACTGTAATTTCCAAAAGTCATACTGGATGTTCTTAATAGTGCACAGAACAGATTCCAAAAATGGAAAGTAGAGAAAAATTGGGTCGCAACTACGCGTAACGGTTTTTCCAGAAAATGCACGGTTTAGGAGATATAGGAGATTTTGACTAGGGACATGTTGGTCATTATTAATTAAAATTTATAAATGAATCCGAAGTAGGAAATAAACACAAGAGTGAGTAGAGGATGTCAAGGAGGTAAATATAAAACGATCGACAGTAGAAACGGAGTCCGGGCAAAACCCGAGCAAAGAAAGGACCTAAAGGGAATTTTGTAAAAAGTTGAGGGCTTATTGTTAATTTTTCAAAAGGACTTGGAAACCTAAAATAGACCTTAAAAATAGAAAGTATAGGTTGAGAGGATCAAAACTATACGTAGTTTGCCTCGTGGAAATGTACGGGTTAAAAGTTACGAACAAATAATCGCCAGAGGGTATTTTGGTCTTTTCACACGTTAGACCATAGATATTTCAACACAAGATGGTGGAGGGGCCAAAATATAATTAAAATAAAGTTGAAGGACTTGGGTTTTTAAATAAATAAAAGTAGGAGACATTTGGGCTAATGAAAAGTGGACATTTAAAAGTTATAATAAAGAAGAAAGAGAAAAGTGTGGACATTTGGCTTTAAAACATTCATCCAACCCAAAAGTGAGCATCATTTCCCATATATATATATCATGGCATGAAGAACAAATCTCTCTCTCCCAAAGCTCTCCAAAATTTCGGCCACCATAGGGAAGTACACCAAAGAGTTCCAATTTTTGTCAAGTTTGATTTTCAAGGTATGTTTTAAGGTTTTCAAGTATGTAGAATTCAATTCTAGTATCAATTTTAAGTATTTATATATCTATTGGAAGATTGGAAATTAGGGTTCTTATGGTGGATTTGGGAAAATTTTAAGTAGTTATGATATTAATCAATTAAATAAAAGAATCAAGATGTATAAAGTTTAATAAGGTTGGATTAGGAATTCGGTTGAAAAGAAATGGAGGATAACTTATTAATTTAAATTTCTAAGGTTTATATTTAAGATTGTGCTTTTGAATATCTTGAAGGAAAAACAAAGATTAAGGAAGGAGAAGAAGGAAAAGAAAAAGGGAATTAAAAGAGCAAGGTTTGGTACTTTAACCATTGAACTCTTTTTGAAAATTTTCTGTTTTACAATTAGTAAAATGCTGTAACTTGTATTATTTTTAATTAAATATAGAAAAATTATCTTTGGTTGAATTTTGGATATGTTGTTTTTTAGTAAGTATAGTATTTGAGAAAAATAATTTAGAACCACCTTGATTGAATTTAATTTACGGAAATTATAAAATTCAGAACTGCTGCCAGGATGCAGGGCAACTGGAGCAGTCTGGTTGGGTGAACTACTTGACCAAGATTTTGTGTCCCGTTTGAACTGAAATTTTAAAGGAATGATTTTAAGATGCAAAACTAAATTCTGTAAAAATTTTAGAGTTTTTAGCCAAGTGCATTATTTTATACAAATTTTCTAAAACAAGGATCAAGTTGGGTCAAGAACCAGAGTTTATTGTTCATATGGAAATTTTTCACTATTAAATTGGTCAAAAACTTGGTGTGGGTGTTTTACCATTTTATTTTTAGTATTGAGTTTAATTATGATATGAAGAATAAATTAAGATGGAAAATATGTGAGTATATGTGATATTTGTGTAAATATATATTGTATATACTTGGAGAATATGTGGTATATATACGAAGTGAATGGGTATATAAGAAATGTTATATATGCTCTACTCGGTAAATGGGTAAAACCGGTCTAGAATGGGGGTTTGGCATGCCATCCTACCGGCAGTACTGTTTTAACGGCTTCGGTCGGGATATTACTTACGCGCGTGCGGTTATATCGTGTGAGGTCAAGATCATGGCAACTAGTCGTGTGAGACCAAGACCACGCAGTTATTCTATATCGTGTGAGACCAAGACCATGACAATTATTCGTGTGAGGTCAAGACCACGCGTAACTCTATATGAGGCCTCATTTCGAAATCGGTGTATTCATAATTACCGAGTGGAGCAGATTAACTCGTAATTATAATGAAGTTATATTACATGTTGTTTACATACAGAATGTGAATCTTAACTTAATTAGAAAATATAAATATGATAATTGTATGAAAATAGTTTAATTATGCAGTATTCTACTTTTATATGTGATATCGAGTAGACATTGTATGGCAATGGTTAAAGTACCCACTGGGCAATAAGTTGCTCAGCGAGTTATATGTCTAACTCGCAGGTAGTGTATAGAAGATCAGCATTTCTGCAGTGGCTCGCATAAGCTCGACAGTGATTAGGATAGGACTTTTGACATAAAATAGTAGTATGGCATGTACGTTATATCTATTGTAAAGGTTTGTTAACATATTAAGTATTATGGTGTATGTAACAAGAGAATAAACAGTGGTATGGTAATGAAACTTAGAAAATGATATGTAATCTTGAGAAATGATGTAGAAGTGTGAACTTTTCTTGCAGGATTGTAGTTGAGGTTATAAGGGTGGATTATTGGGAGTGTGCTTGAGTTGAATTGTGAAATAAAACATTTTTCAAAAATAAGAAAAATCAGTTTTGTCGACACTTGGGACCGAAATTTCTAGGCGAACCTCTGGCAAAATTTCTGTAAAATCAGAACTAAAATTTGACTGAGTAAAATTTGTAGCAACATTAGGATAGTGTGGCGCCTCTACTCGGCTTACACATGTAGGCCGGGAAGGGGTGTTACAATTTGTGGTATCAGAGCATTGGTTTAGTCGTTCCTGGACGGTTAGACATAGGAAAGTGTATGATAATTAGATATCGGGAGATAGTAAACGAAGTGAGTTGGAAAGACTTTTGATAAGAAGAGGAAAATATAGAAGGATATACGTTTTATGTTGGTAGTGGCCATTACCAACGTAAAACGGGATACCCTGTAGTATTTATGGTATTTGTAAAAAAGTTATATATGAAATTTTGTTTGTGAAATAAGAAAGAGTCGAGAATAATTAAGCATGAGTTATTGAGTCTAATGTACATGCCATATAGGAAAAAGGCTCTATGTCGAGCTGTGCAGACTGCTGATTATTTTTACATTGTAGGATGTCTCTAGACACGCAACAAGCTATGGAACAGGAGACAGAATCCCAAGCCTCCGCACCAATAGGTGTTGAGGAAGCCCATGGACCAAGACTAGGGCTAGCAAAGTATTTACATGTATGAACAAGCAAGTTTAGGGGCGAAACTTAAATTAAGGGAGGTAGAACTGTCACATCCCAAAGTTTAGGTAGTCGAGTATTAGGCAAGAAGGGCATAAATAAGTGGTCAAATAGAGGCTCGAGATAGTCAAAAACAAAATCGGTGTGCAAAGGAGTCCCGTGAAGTCGACGGGACCTAAAGGTAATTTTTCGAAAGGCTAAGGACCTAAGAGTAATTTCCAAAAGTTTTGAGTAGGTGACTGTAATTTCAAAAAGTTTTGGGGAGGTGACTGTAATTTCCAAAAGTCATACTGGATGTTCTTAATAGTGCACATAACAGATTCCAAAAATGGAAAGTAGAGAAAAATTGGGTCGCAACTACGCGTAAAGGTTTTTCCAGAAAACGCACGGTTTGGGAGATATAGGAGATTTTGACTAGGGACATGTTGGTCATTATTAATTAAAAATTATAAATTAATCCGAAGTAGGAAATAAACCCAAGAGTGAGTAGAGGATGTCAAGGAGGTAAATATGAAATGATCGACAGTAGAAACGGAGTCCGGGCAAAACCCGAGCAAAGAAAGGACCTAAAGGGAATTTTGTAAAAAGTCGAGGGCTTATTGGTAATTTTTCAAAATGACTTGGAAACCTAAAATAGACCTTAAAAATAGAAAGTATAGGTTGAGAGGATCAAAACTATACGTAGTTTGCCTCGTGGAAATGTACGGGTTAAAAGTTACGAACAAATAATCGCCAGAGGGTATTTTGGTCTTTTCACACCTTAGACCATAGATATTTCAACACAAGATGGTGGAGGGGCCAAAATATAATTAAAATAAAGTTGAAGGACTTGGGTTTTTAAATAAATAAAAGTAGGAGACATTTGGGCTAATGAAAAGTGGACATTTAAAAGTTATAATAAAGAAGAAAGAGAAAAGTGTGGACATTTGGCTTTAAAACATTCATCCAACCCAAAAGTGAGCATCATTTCCCATATATATATATCATGGCATGAAGAACAAATCTCTCTCTCCCAAAGCTCTCCAAAATTTCGGCCACCATAGGGAAGTACACCAAAGAGTTCCAATTTTTGTCAAGTTTGATTTTCAAGGTAAGTTTTAAGGTTTTCAAGTATGTAGAATTCAATTCTAGTATCAATTTTAAGTATTTATATATCTATTGGAAGATTGGAAATTAGGGTTCTTTTGGTGGATTTGGGAAAATTTTAAGTAGTTATGATATTAATCAATTAAATGAAAGAATCAAGATGTATAAAGTTTAATAAGGTTGGATTAGGGTTTCGGTTGAAAAGAAATGGAGGATAACTTATTATTTTAAATTTCTAAGGTTTATATTTAAGATTGTGCTTTTGAATATCTTGAAGGAAAAACAAAGATTAAGGAAGGAGAAGAAGGAAAAGTAAAAGGGAATTAAAAGAGCAAGGTTTGGTACTTTAACCATTGAACTCTTTTTGAAAACTTTCTGTTTTACAATTAGTAAAATGCTGTAACTTTTATTATTTTTAATTAAATATAGAAAAATTTTCTTTGGTTGAGTTTTGGATATGTTGTTATTTAGTAAGTCTAGTATTTGAGAAAAATAATTTGGAACCACCTTGATTGAATTTAATTTACGGAAATTATAAAATTCAAAACTGCTGCCAGGATGCAGGGCAACTGGAGCAGTCTGGTTGGGTGAACTACTTGACCAAGATTTTGTGTCCAGTTTGATCTGAAATTTTAAAGAAACGATTTTAAGATGCAAAACTAAATTCTTTAAAAAATTTAGAGTTTTTATCCAAGTGGATTACTTTATACAAATTTTTTTAAACAAGGATCAAGTTGGGTCAAGAACCAGAGTTTATTGTTCATATGGAAATTTTTCATTATTAACTTGGTCAAAAACTTGGTGTGGGTGTTTTATCATTTTATTTTTAGTATTGAGTTTAATTATGATATGAAGAATAAATTAAGATGGAAAATATGTGAGTATATGTGATATTTGTGTAAATATATATTGTATATACATGGAGAATATGTGTTATATATACGAAGTGAATGGGTATATAAGAAATGTTATATATGCTCTACTCGGTAAATGGGTAAAACCGGTCTAGAATGGGGGTTTGGCATGCCATCCTACCGGAAGTACTATCTTAACGGCTTCGGTCCGGATATTACTTACGCGCGCGCGGTTATATCGTGTGAGGTCAAGATCATGGCAACTAGTCGTGTGAGACCAAGACCACGCAGTTATTCTATATCGTGTGAGACCAAGACCATGACAATTATTCGTGTGAGGTCAAGACCACGCGTAACTCTATATGAGGCCTCATTTCAAAATCGGTGTATTCATAATTACTGAGTGGAGCAGATTAACTCGTAATTATAATGAAGTTATATTACATGTTGTTTACATACAGAATGTGAATCTTAACTCAATTAGAAAATATAAATATTATGATTGTATGAAAATAGTTTAATTATGCAGTATTCTACTTTTATATGTGATATCGAGTAGGCATTGTATGGCAATGGTTAAAGTACCCACTGGGCAATAAGTTGCTCAGCGAGTTATATGTCTAACTCGCAGGTAGTGTATAGAAGATCAGCATTTCTTCAGCGGCTCGCATAAGCTCGACAGTGATTAGGATAGGACTTTTGACATAAAATAGTAGTATGGCATGTACGTTATATCTATTGTAAAGGTTTGTTAACATATTAAGTATTATGGTGTATGTAACAAGAGAATAAACAGTGGTATGGTAATGAAACTTAGCAAATGATATGTAATCTTGAGAAATGATGTAGAAGTGTGAACTTTTCTTGCAGGATTGTAGTTGAGGTTATAAGGGTGGATTATTGGGAGTGTGCTTGAGTTGAATTGTGAAATAAAATATTTTTCAAAAATAAGAAAAATCAGTTTTGTCGACACTTGTGATGCAAGAAAGGATCCCTTGAAGCTAGCAAGTGGACCAATCACTAGGAGCAAGGCAAAGAGATATCAAGCTAGTATGGCTTTGCATATTCAAGAAGAGATTTCCAAAGAGCTTCAAGAATTATCATTTAAGAAGATGGAGATAGAGCTTAAAGAAGGCACACCAAAGCTGATTATGATGCTTAGTGTGGAAGCTAAAGGCTAGCTAAAGAAAGGTCCATGGGGGTTCATATAAAGCCTTGGGAAGTAATTTAAGGCCCATGGACAGCCCAAATAGTGTGGGGCGTTTCTTATATTGAAGGGATTAGTTTGGTTGTTTCCATACTTTATATTTTCCTTAGTGGATTAGGATTACTTTATATTTTCCTTATTGGATTAGGATTACTTTATATTTTCCTTATTGGATTAGGATTACTTTATGTTTTCCTTATGCAATTAGGAATGTTTTTCCTTATGCAATTAGGAATGTTTTCCTTATGCAATTAGGAATGTTTTTCCTTATGCAATTAGGAATGTTTTCCTTATTCAATTAGGAATGTTTTAGTCTTAATTTTCCATATGCAATTAGGAATTTTGTAACCCTTATTTAAGGGCACTATTAGGCTGAATTTGGAAAACAACAATTAATAAAAAATTTTCGAATTCTTCTACAAGTTCTTCTTGTGAATTTTCATGTGAGAGAGATTAGAGTGGATTCTTTAATTCTTTCTTTGCATCAAGAATTAGGTTTACTTATCAACAAGAGTTGTGGCGTTTTCCTTCTTCTTACCAACTAAATCCTTCAATCATAGTGAGTTCGCGTCTCTTTATAGGCGTTGGGTTCCTTAGGAGGTGATTATCAAGTTTCAAGGAGTTCTCTACCATTGTTATACATTGGGTTTGCTGCCATCGTTGCTAAGGGTCCGCGTCATTTGGTATCAGAGCCTTGCTACAAGGTAATTTTTATCTACTTTGTCTTTCTTGGGTTTGTTAATTTAGGTCTTTTAAATTTCTGCGATTTAGGGTTCTTAGAGAGTTTAGTCTTTAATTTTCGAAAAAGAGTCATATATCAAAATTCAAAAAGTCTAAAGATTGTTCAAAGAGTAATTCGAAACCTAGGAAAAGGAGTCTGATTGAATTTTGAAACCTAAGCCTTGCATCTGAATTGGATTCGAAACCAAGATTAGGGTTCTTGAAAGAAAGCAAAAGCTAGAGTTTTTATTCAAGTTTGATTTCGATTTGATTTTGAGTGAATCTGGGGTTGCAAATTAAGTCCAGATTTCGAAAAGCTCTTGGGAGTAAATTAAGTCCAAAATCAAGGGGATAGTGAGAGGAAGCAAAAAAAAAGCAAAAAAAAAAAAGAGTACAAAATCACCTCAACAAAAATTGTTTGATATTCTTGCTATTTGGGTGCTAAGGATCAGATCTAGGTGGGTGAGAAGTAATAAAAATATTGGGCTAAAAATTTCACCTTTTGAGGGGCTTTTGAAATTCGAAAATAAGACCTTAATATTCATGTTATTTGAGTGTTATAGGTTGTAATATCCCAATGTATGCCCTAAAAGTTTGGATTATGTTGTTGTTGTATATTAGATTGAATGTATATGTATGTGATAAGAAAAGAATTTGGAAAAGAATGTTTATATATATGTGTTTTGGGAAAGAAAGAGGGTGTAGAGAGAAGTGTATATATTGTTTATATGCTTGTATAATTAACATATACATAAGTCAAAGGGGAAGTCAATGGAAGAGAGATATTTATTTGGTTATTGGTGAAATGACTATTAAGGGCATTGGATTAAAAAGAAAGCTAGAACAAATGATAAAAGGGTGTTTTGGTAATTGCTTGAATTGGAACACTTGGTGGAGATTAAAAGAAGAGTTGACTTTGTTTTTGTGGTTCATTTCTTCTTTCTTCTTTGTGTGGCCGGCTCTTCCATGGACAAAGGAAAGCAAGAGACAAAGAGAAGATCTTGATGTGTTAAGCTCAAATTGAAGGAAATCTAAGTGATCAAGTTGGTGATTCAAGAAGTTTTGTAACTTTGGTAAGTTCTCTTGTGATTTTTGTGCTTATTTGAAATGATATTTGAGTTTGATAGATTTTTAAGAGTGTGTTGGTTGATTTTGAGATGTGAGAAGTGTTTGAGTGAGTTGATGATGGATTTTGAGTATGGATGGAAGAAAAGAGTAAGTGGTTGGAAGAGATGATGTTGTATATGTGGTAAGGGTTTTGAGATGATTTTGTGTTTGGTGTTTGATGTGTGTTTTGGCTTGTTTTTGGTGTGTTGCAAGTTTGAGATGAGTTTTGAGTATGTTTTGTTAAGATTATTTGAAGAGGATGTTAATGTATAGAAGTGTGTTGTTGAGTGTATGGTTGTTTTTGATCGGAGTCTTGATTTGTGGCCGGACACGCCCATGAGCACGTCCAAGGTTTTTAGGCGTGTCAATTGTGTTGGAGGCAGTAGGTTTGACACGACCAGTAACACGCCCGTGTTATTTAGCGTGTCATAGCTACTGTAAGATTTGAGAATTTACACGCCTAGGAACACGCCCATGTTGTTGAGCGTGTAAATGTTTCTATGTTGTGGAGTTAGGGCACGGTCATGAACACGCCCGTGTGGGTGACCGTGTCAGGGTTAGGGTTTGCCCTAATTAATTCCTAATTGGATCATCTCTTGTGTATTCCTAAGCAAGTATATGTTATTACTTTTGATTTAGGTCTTGAAGAAAGTAATTGATCTTTGATCTAAGAGGTTAAAGAATCTTGGACAAGGAAGTATTAGGAGTTGTATGAATTGTTAGTGAGGTAAGTACAAATCTTGTATTATTGTATTGTTGCATATGATGTTGAGATTGATCATAAATATGATGATAATGGTAATGTATATGATACTATGTGAACAATGTGATATTTCAGGTATTGTGACCCATGTGATGAGTAATGTGTTTTGTTATGTTTATATCAATAATGCTATATGTATAATGTGATGGAATATAATGCCATTGTGATTGGCTATGGTAACTTATATGTGATATGAGGCCATTGCTATTGGCTATGATGAGAGTTGAGAATGGAAATGATAATTAAATAATAAATGACTTGTGTGGCTAATGTGTTATTCCATTTTCAGAGTTTGTTGTTGGTGGCATGCAAATTAAGTGTAACAATCTCTTGAAGTTAGGTTGGATTGAATCCTTGAAGCCTAATTGAGATGTTACCACCCTTGAAGCTAGGTTGGATTTTGTTCTTGAAGCCAAGTTGGGTTGAAGCTTAGCATGCTTTGCTCCCCTTGAAGCTTGGTTGAACCTAATCCTTGAAGCCTAGTTGGGTATATGATATTGATAAATGTGATAACAAAACCAAAGCATTAACTCTGAAAATTGAATAGCATATTAGTGTATTTTGGGCCCATGCTTGTCTTTGTTTAATGTGAATCATGAATGATAACATAATTGATAAATGAGGAATATGGAAGGATGTTGCAATGTAATATGTTTATATATTGTGATTTATGAAATGTAAAAGTATGTTGAAATATGATATGCTTATATGATTATGAGTGGTGAAATTCAAAGATGTAGCTTCTCACCTATGTTGTATGTTTATTAATAATATGTATGGCATTGCATTGCATTAAAGCATAACATTAGCATGATTTGTCTTACTAAGCCGTTGGCTTAGCGCGATAGTGTTTAATCGCGCAGGTAATAGAGTTGAACCCGAGAGTTCATCGAGACCGAGTGAGAGTAGACCTTGAAGAGTTGATTTTGGGAACTTAAAGATCAGAAGAGATTTGCCAATCATGTACTACTTCTTTATATTTTGTAAAGTAGTATTTATAATGTAAATATATGCACATTTGTAAATATGGATTTAAATGTTTCATATATGCAAATATTCTATAAATTCCGCTGCGTATTAACAAAATGTATTTATATATCTATTTTGTTTTGTATTACAAGTAACTACTTATTTTTCTATAATGTATAAAATTGAAAGATTATGGTATTGTTTAAAATGTTTTGAATGTTAATAATATCCGTAGCATCCCTATGTTTAGTGCATGTATACTACATTGTGGTGGTTGTAGTGTGCATGTATTGAATGTGGGGGTGTTACAATTGTTTTGGTATCAGAGCCTAGGTTTGAGATTCTCAACCTAGGTAAAATGTAAGAAAAACACTATTTTGATTTTTAAAAAATGGTTTTTGAATAACATATATGTTTGGGATTGGCAATCTCTGATCTTTAATAAGATGTAATCTGCTGTGTTTGCAGACTTAGGTTGTGATGGATCCTCATTCGCGTCAGTCAGTTGAGGGAAGTGCGGAGAGTGTTGCTCCTGAGGATGGAGCTAGAGTTGATAGTGCTGGGGAGGCACCTGCTTCGGTGTCGGGTAGACCAGCTGGGGAGGAGGTTCCGCCAGCTTGGCTTAGGCATGTGATAGAGGCTTTGAGGCAAGCACCAGTGCAACCACCACCACCCCCTCAGCCTTTGGTATCTGTGAGGCACTATGACAAACTGAGAAAGTATGGAGCTGAAGATTTTATAGGTACTACTGATCCAGCAGTGGCTGAGCAGTGGTTAGACAAAGTACAGAGAATATTTGTTCAGTTGCAAGCCACTCCAGAGGAAAAGTTTGATTATGCAAGATCCTTGTTGCAGAAGGATGCATATAGTTGGTGGAAGACAGTGCCCCATTCTATGGATGATCCACCTACCTTATCCTATGCAGATTTTCTGAGAGAGTTTGAATTAAAGTATACTCCAAGGGAGTATAAAGATGGGAAGAAAAGAGAGTTTTTAGATTTGAAGCAAGATCACCGGACTGTAACTGAATATGAGGTTGAGTTTATTCGATTAAGTCAGTATGCTGGGGGCATAATATTAGATGAGATAGATAGATGTAGGAGATTTGAGAAGGGATTGAGGCCCTCTATCATGTGTCTGGTAGCTGGATCCAGATATCATGATTTTTCTCAGCTTGTGGCAGCAGCTCGGAGTGTGGAGCGAGCTCAAGTAATTGCAGCTGCTTCAGAGGAAGAGGTTAGGGTTAGAAGGACCCAGTTTGAGGCAGGGTCTTCATCTGTTAAGAGAGGTAAAGGAAGCTTTGTTCCTAGAGTTAGTAGGAGTCAGAGGCCAGCTGGTAGGTCAGTGCAGTTTCAGAGGCAGAGATTTAGACCTGCAGTTTCAGTGGCGAGTGCTCCGACCCCGATGACTCAGAGATCCACTCTTCCCATCTGCATTCATTGTGGTAGGCCACATGGAGGTCCTTGTTGGAAGGCTGGTATAGCGGGGGTTTGCTTCAGATGTGGATCCCCTAATCACTTTGTGAGAGATTATCCTGAGAGGCAAGAGCAGATGTCAGTTGATACTGCAGCTTCTTGACCTAATATGAGGGGAGGCCGAGGAGGCAGAGGTGTTAGCAGAGGGGGCAGACCGGGGTTCAGTTCTAGAGGAGGTGCTACATCCAGGGAGAGTAAACCAGAGGAGGTTGGATCTTCCCAGAGGGTATATGTTATGCAGAGGCAGCCAGATGCTTCGGCAGTCATAGCTGGTACTTTTTCTTTATTTGATACTTCAGTACTTGCTTTGATTGATCCGGGTTCCACACATTCATATATTAGTGCATCTGTTTTGCCTGTGTCTGATATGCATGCTGAGTCCCTAGGATTTGATGTGTTGGTGACAAATCCGTTAGGGCATAGTGTAGTTGTGAGTAAGGTGCACCGAGATAGTGCAGTAGTGGTGCAGGGTGAGGAGTTCCTTGGGGATTTGATTGAGATGCCATTTAAGGAATATGATGTGATTTTGGGCATGGACTGGTTATCTCGACATGGAGCTGTGGTGGATTGTAAAAAGAAAATTGTTTCCTTGAGAACCAGTGATGGTAGAGATGTGAAAGTATCTAATGAGCAGGAACAGTTAGCATCTTTGTTTGTTTCAGCTGTTGCAGCCAGGAGATTGATTAGAAAAGGGTGTGAAGCCTATCTTGCTCATGTGGTAGATACTAGAGTAAGAGGTTCTCCTATTGATAGCATTGCTACAGTTGCTGAGTTCCCAGATGTTTTTCCAGAGGAATTGCCAGGATTGCCTCCTGAGAGAGAGGTGGAGTTTGGTATTGAATTATTGTCTGGTACCACTCCTATCTCTATTACTCCGTATAGAATGGCACCAATAGAATTGAGAGAATTGAAAGTGCAATTACAGGAGTTGTTGGATAAAGGATTTATTCACCCCAGTGTTTCTCCTTGGGGAGCTCCTGTGCTATTTGTGAAGAAGAAGGATGGTACTATGAGATTGTACATCGATTATAGGCAATTGAACAAGGTGACTATTAAAAATAAATATCCTTTGCCTAGAATTGATGATCTCTTTGATCAATTGAAGGGAGCGTCAGTGTTTTCTAAAATTGATTTGAGATCTGGGTACCATCAGCTGAGAGTCAGAGCTGAAGATGTTCCGAAGACAGCTTTCCGGACCAGGTATGGGCATTATGAATTTCTAGTTATGCCTTTCGGTCTGACGAATGCACCTGCAGCTTTTATGGATTTGATGAATAGGGTGTTCAGGCCTTATTTGGATCAGTTTGTAGCGGTCTTCATCGATGATATATTGGTATATTCGCGGAATGAGGAGGAACATGATATGCATCTGCAGATTGTGTTGCAGATTTTGAGAGAGAAGCAGTTGTTTGCCAAATTGTCGAAGTGTGAGTTTTGGTTGGATCAAGTCGCTTTTCTCGGACATATTGTTTTAGCAGAAGGCATTAGAGTTGATCCAAGTAAAGTTGAAGCTATTTTGAATTGGAGTCCACCCAAGTCTGTGACAGAAGTTAGAAGTTTTCTGGGTTTGGCAGGCTATTACCGACGGTTTGTGAAAGGATTTTCGTTGATAGCTACTCCACTCACCAGATTGCTTCGTAAGGGAGTGAGATTTGTGTGGACGGATCAGTGTCAGGCTAGCTTTGAGCAGTTGAGAGATATGCTGACTCAAGCGCCTGTCCTTACTTTACCTGTGGAAGGCAAACCATATGTGATTTTCAGTGATGCTTCACATAGTGGTTTGGGTTGTGTGCTTATGCAGGAAGGTAAAGTTATAGCTTATGCATCTAGACAGTTGAAACCGCATGAGCTTAACTATCCAACCCATGATTTGGAATTGGCAGCCATTGTGTTTGCATTGAAGATTTGGCGCCATTATCTGTTTGGGGAGAAATGTTTCATTTACACTGATCACAAGAGTTTGAAGTATTTGGGGGTTCAGAAGGAACTCAATCTTCGACAGAGGAGATGGTTGGAATTGATTAAAGACTACGACTGCTTGATTGATTATCATCCAGGTAAAGCAAATGTTGTTGCTGATGCCTTGAGTCGGAAGTCTTTAGCTGGTTTAACTGTTTACTCGCTCTCGTTGCTTGTTGAGTTGAGAGCATTGTGTGCTAGTTTTGTATCTTGTGATGATGGAGCATTGTTGGCACAGTTGCATTTAAAACCAGTTTTATTGGATCAGATCAAAGAGGCTCAGTTGGCTGATAAGAAGATTCAGAAGATTATTTCAGATTGTCAGAATGGAAAGAGTAGAGATTTTGTTGTGGAAAGTGATGGAAGCCTCTGGTTTAAGAACAGATTGTGTGTACCAGATGATGCTGATTTGAAAAAGGATCATTTTAGAAGAAGCACATCAGTCAGTGTTTGCTATGCATTCGGGCAATACCAAGATGTATCATGATTTGAGACAGTATTACTGGTGGTCTGGTATGAAGAGAGACATTGTGGAGTTTGTATCCAAATGTCTCACTTGTCAGAAGGTAAAAGCAGAGCATCAAGTTCCAACTGGGTTGCTTCAACCGTTGTTAGTGCCTGAATGGAAGTGGGAAAGAGTGACAATGGATTTTGTGTCTGGTTTGCCATTGACACAAAGGAAGCATGATGCCATTTGGGTGATTGTGGATAGATTTACTAAAACAGCTCATTTCCTTCCAGTTCGGATGGATTACTCTTTAGAGAGGTTGGCTGAGTTGTATATTCATGAGATTGTGAAGTTGCATGGGGTTCCCACTTCTTTAGTATCTGATCGAGATCCCCGGTTTACTTCAAGGTTTTGGAAGAGTTTGCATAGTACTTTGGGTTCTCGACTGCACTTCAGCACTGCTTTTCATCCGCAGACGGATGGACAGTCAAAGAGGGTGATACAGATTATTGAAGATATGTTGAGAAGCTATGTCATTGATTTCTCTGGAAGTTGGGACATATTTCTACCACTTGTGGAGTTTGCTTATAACAACAGTCACCAATCTAGCATTGGTATGGCACCGTTTGAAGCGTTGTATGGTAGACGGTGTAGGACACCTCTTTGTTGGAATGAACTTAGGGAAAGTAAGTTAATTGGACCTGATTTAATTCAAGAAACTGAAGAGAAAGTGAAAATGATTCGAGGGAGGTTGAAGGCAGCTTTAGACCGACAGAAGTCTTATGCAGATCTGAAAAGGAGAGATATTGAGTTTAATGTGGGAGATAAAGTCTTTTTGAAAGTATCTCCTTGGAAGAAGATTTTAAGATTTGGTCGGAAAGGAAAATTGAGTCCTCGTTTCATTGGACCGTATGAAGTTCTAGAAAGGATTGGGCCAGTTGCTTATCGACTTGCTTTGCCACCTGAGTTGGATCGTATTCATAATGTATTTCATGTTTCTATGTTGAGGAAGTACAGGTCGGATCCATCTCATGTGTTGCCAATTGAATCTATCGAAGTGAGTCCAGATTTGACATTTGAAGAGGAACCAGTTACTATCTTGGCACGTGAAGTGAAAGAATTGAGAAATAAGAGAGTGCCACTTGTGAAGATTTTGTGGAAGAATCATGGAAAAGAAGAAGCAACTTGGGAAAGTGAGCAAACAATGCGAGAGCAATATCCTCAGTTGTTTTGGACTTAATATCAGGCAATTTCGAGGACGAAATTTCTTTTTAGAGGGGGAGAATTGTAATATCCCAATGTATGCCCTAAAAGTTTGGATTATGTTGTTGTTGTATATTAGATTGAATGTATATGTATGTGATAAGAAAAGAATTTGGAAAAGAATGTTTATATATATGTGTTTTGGGAAAGAAGGAGGGTGTAGAGAGAAGTGTATATATTGTTTATATGCTTGTATAATTAACATATACATAAGTCAAAGGGGAAGTCAATGGAAGAGAGATATTTATTTGGTTATTGGTGAAATGACTATTAAGGGCATTGGATTAAAAAGAAAGCTAGAACAAATGATAAAAGGGTGTTTTGGTAATTGCTTGAATTGGAACACTTGGTGGAGATTAAAAGAAGAGTTGACTTTGTTTTTGTGGTTCATTTCTTCTTTCTTCTTTGTGTGGCCGGCTCTTCCATGGACAAAGGAAAGCAAGAGACAAAGAGAAGATCTTGATGTGTTAAGCTCAAATTAAAGGAAATCTAAGTGATCAAGTTGGTGATTCAAGAAGTTTTGTAACTTTGGTAAGTTCTCTTGTGATTTTTGTGCTTATTTGAAATGATATTTGAGTTTGATAGATTTTTAAGAGTGTGTTGGTTGTTTTTGAGATGTGAGAAGTGCTTGAGTGAGTTGATGATGGATTTTGAGTATGGATGGAAGAAAAGAGTAAGTGGTTGGAAGAGATGATGTTGTATATGTGGTAAGGGTTTTGAGATGATTTTGTGTTTGGTGTTTGATGTGTGTTTTGGCTTGTTTTGGGTGTGTTGCAAGTTTGAGATGAGTTTTGAGTATGTTTTGTTAAGATTATTTGAAGAGGATGTTAATGTATAGAAGTGTGTTGTTGAGTGTATGGTTGTTTTTGATCGGAGTCTTGATTTGTGGCCGGACACGCCCATGAGCACGTCTAGGGTTTTTAGGCGTGTCAATTGTGTTGGAGGCAGTAGGTTTGACACGACCAGTAACACGCCCGTGTTATTGAGCGTGTCATAGCTACTGTAAGATTTGAGAATTTACACGCCCAGGAACACGCCCATGTTGTTGAGCGTGTAAATGTTTATGTGTTGTGGAGTTAGGGCACGGTCATGAACACGCCCGTGTGGGTGACCGTGTCAGGGTTAGGGTTTGCCCTAATTAATTCCTAATTGGATCATCTCTTGTGTATTCCTAAGCAAGTATATGTTATTACTTTTGATTTAGGTCTTGAAGAAAGTAATTGATCTTTGATCTAAGAGGTTAAAGAATCTTGGACAAGGAAGTATTAGGAGTTGTATGAATTGTTAGTGAGGTAAGTACAAATCTTGTATTATTGTATTGTTGCATATGATGTTGAGATTGATCATAAATATGATGATAATGGTAATGTATATGATACTATATGAACAATGTGATATTTCAGGTATTGTGACCCATGTGATGAGTAATGTGTTTTGTTATGTTTATATCAATAATGCTATATGTATAATGTGATGGAATATAATGCCATTGTGATTGGCTATGGTAACTTATATGTGATATGAGGCCATTGCTATTGGCTATGATGAGAGTTGAGAATGGAAATGATAATTAAATAATAAATGACTTGTGTGGCTAATGTGTTATTCCATTTTCAGAGTTTGTTGTTGGTGGCATGCCTAATAAGTGTAACAATCTCTTGAAGTTAGGTTGGATTGAATCCTTGAAGCCTAATTGAGATGTTACCACCCTTGAAGCTAGGTTGGATTTTGTTCTTGAAGCCAAGTTGGGTTGAAGCTTAGCATGCTTTGCTCCCCTTGAAGCTTGGTTGAACCTAATCCTTGAAGCCTAGTTGGGTATATGATATTGATAAATGTGATAACAAAACCAAAGCATTAACTCTGAAAATTGAATAGCATATTAGTGTATTTTGGGCCCATGCTTGTCTTTGTTTAATGTGAATCATGAATGATAACATAATTGATAAATGAGGAATATGGAAGGATGTTGCAATGTAATATGTTTATATATTGTGATTTATGAAATGTAAAAGTATGTTGAAATATGATATGCTTATATGATTATGAGTGGTGAAATTCAAAGATGTAGCTTCTCACCTATGTTGTATGTTTATTAATAATATGTATGGCATTGCATTGCATTAAAGCATAACATTAGCATGATTTGTCTTACTAAGCCGTTGGCTTAGCGCGATAGTGTTTAATCGCGCAGGTAATAGAGTTGAACCCGAGAGTTCATCGAGACCGAGTGAGAGTAGACCTTGAAGAGTTGATTTTGGGAACTTAAAGATCAGAAGAGATTTGTCAATCATGTACTACTTCTTTATATTTTGTAAAGTAGTATTTATAATGTAAATATATGCACATTTGTAAATATGGATTTAAATGTTTCGTATATGCAAATATTCTATAAATTCCGCTGCGTATTAACAAAATGTATTTATATATCTATTTTGTTTTGTATTACAAGTAACTACTTATTTTTCTATAATGTATAAAATTGAAAGATTATGGTATTGTTTAAAATGTTTTGAATGTTAATAATATCCGTAGCATCCCTATGTTTAGTGCATGTATACTACATTGTGGTGGTTGTAGTGTGCATGTATTGAATGTGGGGGTGTTACATAGGTGGGAATTAGAGTGTAGAAGCTAGCGTTTTGGGTAGAATTGATTAGGTCCATAAAGCAGCTTGCCAAGTGTGGGTTGTTCTTGATTCATTATATCCAAATTTGTCTTGTTTATTGGCTTCATTGTTTCTGATTTCTTTATCTAGCTTTTAATTCCATTACATTGCTAAGTATCATTTGCTTGTGTCGATACTTGGTTTTATATCATGTAGTGCAAATTACCTTGCATTGCCTCCAGATACTTGTCTTGTTTTCTATCTAGTTCTAGGATTTAGGTTCTAGTTTCTTGAACGACTTGACAATTGTTGGTTGGTGAGCTTGGTTCTGAAGTGCAATCAAGGAAGACAAGAAAAGTGAAGTAATTCTAAACACTTGAGTGAATTTCGATTATTACTAATCTTGTTTCTTTGAGTTTGTTTGTTTGTTAACATGGCTGGAAAAGGAGAAGAGACTAGCAAAGAAGGAGCTATGGCCGAAAGCTTGGCTAGGCTTAATGAGACTTTGGCAGTAATGCTTGGTCGAATGGAGATGATGGATACTAGATTGCAAGAGAATGTAGCACGGCAAGTACAACAAATGCAACAAGGGCAGCCAGCCGCACATCCAAATCCCATAATGCGAGCTAGAAGAGTGCTTAGGAGAGAAGGGCAAGGAAATCTTGAAGCCCTAGAAGCAGCCGAAAGGGTAGAAGATGAAGATGAAGGTGGAAATCAACCTACCATGATGGTGACCTTACTTCCATCAAGATGAAGATTCCTTCCTTTGAAGGGAAGAACAATGCATAAGAGTTCATAGAATGGGAGAGAAAAGTTGAGCAGATTTTCGAATGCCATAACTACACCGAAGAGAAGAAATCAGTTTTGGCAGCCGTAGAGTTCAAAGGGTATGCTACCTTTTGGTGGGATCAATTGAAAGCTAATAGAAGAGGAAAAGGTATGAGGCCTATTCCTGAATGGTCAACATTGAAAGAACTAATGAGAAGCCGATTTGTACCATCTCACTACATTCGGGATTTGTACAATCGACTAGCAAGACTAGTTCAAGGTGGAAGAAGTATGGAAGAGTACCACAAAGAGATGGAGATGATCATGGCTAGGGCAAATATTGATGAAGATGAAGACAAGAAGATGTCACGATTTCTTGGGGGATTGAATTTGAACATAGCCAATGAATTGGAGATGTATGAATTCAACACAATGGAAGAGTTAGTTCAAAAGGCCATGAAGATAGAGAGAAGATTGAAGAATAAAGCTATTTCGAAAACCGGCTACTCTAAAGCTAGTGGAAATTTTTCAAACTTCAAGGGTTCAAGTTCGGGTGGAGGTTCCTATAAAGGGGATTACAAGGGTTCTTTCCAAAAGAATTCTTCCTACAAACCTAATTTCAAGAAGCCGAATGATGGGGATGCAAAAACAGCCAAGGAAACACCTTATAGACCTACTCCAAGTAGGGAAATTAAATGCTACAAGTGTTTGGGAAGTGGACACATTGCCTCTCAATGTCCGAATAAGAGGGTGATGATTGCTACCCATGAAGGGGAAATTGAATCAGAATCTGAACATGAAGAAGAAGAGGAGGCCGAATGTGGTGATAGGGTCGAATATGATGAAGAGGCTTGGGAGAATCAAGTCTTGAATGCTGAACATGGAGAGATGCTTGTTACTAGAAGAGCCTTGAATATTCAAGTCAAGGAAGAAGGCTTGGATCAAAGGGAGAATCTTTTCCACTCTAGGTGTTTGGTGAATGGTAAGGTTTGTACACTTATCATTGATGGTGGAAGTTGTACCAATGCTGCTAGTACTACAATGGTGGATAAATTGGGGTTAGCTTGTTTTAAACATCCCAATCCTTACAAGTTGCAATGGTTCAATGACGCTGGGGAAGTAAAAGTGTTGAAGCAAGTCAAGGTACCATTCTCCATTGGGTGGTATAAAGATGAGGTTTTGTGTGATGTAGTGCCAATGCAACCTGGACATTTGCTATTAGGAAGACCATGGCAGCATGATAGAAGGGCACAACATGATGGCTTTTCTAATAAGTATACCTTTACTTATGAGGGAAAGAAGGTTGTTCTAGCACCATTATCACCTCAAGAGGTGTATGAAGATCAGAATAGGATGCTAGAGAGGGAGAAAGAAGTTTTTTTTTCCGCAGTGTTTTTTTTTGCCAACGCAATTTTTCCGCAGCAGTTTTTTTTTGCTAGTGTAATTTTTCCACAGCAGTTTCTTTCACCAACAAAATTTTTCCGGCGCAAATTTTTCCGAAACCAAATACAATTAGGTTTTGGTTTCCTTTTCTTAATTAATGTTAGATTTCGTGAATAACTAAAATTAATCATAAAAATCTTCTATAAATAAGGACTAAAACAACACAGAAAAGGGAGAAAAAATCGGGGATCGAAATTCAGGAGGAAAAAAGGGACAATCGAGTGAATTGAAAAACTTTGAATCAATCGGACTTTTTAAGAGAAGCAAACAAGCAAATTCAATCCATCAAAGGCAACCATCTTTCCTTTGTTCTTGTTCATCCAAGAAACAATTTTTGGTGGAACCAACAAACGAAGGTATGAATTTCTTTATTTATTTTTCTTTATAGTAGCTTCGTCACTCAAGATTAAAACCCTATTGTTTTTTCTGTTTCTTCAAAATCTTAAAACCCTAATCTACTTTCTAGCTTTTCAAAACCTTAAATCGCTTCAAGATTTACCAAAACCCTAAATTGCTATCCAATTTTTCAAAACCCTAAATTTAATCTGTTTCTTTCCAAAAACCCTAAATTGAATCTGTTTCTTTTCAAAACCCTAAAAAATATCTTTTTTTGTTTCTATAAATCTTAAATCGTTTTGTTTATTTTCATAAAACTACAAACTATTTTTCCAAATTCTAAAATCAAAATACATTCTCTGAAAACAATAAAAATCCCTAATTCAACTTTAGAATCAAGACAGTAACCTTAAACCAATTATTCTAAACCCTAGTTTTCTTAAACCTTAATTCCCTTAAAACCTTAAACCCTAATTTTTCTATATCCTAATCGTTGAAATCTTAAAACCTTATAAATTGGAATATTAACATAATGATATGGTAAATATAAAACAATGATCCAGTAACTGTAAATCATAAATCTAAATGTTTTAAAGTGTCCGAACCCTAATTTCATTATTTCACTCCTCAAACACTAATTTGGTTAATTAAAGAACCTTATCAATCCCTTAAATCATAAAACCTTAATCCATTTTAATTCCCTCAAAATTTACAGTAGCTAAGAATTACAAACCCTAAATAATACTAAAATTCCAAAACCCTAAAGTATTAATTAAAGAATTTTAAATAGAAACAGTAGCCCCAACATGAATCTTTACTTGCTTTATTTAATTTTATATGCTTTGATTTATTTAAATTCAATGATTGATTTATTTAATTTATCATGGATGGATGTTTATTTTATATTTTGATCAATATCTTTGGTGAATGATTTATTTATGATGAATGATTATTTACCTTTATCGATTTATTTTTGATTTCCAAATGTTGTAAAAGGTATGTTTCCACTTTGTAGGTACCTCATTAGTTAACTATCATGTAATTTAAATTGCTTTTATATTTTAAATCAACGTAAAGGACATGTTTCTACCTTTCGGTGGGTGTCCTATTTAGGCATAGATTATGTAAGGGCATGTTTCCATCTTCGGATGGGTGTCCATTTATTTATCTTGCTTGGACATTGTTTTGATTTTAACATAAGAATGCTTTCTTTCAATTTTTGCGTGTAATATGGATGATATTGTTATACTTAAGAATTTTATAATATTAAGACCTGTAAAGGAGGACTGTTCTAATGAACTGGGCGTTGTGGGGATGTTGGGCCATGTCTCACCTTCCCCACACATATCCAACTTTCCGAACCCATTAGGGGGTTGAGTATTCCTTAGGAATCGAGTCATCCACCCCTTTCTTTTTTTCGGCCCGTCCGGGTGACGACTCTATTTTCTCCAGTCTTAGATCCGTGTTCTCTAAGGCCCTGAGCCTAAACTGTGCCGAAGTCGCAAGAACCATTCCACCAGGAGTGGGGGCAAAAATCCCCACTCACAAGGTCCCCAGACTGATGACTATGAGATCCTTTTGTCTACTTTCGATGAGGGTCGTGATAGATCGAAACTCCAAGGTAATAGGGATTTTGGTGCTCCTGCTTCGGACAAACTCGGGATGAGTAATTTGCCTTCTCCTCTAACAGGCGATGATTTTTTCAAGGCTTTATTTGATGACCTACCACCACCTTCTTAGTGATGTATAAATATTGTATCAATTGTATAAACATTGTACAATAAGCATAAAAATAATAAGACATAATTTCTTCCTTTACTGTAACTTTTTTTTTCATTACTGTACCACAATTATTACGCTTTCTTTTTCATATATACACTTTTACACAGCATCACCACAAAAGCCAAATGCAACACGGTAAAGTAAATTCGTCGCTAATTCTTTTCCTCATACAACACGGCCTTTTTTCCCATCACCTTTTCCTTATCAATTTTGGAAAAGCTTGTTTCCTCTATATAAATCATCTTTTATGCCTAATTTCATGCATAAGCCAAAACACTTTCCATTTCAACGTAAAAAACTCTCTTTAACAATTTTGATTTTCCTTCATTCATCAACCATGACCGAACTTTATTTAAAGAAGATAAAAACTCTATTTAAGAATATGGATGCCATTCACTGGAAGCAAATTTCATGGTCAAAACTTGATATTTTAAAGTGTTTTCAAAATGTTAAATTGGACCACCCCTTTTTACATGCCATGGCTTCCTTTTAGAATGTGGATTCTAGGACAATTAAAATTAATGGCTTTGAAATATGTCCCTTGATTGAAGAATTTGAGGCCATCCTTGGATATCCAAATAATCAACAAATGGCGTTACCCATACTGATTTCCAAGACTCAACAGAAGATGCAGATGTTATTTCAAATTTCAAATCCTAAAGTTCTTTAGTTGATGAGAGGTGAGAAAATTCTACTTGCTCCCTTGATTGATTTTTGTCTCTCTTATTTGGCTACTACTAAGGCATGGGGGCGCATGCTCTGTCTTTGCTTGCTTGGCCAATTCTTGCTTGTTTCTTCTGACGGCAATATTGATCTACGAGTATTGGATATCATGGACCAAATGGAAGGAGGCTTGTCGCCAAGACTTTAATTGGATTAGACCGACTTAAATTAGGATTGTCAAAGAGACTGACCTAGAGTCCGTTGCTGCTTTAGGTAATTACCTAAACTACCCTTTCGGGTTTTCAATTTAGGTTTTTTTCTTTTTCTTCTTCTTCTTTTTTTTATTGCTCTAATTTTTGCCTAGTCCGCCCATGCGGGTTTTTGGAGCTAGTGAGTTGTCCTAATTTTTGCCTAAGCTGCCCTTGTGGGTTTTCAACTTAGCGGACCTGTGAACGGGGATTTTCGCCCCCACTCCTAGTGGAATGGTTCTTGTGACTTCGGCACTGTTTAGGTTCGGGGCCTTAGAGAACACGGACCTAAGTCCAGAGAAAATGGAGTTGCCACCCGGATGGGCCGGGAAAAATAGAGGGGTGGATGACTAGATTCCTAAGGAATCCCCAACCCCCTAATGAGTTTGGAAAGTTGGGTACGTGTGGGGAAGGTGAGAAATGGCCCAGTACCCCCACAACGCCAGGTTCATCGAAACCAGCCTCCTTTACAGGTCTTAATATTATAAAATTCTTAAATATAACAACATTATCCATATTACACACAATAATTAAAGGAAAGCATCATTATATTAAAATCAAAGAAATGTCTAAACAAAACAAATAAATGGACACCCATCCAAGGATGGAAACATGTCCTTACATCATCATCATCAATGTTTGTCGATCTCAGACTTCTCTTCGGTTTTCAGCTTCTTCTCAAATTTCTTTTCTAAATCAGCAATCATCTTTTCAACATCAGATGTCTCGGTCTTTTCAATAGTTGCCTTCTCAATAGCCTTCGGTTCTTTCTTCTTTTTTTGAACCTCTTGGTAGTATTGAGCCCAATCATCATCATCATCAATGATCACCTTTTCATCATTAAAAGCTGCTTCATCAATTTTAGCCTTCCCCTCTACTTTCTTGGTGCTACAAGATGCTTTGGCATTGTTTCCTAAAATTGCGCCTAGTTGATTCTTTATGGTCTCAGCCATGGCCTCTTTTATTTCTTCCATCTTGGCGTTGAGTGCCTCATCCACCATTGTTTGGATTTGTTCGGGTTCCATTGTTTTTGGTGAGCAAGTGATTGAGTCATTGCTAGATATTTCATCTCCGGCATAGGTCGGATTGTTGTAAGCTTTTGAACTGTCGTAATCCAGGGCTGTGAGCCAGAGAGGATCAATGATATGAGATGCAAATGTATGCATGTATGCACAAAAAATCAACAAACAAGGATAATTAGAACATTCCTTCCAACCTTATAACATCCACACACGAATGGCGAGTCCCTTTTTCCTAGGTATATGGTTAAAAAAATACCAACATGGGGTATCTTGCTTTCGAATAATTCCCTCGGATGTTTCAACCAATAGTTATATTTTTGAAAATGGAAATCAATCCATGATAATTCCCATTAATTAGGTTTTAATCCATTCAACCAACTAAAGTAGTTTTTATGCTATGTTGGATTAAAAAGAAATTAAGAGGTTTATTATAAATAGATTTATCACTTGGAAAGAGTAAATAATGGTTCATGCCAAAAACAAGCCCATGGTTAATTTATTCTTTGTGTAAACTAGGCCCACAATTGATTTTTGGTATTTCATAATTGATCTAAATATTTTTGCAAGCTCTTTGTAAAAAATGGTTAGGTGAAAATAATTTTGTTTCTAAGCCCATTGTAAAAGATTTTAGTAAAATGGATTTTGGGCTTAGTATTTGGGCCATGGGCCAAACAATTTTTGATTTGTTTTTAGAAAAGTCTTATGTCCAAAGACCATCTTGAAAAATTTTAAAAATAGTTTTTGTTTTTTTGATTTTAAAGAAAAATTTATTTTGAGCTTACAATATACTTAGGTCATATTAGAAAAAGAACAAACCAAATAGACCATGATTTAAGCCAAATTAATTTAACCATAGTCAAACAACATGCACTTAGGGTAAAACCTAAGGAAAGTAACTAGGCCAATTACATGAGCTTTAGTCTTTAGGTTAAAAGGCTTAGGTTCCCATAGCAAGTATATACCAAATGGTACGAGACTATGAGTGGTTATGCCATGCTCGATCTCCATACCTTGAGTGAAAGTATGGTATCCCTTACATAACATAACACGGGTAACACGGGCGTCCTAACTCACGCACATAATGCAATCTAGGATGATGCAATGGATAATATCATTATAAGAAAGAATAGAATAATATAAAGACCAATAGAATCAACTTCTCTTATCCCCAGTGGAGTCGCCACTTTGAGCCGGGATTTTCGCCCCTACTCTCGGTGGAATGGTTCTTGCGATTTCAGTACAGTTTAGGCCCGGGGACTTAGAGAACACGGACCTAAGTTCGGAGAAAATGGAGTCGCCACCCGGATGGGCCAGGAAAAAGAAAGGGCTGGATGACTCGATTCCTAAGGAATCCCCAACCCCCTAATGGGTTTGGAAAGTTGAGTACGTGTGGGGAAGGTGAGAAATGGCCCAGCACCCCCACAATGCCCGGTTCATCGAAACCGGCCTCCTTTACAGGTCTTAATATTATAAAATTCTTAAATATAACAACATTATCCAGATTACACACAATAATTAAAAGAAAGCATCATTATGTTAAAATCAAAGCAATGTCTAAACAAAATAAATAAATGGACACCTATCCAAGGAAGGAAACATGTCCTTACATCACATGCCTAAATAGGACACCCACCAAAAGGTAGAAACATGCCTTTTACATAGGTTCTAAAATAGAAAAGCAAATTAAATTACATGATGTTTAACTAATAAGGTACCCACCAAGTGGAAACATACCTCTTACAACTTTTGGAAATCTAAATGAATTGATAAAAGTAAATAATCATTCATCATAAACAAATCATTCATCAAAGCTATTAATCAAAATATAAAATAAACATCCATCTATTGCGCTCGAATTAACTCTACCACAAGGCGTTACTCGTAAATATACGAGGTAGCTGTAGCAAAGGTGATCGCCCCAAGGTCGTCTCTCAAGGAAGCTAAAGTAGCTAATTGATTATCAGATTATAAATAACAAGTAATGAAGAAAATTTAAATTGTTAACTAATGAAGAAGATTGATTGAAGTTTAAAATGAATAAAAGTAAATTAAGCTGATGTTTTGATTCACTTGATGGAAAGGTCTAGGGTTTGCACTTCTCTACTACGTATATGTATGAACGGTTATTCCTCTTAACTAATTTAATTTCAAAGATTAAATCTCAAGCAACTTAATTAATTGAGTCAAGGAAATAAGCTCTCGCATTCAAACCTCTTTCAACTAATCTTGTTATGATTGAAATAATCTTTTTAATAGGTTATATCTCTAATTCACCTAAGTCCCTAATTGAATTGTTGCAGCATTAGACTTCATCTCTCAATCCATCATCTAATACCTAAAACACATAATTGGTGGCCAATCAATTATATATTAACAATATTCCATTCAATCGAGGCTAAAGAAATTATTACCTAAGAGAATAACCAATTCATACAATCATAGCAGATCCATACAAACCCTAGACTAGATCAAATTAGTTCATAATGCTATCAAACATACTCATCTCATTAATATTCAAAGAAATCAATTTAGACATGATAATATCCATAAATACAATTCCAATGAAAATAAAGAGATAAAGTTCAAGAATAAAACCAAGTTACAAACTCCTTGAAGCTTCTGAAGAATCTCTTGTTCAAATCTTGCCAAAAGGATGTATCAATGGCTAGAACAATCTAATCTAAGCTAGATTAATCAAAGTGTTCAATAATCTTTAAGAAAACAAAGTTAGAAATGCTAACTTCACTCTTAGACGGCTAAATCATCTCTCAAACTTTCAACACCCGCAAACCCCAACTCTCTTTTTCCTTTTATACGAAACCTCCGCTTTAAAAATCCGCTTCGTCTTTGGTTCATGAGAGACACGGCCAAGATGGATGAGAAACTTGGCCGTGTTTGAGCATCTTTGGAGGGACATGGCCACAAGCTTTGCCGTGTCCCTTGCTTGTGTCCCTCTTTGTGTCTTGATCTTCCTTTTTAACTTGGTATAAGACGCGGCCAGTGACTTGGCCGTGTCCTCTGCCTGTGTCAGCTACTGTCCCTTTTTTCCTTCAATTTGCTTCCTTGGCTTTTTTAACCTAAAACAAAACTTCAAACAAACTTTAAACAAGAAGTAAATAAACAATAACCAACAAAACATAAACACCGTACTAAAAACTAGATAAAAAATGACATAAACACGGAAATAAACTAAAACTACCAAAATTAATAAAAACACTAAATAAACATATTAAAACTAACAAAATACCTAAAGAAAACAATAATTATCATAATAAACATGACACAAATCTATAACAAAAACTAATAAAACAACTACCCCACACTTAAAACTTTGCTTGTCCTCAAGCAAATTCACATGGCATAAATTAAAAACTCAAACAACCTTAACTATAATTCCAGTATATAAGATGAAATACTTTAAGAGTCAGACATAAATAATTGTAATTTCCTTCAATCAAGATTTTCTTAACTCATTCATTAATCCAGACATACAAATCTTATCTCTCATCTAAGTGTTTCACTCAATTTCATAGGTTAATTCACTCAAACCACTCATGACTGCATACTACCATAAACTTGCTTAATTATCCAATCTCCCTCACTGATTTTCTCAAGAAATAATTCGAAGGTCTTCCATTTGGATGTAATGGGGCTAAGGTGAAGGTGTGAGAAAAGACATTTAAGCTGGAGCATCAAGAAATGGAGTATCTAATTTAGACAATACTCTTGCTAAGAAACTCATAACTCCCTCAAATGGCATGCTCACCAATCCCTTAATACTTTCACATACATGCATACTTAAAGAAAAATACATGAGTCGACATTCCTCTAATGCTAGAAAATATATGAATTTTTGTATATATATATATACTCTTTTATTTTTCTCTTCTTCTTTTTTTTTTCATATATAAAATTTATTTTTTTTAAATACATATATATACAAAATATAACATTGCATAGAACATCTAGCTTAAAATGTAGAGGAAAAGAATAATCAACTCTTAATCAAATACAATCTACAAAGTATGCATTTCAACCCCAAATAGCAATACCATTTTTTATTTGCTTACCCCACACTTTGAAATAAACCACCCTAATGTCATATCATAAGAACTCCATTCCTTAATGCAGGTATGATGATAATAAGAGAAAGTTGAGTTGATAATTGTATTGATCAATCAAGAAAAGGTCAAAGGCTCAACTTGGCTCACTAAGGAATTCAATATTAAGGGAGGTCTTTTTAAGCTAAAGGGCTAACCTAATTTACCTTTATCATTTTAAAACTTGAGATTAAATCATAATGTGAGTTCAATCAGTATGCAAAAGCAAGCTCTAGAGATGCAAAATCATGAAGGTGCACACTTAAGAAAAGAAAATCAATTGACAATAAAATTCAATCTTATAAGGCTCAAAACTCACAAAGGTGGGTTCACCAAGATTTATATGTCATGAATTGCAGAATGCGAAAATTTATCATAAATGAATTCAAATTCTAATCTCTATGCTGATATTAAAGTCTCAACTATAATACTAGAATCATAGAAAAGATCAATAAATTTTCAACAATTATGCCATGCACAACACACAATAAAACACACTAAGACAAACCAAAACACGAATAGAAAAGCTTAAAGATTACCCCACACTTTAGAATTTACATTGTCCTCAATGGAAAACAAGAATAATAAAGAAAAAGAGTTAAAGGACAGCCTGTCTTCCATAGTACCCTGGTAAGGCAAAACCCTAACTTTCCATCACAAACACAAAAGTTCAAAAATAAAAGTACAATATAAAAATAAAATATCCAAATATAAAATGTTAACATGAAAACAAAAATAAAAATAATAATAAAAAATACACTAAACACAATAAAGCAAGGAACTCAAAATCTATGGAAAAGGCGGATGAGAAGACGATGCAGCCGAGGGATGAAGACTCAAGATCTTAGCAAGGTTGCTGTTAATCTGATCCAACTGTTGCAAAACCTCAGCATGGTTACGGTCCACCTTGCCTTCCAGTCGATCTACCTTGACCTCTAGGGCCTCAATCCTAATAAGTACCTCTTGACTTTCCGAGACCGGAGCATCCTCATTTAGATCAAGAGAATCCGAGTCAGAATCTTCTTGAACCCGTGCTCTCTTCTGCCTGTCCTCCGGTGCTTCTGGCTCAGTTGAAGCCATCATATAAGCCCCTTTTCTGTGCACCACCATGTGCATCTTCTCTAGTGTAGCTAAATCCAAAGAGTCATTGCCCGAAATTCTAGTCATGCGACTGGTACGCGGGTCAAAATCCTCAAGAAGGGCTACTGCTAATGTGGCAATCAACCCTCCAACACAAATTGCCCCCCTCCTTTTATTAGCCACAGTATCAAAAATATCGGCTAACCAATAGCCGGCACTAACAGGCATTGTATTGCAGGCACAATCCATGAAAAAGAGCTCACTCAATTCCACCACACCCGGGCTTTCCTTCCGAGCAAAGAATCCGCAAGACATAAAACGATGCAAATACCTCAAAGCGGAATTTCATAATTTAGATGCTTTGGCCGATTTGGCCACATAGGTCCCCGAGCCTAATGCTCCCCAAGCAAATTGTTGTTTAAATTCTTTAGGTACCGACCTTTCCCCATGTTGATGGAAACCATATATAGCATTCAACTGTTCAATATTAATCACAAATGATTTCCCAAGCAATTTGAAACTCATACTGTAATATCCCAAAATGTGCCCTAGAAGTATTGATATAATTGTTATTTCATTTGAATCTAATGTATATGTGTTATTAAAAAGGAAAAGATTATTTAGAGAGAATGTATATGTTGTATATATGGTAATATATGTAACATATATGTTGGTCAAAATGGTGGGTCAAGGTAAGAAGATATTTAATTTGTGAAGTGTGAAGTTACTAAAAGGGGCAAATGAATGATATAGGAGTTGGAATGTTTTAAAGAGGGTATTTTAGTCATTTTCATTTTGAATTGTTTGGTGGAGATTTAAAGAGAAGAGGAAGTTGACTTTTCTCATTTCTTCTTCTTTCCTTTCTCTTTCCATGGCCGGCCACTCTATAGCAAGAGAGAGCAAGTTTTTTTTTGATGTTCAAGCTCAAAATTGAAGGGGTTTTCAAGTGATTAAGTGAAACTCCAAGAAGTTTTATTATTTTGGTAAGTTCTCTCTCTTGATTTCTTTTGTTTTCTTGAAGTAAGGTTTGAGTTTGATGGTAGATGTGTGAATTAAGAGTGTGTTGGTTGTAGTATGTTGAAGTATGTTTGATTTAATTAATTATGGTGTTGGTTTTAGTTTAAAGATAAGAAGTTAGGCTGGTGTTGGTGATGGAAGAGTAAGAGTTGTGTTTAGTGAAATTTTTTCTGTTTTACAATTAGTAAAGGCTGTGACTTGTATGATTTTTAATTAAATATAGAAAAATGTTATTGAAGTGAATTTTTGATATGTTGTTTCTCTATGAGTATAGAATGACTGAAAAATATTTTGATTCGATTTTGGAATGGTTATGATTTTGGAAAGATTATTTTTACTAAACCTGTTCCAGCAGGTACCTTAACTGAGACAGCTATATTTCGGGATTTTTAATAAAATGTAGAAAAATCATATTCAATTGAATTTTGGATTTGTTGTTGCTTAGTGAGTCTAGTATTTGAGAAAAATAATTTGGAACCACGTTGATTGAATTTAGTTTATGGAATTCACAAAGTTCAGAACTGCTGCCAGGATGCAGGGCAATTGGGGCAGTCTGGTTGGGTGAACTATTTGACCAAGATTTTGTGTTCAGTTTGATCTGAAATTTTAAAAGAATGATTTTAAGATGTAAAATTTAGTTCTGTAAAAATTTTAGAATTTTTATTCAAGTATATTATTTTATACAATTTTTCAAAATAAGGGTAGAGTAGAGTCTAAAACCAGAATGTGCTATTCATATGGTCATTTTGCTAATACTCCTTTTGGATTAGGTTGTGAAGAGGTTGAATTGACCTAGCCTAAGTGTTGAGGATTCTTGGAAGAGTAAGTGTATAGATTGGTGTGAGTTGGTTTTAAGGTAAGTACAAATTACATTATTTCATACATTCATATTATGTTGAGATTTAACATACATTTGATTGTAAATGTGTTAAGAAATCTAATGCATTATTAATGCATATTAATAATGTATGTTTGGTATGATGTGAATGTTGTGATGAGTATGTAAAATATGTGTTAATGCCATTGATTATATCCATTTGAATGATGAAATGAAATATGGAATATGAAATGTAAAAGATGTGATGATGAAATGAAATGTGAAAGATATGATATTATGAAGAATTGCCCTATTGTGATTTGAGATCATATGAGATATGAGGCCATGGTTGTTGGCTATGATAATGCAAATGAAATATATATAATGGAGGCATGGTTGCCTAATTAATTATGAGAAATGAAATGAAAAGAAATTGATAATGAGATAAATGAAATGATAGTGTGCCTAATATGTTTATTCAATTTTCAGAGTTCTGGCTTTGGCGGCATGCCTATGAATCACTGGATAGGTGAAATGACCGGGTCGTAAGCCGATTCCAGTTGAAAAATGTGAAATGTGATGTTTTTGGGGTGAAATGACCGGGTCGTAAGCCTCAAAAACAAATTATTGAAACTAGATTGGATGAAATGACTGGGTCGTAAACTCAAATCTAGTTGATTATCCATGGATAAATGTATTGATGATTATGATTATAGACCAAAACAGTAACTCTGAACTTTGAATGGCATATTAGATTATTTTTGGGCCCATGCTTGTGTTTGTTTAAATGTGACTATTGAATGGTGAAACAAATGAATAATGAGATGACTACTATACATACATTATTGAAACCGGTAAGATTTGAAATATAATATGCTCTTGAATTGATCTTGAATCTTTATTGTGTGACATTAGCATGGCATTAAAGCATCATAGCACTATAATTTTTACAACTAAGCCGTTGGCTTAGCGCGAATGTGATTCTTCGCGCAGGTGACAGGGAAGAACCAGAGAGTTCCTCTAGGCTGAGTCAAGTCTAGATTTTGAGGTGTTGATAGTGGGCTTAAAGATCGAAGACTGACTGCCAAAGAAATGTATAAATTTTATGGGTTGTAAAACTTGAGTTTGGATATATATGAATTTGTAAATATTGTTATTTTCCGCTGCATAGTGAACAAATATTTTATCTACTGTATTTCATAATAAACCTTTACTTTATGTTGTACTAGAAGTGTAAATCCTTTTTGCAGGTTGCAGTTGAGGTTATATGGTGGATTTATTGGGAGTGTACTGAGAATGATTTTGTTTGCATTGGTTTGTGTAAAATGTTTTTAAAAATCAGAAAAAAACCAGTTTTGTCGACACTTGGGACTCAATTTTTAAGCAAAACTATGGCAAAATTTCTGAAAAAAAATCGGAACTAAAAATTTGACTAAGTAAAATTGGTAGCAACATTAGGATAGTGTGGCGCCTCTACTCGGCTTACATATGTAGGTCGGGAAGGGGTGTTACACATAATAGAGCAAATTTTTTATCATCTCTTTCAACCTTAAGAGATGTCAGAAATTCCAAAGTCAGCTCCTCAAACTGCAAAGGTCGCAAGGAGACTAGATTCTCCCACCCAAGAATTTGCACATAACGATAAAAATTAGTCCTAATTTGCAGAGCATCAAGGGATTCATCATTAACATACCTCATCGGGAAGAAACCCCGAGCCAAAAAATTTGCTCTCTTCGAAGATGAAATTGATGAAGAGGAAGAAGCACCTTCAGTTGTAGGCCTCTTCTTCTTGCGGTGTGAAACAATCTTTGTTCTTGGCATCTTGAGAAATCTGAAAAATTTAACAACAAAACTTGATTAAATCAAACTTTTATGAGCAAAGAAGAAGTTTTAATTGATTATTTTTAGTTTTGGTGAAGAAATTTGAGGTTTAATAGAGGATTTGGAGCTTGGAATCACAGATAATGGAGTTTGCGAGAGAGAGAGAACGAGAGAGCGAGAGAGAGAACAAATAGGAAATTAGGGATTTAATGAGGAAAAAGGTGAAAGAATCATGTTTTCTAAAGTGAAAAAGTGAGAGACATGGCCAAGTTGTGGGCAACACGGTTGTGTCTAGTGTGTGAAAGTGAAGAGACACGGCCAAGTCTAGGTGACACGGCCATGTCTGATGCACTTGGGGGGACACGGCCAGTGACCTGGCCGTGTCCCATGGGTGTGTCCTTTTTCTGTACAAAAATTTACAAAAATGAAAGAAAGTTGATTTGGTGATGAAGCTTGGCCGTGTCCCATGTGACACGGCCAAGCTCCTTGGCCGTGTCACCTACTGCCCTTTTTAACTTTTTTTATTTATCTTTATTTTTATTTTATATCACCAAATATCAACAAATATCAAATAAATTGCAAACCTCTTTTCCGATCAACCCTGAAACACATTAGAAAAATAAAAACCGATCAAAGCACCCATTCCATTTATTTAAACAAACATAAAATCAAAATTTGCTAAATTTAAAATTACACTATGAAAAAGAAATGCAAACCGATGGGTTGCCTCCCATTTAGGACTTCTTTAATGTCATAAAGCTGGACATACTGCAAGGCCTAGGGATCGTGGATCAGAGTGTTGTCAATGATCCTCACTTCTTGAAATCCTCCTTTATATGGTTTAACTCTCTGTCTATTTGCTTTAAAAGTCTTATTGGTTCGAGAGTTAAGCAATTCAATGGCACTAGAAGGATATTCCTGAGTTATCTCGAAAGGACCACTCCATTGAGATTTGAGTTTACTTGGAAATAGACAGAGTCGAGAATTAGAAAGTAAAACTTTCATACCTGGACTCAATGTCTGTCGCACAATAAATCTGTCATGAATTGCTTGAGTGTGATCCTTATAATTCCTCGAGCCCTCATATGCCTTTGGGTTAAGGCGTCTTTGAGTCCCCCTCACTGGTTTTGCCCCCTCTTCTAAGGTCAATTTTAGCTCCACTTTATCTGAGGAGTCTGTCAGCAATACAACATCTGAAACAACTGCTTCAACACAATTAATTAAAGAACATTCCTCATATAAAGCAGTTGTAGGAATAGGAGAAGTGTTAAAAATAGAAAATTCAACAGTTTGTCCTAAGACAGTCATTGACAACTTACCCTTTTTAACGTCTATTAAGGTGTTGGTAGTAGCCATGAAAGGCCTACCTAGCAAAATAGTGTGTGCTGATGGTGCAGGGTTATTCCCTTCCATGTCAAGAACTATGAAATCCACAGGTACTATCAACTCTCCAACCTTAACTAACACTTCTTCTATAACCCCTTTCGGGAATCTAAAAGATCTATCAGCTAATTGCAACACCATTTTTATCGGTTTAAGTTCCCCTAGATCTAATTCTTTATGAACAGAATAAGGCATCAAATTCACACTAGCTCCTAGATCACACATGCCTTCAGTCCCCTTTCCATTCCCGATAGTAATTTGAATTATAAAACTTCCGGGATCCTTTAGCTTGGGAGGTAGTTTATGCTATAGAACAACACTAGCTACCTCTGAAAACTATCACCTTTTCATTCGGCTCATACCTCTTTTTCTTGGTGATCAGCTCTTTGAAGAATTTGGCATAAGCATGCATGTTCTTTATTGCTTCCAGTAAGGGTAAGTTAATACTTACCTTAGACAGCATGTTGAAGATGTTAGAAAATTGCTTATCTGGTTTATCATCCTTCAACCTGCTGGGGAATGGTATAGGTGGCCGGTACGGATTGCTTGCCTTATGTAAATCTGCTGAAAGGGACTTCTTCATTGATCCATCTCCAGCACCTTTGTTCTCTGGTTCTCCTTCCTCCTTGTTCCCTTGGTCACCTGCATTCACAGAATCATTTTCAACATTATTGTTAATTTCCTTACCACTTCTTAGAATAGTCACTGATTGTGCTTGCTCAGGTTGACTTGGGAATTTTCCTTTTTGTTGAATCTGCATCTGTTGTGCAATTTGCCCTACTTGAGTCTCCACTTTCTTAAAAGATGCTTCTAATGAATCCAGCCTCTTATTGGTCATCTCTTGATTTTTAGCACTGACTTGGATAAAAGCTTGTAAACTTTCCTCCAAACTTTCTATCTTAGACTGCCCTTGATTTGAGGATTGACCCTACTGTTGGTTCTGTCTCTGGAGCAAATGGAAAGGCTGTTGAGAATTATTTGTTGCCCAAGAAAAATTTGGGTGATTCCTCCAACCAGGGTTGTATGTATTTGAATAAGGATCATTTCGGGTCCTTGGTTGAAATCCCCCCATGGCATTGACTTGCTCAGCTTCATTTCCATATGATTCAAATGCAGAGGGGCAAATGTTTGCTCCATGCCCTAAAGTTCCACAAATTCCACAAATTTCTTGAGTAGATGAAGAAATATTGTTCTTCATGTTCAGCATCTGCACTTGCCTTATCAACTCAGCTATCTGATTTACCATCTCACTATTGGCCTCCAATTAGTTCACCCCTTTACTTCTTCCTCTTACACTCTTCTGTTGAGAATTAGCTCCCAACATCTCAAAAATCTCATAAGTTTCATCAGCTGTCTTTTCTCCCATGGCTCCCCCAGCTGCATTGTCAACAGTGTTCTGAAATTGCTAGGTTAGACCATCATAGAAAAATTGATTCAGAAGTTGAAGTGGGTAGTGATGATGTGGACACTGGATCAATAGCATCTTGAATCTGTCCCAAGCCTCATGAAATGGCTCTCCTTCAAATTGAGAGAATGTAGCAATCTTCCCTCTCAATTCAGCTGTCTTTTGATGTGAATAAAATTTGCCCATAAATTTGTTATAAACTTGCTCCCAAGTTGTCAAAGAATTCTCGGGCAACATCATAAGCCAGCTCTTTGCCCTATCCTTAAATGTATAAGGGAAACATCTCATCCTCAACTGGTCCTCTGTTAATCCTCCCAATGGAAAAGTGTTGAGGGTAGAATAAAAATCCCAAATAAAGTTCAAAGGATCTTCATTTGGAACTCCATAGAATGATGGCAGCATGTTGTAATGAATGTTCTTTAACTCATAGTTTCTTGCTGCATCTGTCAACCTTATACAAGATGTGGAAGTCCCAATGACTGGTCTAGCAAAATCTCCCATGGTTCTTTGCCTTTCTTCTCCCATATTGACTGATTGTGCAGTATCTGACTCAAATTCAGAAGTGTCCTCCTCTGTATCAAATCTGGTGTAGAGCTCAAACTCTTTTCTGCTCCTTTTCACTCTCTGAATTTCTGAAATAAATGGATGTAGCTCTCCTTCGAGTGATCTCCTGCCTTGCATAAACAAAAATTTCTATGAAAAAAGAATTATTAAAAGCAAAGACCTAAATCAAATAAAAAGTAAATGATGAAAAATAATCTAAAGTATCTATGACTAATAAAAATTACGCCAATTAGCCTCCCCGGCAATGGCTCCATAAACTTGTTGAGCTCGAATTAACTCTACCACAAGGCGTCACTCGCATGTATATGAGGTAGCTGTAGCAAAGGTGATCGCCCCAAGGTCATCTCTCAAGGAAGCTAAAGTAGCTAATTGATTATCAGATTATAAATAACAAGTAATGAAGAAAATTTAAATTGTTAACTAATGAAGAAGATTGATTGAAGTTTAAAACGAATAAAAGTAAATTAAGCTGATGTTTTGATTCACTTGATGGAAAGGTCTAGGGTGTGCACTTCACTACTACTTATATGTATGAACGGTTATTCCTCTTAACTAATTTAATTTCAAAGATTAAATCTCAAGCAATTTAATTAATCGAGTCAAGGAAATAAGCTCTCGCATTCAAACCTCTTTCAACTAATCTTGTTATGATTGAAATAATCTTTTTAATAGGTTATATCTCTAATTCACCTAAGTCCCTAATTGAATTGTTCCAGCATTAGACTTCATCTCTCAATCCATCATCTAATACCTAAAACACATAATTGGTGGCCAATCAATTATATATTAACAATATTCCATTCAATCAAGGCTAAAGAAATTATTAGCTAAGAGAATAACCAATTCATACAATCATAGCAGATCCATACAAACCCTAGACTAGATCAAATTAGTTCATAATGCTATCAAACATACTCATCTCATTAATATTCAAAGAAATCAATTTATACATGATAATATCCATAAATACAATTCCAATGAAAATAAAGAGATAAAGTTCAAGAACAAAACCAAGTTACAAACTCCTTGAAGCTTCTGAAGAATCTCTTGTTCAAATCTTGCCAAAAGGATGTATCAATGGCTAGAACAATCTAATCTAAGCTAGATTAATCAAAATGATTAATAATTTTAAGAAAACAAAGTTAGAAATCCTAACTTCACTCTCAGACGGCTAAATCAGCTCTCAAACTTTCAGCACCCGCAAACCCTAACTCTCTTTTTCCTTTTATACGAAACCTCCGCTTTAAAAATCCGCTTCGTCTTTGGTTCATGAGACACACGGCCAAGATGGATGAGCAACTTGGCCGTGTTTGAGCATCTTTGGAAGGACACGGCCACAAGCTTGGCCATGTCCCTTGCTGGTGTCCCTCTTCATGTCTTGATCTTCCTTTTTAACTTGGTATGAGACACAGCCAGTGACATGGCCGTGTCCTCTGCCTGTGTCAGCTACTGTCCCTTTTTTCCTTCAATTTGCTTCCTTGGCTTTTTTAACCTAAACCAAATCTTCAAAAAAACTTTAAACAAGAAGTAAATAAACAATAACCAACAAAACATAAACACCGCACTAAAAACTAGATAAAAAATGACATAAACACGAAAATAAACTAAAACTACCAAAATTAATAAAAAAACTAAAAAAAATATTAAAACTAACAAAATACCTAAAGAAAACAATAATTATCATAATAAACAAGACACAAATCTATAACAAAAACTAATAAAACATCATCCATGATAAATTAAATAACTCAAGTATTGAAATTAAATAAATTAAAGCATAAGAAATAAATCAAAGCATAATCAAGTATGGAATTGAATAAAGCAAATAAAAGTCCAATTATGGCTACTATGACTTTTTATGGAATTAAAATAAATTAGGGTTTTATGTTTTAAAGGGTTGGTAAGACTCTTTTATTAACAAAATTAAGGTTTGAATGATGATATCATGAAACTAGGGTTTTAAACACTTTAAAATACTTTAATTTGTGATTTTTGGTTATTGTGTTCCTAAGCTACTGTGTACAATTTAGGTTTTTATGTTTTTTTAATGTTTTAAAAGGATTAGGGTTCATAAAAATTAGGGTTTAAGGTTTTAAAAGGGTTAGTGTTCATTATTTTGAATTTTAGAAGTTGAATTTGGATTTGATATTTTGGAAGTAGGGTCACGGGTGGTGAATAATTTTTAGTGTTTTAGAAATCAATTTGATAATTTCATGAAGTTTTATGAATTTAAACAAATAAATTAAAGTTTTTATAAGTAGAGAAGATGTTTTAGAAGACTTTTTGAATGAAATAGAACATACTTTAAGATTTTAAAAGAAGCAGAATTTACATCTTAGTTTTGTTGAAAAATATGTTCAATTAGAGTTATAAGGTTTTTAAGAAGAAAAAATAACAATTTTAAGCCTTTTGGAAGATAAACCAACGAAATAAGGTTTTTTTTTGGCTTTAGAAAAACTAAATTAAAGTTCAAAGGTTATTAATTTTGATTTCATAGATTTGCTACTGTAAAAAAAAAAACAATCAAAGGAAATTAATTAACACATACCTTCTTTTGATGATTTCTCCAAAAACAATTCTTCTTGGATGAACTAGCTCCAAAGACAAGCTTTTTTTTTTTTGCCTTTGAATCCTCTAAATCGTGCTACTGCTGTTCTAGAAAAAAGTTGAATTGAATTTCTTCTTTTCCTTCCTTGATTTGGTTTCAAATTTTCCAAACTCTTGGATTTTTTGCCTCCCCTTTTTTAATTGTCTTTGGTCCTTATTTATAGTGGTTTGAGGTTGTTTATTCCTAATTGGTTAAAGTAAGTAATATTAATAAAAAAAAGAAACCAAAACTTAAATAGATTAGGTTTCAAAAATTTTGCGTTGGAAAATTTGCGCTGCCAAAAAAAAACTGCTGCGGAAAAACTGCGCTGGCAAAAAAAATCTGTTGCAGCTGGCTGCGGTAGCATGCGCGAGCGGGCCCGTAAGCTGTTTCACAGGCAGAAAATTTCTGCGTGCGAAATAGGACAGTGATTTCGCCCGCATGAATTTCCTGCGGGCGAAATGCCCACGGGCCCTCGCGATGATTTTTTGCTGCCGATTTTTTCGACTCTGATTTTTATTTTTATTTTTATTTTTTGATTTTGATTTTTTGATTTTTATTTTTTATTAATAAAAATTAGATACTAAAGCAAAAATTATTTAACAAAAAATATTTTGGACTAACTAGACAACAAAAATCATTTTGGACTAAATAAAACATATTGGACCGGATTTGGTAAAAAATTAAGGGTCTACAGGACCTTTTTTATTATATTTATAATTTTTATGTTGCTCTAATTTTTGCCTAGTCTGCCCATGTGGGTTTTCAGAGCTAGCGAGCTGTCCTAATTTTTGCCTAAGCTGCCCTTGCGTGTTTTCAACTTAGTGGACTCCTTTTCTCTTTTTTTTTTTAAATTTCATTCTTTCCTCTCAGATTTTGGCTTCAGGAGCGTCTCTACTTGCTTGATACTCCATCCATGAATTTTGCTAGATATCTGCCACGACACCATTATGCTAGGAAACTACTTCATCCTGCTTCTTCATACACTGATTGGGTTGACTGGATCCACTCACACGTTGAAGTCACCATCCGTTGGTTGGTTCCTTGGTGAAAGATTTCTCGTATCACCATGCGGACATACTTGATGTACGTTCCTCTGGCTGCTCTTCGTCAAGGTACTTGCTATGATCCTCGCCGACTTGGCCATCAGTATGGAGCTGAGCCTCACGATTCTGAATTCACTCCTGATTTAGACATGCCTTGCTTGACTGAAGCTTACTTGGACCGGCTGAGGCAAAGCTGGCCTGCACGTTACACTTATCGTCTGCCATAAATTTTACATTTGTCAATTCAGAAAGTGTATTGTTAGGATGAAAGAATAATTAAAGTAATAAAAAGATGCTTCTTTTCCTTTTATAATTTGTCATCACCTTCTGCTATTGTGTTTATTTATTTCATCCATATCTGGTCAAATACTTATAACAATGCACATAGAACAACTTTAACATTAATTGTGTTTTATTAAATTGGGGAACAATCAAACATAAAGCCAGCGTACACAAGATCACTCCTATTGCCACTTAGCCCTTTCAGGTTTTCTAATTGATGATTTTCTCTCATTTAGCTCTAATTTTTGCTTAGCCCGCCCTTTCGGGTTTTCGAAACTAGCGGACTGCTCTAACTTTTTCCTAGGCCACCCTTTTTGGGTTTTCAACCTAGCGAGCTCTTTTTTTTTTTATACATAAAACCTCTTCAACCTATCAATGTTCATTGGCTCACTAAACTTGTTCCTGTCCATGTCTGATAACTTTACTGCACCCTTATTCATGACTTGTTTCACGACATATGGCCCTTCCCAACTAGGCCTAAATTTTCCTCTCGGATAAGATACATTAGGCTTACACTGCTTCAACTCCAAATCCCCGGCTCTGAGTTTTTTGATCTTAATCTTTCTATTGTAGGCCGGAGCTATCTTCTTTTGATACAGTTGGTGATGATATAGTGCCTTTAACCTTCTCTCTTCAAGTAAAGCTAACTGTGTGTATCTGCTTGCTACCCATTCCATTTTAGGCAGTTTGGCTTCCAAGACTACTCTCAATGACTTGATCTCTATTTCAATTGGCAAAACTGCTTCCATCCTGTAAACCAAAGAGAACAGTGTCATTCCAGTAGGTGTTCGCACACTTGTCCTATATCCCCATAAAGCTAAGGGAAGCATCTCTGACCAATCCCTGTAAGTCTTGGTCATCTTGGACAGAATTTGCTTAATTGTCTTATTTGTTGCTTCTACTGCACCATTAGCCTATGGTCTATAAGGAGAGGACCAGTGATGATGGATTCGGTACTTCGAGAATAAATCCTTAATTGCGCCTTGAAACTATACCCCATTGTCTGATATCACACTGTGCGGGACCCCGTATCTGCATATGAGGTTCTTTTCAATAAATCTAGCCATTTTACCTGCGCCCAGTTTGTTGAAGGATTCGGCTTCGATCCATTTTGAAAAATAATCTACTACTACTACAATGAAATGGTGACCGTTTGAGGCTGTCGGATGTATCTCTCCTATAATGTCGATACCCCAAGTGGAAAAGGGCCAAGGTGAAGACATGGAATGTAATTCTTCAGAAGGCATGTGATTCAAGTTACCATACATCTGACATTGTTGGCACTTCTTTACAAACTCAATACAATCTTTCTCCATGGTCAACTAGTAGTAACCTTGTAGAATAATCTTCTTTACTAGGGCCAAACCACTCATGTGTGGACCACAACTTCCCGCATGTATTTCTGACATGATATGCTCCAAGTCAGGCTTCCTTAAACATCTCAAATGCACCCCATCAGGCCATCTTCTATATAACTCTCCATGGAATGTGACGTATTGCAAAGACCACCGCCTTATGGCTCTTCTTTCTTTCTTTGTTTTCCCCGACGGGTATTCTCTTTCCTCCAAAAATTGCCTTACAGTATCATACCACGCATCATGGTCTATATCAATTTCCATGATTGTCTCATATTCATAGCAGGGAGTTGATGAACTAGTCAAAATCAGAGGCTTAAGGAAAAAGCTGACAGGAGTTTCCCATACCGAGGCCAATGTAGCTAGGGCATCGGCCATCTGATTTTCTTCTCTTGATAGGTGTATAAACCTACACTCCTTAAAGTTCTTCTTCATCATGGTCAAGTAATGGTGGTATGGTTTTAATTTTTCCTCTTTCAACTCCCACTCTCCATTTACTTGGGATACTACTAGCAATGAATCGCCAAAAACTTCCACCTTATCCACCTTCATAATCATTAGGGTTTTCAAACCGAAAATACAAGCTTCGTACTCCACCATATTATTGGTTGCCCTAAATTTCAACTTTTTGGCTAAAGGGATAAGTTCCCCTCTAGTATAACTCCTAAACCTGCTCCTTTCCTGTTTGCTGCTCCATCAAAATACATTTTCCACCCTTGTAATTCGATTGCCTCTAAATGCTCATCCGAAAATTCCAAGATTACCTCTTCGCTATCTAGTAATGGTTGTTGGGCCAGAAATTCTGCCACTGCTCTACCTTTGATTGTTTTCCTGGTTACATATTCAATCTCAAATTCTTCTAATATTATCAACCATCGACCATACTTCCCATGCTAGCTAAGGCCTTGGCCATAGTTTCTCGGTGCTTTTTAGAAGTAGCTAATAAGTCCCAAATGCTAACACTTGCTTGGGTTCTTTTCAATTGCTTGAGCACAACATCATCTTCCTCTTCTTTATTTCCTACTTCAACTTCCTTTCCCTTACTAGTTTCTACCTCCTTAGGTTGTGGCCTTGCATAAGGCTTACCGGATCTAGTCTTCATTACTTCATCTTCTTCGAGCTCGGACCAAGTCCATTCCTCCTTCTTGGATACAAGATCATCATCACTATCGCTTGAATCCCAAAACCCATTGACAACACAAATTGCTACTTCTTTACCCATCATAGCTTGTTTAATTTCTCCAAATACCTCTTCTTCTTTGGTTGCTTCTCCACCCACATCTTGAAAAGAAGATATGACAAAATCTTCATGCAAACCTCCTCCAATCATGAAGGTTACCAGTGGTGGTACTCTATTGAACTTTTGTAATGGGTTGTCTTTGGTGTTTGGCTTGTTGGGCTCAGGAAGTTTCCCACTATCAATTAGATTTTGGATCTCATGTCTCAACCTCACACATCTATCTATGTCATGCCCTTGCATTTGATGAAACTGACAAAATGCTTTAGTGTAAAAATTAGGTGGGAGAGGGTTAGGCAAGGGATGAGGATTTAAGGGTTGTAGCAATCCCTTTCTTTGAAGCTTATTGAGAACCTAAGACATCGGGTTCCTTAATTTTGAAAATTGCCTCCTTGTTCCTTAGTTAGTAGCATTGACACCGACTGCCTTTTGTATGCTTTGGCTACCAGACTGATAGTTCCCTTTCTTATTCCTTCTTGTTGAAAAATGGTTCTTCTCTCTCTCCCATTCTTTAATTTGCAAACAAGCTTGGAGAAGGTCTTTGAAATCACAGATGAGTGTATGAGACATCCTCTCATGAAGACTAGGCAACACCCTTCTCACAATCATCCTTATTTGATCATATTCGTTGGGCCTCTTCTTGAGTAAAGCAGCCTTGTTTCTCCATCTCTTCAGATAATCAACAAAATTCTCATTCGATCTTTGTCTAATGGACTCCACTTCCATGAAGGAAACTTCCATCTTGACATTATATCCATATTGCTAGATGAAGGCCTTGTATAGCAAATCCCAACTCTTTTATGTTCCATCATCCAAGGTATTGAACCAATTTTAGACAATAGGATCCAATGAGAGCATGAAGTACCTTAAAGTTTGAGCCTTAGTAGCTCGGGCAGACTGCATGGCAGTGATATATTGCTTCACATGGAGATGAGGATTTTCGATTCCATCAAACTTCACGAAAGATGGCATCTTGAACTTGTACAGAACTTCTTCATCTAGCTCAAATAATTTGTCAACTTCGGACATTTCCTCGATTTTCAGTTTCTTCTCAAATTTCTTTTCTAAGTCCGCAATCATCTTTTGAACATCAGAAGTTTCGATTTTCTCCATAGCTGACCTTTCAACAATCTTCGGTTCTTTCTTCTTTTCTTGAGGATCTTGGTAGTATTGAGCCCAATCATCATCGTCATCAATGATCACCTTTTCATCATAAAAAAACACTTCACCAACTTTAGTCTTCCCTTTGCCCTTTGGTTTCTTAGTGCTAGCAGATGCTTTGGCATGATTTTCTAAAATTGCAGTCAATTGGTTCTTCATGGTCTCAGCTAGGGCCTCTTTTATTTCTTCCATTTTGGCATTGAGGGCTTCATCCACCATTCTTTGAATTTGTTCGGGCTCCATTGCTTTTGGTGAGCAAGTGATTGAGTCATTGCTAGATTCTTCGCTTCCGGCTTATGTCGGATTGTCGTAAGCTTTTGAACTGTCGTAATCCAGGGCTGTGAGCCAGAAAGGATCAATAAGATGAAAATGTATGCATGTATGCATGTATGCACAAACAATAAACAAAGATAAGTAGGACGTTCTTTCCAACCTTATAACATCCACATATGAAAGGCGAGTCTCTTTTCCTAGGTAATATGGTTAACAAAATACCAACATAGGGCATCTTGTTTTTGAATAATTCCCTCAGATGTTTTAACCTATAGTTATATTTTCAAAAATGGAAATCAACTCATAATAATTCCCATTAATTGGGTTTTAATCCATTTAACCAACTAATGTAGCTTTTATGCTATATTGGATTAAAACGAAATTAAGAGGTTTATTATAGATAGATTTCTCACTTGAAAAAGTAACCAATGATTCATGACAAAAACAAGCCCATGGTTAATTTATTCTTAGTATAAACTAGGCTTACAATTGATTTTTATTATTTCGTAATTGACCTAAATAATTTGCAAGCTCTTTGTAAGAAAAGGTTGGATGAAAATAATTTTATTTCTAAGCCCATTGTAAAAAAGATTTTAGAAAAATTAGATTTTGGGCTTAGCATTTGGGTCATGAGCAAAAGAATTTTTGAAAAGTTTTCAGAAAAGTTTTATATCCAAAGACCATCTTAAAAAGTTTTGAAAATTGTTTTGGTCTTTTGGACTTTAAAGAAAAATTTATTTAAGCTCACAATGTACTTAGGTCATATTAGAAAAAGAGCAAACCAAATAGGCCATGATTTAAGCCAAGATAAATTAACCATAGTCAAACAACATGCATTTGGGGTAAAAACCTAAGGAAAGTAACTAGGCCAATTACATGAGCTTTAGTCTTTCGGTTAAAAGGCTTAGGTTCCCATAGCAAGTATATACCAAATGGTATGAGGCTATGAGTGGTTATGCCATGCTCGATCTCCATACCTTGAGTAAAAGTATGGTATCCCTTGCATAACACAACACGGGTAACACGGGCGTCCTAACTCACGCACATGATGCAATCTAATATGATACAATGGATAATATCATTATAAGAAAGAATAGAATAATAAAAAGACCAACGGAATCAACTTCTCTTATCCGCAGTGGAGTCGCCACTATGAGTGGGGATTTTTGCCTCCACTCCCAATGGAATGGTTCATGAAGACTTCGGCACTGTTTAGGCTCGCGACCTTAGAGAACACGAACCTAAGTCCTGAGAAAATGGAGTCTCCACCCGGAAGGGCTGGGAAAAAGAAAGGGCTGGATGACCAAATTAGGGTTTGCAGGGTAAAATAATGAAATTAGGGTTCGGATACTTTAAAACATTAGGTTTATGATTATTAGCTACTGGATTATTGTTTTTAGGCTTACTATGTTGAATTTTAATATTTAGGTTTATAATGTTTTAAGGTTTTAAGGATTAGGGTCTAGGAAAATTAGGGTTTACGGTTTTGGTTTTGAGAGAATTAGGGTTTTTGGTGTTTTGGAAAACATGTTTTGGTTTTAGGATTTAGGAAAACAGTTTAAAGTTTTATAAAGTTTTTGAAAATAGGCAAGATGATTTAAGGTTTTTGGAAACAAAAAGTATTTTTTTTAGGGTTTTTGGATATAGAAGGATCAATTTAGGGTTTTAAGGTTTTGGAAAATTGGAAACCATATTAGGGTTTTGGGAATTGATAAAACGATTTAAGTTTTTGGAAAGTTGGAAAGTAGATTAGGGTTTTAAGATTTTGAAGAAATAGATTAGGGTTCTTCGGTTTTAGAAGAAATAGAAAAGTAACTTTAGGGTTTTTGAAAATAGAGGAGACGATTTAAGATTCTAAGGTTTAGAAGAATTAAATTAGGGCTCTAAGGTTTTTAGAATCAAAAGAAACAATTTAATGATTGAAGCTACTATAAGGAAAAAGAGATTAGATATTCAAACCTTTGTTTGTTGGTTCCACCAAAAATTGCTTCTTGGATGAACAAGGACAAAGGAAAGATGGCTGCCTTTGATGGATTGATTGCTTGCTTGCTTATTCTCCTCTAAAAAAGTCCGATCATTTTCACTGCCAAGAAAATTTTAAAGTCTGATCTCCTTTCAAAAATTCCTCCCCTTTTCTGTGTCTTTTTAGTGCTATTCATAGGAAATTTTGGAAGCTTCATTCCAATTGTTTAAGGAATTTATCATTAATTAGGAAAAGGAAACCGAAACCAAATAGAATTTGGTTTAGGAATAAAATTGCATTGAAAAATTTTGCTGAAAAAACTGCTGCGGGCCGCTGCGTGGAAACTTGCGAGGGCGCGCGAGGGGCTACGAGCGAAATTGGCTGTGGGCCATTTCATCCAACGCTTTCGGTGATGAATTTTTCATCACCGATTTTTTAAAATTTTTATTTATTTGTTTATTATTATTTATTATTATAATAATAATTTTTTTAAAATTATAAAAAATTAATACTAAAACAAATATTATTTATTTAAGGTAATACAAAAATTATTTTGGAATAAATAAAATATATTGGACCGGACTGGATAAAAAATTAAGGGTCAACAATGAGGATACAAAGAAAATGGAGTTCCTGAGTCTGAGATAGGATACCAGGATAGTGACAGAGTTTGAGATCAAGTTTATCCAGCTAGGTCATTATGCTGGTGGGATCATTTCGAACGAGATTGATAGGTGCAGGAGATTTGAGGATGGACTAAGACCCTCTATCATTTGTATCATAGCAGGCTCTCAGTATCAAGATTTTTCTCAGTTGGTTGCAGCTGCCAGGAGTGTAGAGAGAGCACAGAGTCTTACAGCAGCTGCCAGGGTTGAGGAGACCAGAGCTAGGAGATCCTAGAGTGAGGCAGGGTCTTCATCAGTGAAGAGAGGTCGAGGGGGATATTTTCAGGGGTTTAGTAGGAGCCAGGGGTAGTTTGGCAGGTCAGTACAGTATCAAAGGCAGAGACATAGACCTACAGTGTAATATCCCAAAATTTTGAAAATATTAATTTTTAAAAATTAATTAAATGATTTAAAAATACAATTTAAATATATATATATATATTTAAGTGAAAAAAATAAAATGTGTATATGATATATATATGCAGATATACATAATATATACATGTCAATATTTTAATATGGTCAACTGTCATTTTAATTATTAAAATATTAGTTAAATGGTTAGTGGAAGATGACATATTATATATTAATTAAGTAATATACTTTCCTTGGTGGAGAGTGAAAGAGGGATAAGTGTATGGTTAAAAAAGGGATTAGTTGGCAGTGGAGTTGGTGATCATTATCTTCTTCTTCTTCTTCTTCTCCTTTCTCCATTGAAACCGTCTACCTCCATCAAAGGAAAAGATAATTTTGCTTTTTGCTAACTCAAGTAATTGAAGGATTTCAAGTGTTCAAGTTGGAGTTTTAAAAATTTTCTTCATATTTGGTAAGTTTCCAACTTGTTTCCTTGATTTTCTTCTGAAGTTGTATATGTGTAAATTGAATGTTTGGTGTAGTATGTGTTAATGGTTGATATTGGATGTTTGAAGTTCTTTTGTCTAATTAACTATGAAATTAGGGTTGGATTGAGGATATGGTTAAGCTTGGTGAAGAGACTAAGTGTTTTGGGTTGTGTAACTTTTGAGTTGTGAAGTCATGGTTGTAATTGTGTATTTTGCTTTTAGTTGAGTTGTTTTGATTTTTATACAAGTATTTTTTGGTATATTGATGGATTTTGTTGAGTTTGAATAGAATTTAAAAGGGTAACGAAAGATAATTTTGGATCTGACAATTATGTATTGATACAGGATTTTTGGCCTGACACGCCCAATGACACAGGCATGCTTTGGGCATGTCGATGGTTCTGTTTTCAGTGTTGGTGACATGTGCAGTGACACGCCCATGACACTGAGCATGTCACAACTTCTGTAATGTTATAGTATTGACACGTGCAGTGACACGCCTATGTCACTGAGCATGTCATAGCTACTGTGATGTAGGAGTTTCGACACGGTTAGGGGCACGCCCATGTCTCTGGGCATGTCTTATCAACTGTAATACAGACCTTAGAACACAGTCATTGACACGCCCATGCTACTGAGCATGTCAAAGCTTTTGTACTGTGGTTTTAGGGCACGATCATTGACACGCCCGTGTTGTTGAGAGTGTCATGTGTAGAGTTTGCCCTAGAAAGTTCCTTTCTTTATTTTTTCCTTTCCGTATCTTATCCTTGTGTTGAGAGGTTTTATTTATACCTGTAAGTGTATCACTAAGTGATTACTTATAATCACATTTGGTTTTGGCTTTGAAGAGACTTGAGTTACCCCAGTCTAAATGTTGAGGGATATCTTAGAAGAGGAGGTTGAAAGTAGTGTTTGTTGCTTTTAGACCTAAGTACAAACTTTGAATAATTGCTTATATTTTAATGACATTGAGGCTTAACACATTTGGTTGAAAAATGTGTTAAGTTACTTACTAAATTGTTGGTGCATGAGTAATATGCTATGATTCATATAATGTGAACTATGTGCAAAATATGATAATGACCCAAAACGTATGGGTAATGCAATTTGTTGTGTGTGCATTAAAAATGGTATATAAAGTCATTAGTAATGGTTATATTGATATAAGTGAGATATTTGAGGCATTGTGCCTAGTTTGATCATGAGAAAATGAGAAAGGATTTGATAATGGAATTATGAAAGAATTGTGTGCCTAGTATGCTATTCAATTTTCAGAGTTTTGTGTTTGGCGGCATGCCTAAGATGTAACAGTCCCTTAAAGCTGGGTTGGGCTTGGTCCTTGAAGCCTAGTTGGGTTGTTACATGATGTAGCAGACCCTTGATGCTGGGTTGGGCTTAGTCCTTGAAGCCTATTTGAGATGTTACATATGAGGTATTCCTCATTGTGATTATGATTTGCCTTTAGTGCAAGACACATGGTGTCATCTTGGACCAAAGCAGTAACTCTGGGATTTGAATAGCATATTAAATTATTTTGGGAACATGCTTGTGTTTGATTTTATGTGAATTATGAATTGTGGAACAATTGATCTATATATTAAGATAGAATGTTATCAGATATAATATCCTTATGTGTTGTGCATTGGCATTTCATTTGAACTATATTGTTATTAAAGTTTGCATCACTAGACTTTTGGCTTAGCGCGATCATGATTCATTACACAGGTGACAGGGTAGATCCGGTTGAGCCAAAGAGTTCATCTAAACCGTGTCGAGTTTAGGCTTAAGATCTTAAGTGCAGAGTTGATTGTTGATCATCAAGATCAAAAGCAAACTGCCAGCATGTATATATATATTATGTTTTTATACATATTGACTTCATGCATATTAAGTTATATTTTGATGTATATATATGTATATTCCGCAAACTATCAAAAATATTATGGATAAACCTTTGGTAATGAAGTTATTTATGTGTTTTAGCAAGTAATATTTTATCTATTATTTATATGATATCAGTTAAATAATTTAAATTTATACAGATTTTATAATTGAAGATTTGTTTTTGTTAAAATGGGTTGTGACATTCTTGTATCATATATTCGTATTTACATATGTTGGGTGTATGTAGTGTATGTATATTAGGTATAAGGGTGTTACATTTGTTTGTACTTATATTAGGTATAAGGGTGTTAAATTTATTTTGGTATCAAAGCCTAGGTTTGAAGTTCTCGACCTAGGTGGGTTGTAAGAGAAAGAAAATGGAGATTTTTAAATATGGTTTTTAAATATGATGCATGCATTGGAACTGGTAGTTTCTGATCTCTGATGTGACAATTTTTGCTGCATTTACAGATATAGGTAGTTATGGCATCTCAGACATGTTAGTCTACAGAGGGTAGTGTAGAGAGTATGGGTCCTATTGAGGGTTGAGATGGAGCTAGAGTTGAGATAGCTGGAGGGGCACGACATATGGATGCATATGATTGGTGGAAGTTGATGAGATTTCAACTCCTTTGCCAGAGAGACCAGCAGTTGATGAGATTTCATCAGGTTGGGTACGACATATGGTGGAGCTATTGAGGCAAGCTCCAGTTCAGCAGCCGTCATCGCCGCAGTTGTAGTTATCGACGAGGAAATATGATAAGTTGAGGAAGTTTGGAGCTTAGGACTTTATTGGTACTACAGACCCTGTTGTAGCAGAGCAGTGGCTAGATAGAGTCCAGAGAGTGTTCATTCAGCTGCAAGCTACTCCAGAAGAAAAGTTTGATTATGCTAGATCTCTTTTGTAGAGGGATGCATATGATTGGTGGAAGATGATTTCACATGCTCTGGATGATCCACCAATCTTAACCTATGATGATTTTCTACGGGAGTTAGAGCAGAAGTATACTCTTAGGGAGTATAAGGATGCAAAGAAGATAGAGTTCTTAAGTTTTAGGCAAGATACCAGGACCGTGTCGGAGTATGAGATAGAGTTTACTCGGCTGAGTCAGTATGCTGGTGGGATCATTTCTGATGAGATTTACCGGTGTCAGAGCATTGAGGAGGGGTTGAGACCCTCTATTATGTGGATTATTGCAAGCTCCAAGTATTAGGATTTTTCCCAGTTGGTTGCAGCTGCCAGGAGTATTGAGAGAGCACAAGGTCTTGCAGCAGCTACTAGAGATGAGGAGACCAGAGCTAGGAGACCCCAGAGTGAGGCAGGGTCTTCATCTATGAAGAGAGGTCGAGGAGGATATTTTTTGAGGTTCAGTAGGAGCCAAAGGCAATCTGGTAGGTCAGTACAACAGCAGAGACAGAGATCGAGACCTGCAGTTTCTGTGGCTAGTGCTCCGACTCCAGTAGTTTAGATGCCAGTTCCATATACATGTGTCCATTGTAGTAGGGCACATGGGGGGTGCTTGCTGGAAGACAGGTGGACCAGTAGTGTGTTATAGATGTGGGTCACCAGATCACTTTTTTAGAGATTGCCCAGAGCCACTAGAGGATAGACATATAAATATTACAGCTTCTCGATCCAATACTATAGGGGGTCGTGGTGGCAGAGGTTTTAGCAGAGAGGGTCGGACATGGTCTAGTTAGAGAGGAGGTTATATCGCAGGTAGTATACCAGATGAGGCAGGGCCATCTCAGCTGGTATATGTGATGTAGAGGCAACCAGATGCTTCAGCTGTTATTGCTGGTGCTTTTTTTTTATTTGGTACTTCAGTTCTTGCTTTGATAGACCTTGGGTCGACTCATTCATACATTAGTGCATCCATCTTGCCTATGGCTGATTTGCATTCTGAGTCCTTAGGATTTGATGTTTTGGTCACAAATCCTTTAGGGCATAGTGTTATAGTTAGCAAAGTGCACCGAAATAGTCCGATTGTGGTTCAGGATGAGGAGTTCCTTGGTGACCTGATTGAGATGCCTTTCAAGGAGTATGATTTACTTTTAGGCATGGATTGGTTATCCAAACATGGGGTTGTGGTAGATTGTCAGCAAAAGTGTGTTACCCTGAGAACCGATGATGGTAGAAGTGTGATGGTATCTAGTGAGAAGAGAAATCTTTCATTCATTTTTGTTTCAGCTACTTCAGCTAGGAGGATGATTCGGAAGGGATGTGAGGCTGATCTTGCTCATGCTGTAGATACCAGAGTAGTGGGTTCCCAGCTTGACAATATATCCACAGTTGTTGAGTTTTCAAATATTTTTCCTGAGGAGTTGCTAGGGATACCCCCTGAGAGAGAGGTTGAGTTTGGTATCAATTGTTGTCTAGTACCACTCCTATCTCTATTACTCCTTATCGTATGGCACCTGCTGAGTTGAAAGAGTTGAAGGTACAGTTGCAGGAGTTGTTGGATAAAGGGTTCGCTCGCCCTAGTGTGTCTCTGTGGGGAGCGCCCATTTTGTTTGTGAAGAAGAAGGATGGTACCTTAAGATTATGCATTGATTATCGGCAGTTGAATAAAGTGACCATTAAGAACAAGTATCCATTGCCTCGGATAGATGATCTCTTTGATCAACTGAAAGGAGAGGCAGTATTCTCTAATATTGACTTGAGATCAGGGTACCATCAGTTGAGAGTCAGAGATGAAGATGTACCTAAGCAGCTTTCCACACGAGGTATAAGCATTATGAGTTCTTGGTGATGCCCTTTGCATTGACAAATGCACCAACAACATTTATGGATTTGATGAACAAAGTATTCAGACCCTATCTACATCAATTTGTGGTGGTTTTCATTGATGATATTTTTGTGTATTCACGTAATGAGGAGGATCATGATAAGCATTTGCGAATTGTATTGCAGACCCTGAGAGAAAAGCAGTTGTATGCTAAGCTATCTAAATGTGAGTTTTGGCTTGATCAAGTGACTTTTCTCAATCATGTGGTTTCAACATAGGGTATTAGAGTTGATCCGAGTGAAGTTAAGGCTATTTTGAATTGGAGTCAATCAAAGACTGTGACAGAGGTTAGAAGTTTTTTGAGTTTGGCAGGATATTATTGACGGTTTGTGAAAGGGTTTTCTATGATAGCTACTCCACTCACCAGATTACTTTGGAAGGGAGTTAAATTTGTGTGGACAGATCAATGTCAGGCGAGTTTTGAGCAGCTGAGGGAGATGTTGACTCAGGCTCCTATTCTTACCCTGCCTGTGGAAGGTAAACCTTATGTGATTTACAGTGATGCTTCACATAGTTGTTTAGGTTGAGTTCTTATGAAGAAGGGTAGAGTCATTGCTTATGCCTCTCAACAGTTGAAGCCACATGAGCTGAATTACTCGACGCTTGATTTGGAGTTAGCAGCTACTTGGGTTTCCAATAATGGATGAGTGGAGTGACATAAATCTTCTTTAACAGGGATAAATCATTTGTTACTCTGATGTTGTCTTGATATATTGGAGATATTAGGAAAACTTCAACTACCCTTATGGTCTTGAGAACTTCAACTATATTCATGGTCTTGACTATTCATTTCTTTCTTTGATCTTCTTTCCTCTTCATCTTAGTGATCATAAGACTTGTCAAAAGTATCACAATGGCTCAGGGTAGGTTGTTGGGGTTTGTAAGCCAATGAAAAGAAAGCTAAAATTTTATAAAGGCTCAAAGGGATAACTAGGGATTGATATTTAATTGGGTGGATACTAGTTGTTGGCTAACCAAACAATGCCTAGATCATCTCTCTCTTAAATAAGCAGAGTTCAATTTAGCCTCGAAAGTTTGTCAAAGCATGGTCTAAGACTGACTAGGACCTAGACAAAGGTAATTATGCAGAAACCCTCTCTAAGTAAGCATACACAACTCAATGCTATAGAGCAATTCCCTCACCTACTAAAGTCATTCAAGTCATGATGCATAAATATATTAATTCATGAATATCAAGCTAGATTCCTCATTGGTTGAGTACCAAAATGAACAAAGACCAACAAAAATTTTGATGAAAGTAATTTATTCAAATAAATTTTAAATTTTAAAAACATAATTGTTCCATGAAACACCAAATAAAGAAAATAAAACAAGAAAAACAAACAAGCCAAGGGAAGTTCATTGGGTTAAGCTTCTTCTCCTTTCACATCTTCAATATTCCCATCTTGAAAGGACGATAAAACAAAATCTTCTTCTAATCCTTTTCCTACCATGAAGGTTGCTGGTGGTGGTACTCTATTGAACCTTGGTAATGGATTGTCTTTGGTGTTCGGCTTGTTGGGCTTGAGCAGCTTTCTACTATCAATTAAATTTTGGATCTCATGCCTCAACCTCACACATCTATTCGTGTCATGCCCTTGCATTTGATGAAACTGAAAAAATGCGTTTAGTGTCGAAATTAGGTGGGAGAGGTTAGGCAAAGGATGAGGATTTAAGGGTTGTAACAATCCCTTTCTTTGAAGCTTATTGAGAACCCAAGACATCGGTTTTCCCAATTCTGAAAATTGCCTTCTTGTTCCTTGGTTAGTAGCATTAACACCGATTACCTTTTACATGCTTTGGCTACTGGACTGATAATTTCCTTTCTCCTTCCTTCTTGTTGAAAAATGATTCTTCTCTCTTTCCCATTCTTGAAATTGCCGACCATCTTGGAGGAGATCTTTGAAATCAAGGATGAGTGTATAAGACATCCTTTCACGAAGACTAGGCAACACCCCTCTTACAATCATTCTTATTTGATCAGATTCATTGGGCCTTTTCTTAAGCAAAGCGGCCTTATTTCTCCATCTTTTCATATTGTCCACAAAATTATCATTTGGTCATTGCCTAATGGACTTAACTTCCATTAATGTAACTTCAATTTCAACATTGTATCCATATTGTTGGATGAAGGCCTTATATAGCAGATCCCAGCTCTTTTGTGTTCCTTCTTCTAAGGTATTGAACCAATTTTGGATGACAGGATCCAATGAGAGTATGATGCACCTTAGAGTTTGAGCCTTAGTAGCTCAGGCAGACTGCATAGCAGTGATCTACTGCTTCACATGGAGATGAGGATTTTCGGATCCATCAAACTTCGCAAAGGATGGCATCTTGAACTTATAAGGGACCTCCTCATCTTGTTCAAATAGTTTATCGATCTCGGACATCTCTTCAGTTTTTAGTTTCTTTTCAAATTTCTTTTCTAAATCAGCAGTCATCTTCTTAACATCAGATGTCTCGGTCTTTTCAATAGTTTCCCTCTCAACAATCTTTGGCTCCTTTTTGTCTTGAGGATCTTGGATGCATATGAGCCCAATCATCATCATCATCAATGATCACCTTATCATCATCAAAAACCACTTCACCAACTTTAGTCTTCCCTTTGTCCTTTGGCTTCTTAGTGCTAGTAGATGCTTCGGCATGATTTCCTAAAATCGCAGCCAATTGGTTCTTCATGGTCTCAGCTAGGGCCTCTTTTATTTCTTCCATCTTGGCATTGAGGGCATCATCCACCATTCATTGAATTTGTTCAGGCTCCATTGCTTTTGGTCAAAAAGAGATTGAGTCGTTACTAGATTCTTCATCTCTAGTGTTTGTCGGATTGTCGTAAGCTTTTGAACTGTCGTAATCCAGGGCTGTGAGCCAGAAAGGATCAATGAGATGCAAATGTATGCATGTATGCATGTATGCACAAACAATAAACAAACAAGGATAAATAGGACGTTCCTTCCAACCTTATAACTTCCACACACAAATGGCAAGTCTCTTTTCCTAGTATATGGTTAACAAAATACCAACATGGGGTATCTTGTTTTTGAATAATTCCCTCGAACATTTCAACCAATAGTTATATTTTCAAAAATGGAAATCAATCCATGATAATTCACATTAATTAGGTTTTAATCCATTCAACCAACTAAAGTAGCTTTTATGCTATATTGGATTAAAACTAAATTAAGAGGTTTATTATAAATAGATTTCTCACTTGAAAAGGTAACTAATGATTCATGCCAAAAACAAGCCCATGATTAATTACTCTTAGTATAAACTAGACTCACAATTTTTTTTTGGTATTTCATAATTGACCTAAATAATTTGCAAGCTCTTTGTAAGAAAAGGTTGGATAAAAAAAACTTTGTTTCAAAGCCCATTGTAAAAAGATTTTAGAAAAAATGGATTTTGGGCTTTGTATTTGAGTTTTGAGAAAATAATTTTTTGATTTATTTTTAGGAAAAGTTTTATGTCCAAAGACCATCTTGAAAAGTTTTGAAAATAGCTTTGGTCTTTTAGATTTTAAAGAAAATTTTATTTTGAGCTTACAATGTACTTGGGTCATATTAGAAAAAGAACAAACCAAATAAGCCATGATTTAAGCCAAGATAAATTAACCATAGTCAAACAACATGCATTTGGGGTAAAAACCTAAGGAAAGTAACTAGGCCAATTACCTGAGCTTTAGTCTTTGGGTTAAAAGGCTTAGGTTCCCATAGCAAGTATATACCAAATGGTACGAGGCTATGAGTGGTTATGCCATGCTCGATCTCGACACCTTGAGTGAAAGTATGTTATCCCTTACATAACACAACACAGGTAACATGGGCGTCCTAACTCACGCACACGATGCAATCTAATATGATGTAATGGATAATATCATTATAAGAAAGAATAGAATAATATAAAGACCAACAGAATCAACTTTTCTTATCCCTAGTGGAGTCGCCACTGTGAACAGAGATTTTTGCCCCCACTCCAAGTGGGATGGTTCTTGCGACTTCGGCACTGTTTAGGCTAGGGGCCTTAGAGAACACCGACCTTAGTCTGGAGAAAATGGTGTTGCCACTTGGACGAGCTGGGAAAAAGAAAGGGGTGGATGACTCGATTCCTAAGGAATCCCCAACCCCCTAATGGGATCGAAAAGTTGGGTACGTGTGGGAAACTTGAGAAAAGGTCCAGCACCCCCACAACGCCCTGTTCATTGGAACCGACCTCATTTGCAAGTCTTAATATTATAAAATTCTTAAGTATAACAATATTATCCATATTACAAACAACAATTGAAATAAAGCATTATTATATTAAAATAAAAGCAATGTCCAAACAAAATAAATAAATGGATACCCACCCGAAGATGAAAACATGTCCTTACATCATATATGTCTAAACTAAGTAGGACACCCATCGAAAGCTGGAAACATGTCCTTTACATTGGTCCAAAATATAAAAGCTATTTAAACTAAATGATATTTAACTAATGAGGTACCCACAAAGTGGAAACATACCTCTTACAATTTTAATACTAAAACAAACAAATAATAACAATAAAGAAAACATCCATCCATGATAAATTAAATAAATCAAGCATTGAAATTTAATAAATCAACCATCAAAGCATATAATAAACTACATAATCAAATCTAAAATTAAATAAAGTAAGTAAAGATACAAATTAGGGTTTACTGTTTCTATTTAAAGTTCTTTTATTAACATTTAGGGTTTTGGGATTTTAGTATTATTATTGTAATTATTTAGGCTTCTATAATGGTTTTGGAAAATTGGAATGGGTTAGGGTTTTATGAATTTAAGAAAGTAGTAAGGTTTTTTGGTTAATCAAATTGGGGTTTAGGGGTAAAATTATGAAATTAGGGTTTTGGAATCTTAAGACATTAGGGTTTATAATTCATAGTTACTGGATTGTGATTTTAGTTTTATTAGATTATGGCTTTAGGGTTTAGATTAACTAGTTTGGGGTTATAAGTTCACTGAATTAGGGTTTAGGAAAACTTAGGGTTTACTGTTTTGGTTTTTCAAAAAAATTAGGGTTTTTGGTATTTTAGAAAACATATTTGGTTTTAAGGTTTAAGAAAACAGTTTAGAGTTTTATAAAAATAATTTTTATTTTTAGAAAATGTAACGAGAACTAGGGTTTGGAGATTTAAGAAAACATTTGAAGATTTTTGGACAAAAATTTATGGTGTGGATGAAAATACTTGGGAAAAATAATTTAGGGTTTTCAAGCTTTTGGAAACAGAAGAAACCCTTTAGGGTTTTTAAGGTTTTTGGAAACATAAGAGTAATTTAGTGTTTGTGAAGTTTTTGGAAACAAAAGAGTAGTTTAGGGTTTTTAAGATTTTTGGAAGAAGAAGAGTAGTTTAGGGTTTTTAAGATTTTTGGAAATAGAAGAGTGGATTTAAGGTTTTTGGAAACAGAAGAAACACTTTTAGGGCTCTTAAGGTTTTTGGAAACAGAAGAGTAGTTTTAGGGTTCTTAAGGTTTAGATCATTGACTAAGGCTACTGGAAGAATGTATGATACATTACTAAGTTTAATAATTTAGATTACTTAGAAAAATAAACGATGGAAACATTGTAAATAACATCAAACCAAAGTCAAACCTCCGTTCATTGGTTCCTCCATAATTTGCTTCTGGATGAACAAAGACAAAGGCAATGTTGCTGCCTTTGAATGGATTGTTGATTGCTTCTTGTTGCTAATGTCTCTTGTGCTAGGGTTTTTCTATCACTTTTTTTACTCCGATCCAATCAAAGTTCAAAGTCCAATTTAGTAACACCAATTTTTTGATCCCTCAAATTCTGAGTTTTAATGTGTTATTTATAGGAAAAATCATAAACTTACTTCAATTGTTAAAGAAAACTAAAATTAATTAGGAAAAGAAACCAAAAACAAATAGAATTTGGTTTTGAAAAAACTGCGTTTAAAAATTGCGCTGGCAAAACTGTGAGGATTTGCGAGGCGCGCTGGGCGGCCAGTCAATTCACCCACAGGAAATTTCTGCGGTGAATTGGCCCAAGGCCAATTGAACATTCGGCGACGAATTTTTTTCGTCATCGATTTTTATTTTTTTATTTTTATTTATTATTTATTATTATTATTATTCTTATAGCTTTACTAATATTACCCTTTTTATTTTTATTAAAAATTATTAATATATTAAATTAAAATACCACAAAAATTATTTTGGGCTATATATATATAAAATATTGGACCAGACTGGGTCAAAAATTAAGGGTCTACACATGGGAGTAATTTTGAATGAGTAATATTATTTATGAAAGTACTAACTAAGGTGTAATATGGTTGATAATATAGAAATTTGTTATGAAATAAAGGGAAATGACTAAGCAAGTAAAAATGAGTTACTTTAGGTAATTGAATTGGAAATGATGAAAATGGATATGAAAGGTATAATAATTTCAAAAAAAAATGTGAGAGAGATGTCACATTGGAAATGTGACTAAGATTTATGTGAAGTGTTAAAAATATATATATATATAATAAGAAACTTATTTAAGAAATGGGCGATTAAATAAGAAAGATGTTAATTATGTTATGGTCAGAGTGTATATATATGTTGAATTGATGAATAATTTAAGTAATGTCAAAAGAATGAGAAATGATAATGTTCTCTGAAAGGTGATAAATGTTAACTTTGTATAGGTTGTATGTAAAAGAGGAATTAAGTATAATTGTATGATATGTGTGATGAGATTTTTCAATGTGAATGCAATTGTGATATGTAAGAAAATGTGGAAAGTAAGTCACATTGTGAATATGACTTGTGACTTACGAAGGTGTATGTGGATGATTAAAAAAAATGTTTTCGAGTGTTTGTTACCTTATACAATTACTTGTCTAGTGATATTGAGATTGTTATTGCATGTATTAATAGACCTAAGAGAGATTAGGTCTTGACCTGCATAGAGATAGGTCATGTGATGAAATTGAAATTGAGAATGGACCCGAGCAGCGTTGGACGGTGAAATTGTTATTGTAACAACTAAACTTGATGATTGTGTAGTTTTTTGGGCCCAAAGTATATGCGTATAAATAAGAGATTGTAAGGAAAAGAAAAGTATAATGAAGAAAGTACGGAAGTGAAAAAACATGAGTGAAAATTTTTATTAAAGACAGATTAGAAATGGAGTAATAAATGGAAATTTTGTAAATTTAGCATATGAACGAATGTGTATATGTAAGAGATGTTAATGACAATTTTGTTGAAACATGAGTTAGGCTAATGATGAACAAGTGATCAAAAGTAAATTGCTTTGAAACAGAGCTGAAATGTGTTAACTCTTCATATAGTAAGAGTTTAAAGAACTAATATGTGATTTTAAAATGCCATGGGTGTGTGACCATTAAGACATGGGTGTAGTTTTGAGATAAGAGCTGTTTGAGAAAGAATTATAGTGAAGGTGGTGTTTATATGTGAACCACAGACGTGGGCTTAAGATGATACAATTGTGAAATATATTGAGTGAAATTGATAGTTTTTGTTTCATGAGATACAAGCAAGATTTATGGCTGGTATAGTTGGACTCATAACCTTGTATAGAAATTTATCTATGACCATGGATAGTGTGGAAACAGAAGAGAATTGTGAAAATATGATAAGCTATAAATGATATGTAAGAAAAGTGATTTTTGTAAATATGGTAACTATAAGAAATGTGAGAAAAGGATAAATGAAAGGAATTATGGAATGTGAGTAAGAGCTGTATTGAATGTGTTTGAAAGTGGTATAAAATGAATAAGTTGATGAAAATGACGTTTAAAGTGAATAAGATTAGGGAAAATGAATATTATCTATAATGATGAATTCGAAGAGAATTAAGATTTGAGAATAAATTTGACCTAATAGAATTAGGCCATGAATTGAAAATAGATTGATGAATTTAAAATAGACTAAAAGTTGGTCAGAATAGAATAAGGCTGTGATGGTTATATTGTGATAGTTAGATCAATTGATCTGAAATATAATAAGTTTACAAGTATTTATTGAAATTCAATGTGTGTAGTTGTATTAAGAATATGCAAGCTATATGATAATGTGCATAGTATAGCATTCTGATATGTATATGCACATGAAAGGAGCTAAGTTATGTTAGTTTCAAATAATTATAATAGAAAAATGTTAGTTATAGTATAATTGGACTGAATATTACTAAGGAAATAAGATTTTGTTGTTTTATAATGGTTATATTAAATTAATATGTGATAATTGTATAAAGAGTAAGATCAAAGTGAAGGTTTATAAAATTATGGTGTTAAGATATAAGTTACTAACTGTTGCGCTCGAATTAAGTACTACTACAAGCGTCACTCACAAGTATATGAGGTAGTTGTAGCAAAATTTATCGCCCCAAGGTCGTCTCACAAGGAAGGTGTATTCGTAATAGCTTGATTGGCAACTAATTTAAAAATGAGAGTTTATTGTTTGGAATGGTGCAGGAGTAATTTAAACCTAAGAGTAATGAGTGTAAGGGTTAATGTGTGTGATGGTTGTATAAGATCAAATCGATTCTTGGGAAGGTGCCTAGGGTTATAGGTCCATTCAATCAAAGATCAATTCCCATATTATCCATTAATTTAACCTTGTAATTAATTTGTTTCTTAAGTTTAATTAGTCAATTACCAATTCATTAGTTTTCACATTCATGAATCAACAACAACCAATTGTTTTACATTCGTAAATTAATAAACCCTAGAACTTATATTTCTAATTCATTCTTAGGGTAGTCGATTGCATAATTTCGATATCAAATTTCACCTCTCGGTAATTCATTCAATATCTAGAGATCAATAGGTAGCTAATCTATCAACCTAGCATACAATCCAATGCAATCAACCAACAACAAGGAACATCAATGGAATTATCAAATCAAAGCATTCAATCAATTATACTACAAACCCTAGGCATGGGTATTTAGCTCAACATCATCAATTTAAAACATTCATTCAACTCAATATAAATCAAATACAAATTGTTCATTGCAATATCAATTCTCTTAATGCAACAAAAACAATATTGAAATGAATTAAAAGAGAGAATAGAATAATTGGTTTGAGGTTACTATCTTGATTCTAAAGTTGAATTAGGTTTTTTAGTGTTTTCGAAGAATGTATTTGATTTTAGAATTTGGAAAAACAATTTATAGTTTTATGAAGTTTTATGAAAATAAACAAAATGATTTAAGGTTTATAGAAACAAAAAAGATATATTTTTTTAGGGTTTTGGAAAGAAACAGATTCAATTTAGGGTTTTTGGAAAGAAACAGATTAAATTTAGGGTTTTGAAAAATTGGAAAGCAAATTAGGATTTTGGTAAATCTTGAAGCGATTTAAGGTTTTGAAAAGTTAGAAAGTAGATTAGGGTTTTAAAATTTTGAAGAAACAACAATTTTTAATCTTGAGTGATGAAGCTACTGTAAAGAAAAATAAATGAAGAAATCCATACCTTCATTTGTTGGTTCCACCAAAAATTGTTTCTTGGATGAACAAGAACAAAGACAAGCTTTGTTGCCTTTGATGAATTAAATTGCTTGTTTGCTTCTTTCAAAAAGTCCAATCGATTTAACTGCTAGCAGGAATTCTTAAAATCCAATTTCCTTTCAATGTTTTTCCTCCTAAATTTCCCTACAAATTTCGGTCCTCCTTTTTTTTATTTTTAGTCCTTATTTATAGAAGATTTTTATGATTAATCTTAGTTTCTCATGGAATCTAACATTAATTAAGAAAAAGAAACCGAAAATGAATTGAATTTGGTTTCGAAAAAATTTGCGTCAGAAAAATTTTGCTGGCAAAAAAAACTACTGCTGAAAAATTGCGCTGGCGAAAAAAAAACTGCTGCGGAAAAATTGCGCTAGAGAAAAAGTTGCTGCAGCTGGGGCGGGCAAAATTGATTGCGGGCCATTTCGCCGCCCCTTTTTCGGCAACAAAAAATCTTGTCGTCGTTCTTCCGTCGCCGATTTTTATTTTATTTTTATTTTTATTTATTTGTTTATTATTATTTTTATTTATTATTTATAAAAATTAAATACTAAAGCAAATATTATTTAATTAAGATAACACAAAAATTATTTTGGACTTATTAAAATATATTGGACAACACAAAATTTTATTTTGTACTAATTAAAATATATTGGATCGGACTAGGTCAAAAATTAAGGGTCTACAGTCGCCACCCGGACGGGCCAAGAAAAAGAAAGGGGTGGATGACTCTTTTCCTAAGGAATCTCCAACCCCCTAATGGAAGTTGGGTACATGTGGGGAAGGTGAGAAATGGCCCAGCACCCCCACAATGCCCGGTTCATTGGAACCGGCCTCCTTTGCAGGTCTTAATATTATAAAATTCTTAGGTATAACAATATTATCCATATTACATGCAACAATTAAAATAAAGCATCATTATATTATAATCAAAGCAATGTCCAAACAAAGCAAATAAATGGATACCCATCCGAGGATTTAAACATGTCTTTACATCGTCCATGTCTAAACTAAATAGGACACCCACCAAAAGATGGAAACATGTCCTTTACATTGATCCAAAATATAAAAGCAATTTAAATTACATAAAATTTAACTAATTAGGTACCCAATAATGGAAACATACCTCTTACAATTTGAATACTAAAACAAACAAATAATAATCATAATAATAAAGAAAAAAATAATCCATGATAAATTAAATAAATCAAGCATTGAAATTAAAGAAATTAACCATCAAAACATATAATAAACTACATAATCAAATCTAAAATTAAATAAAGCAAGTAAAGATATAAATTTAGGTTTATGTCTCAATTTTGGGTTCTTTAATTAACATTTAGGGTTTTGGGAATTTTGAAATTATTATTATTATTATTTAGGCTACTGTGAAGATTTTGGAAAAAAAAAAAGAGAATAGATTAGGGTTTTATAAACTTAAGAAAGTAGTAAGGGTTTTGGTTAATAAAATTAGGGTTTAGGGCTAACATCATGAGATTAGGGTTTTAGAATCTTAAGACATTAGGTTTATAATTCATGTTTACTGGATTGTGATTTTAGGTTTACTGCTTTAGGGTTTAGATTTATTTGTCATAAAATTTTGAGGTTTTAAGAATTAGAGTTTAGGTTGTTGATGAACTTGTCAAAAAGTTTTGTTGCTTTAAGAATTTAGGGTTTAGGAAAACTAGGGTTTACTGTATTGGGTTTTGAGAAAATTTGGGTTTTTGATATTTTGGAAAACTTATTTGATTTTAGGATTTAAGAAGAGTTTTATAAAAATAATTATGATTTTTAGAAACTGTAAAGAAGATTAGGGTTTGGAGATTTAAGAAGACATTTGGAAACTTTGGACAAAAATTTAGGGTTTAGATGAAAATAGTTCGGGGAAAACAATTTAGGGTTTTAAAGTTTTTGGAAATAGAAGAAACAATTTAGGGTTTTTATGGTTTTTGGAAGCAGAAGAGTAATTTAGGGTTTTTGAAGTTTTGGAAACAGAAGAGAAACAATTTAGGGTTTTAAAGGTTTTTGGAAAGAGAAGAACAATTTTAGGCTTTTGAAATTTTGATCACTGACTAAGGCTACTGGATGAATGTATGATTTAATGTAAAACATATTACTAAGTTTAATAATTTAGGTTACTGACTTAATATCAAAAACAAATGATAGAAACAATGTAAATAACATTAAGTCAAAGATTTATAATCAAACCTCCGTTTGTTGGCTCCTACACATTTTGCTTCTAGATGAACAAAGACAAAGGCAGTGTCACTGCCTTTGATGGATTGATTGCTTCTTGTTTCTTGCTTGTTAGGGCTTTTTTTTGCCGATGAAATGGTTGAGTCTCCAATCCAATCAAACGATTTTTTTCTCCCTCGAACAAAGTCCCTTAATTCTGTGTTTTAATGTGCTATTTATAGGAAAAATAATAAACCCACTTCTAATTGTTTAAGGAAATTAAAACATATTAGTAAAAGAAACAAAAACCAAATAGAATTTGATTTCGAAAAAAATTGCGTTGGAAAATTGCGCTGGTGAAAAACTTCCTGCGGGCTAGAATTGCGAGAGTTACAAGGGAAAATTGTGGGCAGGTGCCAATTCACCGCAGGAATTGTAATATCCTCATGTATGCCCTAGAAGTTTTGATTATGTTATTGTTGTTGTTGTTTTAAATTGGATTGAATGTATATGTTATGTGATAAGAAAAGAAATTGGTAAGAGAATGGTTATGTATATGTGTTTTGGGAAAGAAAAAGGGTGTAGAGAGAAGTGTATATATTGTTTATATGCTTGTATAATTAACATATACATAAGTCAAAGGGAGAGTCAATGGAAGAGAGATATTTATTTTGTGAGGGTGGAATTACATAAATGGGCATTTAAGTTAAAAGAAAGCTAGAACAAATGGAAAAGGGTATTTTGGTAATTGTTTAGTTAAAAACTCTTGGTGGAGATTAAAAGTAAAATTTGACTTTGATTCTTCATAATTGCTTCTTCTTCTCCATTGTTGGCCGGCTCCTCCATAGAAAAAGGAAAGCAAGAGGCAAAGAGAATATCTTGAAGAGTTAAGCTCAAATTGAAGAAAGATTAAGTGATCAAGTGTTGATTCAAAAAGTTTTTAACTAAAGTATGTTGTTTTCTTTGATTTCTTCTATTCTTTTGAAGTGAATTAGGGTTTGTGGATTTGATGATGAGATGTGTTTGTGATGTGTGTTCAAGTGTTAAAATTGGTTTTAAATTAAGAGTTTAAATAGGTGTTGTTGTTGGAAGTGGTGGATGTTGATTTTGAAAGATGGAGAAGAATGTTGGTTTAGGGTTTTGAGATGGTTGGTGTTTAAATGTAATGTTAATATATTGTTAAAGTGATTCTTGTGATGAAAATGTGAAATATGTGTTTATGACATTGATTGTGTTCATTTGAAAGAGATTGTTGTTGTGTAAAAAGTGTGTAAATGAAATTGAAAGAGTGTTGGCTTTGGTTAGGGTATTAGTCATGGGTGACACGGCCAAAAGCAATGAGAGACATGGCCAAGTCAAGGAAATTTGGGTGTGTTGGATTTGTTTTTGAGAGACACGGCCGTGTCCCATGCCAGTGTTTGTCACTGCCAAAATGTAGTTGAGAGACACGACCACAAGCTTGGCCGTGTCCCTTGCCCGTGTTGCCTACTGTCAAATTGAGGTTGAGAGACACGGCCACAAGCTTGGTCGTGTCCCTCAAGTGTGCTGCCCGTGTCCCTCAAATGAGTTACTTATTGTTTCTATTCTTTGTTCTTTTGCATGGTTTTGGTTCTTCAAAGGTATTTTGGTGCCTAAACCTAAACATAAACACTTTAAACATACTTCAAACAAAGAATGCCCTAATCAAATGGATGTGGAAGATCCTAAAGCTATGAATGATATAAATTGTTCTTTGCCCTAATTGCATTGTTGAGATTGAACAATGTTATGTTATGCATTGTGAATGGTAATGTGTTTCATGAGTAATGTATATTGAAATGTTATATCAAAGATGCTATGATGATTCAAATAAGATATGATATGAGACAAGGCCATTGTGATTGGCTATGATGATTCAATTGAATGATATATGGCATGTTTGCCTAATTGATGATGAGAATTGAGAATGAAACATAAATGAATTGTGTGGCTAATGTGTTATTCCATTTTCAGAGTTTGTTGTTGGTGGCATGCCTAATATGAGTAACAATCTCTTGAAGTTAGGTTGGATTGAATCCTTGAAGCCTAATTGAGATGTTACAACCCTTGAAGCTAGGTTGGGTTGGTTCTTGAAGCCAAGTTGGGTTGAAGCTTAGCATGCTTTGCTCCCCTTGAAGCTTGGTTGAACCTAATCCTTGAAGCCTAGTTGGGATTATGATATTGATAAATGTGATAACAAAACCAAAGCATTAACTCTGAAAATTGAATGGCATATTAGTGTGTCTTGGGCCCATGCTTGTCTTTGTTTAGTGTTGTTCATGAATGGTTTAATGAGTAACTAATGAGGTATATGAAAAGATGTTGAAATGTGATATGTCTACATATGTTGAATTATGGAATGTAAAGGTATGTTGTTAGCTTTGCATATATAATGTTACATGTATAATATGGATTGAGAATTGACATTGCATTGCACTAAAGCATGACATTAGCATGATTTGTCTTACTAAGCCCTTGGCTTAGCGCGATAGTGTTTAATCGCGCAGGTGATAGAGGTGATAGAGTTGAACCCGAGAGTTCTTCAAGACCAAGTGAGAGTAGACGTTGAAGAGTTGATTTTGGGAACTTAAAGATCAGAGCAGATTTGCCAATCATGTATAACTCTTTTAATATTTTGTAAAGTATTGTTTATAATGTGAATATATGTATATTTGTAAATATGGATTTAAATGTTTTCATATATGTAAATCTATTTTACAAATTCCGCTGCGTATTAACTAAATGTATTTATATATCTATTTTGTTTTGTATTACAAGCTAATTACTTATTTTCTAAAATGCATAATGAGAAAGGTGATGGTATCTTTTAAAATGATTTGAATGTTGACGAAAAATCGTAACATTCCTATGTTCGGTGCACGTATGCTACATTGTGGTGTTGTAGAGTACGTGAATTGGATGTGGGGGTGTTACAATTGTTTTGGTATCAGAGCCTAGGTTTGAGATTCTCAACCTAGGTAAAATGTAAGAAAAAGAAATGTTTTGATTTTAAAAAAAAAAGTTGGTTTTGAAATAAAATACGTGTTTGGGATTGGCAATCTCTGATCTTTAATAAGGTATAATCTGCTGTGTTTGCAGACATAAGTTGTGATGGACTCTCATTTAAGGCAATCGGTAGAGGGTAGTGCTGAAAGCGTTGCTCCTGATAAGGTTAGAGAGGGAGCTAGAGTTGATAGTGCTGAGGAGGCACCTGCTTCGGTGTTGGGGAGACCAGTTGGTGAGGAGGTTCCGCTAGTCTGGCTTAGGCATGTGGTAGAGTCTTTGAGGCAAGCACCAGTACAACCACAACCACCACCCCCTCAGCCTTTGGTATCAGTGAGGCACTATGACAAACTAAGGAAGTATGGGGCAGAGGATTTCTAGGCACTGTTGATCCAGCTGTAGCAGAGCAGTGGCTTGATAAAATGCAGAGAATCTTCATTCAGCTGCAAGCCACCCCGGAGGAAAATTTTGATTATGCCAGATCATTGCTACAGAAGGACGCATATGATTGGTGGAAGATAGTGCCACATGCTATGGATGATCCACCAACCTTGTCCTATGCTGATTTCTTGAGAGAGTTTGAATTGAAGTATACTCCGAGGGAGTATAAAGACATGAAGAAGATGGAGTTCTTGAGCTTGAAGCAGGACAACCGATCAGTAACTGAATATGAGGTTGAGTTTATACGGTTGAGTAATTATGCTGGGGGTATTATATCTGATGAGATAGATAGATGCAGGAGATTTGAGGAGGGATTGAGGCCCTCTATTATGTGTTTGGTGGCTGGATCTAGATATCATGATTTTTCCCAGCTTGTGGCAGCAGCTCGGAGTGTGGAGCGAGCTCAAGGTATTGCAGCTACTTCAGAGGAAGAGGTTAGGTTGAGGAGGCCCCAGTTTGAGGCAGGGTCTTCTTCTGCAAAGAGAGGTAAAGGTAGCTTTGTTCCTCGGGTCAGTAGAAGTCAGCGATCAGCTGGTAGGTCAGTGCAGTTCCAGAGACAGAGATTTAGACCTACAGCTTCAGTGGCGAGTGCTCCGACCCCGGTGACTCATAGATCCACCCTACCCATCTGCATTCATTGTGGTAGGCCACATGGAGGTCCTTGCTGGAAGACTGGTGTAGCAGGGGTTTGTTTCATATGTGGATCCCCTGATCACTTTGTGAGAGATTGTCCTGAGAGGCAAGAGCAGATGTCAGTTGATACTGCAGCTTCTCGACCTAGTGTGAGGGGAGGTCGAGGAGGCAGGGGTGTCAGCAGAGGAGGTAGGTCTGGGTTCAGTTCTAGAGGAGGTTCTACATCCAGGGAGAGTAGACCAGAGGGGGCTGGATCTTCTCAGAGGATATATGTGATGCAGAGGCAGCCAGATGCTTCGGCAGTCATAGCTGGTACTTTTTCTTTATTTGATATCTCAGTACTTGCTTTGATTGATCCGGGTTCCACACATTCATATATTAGTGCATCTGTTTTGCCTGTGTCTGATTTGCATGCTGAGTCCCTAGGATTTGATGTAGTGGTGACAAATCCGTTAGGGCATAGTGTGATTGTTAGTAAAGTGCACTGAGATAGTGCAGTAATGGTGTAAGGTGAGGAGTTTTTGGGAGACTTGATTGAGATGCCTTTTAAGGAATATGATGTGATCCTAGGCATGGATTGGTTATCCAGACATGGAGCTGTGGTGGATTGTAAAAAGAAAGTTGTGACTTTGAGAACTGTTGATGGTAGAGATGTGATAGTATCTAATGAGCAGGAACAGCTAGCATCCTTGTTTGTTTCAGCTGTTGCAGCTAGGAGATTGATTAGAAAAGGGTGTGATGCTTACCTTGCTCATGTGGTGGATACTAGAGTGAAGGGTTCTCAACTTGAGGATATAACCACAGTGGCAGAGTTTCCAGATGTGTTTCCAGAAGAGTTGCCAGGATTGCCTCCTGAGAGAGAGGTGGAGTTTGGTATTGAATTGTTGCCTGGTACCACTCCTATTTCTATTAGTGCTTACAGAATGGCACCGGCTGAGTTGAGAGAACTGAAGGTGCAGTTGCAGGAGTTGCTGGATAAAGGATTTATTTGTCCCAGTGTTTCTCCTTGGGGAGCTCCTGTATTATTTGTGAAGAAGAAGGATGGTACTATGAGATTGTGTATCGATTATAGGCAATTGAACAAGGTGACTATTAAAAATAAATATCCTTTGCCTAGAATTGATGATCTCTTTGATCAATTGAAGGGAGCAGCAGTGTTCTCTAAAATTGATTTGAGATCTGGGTACCATCAATTGAGAGTTAAAGCTGAAGACATTTCCAAGACAGCCTTTCGAACCAGATATGGGCATTATGAGTTTCTAGTAATGCCTTTTGGTTTGACGAATGCACCTGCAGTTTTTATGGATTTAATGAATTGGGTGTTTAGACCCTATCTTGATCAGTTTGTGGTGGTCTTCATCGATGATATTCTGGTGTATTCGCGTAATGAGGAAGAACATGACAAGCATCTGCGGATTGTGCTGCAAACCTTGAGAGAGAAGCAATTGTTTGCTAAATTGTCAAAGTGTGAGTTTTGGCTTGATCAAGTAGTTTTTCTCGGTCATATAGTTTCAGCAGAAGGTATTAGAGTTGATCCAAGCAAAGTTGAAGCAATTTTGAATTGGAGTCCACCCAAGTCTGTAACTGAAGTTAGAAGTTTTCTGGGTTTGGCAGGCTATTACCGACGGTTTGTGAATGGATTTTCTTTGATAGCTACTCCACTCACCAAATTGCTTCGAAAGGGAGTTAGATTTGTGTGGACAGATCAGTGTCAGGCTAGCTTTGAACAGTTGAGAGAAATGTTGACTCAAGCGCCTGTTCTTACTTTACCTGTGGAAGGCAAACCATATGTAATTTTCAGTGATGCTTCACATAGTGGTTTGGGTTGTGTGCTGATGCAAGAAGGTAAAGTTATAGCTTATGCTTCTCGACAGTTAAAACCGCATGAGCTCAATTATCCGACCCATGATTTGGAATTGGCAGCCATTGTGTTTGCATTGAAGATTTGGCGACATTGTCTGCATGGGGAAAAGTGTTTTATCTACACAGATCACAAAAGTTTAAAATATTTGGGTATCCAGAAAGAGCTCAATCTTCGACAGAGGAGATGGTTGGAATTGATTAAAGACTACGACTGTTTGATTGATTATCATCCAGGTAAAGCAAATGTTGTTGCTGATACCTTGAGTCGGAAGTCTTTAGCAGGTTTGACTGTTTATTCGCTCTCGTTGCTTGTTGAGTTGAGAGCATTGTGTGCTAGTTTTGTATCTTGTGATGATGGTGCATTGATAGCACAGTTGCATGTGAAACCAGTTTTGTTGGATCAGATTAAAGAGGCTCAGTTGGCTGATGAGAAGATTCAGAAGATTGTTCCAGATTGCCAGAATGGAAAGAGTGGAGATTTTGTTGTGAAAGATGATGGGAGTCTCTGGTTTAAGAACAGATTGTGTGTGCCGGATGATGTTAATTTGAGAAGGATCATTTTATAAGAAGCACATCAGTCAGTGTTTGCTACGCATCCGGGCAATACAAAGATGTATCATGATTTGAGACAATATTACTGGTGGTCTGGTATGAAGAGAGACATTGCGGAGTTTGTATCCAAGTGTCTCACTTGTCAGAGGGTAAAAGCTGAGCATCAAGTTCCAACAGGGTTGCTTCAACCTTTGTCAGTGCCTGAATGGAAATGGGATAGAGTAACCATGGATTTCGTATCTGGTTTGCCATTGACACAAAGGAAGCATGATGCTATCTGGGTGATTGTTGACAGGTTGACTAAGACAGCTCATTTCCTTCCGGTTCGGATGGATTACTCTTTGGTGAGGTTAGCTGAGCTGTATATCCATGAGATTGTGAAGTTACATGGTGTTCCAACTTCTATAGTGTCTGATCGAGATCCCCGGTTTACTTCCAGGTTTTGGAAGAGTTTACATGATGCTTTGGGTTCTCGATTACACTTCAGTACTGCATTCCATCCGCAGACAGATGGGCAGTCAGAGAGGGTGATACAGATTATCGAGGACATGTTGAGAAGCTGTGTCATTGATTTCTCTGGAGGTTGGGATAGTTTCTTACCACTTGTGGAATTTGCTTACAATAACAGTCACCAATCCAGCATTGGTATGGCACCATTCGAAGCACTGTATGGTAAACGGTGTCGGACACCTCTATGTTGGAATGAACTTGGTGAAGGTAAATTAATTGGTCCTGATTTGGTTAAAGAAACTGAAGAAAAAGTAAAAGTGATTCGAGATAGGTTGAAAACAGCTTCAGACCGGCAGAAATCTTATGCAGATCTGAAAAGGAGGAACATTGAGTATAATGCTGGAGATAAGGTATTTTTGAAAGTATCTCCTTGGAAAAAGATCTTGAGGTTCGGTCGGAAAGGGAAATTGAGTCCTCGATTCATTGGACCGTATGAAGTTTTGGAAAGAGTTGGGCCAGTTGCTTATCGGCTTGCTTTGCCACCTGAGTTGGATCGTATTCATAATGTATTCCATGTTTCTATGTTGAGGAGATATAGGTCGGAACCATCTCATATTGTGCCAATTGAGTCAATCGAAGTGAGTCCCAATTTGACATTTGAAGAGGAACCAGTTGCTATCTTGGCACGTGATGTGAAAGAGTTGAGAAACAAGAGAGTGCCATTGGTGAAGGTTCTATGGAACAATCATGCAAAGGAAGAGGCAACATGGGAGAGTGAGCAGTCAATACGAGATCAATATCCTTAGTTGTTTCAAACTTGATATCAGGTAATTTCGAGGATGGAATTTCTTTTTAGAGGGGGAGAATTGTAATATCCTCATGTATGCCCTAGAAGTTTTGATTATGTTATTGTTGTTGTTGTTTTAAATTGGATTGAATGTATATGTTATGTGATAAGAAAAGAAATTGGTAAGAGAATGGTTATGTATATGTGTTTTGGGAAAGAAAAAGGGTGTAGAGAGAAGTGTATATATTGTTTATATGCTTGTATAATTAACATATACATAAGTCAAAGGGAGAGTCAATGGAAGAGAGATATTTATTTTGTGAGGGTGGAATTACATAAATGGGCATTTAAGTTAAAAGAAAGCTAGAACAAATGGAAAAGGGTATTTTGGTAATTGTTTAGTTAAAAACTCTTGGTGGAGATTAAAAGTAAAATTTGACTTTGCTTCTTCATAATTTCTTCTTCTTCTCCATTGTTGGCCGGCTCCTCCATAGAAAAAGGAAAGCAAGAGGCAAAGAGAATATCTTGAAGAGTTAAGCTCAAATTGAAGAAAGATTAAGTGATCAAGTGTTCATTCAACAAGTTTTTAACTAAAGTAAGTTCTTTTCTTTGATTTCTTCTATTCTTTTGAAGTGAATTAGGGTTTGTGGATTTGATGATGAGATGTGTTTGTGATGTGTGTTCAAGCGTTAAAATTGGTTTTAAATTAAGAGTTTAAATAGGTGTTGTTGTTGGAAGTGGTGGATGTTGATTTTGAAAGATGGAGAAGGATGTTGGTTTAGGGTTTTGAGATGGTTGGTGTTTAAATGTAATGTTAATATATTGTTAAAGTGATTCTTGTGATGAAAATGTGAAATATGTGTTTATGTCATTGATTGTGTTCATTTGAAAGAGATTGTTGTTGTGTAAAAAGTGTGTAAATGAAATTGAAAGATTGTTGGCTTTGGTTAGGGTATTAGTCATGGGTGACACGGCCAAAAGCAATGAGAGACACGGCCAAGTCAAGGAAATTTGGGCGTGTTGGATTGGTTTTTGAGAGACACGGCCGTGTCCCATGCCAATGTTTGTCACTGCCAAAATTTAGTTGAGAGACACGGCCACAAGCTTGGCCGTGTCCCTTGCCCATGTTGCCTACTGTCAAATTGAGGTTGAGAGACACGGCCACAAGCTTGGCCGTGTCCCTCAAGTGTGCTGCTCGTGTCCCTCAAATGAGTTACTTATTGTTTCTATTCTTTGTTCTTTTGCATGGTTTTGGTTCTTCAAAGGTATTTTGGTGCCTAAACCTAAACATAAACACTTTAAACATACTTCAAACAAAGAATGCCCTAATCAAATGGATGTGGAAGATCCTAAAGCTATGAATGATATAAATTATTCTTTGCCCTAATTGCATTGTTAAGATTGAACAATGTTATGTTATGCATTGTGAATGGTAATGTGTTTCATGAGTAATGTATATTGAAATGTTATATCAAATATGCTATGATGATTCAAATAAGATATGATATGAGACAAGGCCATTGTGATTGGCTATGATGATTCAATTGAATGATATATGGCATGTTTGCCTAATTGATGATGAGAATTGAGAATGAAACATAAATGAATTGTGTGGCTAATGTGTTATTCCATTTTCAGAGTTTGTTATTGGTGGCATGCCTAATATGAGTAACAATCTCTTGAAGTTAGGTTGGATTGAATCCTTGAAGCCTAATTGAGATGTTACAACCCTTGAAGCTAGGTTGGGTTGGTTCTTGAAGCCAAGTTGGGTTGAAGCTTAGCATGCTTTGCTCCCCTTGAAGCTTGGTTGAACCTAATCCTTGAAGCCTAGTTGGGATTATGATATTGATAAATGTGATAACAAAACCAAAGCATTAACTCTGAAAATTGAATGGCATATTAGTGTGTCTTGGGCCCATGCTTGTCTTTGTTTAGTGTTGTTCATGAATGGTTTAATGAGTAACTAATGAGGTATATGAAAAGATGTTGAAATGTGATATGTCTACATATGTTGAATTATGGAATGTAAAGGTATGTTGTTAGCTTTGCATATATAATGTTACATGTATAATATGGATTGAGAATTGACATTGCATTGCACTAAAGCATGACATTAGCATGATTTGTCTTACTAAGCCCTTGGCTTAGCGCGATAGTGTTTAATCGCGCAGGTGATAGAGGTGATAGAGTTGAACCCGAGAGTTCTTCAAGACCAAGTGAGAGTAGACGTTGAAGAGTTGATTTTGGGAACTTAAAGATCAGAGCAGATTTGCCAATCATGTATAACTCTTTTAATATTTTGTAAAGTATTGTTTATAATGTGAATATATGTATATTTGTAAATATGGATTTAAATGTTTTCATATATGTAAATCTATTTTACAAATTCCGCTGCATATTAACTAAATGTATTTATATATCTATTTTGTTTTGTATTACAAGCTAATTACTTATTTTCTAAAATGCATAATGAGAAAGGTGATGGTATCTTTTAAAATGATTTGAATGTTGACGAAAAACCGTAACATTCCTATGTTCGGTGCACGTATGCTACATTGTGGTGTTGTAGAGTACGTGAATTGGATGTGGGGGTGTTACAGGAATTTCCTGTGGTCGATTCACCTTCCGTGACAAATTTTTTCGTTACCGATTTTTATTATTTATTTATTTATTTATTTTATTTAAGTTTACCATTTTTATTTTTATTAAAAATTATAAATATTAAAAATTAAAATAAATATTATTTAATTAAAATACCACAAAAATTATTTGGACTATATAAAAAATATCAGACTAGACTGGGTCAAAAATTAAGGGTCTACAAATTGCAATGTTTTTATTCTAATAATGAAGAACTAATAATTTTTAGAGTTGGTCCCTTACATTGAATTTATCATGGAATTATAAACATTTATTTTGTTTAATTTAGATTTTCCTCGAATTATTTTGTTATCTTTTATCTTAATTCTTTAATGATCTAGCCAATAATTAATTGAATTGAGATATTTTGTGATGGAGCAAGAGTGGAAGCACAATATTAGCCCAAGGAGGAAACATTCTTAAGTAGTTTTCACTTAGAGATAATGTTAACACTTAAAATGTTGATTAAAAATTTTCACAAAACTTAATTATTTGGTTTAATTACTTATGATCACGAGAGTAGACATAAGGATTGAAATCAATAATAATTCTAGTACTTGAAAGAGACTTGAATTTAATTTAGGAGAATCTGACCGTTAATCAAAGGAAAACTGAATTAAATCAATACCTTAGAAAAACCATGATAAATCAATAAAGGTGACTAAACTCTAAGTCTTATAATATTAGAATTTTATTCTCATTTCGTTTAATCTAATCAATGACCAAATTTTGATTATCCAAATAATAATTATTTTATTTTTTTGGTATTTAGAAGTAACCTCCTCGTGGGAATGGTACTCTACTTATCATTATATTACTTGTTAACAATTTGTGCACTTACAGATTGCTAGGCTGGGACCTAACAAGTTTTTTATACCATTGTCGGGGAGGGCAATCATTCTAATATTGATAATTTTAAACTGTTATTGCTTTGAATTTTTACTTTTCTGTATTATTTCTTAAATTTTTATTTATATGCGAAGAATCCAAATTCAAAACTTGAACCATATAACCCATAAATTGAACTTTTTTGTATGAAGAAGAAAGGGAAAGAAAAGAGAAGCAAAAAGTGAAAGGAATTTCAGTAGAAACTCATAAAACAGATAATCCTACGGATTCATCTGACAAAGAATCAACAATGGGAGATCCACAAAATATGACCCTAAAGCAATATGCTATGCATTCAGCTCAACCTAGGTCTAGCAAAGTCAAACCACTAGCACACGCCAACACTTTTGATGTTAAGCCAGCACTTATCAATTTGATTCGACTATAAGTTTTTCATGGTTTTTCCACATGAGGATGCATATGGTCACATCTTTATTTTTTTAGAAATGTGTGCTATTTTTAAAATTAATGGTGTATCTGATGATGCTACTTGTTTGAAACTTTTTCCAATTTCTTTAAAATATCAAGCAAAGGATTGGCTCACTTCTAAAGTACTAGGTACATTCGCTACATGGGAATAATTAGCCACTGCTTTCCTAGCAAAATAATTTTCACCTGTAAAAATAGCTAAATTGAGAAATGATATCACAAGCTTTGTTCAACAACATGGAGAAAGTTTATATGAAGCTTGGTAACGTTTCAAAAATTTGCAAAGAAAATATCCTCACCATGGAGTACTTGAATAGCTTTTGTGTAATATCCCAAATAATATCCTAAAATTTTAGAAATATTAATTGTTGTAAATTAATTAAAGGATTTATAAGTGTATATATTTAATTAAGTGAAAAGAAAGGAAAAAGGAAGATGTGTATATGTTATGTATATGACGATATATACAATATATACAAGTTAATATCTTGATAAGGTTAAGAGATATTTTAATTATTTATATTAGATATTAATTATTGTTAGTGGAAGAGGATATTTGGTTTTAAGTATATTATATTAATATATTTACTTGGTGGAGATCGATTTAAGGAAATGTGTTTGGTTAAACGAGAAGTGTTTGGTGAGTGTGGTTGACTATTTGCATCTTCATCTTCTTCTTTCTTCTCCAAGAGAGCCGGCCACCATTTTCATCCAAAGGAAAAGAGATTTTGTTTCTTCCTATCTCAAGCAATTGAAGGATTTCAAGTGATCAAGTTGGAGTTTTAAGGATTTTCTTCATATTTGGTAAGTTTCCAACTTGTTTCTTTGATTTCCTTTTAGAGTTTGTATGAGTTTATTGGGTGTTTGAAGTGGTTTGTGTCTATGGTTGATTTTGATATATTTGAGGTTGTTTTTTCTAGTTAACTTCAAATTTGGGGTTGGATTGAAGAAAAAGGCTAAGTTTGGTGAAGAAAATAAGAGTTATGGATTGTGTAAGTTTTGAGTTGTGAAATATGGTTATGAATGTGTATTGTTGATTGTGTTTGAGTTATTTTGATGTTTACATAAGTGTCTTTGTGGTATTATGATGGAATTGGTTGAGTTTGTATGGAGTTGAAAAGGTTAATGAAAGATAATTTTTGGATGAGGCATTATTGTGGCGATATCAAGTTTTAGGCATGACACGCCCGGTGACATGGCCAACCCTTTTTGCGTGTCGATGGTTCTGTTTTTAGTTTTGGTGACACGATCAGTGACATGTCCATGTTACTAACCACTGAGCTTATCACAGCTTCTGTGTTGTTGTAGTATTGACAAGTGAAGTGACACGCCCATGTCACTTAGCGTATCATAGCTACTGTGTTGAGGGACCATTGACATGACCAGTGACACGCCCATGTCACTGAGCATGTCATAGCTACTGTATGGCTGGGGGATTGACACGTGTAGTGACATGTCCATGTCACTGAGCGTGTCAAAGCTTTTGTGTTGTAAGTTTAGGGCACAGTCATGGACATGCCCGTGTTGTTGAGTGTGTCAAGGGTAGTGTTTGCCCTAGATAGTTCTCTTCCTTATTTTCTTATGTGTATCACTAAGTAAGTATTTATAATCACCTTTGGAATAGATTTTGAAGAGATTTGAGCTATCCTAATCCAAGTGTTGAGGGAAATCTTGGAAGATGAGGTTAAAGTGGTGTTGTTGCTTTTAGAGGTAAGTACAAACTTTGAATGATTGCATACATTTACATGGAATTGGGATTTAACACATTTGGTTGGAAAAATGTGTTAAGTTACTTAATAAATTGTTGATGAATGGGAAATATGTTATGATATACATAATGTGAATTATGTTGATGTATCAAAGCAATTGAGTAATGTGTTGTAAATGAAAAGAAATGTTGGATAATGTGATGAGTTACGTGAAAACATAATGAAATAAATTGATATTGATATAAAAGAGAAAAATGAGAAAAGTGGAAAAAAGATGATATAATAAGGCAATGTGCCTAGTTTGATTATGAGAAAAGATTTGAGAATGGAATTACGAAAGAATTTGATAATGAGAAAAATAAATAAATTGTGTGCCTAGTAGTTATTCAATATTTAGAGTTCTGACTTTGGTGGCATGCCTATGAATTACTAGACAGGTGAAAAGACTAGGTCATAAGCCAGGCCCAGCTGATAAATGTGATGTTTTTGGGGTGAAAAGACTAGGTCGTAAGCCTCAAAAATAAATCCTTGAAGCTAGACTGAGTGAAAAGACCGGGTCGTAATCCCAGATATAGTTGGATTATCCATGGATATATATTGCCTATGGGGCTATACACAAGGTGTCAATGTGGACCAAAGTAGTAACTCATAAATTTGAATAGCATATTAGATCCTTTTGGGCCCATGCTTGTCTTTACTTTAATGTGAATTATGAATTGTGATACAATTGAGCAATATAATGAGATGTTATATAATGAGTTGTGATTTTAATATGTGTTGTGCATTAGCAGTGCATTGATCTATTTTATTATCAAAGTTTGTACCACTAAGCTTCTGGCTTAGCACGAATGTGGTTCATCACGTAGATGACAGGGTAGATCCAGTTGAGCCGGAGAGTTCAGCTAGGCCGAGTCAAGTCTAGGCTTGAGACTTTGAGATCAGAGTTGTTAGTGGAATATTAAGATCAGAGACAAACTGCCAGCATGTATAAATCTTATATTTTTATACATATTGATCTTAATGTATATATATATATGTATGTATATTATGCTACATATTCCGCTGCTTATTAAAATGTTTTGGATAAACTTTTGGGTAATGAAGATACCTATATGCTTTAACAAGTAATGTTTTATTTACTAATTATAAGATATGAATTAATCGTTTTAAGTTTACACAGGTTTTTGAAAGTGAAGTTTTATTTTTGTTTAAATGGTTATGACATTCTTGTATCCTCTATATGTATATTACATATATGAGTGTATCTAGTGTACGTATATCGGGTATAAGGGTGTTACATTTGTTTTGGTATCAGAGCCTAGGTTTGAGGTTCTCAGCCTAGGTGAATTATAAGAAAAAGAAAAGTTTGATTTTTAAATATAGTTTTTAAATAAGATACATGCATTTGCACTGGCAGTTTCTGATCTTTGATGAGGCAATTTCTGCTATGTTTGCAGATATGCATAGTGATGGCATCTCAGACACGTCTATCTGTTGATGGTAGTGCTGAGAGTGTGGCTACTATTGAGGGTAAAGATGGAGCTAGAGTTGAGATAGCTGGAGAGGCACCTGCTCCTGTGCCAGAGACACTAGCAGTTGATGAGATTCCTCCGAGTTGGGTACGACATATGGTAGAGTTGATGAGGCAGGTTCCAGTTCAACAGCTGTCGCCGCCATAGCCACAGCCTCAAGTACTGATGAGGCAATGTGATAAGTTAAGGAAGTTCGGAGCTGAGGACTTCATTGGTACTACAGATCCTGCTGTAGCTGAGCAGTCGCTTGATAGAATCCAGAGAGTATTCATTCAGTTGCAAGTTACTCCTAAAGAAAAGTTTGATTATGCCAGATCTCTTCTGCAGAGGGGTACATATGACTGGTGGAAGACGGTTCCACATGCTATGGATGATCTACCAACCTTGACCTATGATGATTTTATGTGAGAGTTTGAGTAGAAGTATACTCTGAGGGAGTATAAGGATGCAAAGAAGATGGAGTTCCTGAGTCTGAGATAGGATACCAGGATAGTGACAGAGTATGAGATCGAGTTTATCTGGTTGAGTCACTATGCCAGTGGGATTATTTCATATGAGATATACCGGTGTCGGAGATTTAAGGAGGGGTTGAGACCCTCTATCATGTGTATTATAGCAGGCTCCCGATATCAAGATTTTTCCCAGCTAGTTGTAGCAACCAGGAGTGTTGAGAGAGCACAGGGTCTGGCAGCAGCTGCTAGAGATGAGGAGACCGGGGTTAGGAGACCTCAGAATGAGGCAGGATCTTCATCTATGAAGAGAGGCTGAGGAGGATATTTGCTGAGGTTCAGTAGGAGTTAGAGATAGTCTGGTGGGTCAGTTCAGCTGCAAAGGCAGAGATCAAGACCTACAGTTTCTGTGGCTAGTGCACCGACCCTAGTGGTTTAAAGGTCTACTCCACCTACATGTGTTCATTGTGGTAGAGCACACAGAGGTGACTGTTGGTAGAGAGGTACTTCGGGAGTGTGTTTTAGATGTGGGTCAGAAGATCATTTCGTCAAAGATCATTTAGAGCCACCAGAGGATAGACAGGCAGATTCTATAGCTTCTCGACCCAGTGTTAGAGGGGGTCGTGATGGCAGAGGTGCTAACAGAGGAGGTCGGACATGGTCTGGTCATAGAGGAGGTTCCTCAGCCACAGGTAGTAGACCAAATGAGGCAGGAACATCTCAGCAGGTTTATGTGATGCAGAGGCAGCCGGATGCTTTAGCTGCCATTGCTGGTACATTTTCTTTATTTGGTACTTCAGTTCTTGCATTACTAAACCCAGGATTAACTCATTCATACATTAGTGCATCTATCTTGCATGTGACTGAATTGCATTCTCAGTCCCTAGGATTTGATGTTTTGGTGACAAATCCTTTAGGGTATAGTGTTGTAGTTAGCAAGGTACACCGTAATAGTCCAACTATGGTTCAGAATGAGGAGTTCATTGGTAATTTGATTGAGACGCCTTTAAAAGAGTATGATTTAATTTTAGGCATGGATTGGTTATCTAAGCATGGGGCTGTTGTAGACTATCAACAGAAGTGTGTTACTTTGAGAACCGGTATTGGTAGAAGTGTAATGGTATCTAGTGAGCAGAGACATCTTTCATTCATGTTTGTTTCAGCTGTTTCAACTAGGAGGATGATTCGGAAAGGAAGTGAAGCTTACCTTGCTAATATTGTAGATACCAGAGTAGCGAGTTCCCAGCTAGACAGTATACCCACAGTTGCTGAATTCCCAGATGTTTTTCCTGAGGAGTTGCCAAGGATACCCCCTGAGAGAGAGGTTGACTTTGGTATCGATTTGTTGCCTAGTACCACTCCTATCTCTATTACTACTTATCGGATGGCACCTGCTGAGTTGAGAAAGCTAAAGGTGCAGTTGCAGGAGTTGTTAGATAAAGGGTTTGTTAGCCCCAGTCTGTCTTTGTGGGGAGAGCCTGTTTTGTTTGTGAAGAAGAAGGATGGTACCTTAAGATTGTGCATTGATTATCAACAATTGAATAAGGTGACCATAAGGAACAAGTATCCATTACCTAGGATAGATTATCTCTTTGATCAATTGAAAGAAGCAGCAGTTTTCTCTAAAATTGATTTGAGATTGGGGTACCATCAGTTGAGAGTCAGAGCTGAAGACGTACCTAAGACAACTTTTCATACAAGGTATGGGCATTATGAGTTTTTGGTGATGCCTTTTGGGTTGACAAATGCACCAACAACTTTTATGGATTTGATGAATAGAGTATTTAGATCCTATGTAGATCAATTTGTGGTTGTTTTTATTGATGATATTTTGGTGTATTCACATAATGAGGAGGATCATGACAAGCATCTGCGGATTGTATTGCAGACTTTGAGAGAGAAGTAGTTGTATGCTAAGCTATCTAAATGTGAGTTTTGGCTTGATCAAGTGACTTTTCTCGGTCATGTGGTTTTAGGAGAGGGTATAAGATTTGATCCGAGTAAAGTTGAGGCTATTTTGAATTGGAGTCCATCAAAGACTGTGACAAATGTTAGAAGTTTTCTTGGTATGGCAGGCTATTATAGGCGGTTTGTGAAAGGTTTTTCTATGATAGCTACTCCACTCACCGGATTACTTCGGAAGGGAGTTAGATTCGTATGGACAGATCGATGTCAGGAGAGCTTTGAGTAACTGAAGGAGATGTTGACTCAAGCTCCTGTTCTTACCCTGCCTGTGGAAGGTAAACCTTATGTGATTTACAGTGATGCTTCACATAGTGGTTTAGGTTTTGTTCTAATACAGGAGGGTAGAGTCATTGCTTATGCTTCTTGACAATTGAAGCAGCAAGAGTTGAATTACCCGATGCATGACATGGAGTTACCAGCTATAGTTTTTGCTTTAAAGATTTAGCGACATTACTTGTTTGGGGAGAAGTGTTTCATTTATATTGATCATAAGAGTTTGAAATACTTGAGTGTTCAGAGAGAGCTGAATCTTCGATAAAGATGATGGTTAGAGTTGATTAAAGACTATGACTGTTTAATTGACTATCATCCTGGTAAGGCAAATGGTGTTGTTGATGCCTTGAGTCGAAAGTCTTTGACAGGTTTGACTGCTCATTCGCTCTTGTTGCTTGTTGAATTGAGAGCGCTGCATGCCAGATTTGAGTCTTGTGATTATGGTGCTTTGATGGCTCAGTTGCAGTTGAGGCTAGTCTTGTTGGATCATATTAGAGAGGCTCAGTTGGCATATGAGAAAATTCAGAAAATTGTATTGGATTGCCAAAAAGGAAAAAGTCGAGACTTCCATGTGTGGAATGATGGCAGTCTTTGGTACAAAGATAGATTGTGTGTTCCTAATGATGTAGAATTGGAAAGAGTGATTTTGGAGGAAGCACATCAATCAGCTTTTGCTATACACCCTGGGAGTACCAAGATGTATCAGGATTTGAAGTAATATTATTGGTGGTCAGGTATGAAAAGGGACATAGAGGAGTTTGTATCTAGTTGTCTCACTTGCAAAAGAGTGAAGGCTGAATACCAAGTTCCTTCGGGATTACTTCATCCATTAACAGTGCCAGAATGGAAATGGGAGAGAGTAATGATGGATTTTGTGACTGGGTTGCCATTAACTCAGAAGAAGTATGATGCCATCTGGGTGATTGTTGATCGGATGATGAAGACAACTCATTTTCTTCCAGTTCGAATGGATTATTCTCTTGAGAGATTGGCTGAGATGTATATCAGTGAGATAGTAATGTTTTATGGAGTCCCAATTTCTTTGGTATCTGATCGAGATCCCCGGTTTACATCAAGGTTTTGGAAGAGTTTGTATGATGCTTTGGGTTCTCGGTTATATTTTAGCACTGCTTTCTATCCTCATACAGATAGACAGTTAGAGAGAGTGACACAGATTTTAGAGGATATGTTGAGGAGCTATATCATCAATTTCTCTGGAAGTTGGGACATGTTCTTACTGCTGATGGAATTTGCTTATAATAACAGTCATCAGTCCAGTATTGGGATGGCACCTTATGAGGCATTGTATGGTAGGAGGTGCAGGACACCTTTTTGTTGGGTTGAGGTTGGAGAAGGTAAATTGGTCAGTCCCGACTTGATAAAAGAAACGAAGAGAAAGTGAAGGTGATTTGAGATATTTTGAAAGCAGCCTCAGACCGATAGAAATCATATTCGGATTTAAAGAGAAGAGACATTCAGTTCAGTGTTGGAGATAAAATATTTTTGAAAGTGTCTCCTTGGAAGAAAATTTTGAGATTTGGCCATAAAGGGAAGTTGAGTCCTCATTTCATTGGACCTTATGAGGTACTGGAAAGAGGTGGACCAGTTGCCTATCATCTAGCTTTACCTTATGAGTTGGATCAAATTAATAATGTCTTTCACATTTCTATGCTTCGGAGGTATAGATAAAACCCATCTCATATTTTGTCAGTGGAGTCCATTGAGGTGAATCAAGATCTGACTTATGAAGAAGAACCAGTGGCTTAAACAGATTCAAAGTTTTATAAAATTATCAATTGTTTTTCCAAATTCTAAGATCTAATGCATTCTCCGAAACCTTAATTCTAAAATTATAAAACCCTAATTCAACTCCAAAACCCAAAATACTAAACCCTAAACTAACTAACCTAAACCCTAATTTTTCTATACCCTAATTTTTAAAACCTTAAAACCATATAAATCTAAATGTTATAATTCTACACAGTAAGTAACTGTAAATCATAAACTTAATGTTTTAAAGTGTCCAAACCCTAATTTCATGATTTCACTTCTCAAACCATAATTTGGTTAATTAAAGAACTTTATCAACCTCTTAAATTATAAAACTTTAATGCATTTCAATTTCATTAAAACTCACAGTAGCTTAAACACATAAATTCCAAAACCCTAAACACATTAAATAAAGAATCTTAAATAGAAACAGTAGCCCTAATTTGAATCTTTACTTGCTTTATTCAATTTTATATTTGATTATGCTTCAATTTATTTTCAATGCTTTGTTGATTTATTTAAGTTCAATGCTTGATTATTTTAATTCATCATGGATGAATGTTTATTTTATATTTTGATTAATACCTTTGATGAATGATTTATTTATGATGAATGGTTATTTGCTTTTATCGATTTATTTAGATTTCCAAATGTTGTAAGAGGTATGTTTCCACTTGGTGATTATCTCATTAGTTAAATATCATGTAATTTAAATTGCTTTTCTATTTTAGAACCAATGTAAAGGACATGTTTCTACCTTTTGGTGGGTGTCCTATTTAGGCATGGATTATGTAAGGGCATGTTTCCATCTTTGGATGGGTGTCCATTTATTTGTTTTGTTTGGACATTGTTTTGATTATCAATATATCGATGCTTTATTTTAATTATTGTGTGTAATATGGATAATATTGCTATATTTAAGAATTTTATAATATTAAGACCTGTAAAAGAGGCCAATTCCAATGAACCGGGCGTTGTGGGGGTGCTGGGCCATTTCTCACCTTCCCCACACGTACCCAAATTTTTGAACCCATTAGGGGGTTGGGGATTCCTTAGGAATCGAGTCATCCACCCCTTTCTTTTTCCTGGCCTATCCGGGTGGTGACTCCATTTTCTCCGGACTTAGGTTCGTGTTCTCTAAGGCCCCGAGCCTAAACAGTGTTGAAGTCGCAAGAACCATTCCACCTGGAGTGGGGGCGAAAATCCCCGTTCATAGTGGCAACTCCAATGGGGATAAGAGAAGTTGATTCCATTGGCCTTTATATTATTATATTCTTTCTTATCATGATATTATCCATTGCATCATTTAGATTGCATCGCGTGCATGAGTTATGACGCCTGTGTTACCCGTGTTGTGTTATGTAAGGGATACCATACTTTCACTCAAGGTATGGAGATCGAGCATGACATAACCGCTCATAGCCTCGTACCATTTGGTATATACTTGCTATGGAAACCTAAGCCTTTTAACCCAAAGACTAAAGCTCATGTAATTGGCCTAGTTACTTTCCTTAGGTTTTACCCCAAATGCATGTTGTTTGACTATGGTTAATTTATCTTGGCTTAAATCATGGCTTATTTGGTTTGTTCTTTTTCTAATATGACCTAAGTACATTGTGAGCTCAAAATAAAATTTTCTTTTAAATCAAAAAGACAAAAACTATTTTCAAAACTTTTCAAAACGGTCTTTGGACATATAACTTTTCTAAAAAAGTAATCAAAAATTCGTTTGCTCATGACCTAAATACTAAGCTCAAAATCCATTTTTTTCTAAAATCTTTTTACAATGGGCTTAGAAACAAAATTATTTTCATCCAACCTTTTCTTACAAAGAGCTTGCAAATTATTTAGGTCAATTACGAAATACAAAAAATCAATTGTGAGCCTAGTTTATACTAAGATTAATTAATCATGGGCTTGTTTTTGGCATGAACCATTAGTTACTTTTTCAAGTGAGAAATCTATTTATAATAAACCTCTTAATTTAGTTTTAATCCAAAATAGCATACAAGCTACTTTAGTTGGTTGAATGGATTAAAACCTAATTAATAGGAATTATCATGAACTGATTTCCATTTTTGACAATATAACTATTGGTTGAAACGTCCGAGGGAAATATTCAAAAACAAAATACCCCATGTTGGTATTTTGTTAACCATGCACATAGGAAAAGAGACTCGCCATTCGTGTGTGGATGTTATAAGGTTGGAAGGAACGTCCTAATAATCTTTCTTCGTTGGTTGTTTGTGCATACATACATCCATTTGCATCTCATATCATTGATCCTCTCTGGCTCACAGACCTAGAGTACAATAATTCAAGAGCATACAACGACACAACCTACAACATTGATTTTGATTCAAGTGCTTCATTGGAAGGATGGATGCAAACCAACAAAGGGACATAGTCAATGAAGTTGTCAAAGCTAGGATGGCCGATCTACGAGATCAATTGGTCAAAATTATGGAGACTCAGTTGATTGAAATTCTAGAGGTCATCAACAAGGCTAACGAGGCATCTCCTATTAATGTAAAGAAGAAAGAAAAGGTAGCATTAACAAGGAACATTTCTACTGATAGAGATCAAATGAAAAATAAGAGATTAATCCCTCTTCTATAAGACCAAACGAACCATGTGCTATCTAAGTGGAGCAATAAGAGTGGCTATCACCTGTGAGCGGGGATTTTTGCCCCCACTCCCGGTGGAATGGTTCTTGCGACTTCAGCATTGTTTAGGCTCGGGGCCTTAGAGAACACGGACCTAAGTCCGGAGAAAATGGAGTCACCACCCGGACGGGCCAGGAAAAAAGAAAGGGGGTGGATGACTCGATTCATAAGGAATCCCCAACCCCCTAATGGGTTCGGAAAGTTGGGTACGTGTGGGGAAGGTGAGAAATGGCCAGCACCTCCATAACGCCCGGTTAATTGGAATCGACCTCCTTTACAGGTCTTAATATTATAGAATTCTTAAATATAATAACATTATCCATATTACACACAATAATTAAAAGAAAGCATCATTACAATAAAATCAAAGTAATGTCCAAACAAAGCAAAACAAATAAGTGGACGCCCATCCGAAGATGGAAACATGTCCTTACATCACATGCCTACATAGGACACCCACCAAAAGGTCGAAACATGCCCTTTACATTGGTTCTAAAATAGAAAAGCAAATTAAATTACATGATGTTAAACTAATGAGGTACCCACCATGTGGAAACATACCTCTTACAACTTTTGGAAATCTAAATTAATTGATAAAAGTAAATAATCATTCATCATAAATAAATCATTCATCAAAGCTACTAATCAAAATAGAAAGTAAATATCCATCCATGATAAATTAAATAAATCAAGTATTGAAATTAAATAAATTAAAGCACAAGAGATAAATCAAAGCATAATCAAGTATAGAATTAAATAAAGCAAATAAAAGTCCAATTATAGCTACTGTAACTTTTTATGGAATTAAAATAAATTAGGGTTTTATGTTTTAAAAGGTTGGTAAGACTCTTTGATTAACTAAATTATTATTTGAATGGTGAAATCATGAAACTAGGGTTTTATACACTTTGAAATACTTTTGATTCATGGTTTTAAATGGTAATTTCAAGCTACTGTGTAATTTTAAAATATTATATTTTAATGGTTTTTTAATGTTTTAAAGGATTAAAGTTTAGAAAAAGTTGTGGTTTAAGGTTTTAAAGGAGTTAAAGTTTAATATTTTAGGTTTAGAAGTTGAATTAGGGTTTTAGTGCCTTAGAATTAGGGTCTCGGGTAATGAATGAAACTTTTAGGATTAAAAATCAATTTGATACTTTTATGAGATTTTGTGAAAAGAAACCAAACAAATTAATGTTTTTATATGTAGAAAAGATTTATATAATTGGAAAAAGTATTTTTAGAGTTTTTATAAAAAAACATAATATGTTTTAAGAGTTTACATAATTTGAAAAGTAAATTGGAGTTTTGGGGTTTGGAGAAATAACATTAATAACTTTAAATTCTTTGGAAAATAAAGCAACGGATTAGTGTTTTTTACTTTAGAAAAACTAAATTAAAGTTCAAAGGTTTTTAATTTTGAATAACACAATTTCCTAATTTTAGCTACTGTGTAAAAAAAAAACAATTAAAGAAAATCAATTAACACATACTTCTTTTGATTATTCCTCCAAAACAATTCTTCTTGGATGAACTAGCTCCAAAGACAAGCCTTTTTTGCCTTTGAATTGCTTAAATCGTGATGCTGCTCCTTTCAAATCAATTGAATTGAATTATTGCTTTACCACTTCACTTTCGGATTCCAATTCTCAAAGCTCCTGTGAAAATTTTTCCCTCTCAATTTGGTTGCCTTTGGTCCTTATTTATAGAGGTCTTTCTATGTATCTTCCTTATTATTCATGGCAGGTAATATAAATAAGAAAAGGAAACCAAAACCTAATTAAATTAGGTTTCAAAAATTTTGCATCGGAAAAAATTGCGCTGCCGAAAAAAATTGACGCTGAAAATAATGCGCTGGCAAAAAAATTTTGCCGCAGGAATCTGGGCAGCGGGGAACCCAGTGGGCCTACGAGCGAGCTATTTTGCCTGTAAGTTTTTCCTGCGGGTGAAATAGAAAATCTATTTAGCTAGCAGGAAAATACTGTGAGCGAAATAGAAAAACTATAGCGAAATGCCCACGGGCCTGCAAGACGATATTTTCGTTGCAGATTTTTTCGACTCTGATTTTTATTTTTATTTTTATTTTTTGACTTTTATTTGTTTATTTTTATTTTTTATTAATAAAATTTAGATACTAGATCAAAATTTATTTAATAAAAATTATTTTGGACCAATTAGACAACATAAATCATTTTAGACTAAATAAAACATATTGGACCGAATTGAGTAAAAAATTAAGGGTCTACAGTTTGCCCCTGCTTGAATGATCTGAAACTTTAGTGAAAGAGAGTGAAAAGCAATAGGACTTAATTTTTGATGAGATGGTTGAGGTTTTGTTCGGGACCCGGTTCGAGTTCTGGACTCAAAGATAAATTTTAGGTTCTCGATCTAAGGAAAATTTGGGTTCTGGATCCGGTTCGAGTTCTGGACTCAATGGATGATTCTAGGTTCTGGACCTAAGGAAAATTTGGGTTCTGGACCCGGTTCGAGCTCTAGACTCAATGGATGATTCTAGGTTCTGGACCTAAAGAAAATTTGGGTTATGGACCCGGTTCGAGTTCTGGACTCAAGGATGATTCTAGGTTATGGACTAAAAGAAAAATTTGGATTCTGGACCCGGTTTGAGTTTTGGACTCAAGGATAATTCTAGGTTCTCGACCTAAGGAAAAATTTGGATTCTGGACCCGGTTCGAGTTCTGGACTCAAGGATAATTTTAGGTTCTCGACCTAAGGAAAATTTGGGTTCTGGACCCGGTTCGAGTTCTGGACTCAAGGATAATTTTAGGTACTCAACTTAAGAAAAATTTGGGTTTTGGACCCGATTCGAGTTCTGGACTCAAGGATAATTTTAGGTTCTCGACCTAAGGAAAGTTTGGGTTCTGGACCCAATTCGAGTTCTGGACTCATGGATAATTTTAGGTTCTCGACCTAAGGAAAATTTGGGTTTCGGACCCGGTTTGAGTTCTGGACTCAAGGATAATTTTAGGTTCTCGACCTAAGGAAAATTTAGAAATTTGGATACTCGATCCTATCTGGATTTGGATACTCGATCCTAAATTGGATTCGGATACTCGATCCTAAACTTGATTTGGATACTCGATCCTAACTGGATTTGGATACTCGATCCTAAATCAGATTTGGGTACTTGGACCCGAGATTGGGTTGAATTTGGGTAATTGGACCTAGGATTGGGTACTTGGACTCGAAATTGATTTGATTTGGGTACTTGGACCCGAGATTGGGTGCTTGGCCTAGAGATTGATTGAATTTGGGTAATTGGACCTAGGATTGGGTACTTGGACCCAAAATTGATTTGATTTGGGTACTTAGACCCGAGATTGGGTGCTTGGACCCGAGATTGATTTGATTTGGGTACTTGGACCTGAGAGTGGGTACTTGGACCCGAGAATGAATTTGACTAACCTTTTATCAATTGAGAAGTCTGACTGCTCCAGCTGTTCTATGCATTGTGGTTCTTTAGCCTCAAAACAGATCTTTACCTCTGAAAATGGATCTTCCTTCTTTGAGATCAGGTCTTCACCCTTGAAAATTGATCTTCATCCTTGGACATTGGGTCTTCTTTTTTCTTTGAAGATGAGAGTGACACAGCCAGTGGCTTGGCCGTGTCTCCTGGGTGTGTCAACTTCTGTGTCTTTTCTTTGGTTCTTCTTTATTCTTGGCTTTGGATGGGACATGGCCAGTGGCTTGGCCGTGTTGCCTGCCAGTGTCACCTACTGTTTCTTTTCTTTCTTTGCTTGGTCCTTCTTGACTTTGTCCTTTAGGTGAGACATGGCCAGTGGCTTGGCCGTGTTGCCTGCCCGTGTCATGTTCTGCCAAAATTTCTTTTGAGGTGACACGGCTAAGCTCGATTTGGCTTGGCCATGTCTTGCTTGATTCATGCTCTTCTTTCCTTGTTTTGATCTTCCAAGGGGGTTTTTGCACTTTAACCACTTTTTCCTTCCAACTGCTTTTCTGTTCTTTGATTCTTTAATGGTTGTTGGCAGGTTGTTGGCTCGTTTGATCATGAGGGTGGACCTTCTTTCACTGACCCTTCATTTGCTCATTCTAGCCCACCGAATATGCCATCTCATCCGCAGGGTATTGATATGAACTACCTGGTACATTCCTTATTTCATAATAGTTTATGTTATATGTATGCATGATTATGCATGCTCTTACCTTTTATCCTTCTTGGCTCACAGCATATGCTTGAAGAATAAAATAAGAAACTTCAAGAAGAGTTGGCTCACAGCACAGGCTTCTCATTTTGAAAGTTTATATCATCAATCCAAACAAAATTTTCTAGACTTCTGATTTCACGGAATGAGGGATCCCAGTGCTTCTTCATCGAGAGGCCTCTAGACTGATGAACATGAAATCCTTTTGTCTACTTCTGATGAAGACCATGACAAATCGAAACTCGAAGGCAATAGGGATTTTAGTGTTTCTGCTTCGGATGATCCCAGGACGAGTAATTTGCCCCCTCCTCCAACAGGCGATGACTTTTTCAATACTTTATTTGATGACCTACCACTACCCTCTTAGTGATATGTAAACATTGTAGCAATTGTAAAACATTGTACAATAATAAAAACTATACAATTTTCCTCTTTACTGTAATCCTTCTTTTCCCCTTTTCTTCTTTTTTTTATTATTTTTTATTATTTTTCGTTACTGCAAATTTTTTTTTCCTTTACTGCCAATTTTTTTTATATATATAGTACATCATAATAATATCCACTTCTTTTGTTAAACCAAATCCAAAGTGGAAAAAGAAATTGTGCCCACTTCCTTTCCTTATGCCATATGGTCTTATCCTTTCCCATCATCTTTTCCTTTTCACTTTTGGAAAAGGTTTATTTTCTTCTATATAAATCACCTTGCATGCCCCTTTTAGTACAAAAGCCAAAATTCTTTTCCCTTTCAACGTGAAGACCCTTTTAACAATTTTGGTTCTCCTTTATTCATCAACCATGATCGAGCACCATTTAAAGAAAATAAAAATTCAATTTAAGAATATGGATGCCATCCATTGGAAGCAAATTTCATGGTCAAAGCTTGATGCTTTAAAATGTTTTCAAAATGTCAAATTGGACCACTCCTTTTTACATGCCATGGCTTCCTTTTGGGATACGGATTCTAGGGTATTTAGAATTAATGGCTTTGAAATATGTCCCTTGATTGAAGAATTTGAGGCCATCCTTGGACATCCCAATAATCAACAAATGGCATTACCCACATTGATTTCAAAAAATCAACAGAAGATGCAGATGTTATTTCAAATTCCAGAACCTGAAGTTCATCAGTTGATGAGAGGTGAAAAAATTCTACTTGCTCCTTTGATTGACTTTTGTTTTTCTCATTTGGCTCCTACTAAGGCATGGGGATGCATGCTTTGTCTTTGCTTGCTCGGCCAATTCTTGCTTGTCTAACGGCGATATTGACTCAAGAGTATTGGATATCATGGATCAGATGGAAGGAGGCTTGTCGCCAATACCTGTGATTTTAGCCGAGACCTTAGTTGGATTAGACCGATTTAAATCAGGATCGTCAAAGAGACTGACTGAGTGTCTGTTGCTGCTTCAGGTAACTACCTAAATTGCCCTTTCGGGTTTTCAATTTAGGTTTTCTCTTTTTTTTATCGCTCTAACTTTTGCCTAGTCTGCCCATGCGGGTTTTCGAAACTAGCGAGTTGTCCTAATTTTTGCCTAAGCTGCCCTTGCGGGTTTTCAACTTAGCAGACCTTTTTTTTTAATTTAATTCTTTCTTCACAGATTTGGCTTCAGGAGTGTCTTTGTTTGCTTGATACTCCCTCCATGGGTTTTGCCAGATACCTGCCACGTCATCATTCTGCTAGGAAGCTACTCCATCTTGCTTCTTCATATGCTGACTGGGTTGACTGGATCCACTCACGCTCTGAAGTAAATATCCATTCGTTGGTACGTTGGTGGAAGATTTCTCGTATCACCATGCGGACATACTTGATGTATGTTCCCCTTGCTGCTCTTCGTCAAGGTACATGCTATGATCCTCGCCGACTTGGGCGTCAGTATGGAGCTGAGCCTCGTGATTCTGACTTTGCTCCTGACCCAAACATGCCTTGCTTGACTGAAACCTACTTGGATCGGCTGAGGCAAAGTTGGCCTGCACGTTACACTTATCGACTGCCATAGATTTTACATTTGTCAATTCAGAAAGTGTTTTGTTAGGATGAAAAATAACTAAAGTAATAAAAGATGCTTCTTTTCCATTTATAATTTGTCATCACCTTTTGCAATTATGATTATTTGTTTCATCCATATCTGGTCAAATACTTATAACAGTGCACACAGAACAATTTTAACATTAATTCTGTTTTATTAAATTAGGGAACAACCAAACATAAAGCCAGCATACACAAGATCACTCATGTTGCCAATTAGCCCTTTCGGGTTTCTAATTGACGATTTTCTATCATTTAGCCCTAATTGTTGCCTAGCCTGCTCGGAACTAGCTGACTGCTCTAACTTTTGCCTAGGCTGCCCTTTTTGGGTTTCCAACCTAGCGAGCTTCTTTTTTTCTTCTTTTTTTCTATCATACATAAAATCTCTTCAACCTGTCAATATTTACTGGCTCACTAAATTCATTCCCATCCATGTCTGATAACTTCACTGCACCTTTGCTCATGACTTGTTTCACGACATATGGCCCTTCCCAGCTAGGTCTGAACTTTCCTCTTGGATCAGATACATTAGGCTTACATTGCTTCAACACCAAATCCCCAACTCTGAATTTTTTGACCTTGACCCTTCTATTATAGGCCCGAGCTATCTTCTTTTGATATAGTTGGTGATGATACAAAGCCTTTGTCACGACCCAATTTGTACATATGTACAGTACGTCCATGTACAGTAAGAGGAACCCTCCCGAGAAGCTACTCAAAAGCGCGAAGTGAAGGGAAGTTCTGTAAAATTGAAAGGACCTATTTGAAAAGATTGTAAAGTTTTGGGGAGGTGACCGTAATTACCAAAAGTTGTTCCGGAGGTCCTTAATAGTGCACATAACAGACTCCAGAAATGGAAAGTAGAGAAAAATCGGACAGTAACGGTGCGACACGGTTTTTCCCGAAAAAGCACGGTTTGGAAGATATAGGGGATTTTGACCAGGGGCATCATGGTCATTTTTAAAAGTGTCTCGAAAGTAATAAAGGATCCCAAAAATGAAAAGTAGAGGAAAAACTGAGTCAAAAAGTGTACCACAGCATTCGGCGAAAGTGCGCGGTTTAAAAGTTACGAATGAGTAACCGCCGGAGGGTATTTTGGTCTTTTCACACCTTAGAGCATAAAATTACAGCACAATGAGGTTGAGGGGCCAAAATATAATTAAGATGAAGTCCAAGGGCTTGGGTTGTAAATAAATTAAAGAAGGAGACATTTGGACCAATGAGAATTGGCCATTTTCTCACATATGTGTACCAATGGGAAATCAACATCTACACCATGACCTATCAACCTCTCTTGGCTGCCATTTGGAGGAGAGAACACCACAAAAATAAAGCCAAGAACTCTCTTTGTTCTTGCTTGGCCGAAAATAGGAGGAAGGAAAAAGAGAGAGAGATTGTTTTTCTTTTCACGTAGCCAAATTTGGAGAATTGGGAGAGATTGCAAACTTTGGTGGAGAATAAGATTTTGAGGTAAGGAAATTCATCTATGGTTCTATTTCTTTCATTGGTTATAGTATTTGTAAGATAAAAATAAAAGAATAAATACGATGATTATAGAAAATTTAAGAAGTTGAGGAAAAGTGAAAGAGGTGATTTGCACATATAAGATTAAGGATAAAAAGGATGACTAGTAGTTTAGTTAGCAAAAGAAGGCATGAAGCACTTAAATTTTATTATGTTCTTGACATGGATTTTATGAAAATTATAGGAAATCAAGAAGTGAGAGAGAAGGAAGCAAAGAAGACATAAAAGAACTAGAAACAAGTAAAAAGAATTAAGGTTTGGTACTTAAATCATTGCCTTTTCAATTAATTCACATATTTTGCATTATGGGATTTTTGAAATGGTTTTGAAATGATGTTATTATGTGTGGTAAATATGTGGGAAAGTGCTCTTGAACCATTTGTAATCAATTGATTGTGAAAAGAATGAAAACAAAACAAACTAGCTAAATTTATGCAATTATTCATAAACTTTGATGAGTTTTTAATCACTCCTTTGGTTTGATTTTTGGAAGAGGGACCCTTAGTCCTTCAATGGTATCACAAAAGGATTCTAAAAATCAATTTTGCAAGAAAAAAATGAATTTCCCTCAAGTTTGGAAAATTGGGCCGAATGGTCCCTTTTGGGCACCATTCTGCAGCTTTCATTTTGGGCAGTCCGTTGAAGGGGCAAACGAAAGTATTTTTTGACGAAATTTTACATGCATTTAGTTAACTTATGAAAGTGTTTTCCTGCAAAAATTCAGCCAAAAATAAGTTTGTTTACTTGGTCAAAACCGTTGCCAAAGTGGACTGATTTTCAGCAGTAAAAACAGATTTTACCATTTAGTTGTCGCGCGCCATTGCGTTGCTAATTTTACGCGCCGCGCTACTATTATGTAATATCCTGATGCATGCCCCAGAAGTTTTGTATGTTGTTGTTGTTGTTGTTATTGTTGTTGGTTTAAATTGAGAAAAGAACATATATGTATATGTGTTTTGGGGAAATTTAGGGTTTAGAGACAAGTTTATATGTTGTGTATATGGTGATATATATAACATATAAAATGGTCAAAGAGAAAGAGTCAATGCAAGAGGAGATATTTTTATATGGCATGTGGAATTACTTAATTGGGTTCATAAGAGACAAAAGCTAAGTTAAGTGATAAGGGGTATATGAGTAATTGCTTGAAATGAAATGCTTGGTGGAGGATTTTTGGTAATTAGTAATTATATTATTATTATTATTATTATTATTATATACATATATGTGGCTATCGTGGAAGAGGAAAAAGAAATGAAGATATTCTCTTCTTCTTCTTCTTCTTCTCCTTTTGGTTCTTGCACGAGAGAGAGAGAGAGAGAGGTAGAGAGATGAGTTGATCTTCACCAAAACCTTAGGGTTTTAAGAGAATTGAAGGAAGAATCAAAGGATTAAGTGGAGATTTGGTGGAATTCATCAATTGAGGTAAGTACTTACTTGTTTTCCCTTGCTAATGTTTGAGATAGGCTGTGATGGATTGATTTCATGATTTAGTGTGTTATATATGTGTTTACAAGTATTGAAATTGATTACAAGCTAAAGGATTGGATTGGTGTTGGTTTTGTTGGAAAGATGGTAAGTATTCTCTTGTTTTCTTTACTTAATTGGAAGTTGTGTTGGAAGTGAAGTAAGGTTTGATGATTTTGTGATTTGGTGGATTTGAGATGTGTTGTGTTGTGTGTTCAAGTGTTAAATTGATTTTAAGTTATGAGTTTAATTAGTGGTTGTTGTTGGAAATGGTGGAGATGTTGATTTTAGGGTTTGAGTTGAGATGTGTTTAATTGTTATATTAATGTGTTGTGAAGTAATTCTTGTGATGAATATGTGTTTAAAACATTGATTATATTCATTTGAAGCATGTTATATGATGAATATTGTGTTTGAGTGCAATTAGAAGAGAATTGGTTTTGGTTATGGGTGACACGGCCATAGGCATTGAAGAGACACGGGCGTGTTCATCAATTGAGTTGGGCGTGTCAATTGTTTGAATTGGCTACTGCCTCTTTTGTTGTTAGTGACACGGGCGTGTCCATCAAAGGTGCTGGGCGTGTCAATTGTTTGAATTGGCTACTGCCTCTTTTGTTGTTAGTGACACGGGCGTGTTCCATCAAGTGGCTGGGCGTGTCCATCAAATGGGTTGGGCGTGTCCTACAAATGAATTACATATTGCTTTATACTTTGTTTCTTTTTACATTGTTTTGATTCTTCAAAGGTTCCATTGTTTCTAAACTTAAACATGAACATTATAAATATGTTTTAAACACAAGAATGATCTAATCAAAGGAATGTGGAAGATCATAAAGCTATGAATCATATCAATTGTGTTTTGCCCTAATTGCATTGATGAGATTTAGCAATGTTATGTTATGCACTTTGAATGATATGTTTGCCTAGTTAATGTAATTGATGTTGTATATATATATACATCAATGAGGCTATATGTAAAATGTGAAAAAGAGGATGAAGTGATTGATTATGGATAGCTTGGTGGGAGTAACTCTTGAGGGTGAAAGAGTTGAGGATCATCCAAAAAGGTATGTACAATGCAATTTATAATGATGTGAATGATATGTTTACCTAGTTAATGTAATTGATGTTGTATATATATATATATATCAATGATGGAATATGACATGTAAAGGATATGATGAGGTAAATGATTATGTATGTAAAAGATGAATTGCTATAATGTGGATTGAAATGTGATGTGAAGCCATTGTGATTGGCTATGTTAACTCAAATGTGATGTGAAGCCATTGTGATTGGCTATGATGATTCAATTGAAAGAAACAAGGCATGTTGCCTAGATGATGATGAGAATTGAAAATGATATTGATGATGAAATAATCAATGAATTGTGTAGCTAATGTGTTATTCTATTCTCAGAGTTTGTTGTTGGTGGCATGCCTAATATTAGTAACAATCTCTTGAAGTTAGGTTGGGCTTGATCCTTGAAGCCAAGTTGGGTTGAAGTTTAACATGTTTTACTCCCCTTGAAGCTTGGTTGGGTCTAGTTCTTGAAGCCTAATTGAGATGTTACAACCCTTGAAGCTAGGTTGGATTGGTTCTTGAAGCCAAGTTGGGTTGATACTTAGCATGCTTTGTTCCCCTTGAAGCTTGGTTGAACCTAATCCTTGAAGCCTAGTTGGGTCAATGATAATGATAAATGTGAAAACAAAACCAAAGCATTAACTCTGAAAATAGAATAGCATATTAGTGTCTGTTGGGCCCGAGTCTGTCTTTGATGTCCATGTGATATACAAATGTTGAATTAGATGAATAATGAGATCTATGATTGACTTTGTTGACAATGTGACTTATGATTGGTGAATTGTGAATTAAACAATGTTATGAGGTATGATATGTAATGTGTATGTATTGATATGTTGATTGTGAGTATTGGTGATGGATTGTGGTTGGTGTTAATGATTGCCTTGTTGGAAATGTTATTCATGATTGGTAAATGGTGAATAAAATAATGTTATGAAGTATGTTGTGGAATGTGGGTATTGAAATATGATTTAGTTGAGATATATGAAAGGTACAATCTAAAAGAAAAGATATGATAAGCTAAAGTTACATGGAATTGATATATCATTATATGCTAATATTTTTATAATGTATGTGTATATTATATATTTGTACTACTAAGCTCTCGGGCTTAGCGCGGTTGTTTGATCGCGCAGGTGACCAGATGAAAGATATAAAGTCTTGCGTCATGCCACGAGAAGAGTAAGAGTTTGTCGAGACCAACTAGAGGGTGATGCATACATGTATAATTTAATTATGATGTACTTTTATCAAGAATGTAATCATTTGTATAAATGATGTTTCGAGAAAGATAAGATTATTGTATATTTATAAGATCATTAAAAGTATATCGATTTTGTAAATGTTCTTTAAATTAATGTATTGTGGTTTGAGCTATGTTAAAGGTTTTTAAATTGTAACGAAATGTGACATCTTTACACTTTATATATTTACTGTACGTATACCAGGTATATGTGTAGTACTTATATGGAGTATCGGGGTGTTACATATTCCTTTGGTCATTTTTCCAAATGTGTTAAAACTTGAATATTATGATATGGATTGATGTTAAATCATATAAAATGACATGAAGGAGAATTGGAAATGATCAGAAAGGCATTATGACAAGCTATTCCGACAATACATGCATTATGGACAAATCATGGCTTATTGAATATCATGATCAAAGTAATTTAATAAATTATTTATGCTCTACTTGGTTATGACAGAACCCTTGAGATAAGGGTATGATGCATCATACTATTACTGCAGTACTGCTTATGACATGATATGATATTCCGGCTGAAGGCCGATGATTACAATGATATGATCAATGATGCAATGATAATGGCCATTGGCACATGTGCAAGAAATATGATGAAAGATAATGAAATATGATCATGATGAGATATGTTTATCCCGACTCTTCCTTATCCGCTGATGTTCTGTTAGACCAGTAGAGCACCTAAATTGATAAAAGCAAAATGAGTAATTTATAAATTCAGAATATGGGATTTAATCTTTTATCATTATGTTTATATCTTATTCATTTAATTAAAGTATTCAAATGCATGTTTTGAATTACTCATTTATTTTATTTATGAAATGCAATGATTTATGTACCCACTAAGCAAACGCTTAGCGAGTTTAGTTTCCTTTCTAAACTCGTAGGTTGAGCAAGAAGCTGGTTTCTACAGTGTTCCGAGCAGCTGGTGTTGGCAACTCTTCGGATAGAAAGATATTATAAGTAATGTAACTAGAATGGCATGTACATATGTTAGTGTAATTAAGAATTGTATGTATGACTAGTAAAAGACCAAAGTACGTGTGCTAAGTATATTAACTAATGTATGTGGTATGAATTAGTGTGTATGGATGTGTGTATAGAAGTGTGAAACTTTAATGCAGGTTGTAGTGGAGGGTATAAGGAGTTCGACTATGGAAGTGTTTGAGATTGATTGAGATTGTTGGATTGAGAACAAAATTGTTTTAAAAAAAAAATCAGTTTTGGCGACACTTGGGACCCCTAAATATAGGGGAAACTCTGGCAAAATTTTTTAAAAATCTACACTTAAGATTGGCTAAGTAAAATATTAAGACACAATCATTATGAGATAACAGTCCATCTTGGTCTATAAATGTAGGCTGAGATGGGGTGTTACAGCCTTTAATCTTCTCTCTTCTAATAGAGCTAATTGTGTGTATCTGCTCGCTACCCATTTCATTTCAGGCAGTTCAGCTTCCAAGACTACTCTGAGTGACTTGATCTCAATTTCAATAGGCAATACTACTTCCATCCCATAAACCAAAGAGAACGGTGTCATTCTAGTAGGTGTTCGCACACTAGTCCTATATCCCCATAAAGCAAAGGGAAGCATTTTCGAGCAGTCCCTGTAAGTCTTAGTCATCTTGGACAGAATTTGCTTAATTGTCTTGTTTGTTGCTTCTACTACACCATTAGCCTTTGGTCTATAAGGAGAGTATCGATGATGATGGATTTGGTACTTGGAGAATAAATCCTTAACTGCTCCTTGAAACTGTACCCCATTGTCTGATATCACACTATGCGGGACCCCATATCTGTAGATGAGGTTTTTTTTAATAAACCTAGCCATTTGACTTACACCCAGCTTGTTGAAGGATTCGGCTTTGACCCATTTTGAAAAATAAACAACTGCTACTACAATGAAACGGTGACCGTTTGAGGCTGTCAGATGTATCTCTCCTATAATGTCGATACCCCAGGTGGCAAATGGCCAGGGTGAAGACATTGAATGCAGTTCTTCAGGAGGCATGTGATTCAAGTTACCATACATCTGACATTGCTGGTACTTCTGGACAAACTCAATACAGTCTCTCTCCATGGTCAACCAATAGTAACCTTGTCGAATAATCTTCTTAACTAGGGCCAAACCACTCATGTGCGGACCGCAACTTCCCGCATATATTTCTGACATGATGCGCTCCACTTCAGACTTTCTTAAACATCTCAAATGCACTCCATCAGGCCATCTTCGATATAACACTCCATGGAAGGTGATATATTGCAATGACCACCTCCTTATGGCTCTTCTCTTTTTCTTTGTTGCCCCAAGCGGGTATTCTCTCTCCTCCAAAAATCGCCTTATAGTATCATACCACGCATCATGGTCTGTATCAACTTCCATGATTGTCTCATATTCATAGCAAGGAGTTGATGAACTGGTCAAGATTAGAGGCTTAAGGAATAGGCTGGCAGGATTTTTCCATACCGAAGCCAATGTGGCTAAGGCATCAGCCATCTGATTTTCTTCTCTTGACAGGTGTATAAACCTACACTCCTTAAAATTCTTTTTTGCAATGGTCAAGTAACGGTGATATGGTTTTAATTTTTCCTCTTTCAACTCCCACTCTCCATTTACTGGGGATACTACTAGCAATGAATCGCCATAAACTTCCACCTTATCCACCTTCATAATCATTAGGGTTTCCAAACCGAGAATACAAGCTTCGTATTCCACCATATTATTGGTTGCCCTAAATTTCAACTTCTTTGCTATAAGTTCTCCTTCAGGTGATTCTAGTATAACTCCCAAACCTGCTCCTTTCCTATTTACTACTCCATCAAAATACATTTTCCACCCTTGTACTTCAATTGCTTCTAAATGTTCATCTGGAAATTCCAAGATTACCTCTTCACTTTCTGGTAATGGTTGCTGAGCTAGGAATTCTGCCACTGCTCTACCTTTGATTGTTTTCCTGGTTACATACTCAATCTCAAATTCCTCTAATATTATCAACCATCGACCATATTTCCCAATTAAAGAGGGTTTCTCCCTTAAGTACTTCATTGGATCCAGCTTGGAAATTGCTTGCACACTATACGATTGAAAGTAATGCCACAACTTCTTAGAAGACCAAACCATGGATATACATGTCTTTTCAATGATACTATACTTAATTTTATAAGGTAGGAGCTTTCTACTCAAATAGTAAATGGGATGCTCGATCCCCGACTCATCTGCTTGGGCTAGCATGGCTCCTATCGACTCTTCTTCTGCTGCTAAGTATAGTAATAGAGGTTTGCCGGGTTTAGGTGGTCTAAAAATAGGTGGATTCAACAAATACTCTTTTATTCGATCAAAGGCCTTTTGACATTCTTCATTTCATACGGCCGGCTAATTCTTTCTAAGCAACTTGAAGATAGGCTCACAGATTGTTGTCAGCTTTGCTATAAATCTTCTAATGTACTGCAGTTTACCAATAAATCCCCAAACTTCTCTCTCCATCTTTGGGGCTGGCATATCCCTGATTGCTTTAACTTTGTCAGGATCAATCTCAATGCCATTCAGACCAATTACATGTCCCAATAATTTGCCTGAAGTAACACCGAATACACACTTCTTCAGGTTTAGTGTTAGCTTATATTTCAAAGCTCTATCGAAGAATAATTCTAAATTCTGGAAGTGTTGCTCCCTTGTATCCGACTTAACCATCATATCATCAACATATACTTCAACTTCTTTGTGCATCATGTCATGAAATAGTGTGGTGGCCATCCTTTGGTAGGTTGCTCCAGCATTCTTTAAGCCGAAAGGCATCACCCTTTAACAAAATATACCCCATGTAGTAATGAAGGCAATTTTGACTTTATCCTCTTGGACCATTAATGTAATATCCTCATTTATGCCCTAGAAGTTTTGTATGTTGTTGTTATTGTGGTTGTTTTAAATTGCAAGATAAAGAATTGAGAAAAGAAAAGTATTTGTGTTTTGGGAAGGATTTAGGGTTTAGAGAGAATGGTATATGTTGTGTATATGTTGATATATATAACATATAAATGGGTCAAAGAAGAGTCAAGGTGTTGGTTAGTGGAAGAAGATATTTTATTGTTGAGTGTGTAAGTACATATATGGGCTTATATAAGACAAAAGGTTAGTTATATGTTTGAGGGCATTTTGGTAATTGTTTGGATGAAATGCATGGTGGAGATTAAAAGAAGGAAAGAGAGGTTGACTTGTGCATTTTCTTTTCTTTTCTTGAAGAGGTGGCCGGCTCTCCAACAACAAGGGGGAAAGAGAAGTGTTCTTGATGCTATACTCAATTGATGAAGGAATTGAGAGATTTGGTGAAAGATTTGTGGAATTTCTTCATATAAGGTAAGTAATTTCTTGTTTTCTTTTATTAATTTGGAAGTTGTGGCTAAGGTGTATTGTGAATTGTTGAGTTGATGATTTGGTGTGTTTGATATGTATTTACAAAGGTTAAAGTTGATTGTTAGTTAAAAGATTGATTTGAGGTTGGTTTGGTTGTGAAGATTGTATGTTTAAATGGATGTTGTTTTTGAAAGATGAAAAAGGATGGTGATTAATTAGAGTTTTGAGATGGTGTTTGTTTAATTGTGATATTAATGTGTTTTAAAGTGATTATTGTAATGAATATGTGTTTAGAACATTGATTATGTTCATTTGAAGCATGTGGTATGATGTATATTGAGTTTAAATGCAATTTGGAAAGTGTTGGCTTTGGTTAGGGTTTTGATTATGGGTGACACGGCCAAAAGCTATGGGAAACACGGCCAAGACATGAAATTTTGAAGGTGTTGGATTGATTTTTGGGAGACACGGCCGTGTCCCCAAGCCGTGTTTGCTACTGCCAAAGTTTGGTTGAGAGACACGGCCACAAGCTTGGCCGTGTCCCTTGCCCGTGTTTCTTACTGTCCAATTGGTTTGAGTGACACGGCCACAAGCTTGGCCGTGTCCCTCAAGTGGCTGCCCGTGTCCCTCAATTGTGTAGGTTAAGGTTTTACTTCCTTGTTCTTTTTGCATTGCTTTGGTTCTCAAAGGGTAGGTTGGTCCCTAAACCTAACCCTAAACATTTTAAATACACTTGAATCAATGAATGATATAATCAATTACATGTGTAAGGTTCTAAAGCTATGAATCATATCAATTGTTCTTTACCCTAATTGCATTGTTGAGATTGAATAATGTTATGTTATGCATTGTAAATGGTAATGTGTTTCATGAGTAATGAATATTGAAATGTATATCAAAGATGCAATGATAATTCAAATAAGACATGATATGAGACAATGCCATTGTGGTTGGCTATGATGTGATGCAATTGAAAGAAATAAGGCATGTTTGCCTAAATGTTGTTGAGAATTGAGAATGGAAATGATAATTGAATAATAAATGAATTGTGTGGCTAATGTGTTATTCCATTTTCAGAGTTGGTTGTTGGTGGCATGCCTAATAAGTGTAACAATCTCTTGAAGTTAGGTTGGATTGAATCCTTGAAGCCTAATTGAGATGTTACCACCCTTGAAGCTAGGTTGGGTTGGTTCTTGAAGCCAAGTTGGGTTGAAGCTTAGCATGCTTTGCTCCCCTTGAAGCTTGGTTGAACCTAATCCTTGAAGCCTAGTTGGGTTTATGATATTGATAAACGTGATGATAGAACCAAAACATTAACTCTGAAAATTGAATGGCATATTAGTGTGTCTTGGGCCCATGCTTGTCTTTGCTTAATGTTGATTATGAATGATTAAATGAATACTAATGAGGTATATGATAAGATGTTGAAATATGATATGTCTATTTATGTTGAGTTATGAAATGTAAAGGCATGTTGTTAGTTTTGCATATATGATGTTACATGTATAATATGGATTGAGAATTGGCATTGCATTGCATCAAAGCAAAACATTAGCATGTTTTATCTTACTAAGCCGTTGGCTTAGCGCGATAGTGTTTGATCGTGCAGGTAATAGAGTTGGTAGAGTTGAACCCGAGAGTTCATCAAGACCGAGTGAGAGTAGACAGTGAAGAGTTGTTTTTTGAGGACTTAAAGATCAGAGCAGACTTGCCAATCATGTATACTTCTTTTATATTTTGTAAAGTAATGTTTATAATGTAAATATGTACCTAATTTATAACTTCCGCTGTGTAATATTTAAATGTATATATGTATATCTAACATGTTTATATTTTAAGTCAATGACTTAATTTCTATAATGTATAATGATTAGGGTATTGTATCAAGTTTAAAATGTTTTGAATGTTGAAGAAAACCGTAGCATCCCTATGTTTGGTGCACTTATGCTACATTGTTGTGATTGTAGTGTGTGTGCATTGGATGTGGGGGTGTTACAATTGTTTTGGTATCAGAGCCTAGGTTTGAGATTCTCAACCTAGGTAAAATGTAATAAAAAGAATATTTTTACTTAAAAAGTGGTTTTAAATAACACATATGTTTGGGATTGGCAACCTCTGATCTTTAATAAGGTGTGTCTTTTTTTGTGTTTGCAGTGTAGGTGTTGATGGATCCTCATTTGAGACAATCGGTTGAGGGTAGTGAGGAGAGCGTTGCTCCTGAGGATGGAGCTAGGGTTGATAGTGCTGGTGAGGCACCTGTTTCTGGGTCGGGTAGACCAGTAGGTGATGAGGTTCCGCCAGCCTGGTTTAGGAATATGATGGAAGCTATGAGACAAGCACCTGTGCAACCACAGCCACCACCCCCTCAGCCTTCAGTACCAGTAAGGCATTATGATAAACTGAGGAAATATGGAGCGGAGGATTTCTTAGGCACAGTTGATCCAGCTGTGGCAGAACAGTGGCTTGACAGAGTTCAGAGAGTATTTGTTCAGTTGCAAGCCACCTCAGAGGAAAAGTTTGACTATGCAAGATCTTTGCTACAGAAGGATGCCTACGATTGGTGGAAGACGGTGCCCCATTCTCTGGATGATCCTCCAACACTGTCTTACACTGATTTCTTGAGAGAATTTGAGTTGAAGTATACTCCAAGGGAGTATAAGGATATGAAGAAGATGGAGTTCTTGAGCTTGAAGCAAGATAGCAAGACTGTAACTGAATATGAGGTTGAGTTTATTAGATTGAGTCATTATGCTGGTGGCATTATTGCTGATGAGATAGATAGATGCCGGAGGTTTCAGGAGGGATTGAGACCCTCTATCATGTGCTTAGTGGCCGGGTCTAGATATCACGATTTCTCCCAGCTAGTGGCAGCAGCTCGAGATGTAGAAAGGACTCAAGTGATTGCAGCTGCATCAGAGGAAGAGGTCAGAGTGAGAAGGCCTCAGTTCGAGGCAGGGTCTTCTTCAGCAAAGAGGGGTAGAGGAAGCTTTGTTCCTCGGAGTAGTAGGAGCCAGAGACCAGCAGGTAGATCAGTGCAGTTCCAGAGGCAAAGATATAGACCTGCAGTTTCAGTGGCAAGTGCTCCGACCCCTATGGTTCAGAGATCCACCTTACCCATCTGCATCCATTGTGGTAGGCCGCATGGTGGTCCTTGTTGGAAGGCTGGTGTTGCAGGGGTTTGTTTCAGGTGTGGGTCACCGGATCACTTTGTGAGAGACTGTCCGGAGAGACAGGAATTTATGCCAGTTGATTCTGCCGCTTCTCGAGCCAGTGTGAGGGGAGGTAGAGGAGGCAGAGGTGCCAGCCGAGGTGGTAGAGCAGGGTTCAGTTCTAGAGGTGGTGCTACATCCAGGGAAACTAGACCGGAGGAGGTTGGTTCTTCCTAGAGAATGTATGTTATGCAGAGACAGCCGGATGCATCGGCGGTCATAGCTGGTAATTTTTCTTTATTTGATACTACAGTGCTTGCTTTGATTGATCCGGGTTCCACCCATTCTTATATTAGTGCATCTGTATTGCCTGTGTTTGATGTGCATGCTGAGTCCCTAGGATTTGATGTTTTGGTGACAAATCCGTTAGGGCATAGTGTGATTGTGAGTAAAGTGCATCGGGATAGTGCAGTGAGGGTGCAGGGTGAGGAGTTCCTTGGAGATTTGATTGAGATGCCATTTAAGGAATATGATGTGATTTTAGGCATGGATTGGCTATCTCGACATGGAGCTGTGGTGGATTGTAAAAAGAAGATTGTTTCTTTGAGAACTAGTGATGGTAGAGAGGTGATAGTATCTAATGAGCAGGAACAGTTAGCCTCCTTATTTGTTTCAGCTGTTGCAGCCAGGAGGTTGATTAGAAAGGGATGTGAAGCTTATCTTGCTCATGTGATAGATACTAGAGTAAGAAGTTCTCCTATTGATAGCATTGCCACAGTTGCAGAGTTCCCTGATGTTTTTCCTGAGGAGTTGCCAGGATTGCCGCCTGAGAGAGAGGTGGAGTTTGGTATTGAATTGTTGCCTGGTACCACTCCTATCTCGATTACTCCTTACAGAATGGCACCAGCAGAACTAAGAGAGTTAAAAGTGCAATTACAGGAGCTGTTGGATAAGGGATTCATTCGCCCCAGTGTTTCTCCTTGGGGAGCTCCTGTGCTGTTTGTGAAGAAGAAAGATGGTACCATGAGGTTATGTATCGACTATAGGCAATTGAACAAGGTGACAATTAAGAATAAATATCCTTTGCCTAGAATCGATGATCTCTTTGATCAATTGAAGGATGCAACTATGTTTTCTAAAATTGATCTGAGATCTGGGTACCATCAGCTGAGAGTCAGAGCTGAAGATGTTCCGAAGACAGCTTTCAGGACCAGGTATGGGCACTATGAATTTTTTAGTTATGCCTTTTGGTCTGACGAATGCACCTGCAGCTTTTATGGATTTGATAAATAGGGTGTTTAGGCCCTATTTGGATCAGTTTGTTGTGGTCTTCATCGATGATATTCTGGTGTATTCGAGGAATGAAGAGGAACATGATATGCATCTGCGGATTGTGTTGCAGATCTTGAGAGAGAAGCAGTTATTTGCCAAATTGTCGAAGTGTGAGTTCTGGTTAGATCAAGTAGCTTTTCTTGGACATATTGTTTCAGCAGAAGGCATCAGAGTTGATCCGAGTAAAGTTGAAGCAATTTTGAATTGGAGTCCACCCAAGTCAGTGACAGAGGTTAGAAGTTTTCTGGGTTTGGCAGGCTATTACCGACGGTTTGTGAAAGGGTTTTCTTTGATAGCTACTCCACTCACCAGATTGCTTCGTAAGGGAGTGAGATTTGTGTGGACGGATCAGTGTCAGGCTAGCTTTGAGCAGTTGAGAGATATGTTGACTCAAGCGCCTGTTCTTACTTTACCTGTAGAAGGCAAACCATATGTGATCTACAGTGATGCGTCACATAGTGGTTTGGGATGTGTGCTGATGCAGGAAGGGAAAGTTATAGCTTATGCATCTCGTCAGTTGAAACCGCATGAGCTTAACTACCCCACCCATGATTTGGAATTAGCAGCCATTGTGTTTGCATTAAAGATTTGGCGCCATTATCTGTTTGGGGAGAAATGTTTCATTTACACTGATCACAAAAGTTTGAAGTATTTGGGTGTTCAGAAAGAGCTCAACCTTCGGCAGAGGAGATGGTTGGAATTGATTAAAGACTACGACTGCTTGATTGATTATCATCCAAGTAAAGCAAATGTAGTTGCTGATGCCTTAAGTCGGAAGTCTTTAGCTGGTTTAACAGTTTACTCGCTCTCGTTGCTTGTTGAGTTGAGAGCTTTGCGTGCCAGTTTTGTACTTTGTGATGATGGTGCATTATTGGCACAGTTGCAATTGAAGCCGGTTTTGTTGGATCAGATCAAAGAGGCTCAGTTGACTGATAAGAAGATTCAGAAGATTATTGCAGATTGTCAGAGTAGAGAGAGTAGAGATTTTGTTGTGAGGAATGATGGGAGCCTATGGTTCAAGAACAGACTGTGTGTACCCGATAATGCTGATTTGAAGAGGGTCATTTTGGAAGAGGCACATCAGTCGATGTTTTCTATGCATCCGGGCAACACCAAGATGTATCATGACTTGAGACAGCATTACTGGTGGATTGGGTTGAAGAGAGACGTTGCTGAGTTTGTATCGAAATGTCTCACTTGTCAGAAGGTTAAAGCAGAGCATCAAGTTCCCACTGGGTTGCTTCAACCGTTGTCAGTGCCAGAATGGAAGTGGGAAAGAGTGACCATGGACTTTGTGTCTGGATTGCCTTTGACACAAAGGAAACATGATGCCATATGGGTGATTGTGGATAGATTGACTAAGACAGCTCATTTCCTCCCCGTTCGGATGGATTATTCTTTGGAGAGGTTGGCTGAGCTGTACATCCAGGAGATTGTGAAATTGCATGGTGTTCCAACTTCTTTGGTGTCTGATCGAGATCCCAGGTTTACTTCAAGATTTTGGAAGAGTTTGCACAGAGCTTTGGGTTCTCGACTACACTTCAGTACTGCTTTTCATCCACAGACGGATGGACAGTCTGAGAGGGTGATACAGATTGTTGAGGATATGTTGAGAAGCTGTGTCATCGATTTCTCTGGAAGTTGGGATAGATTCTTACCTCTTGTGGAGTTTGCTTACAACAACAGTCACCAATCCAGCATCGGAATGGCCCCATTCGAGGCATTGTATGGCAGACGGTGCAGAACACCTCTTTGTTGGAGTGAACTTGGTGATAGCAAGTTGATTGGGCCTGATTTGATTCAAGAAACTGAAGAGAAAGTGAAGTTGATTCGAGGCAGATTGAAAGCAGCTTCGGACCGACAGAAGTCTTATGCGGATCTGAAGAGGAGAGACATTCAGTTTGATGTTGGGGATAAAGTATTTTTGAAAGTATCTCCTTGGAAGAAGATTTTGAGGTTCGGTCGGAAAGGAAAATTAAGTCCTCGTTTCATCGGACCGTATGAAGTGTTGGAAAGAGTTGGGCCAGTGGCTTATCGGCTTGCTTTGCCACCTGAGTTGGATCGTATTCATAATGTGTTTCATGTTTCTATGTTGAGAAGGTACAGGTCGGATCCATCTCATGTGTTGCCATTTGAATCTATTGAAGTGAGCCCAGACTTGACATTTGAAGAGGAACCAGTTGCTATCTTAGCACGGGAAGTGAAAGAATTGAGGAACAAGAGAGTGCCATTAGTGAAAATTCTTTGGAAGAATCATGCAAAAGAAGAAGCAACTTGGGAGAATGAGCAAACCATGCGAGAGCAATATCCTCAGCTGTTTCGGCCTTAATATCAGGTAATTTCGAGGACGAAATTTCTTTTTAGAGGGGGAGAATTGTAATATCCTCATTTATGCTCTAGAAGTTTTGTATGTTGTTGTTATTGTGGTTGTTTTAAATTGCAAGATAAAGAATTGAGAAAAGAAAAGTATTTGTGTTTTGGGAAGGATTTAGGGTTTAGAGAGAATGGTATATGTTGTGTATATGTTGATATATATAACATATAAATGGGTCAAAGAAGAGTCAAGGTGTTGGTTAGTGGAAGAAGATATTTTATTGTTGAGTGTGTAAGTACATATATGGGCTTATATAAGACAAAAGGTTAGTTATATGTTTGAGGGCATTTTGGTAATTGTTTGGATGAAATGCATGGTGGAGATTAAAAGAAGGAAAGAGAGGTTGACTTGTGCATTTTCTTTTCTTTTCTTGAAGAGGTGGCCGGCTCTCCAACAACAAGGGGGAAAGAGAAGTGTTCTTGATGCTATACTCAATTGATGAAGGAATTGAGAGATTTGGTGAAAGATTTGTGGAATTTCTTCATATAAGGTAAGTAATTTCTTGTTTTCTTTTATTAATTTGGAAGTTGTGGCTAAGGTGTATTGTGAATTGTTGAGTTGATGATTTGGTGTGTTTGATATGTATTTACAAAGGTTAAAGTTGATTGTTAGTTAAAAGATTGATTTGAGGTTGGTTTGGTTGTGAAGATTGTATGTTTAAATGGATGTTGTTTTTGAAAGATGAAAAAGGATGGTGATTAATTAGGGTTTTGAGATGGTGTTTGTTTAATTGTGATATTAATGTGTTTTAAAGTGATTATTGTAATGAATATGTGTTTAGAACATTGATTATGTTCATTTGAAGCATGTGGTATGATGTATATTGAGTTTAAATGCAATTTGGAAAGTGTTGGCTTTGGTTAGGGTTTTGATTATGGGTGACACGGCCAAAAGCTATGGGAAACACGGCCAAGACATGAAATTTTGAAGGTGTTGGATTGATTTTTGGGAGACACGGCCGTGTCCCCAAGCCGTGTTTGCTACTGCCAAAGTTTGGTTGAGAGACACGGCCACAAGCTTGGCCGTGTCCCTTGCCCGTGTTTCTTACTGTCCAATTGGTTTGAGTGACACGGCCACAAGCTTGGCCGTGTCCCTCAAGTGGCTGCCCGTGTCCCTCAATTGTGTAGGTTAAGGTTTTACTTCCTTGTTCTTTTTGCATTGCTTTGGTTCTCAAAGGGTAGGTTGGTCCCTAAACCTAACCCTAAACATTTTAAATACACTTGAATCAATGAATGATATAATCAATTACATGTGTAAGGTTCTAAAGCTATGAATCATATCAATTGTTCTTTACCCTAATTGCATTGTTGAGATTGAATAATGTTATGTTATGCATTGTAAATGGTAATGTGTTTCATGAGTAATGAATATTGAAATGTATATCAAAGATGCAATGATAATTCAAATAAGACATGATATGAGACAATGCCATTGTGGTTGGCTATGATGTGATGCAATTGAAAGAAATAAGGCATGTTTGCCTAAATGTTGTTGAGAATTGAGAATGGAAATGATAATTGAATAATAAATGAATTGTGTGGCTAATGTGTTATTCCATTTTCAGAGTTGGTTGTTGGTGGCATGCCTAATAAGTGTAACAATCTCTTGAAGTTAGGTTGGATTGAATCCTTGAAGCCTAATTGAGATGTTACCACCCTTGAAGCTAGGTTGGGTTGGTTCTTGAAGCCAAGTTGGGTTGAAGCTTAGCATGCTTTGCTCCCCTTGAAGCTTGGTTGAACCTAATCCTTGAAGCCTAGTTGGGTTTATGATATTGATAAACGTGATGATAGAACCAAAACATTAACTCTGAAAATTGAATGGCATATTAGTGTGTCTTGGGCCCATGCTTGTCTTTGCTTAATGTTGATTATGAATGATTAAATGAATACTAATGAGGTATATGATAAGATGTTGAAATATGATATGTCTATTTATGTTGAGTTATGAAATGTAAAGGCATGTTGTTAGTTTTGCATATATGATGTTACATGTATAATATGGATTGAGAATTGGCATTGCATTGCATCAAAGCAAAACATTAGCATGTTTTATCTTACTAAGCCGTTGGCTTAGCGCGATAGTGTTTGATCGCGCAGGTAATAGAGTTGGTAGAGTTGAACCCGAGAGTTCATCAAGACCGAGTGAGAGTAGACAGTGAAGAGTTGTTTTTTGAGGACTTAAAGATCAGAGCAGACTTGCCAATCATGTATACTTCTTTTATATTTTGTAAAGTAATGTTTATAATGTAAATATGTACCTAATTTATAACTTCCGCTGTGTAATATTTAAATGTATATATGTATATCTAACATGTTTATATTTTAAGTCAATGACTTAATTTCTATAATGTATAATGATTAGGGTATTGTATCAAGTTTAAAATGTTTTGAATGTTGAAGAAAACCGTAGCATCCCTATGTTTGGTGCACTTATGCTACATTGTTGTGATTGTAGTGTGTGTGCATTGGATGTGGGGGTGTTACAATTAACACTTGATTGTATCCGAAAAATCCATCTACAAACGAGTGTAGCACACTAGAGGCTGCACTATCAATGAGAACATCTATATGAGGTAAAGGAAAATCATCCTTAGGGGATGCCTTATTTAAATCTCTATAGTCCTCGCAGACCCTTAACCTTCCATCTTTCTTTGGCATGGGTACTATGTTGGCTAACCAATCTGGATATTCTATCACTTCAAGGAACTTCACTTGTATTTGCTTAGTGACCTCTTCTTTAACCAATTCAGCCCACTCAGGTCTTAATCGCCTAAGCTTCTGTTTGACAGGTTTAATGTGAGTGTAAGTAGGTATGTGATGCTCGGCTATGTCTTGATCTATCCCTGGCATATCTTCATAAGACCAAGCAAACACTTCGTCATATTTTTTGAATATTTTTTTTTCAAATCTCTCTCTCTTATCAGGAGTAAGGTTGGATGCAATACTAATGTTTTTGGGATTTTTAGTTGTTCCCAAATTTAATGATTGTGTGTTAACAGAATTAATATTAAAGATGCTCATGTAACTGCTATTTGAATGTATGCAACCATCAGGAGAAACATCACACAAGTAAGCAAAATCAGACTTTATTGCATTCATTTTGGAAAAGAAAACATCATCATCCTCATACAAAGTAGACAAATTAAAATCAAAATCAAAATCATTGTTCTCAGAATCATAAAGCAGGATGTCTTCAAACTTTTCTTCAACCAGGGCAGCAATCTCTTCCGGAGTCTTCTCAGCTTTCAAGGTAGCTTCATTCTTCTCTTTTTGATTGGATTCTTTGTTGGTTGACAAGGTGAGCTCTTTCTCCACTTGCTCCACTAGCTCAACAGTATCTGCAAAAATTTCAAAACCTGGAATTAACTTACCCATGAACATGATCAGCTTGGGCTTTCCTTGGAGTGGTCCCATATCTGGAGCTTTGACAAAGATCTCTTCAAGTGGTGGGAAGCTCATCTTTTCATTCTTCTTTGGCTGGACATCATTGGCTTCATCATATCCCAACCCCTTCTTGGAAGCTTGAGTTCTAAAATCTGGTAACTTTGTTAAACCGGCCTTACCCTTTCCAAGACTAGCTCCGGGAAGGTAGTTCATATTCTTCATCATATTCAAAACTTTGTAGTCAACTACTTCATCATCAGAAATTGCAGCCACTTGAAAACCATTGAGAGGCCTCTCAACCATTAGGGCATTAACAATCTCATTATCTTCAGCTTCAATGACCACTGTCTCATTTCCATTAGGGAATTTGATCTTTTAATGAAGGGTGGAAGGAACTCCATCAAGAGGATGAAACCATGGTCGCCCCAAGATCAAGGCAAAGGTAACTGGTATGTCTAAAACAACAAATTCAACAATAGATTCAATTGGACCAACCATGACAGCGGCTTTGAAAGTCCCTTCGGCATGCCTCTTAGTGTTGTCATAAGCACAAATTGTTACCTCAGTCGGGTTTAGATCTCTTGTTGACATGGCTAGCTTTGGCAGTATCTTAAGTGGACAAACATTTATGGTGGACCCATCATCGATCATGACACATGGAGTCCTCTTCCCTTTGACTTCTATTTTGATAAAGAGAGGGCGGATGTGGTCTCTCCCTTCCTCCGGTAAGTCTGCGTCTGAAAAAGAAACTGCTCCCATACTAACTTCACTCTTTTCTTGGACCTCTTCGCATTTCATTACTTCCCCAATTTTTATGAAGTTGATCAACTCCTTCGGTGTTGTGGAGGTAGAAATTGGCATGCTAGCCAAGGCTTTGGCCATAGTTTCTCAGTGCTTTTTAGAAGTAGCTAACAAGTCCCAAATGCTAACACTTGCTTGGGTTCTTTTCAATTGCTTGAGCACAGCATCATCTTCTTCTACTCAACTTCTTTCCCCTTATTAGTTTCTATCTCCTTAGGTGGTGGCCTTGCGTAAGGCTTACCGGATCTAGTATTCATCACCTCATCTTCTTCTGGCTCGGACCAAGTCCACTCCCCCTTCTTGGATATAATATCATCATCACTATCACTTGAGTCCCAAAACCCGTTGACAACACAATTTGCTACTTCTCCACCCATCATAGCTTGTTCAATTTTGACGAATGTCTCTTCTTCTTTGGTTGCTTTTTTATCCACATCTTGAAAAGAAGACATGACAAAGTCCTCATGCAAACCTCCTCCAATCTTGAAGGTTGCCGGTGGAGGTACCCTATTGAATTTTGGTAATGTGTTGTCTTTGGTGTTTGGCTTATTGGGCTCGAGTAGCTTCCCATTATCAATTAGGTTTTGGATCTCATGTCTCAACCTTACACACCTATCCATGTCATGCCCTTGCATTTGGTGGAATTGACAAAATGCTTTGGTGTCGAAGTTAGGTGGGAGAGGGTTAGGCAAAGGACGAGGATTTAAGGGTTGTAGCAATCCTTTTCTTTGAAGTTTGTTGAGAACCCAAGACATCGGTTTTTCCAATTCTAAAAATTGTCTCCTTGTTCCTTGGTTAGTACCATTAACACCGATGGCCTTTTGCATGCTTTGGCTACCAGGTTGATAGCTCCCTTTCTCGTTCCTTTTTGTTGCAAAGCGGCTCTTCTCCCTTTCCCATTCTTCAATTTGCAAACCTGCTTGGAGAAGGTCTTTGAAATCATGGATGAGTATATGAGACATCCTCTCAAGAAGATTAGGCAACACCCTTCTCACAATCATCCTTATTTGATCGGATTCACCGGACCTCTTCTTGAGTAAAGCGGCCTTGTTTCTCCATCTCTTGACATAATCTAAAAAATTCTCATTTGGCCTTTGCCTAATGGACTCCACTTCCATTAAGGTAACTTCCAACTCAACATTATATCCATATTGTTGGATGAAGGCTTTGTAAAGTAGATCCCAACTCTTTTGTGTTCCATCATCTAAGGTATTGAACTAGTTTTGGACAATAGGGTCCAATGAGAGCATAAAGTACCTTAGGGTTTGAGCCTTAGTAGCTCAGGCAGACTGCATGGCAGTGATGTATTGCTTCACTTGAAGATGAGGATTTCCGGTGCCATTGTACTTAGCAAAGGAAGGCATCTTGAATTTATAAGGGACCTCTTTATGTTGTTCAAATAGTTTGTCGATCTCAGACATCTCTTTGGTTTTTAGCTTCTTCTCAAATTTCTTTTCTAAATCAGCAATCATCTTTTCAACATCGGATGTTTCGGTCTTTTCAATAGTTGCCTTCTCAACAACCTTCGGTTATTTCTTCTTCTCTTGAACATCTTGGTAGTATTGAGCCCAATCATCATCATCATCAATGATCACCTTTTCATCATCAAAAACCACTTCACTAACTTTGGTCTTCCCTTTGTCCTTTGGTTTCTTAGTGCTAGCAGATGCCTCGGCATGGTTCTCTAAGATTGCAGTCAACTAGTTCTTCATGGTCTCAGCTAGGGCATCTTTGATTTCTTCCATCTTGGCATTGAGGGCCTCATCCACCATCCTTTGAATTTGTTCGGGCTCCATTGTTTTAGGTGAGCAAGTGATTGAGTCGTTGCTAGATACTTCATCTCCGGCGTAGGTCGGATTGTTGTAAGCTTTTGAACTATCGTAATCCAGGCCTGTGAGCTAGAGAGGATCAATGATATGAGATGCAAATGTATGTATGTATGCACAAACAATCAAAAAATAAGGATAAATAGGACGTTCCTTCCAACCTTATAACATCCACACACGAATGGCGAGTCTCTTTTCCTAGGTATATGGTTGACAAAATACCAACATGGGGTATCTTGCTTTCGAATAATTCCCTCGGACGTTTCAACCAATAGTTATATTTTCAAAAATGGAAATCAATCCATGATAACTCCCATTAATTATGTTTTAATCCATTCAACCAACTATAGTAGCTTTTATGCTACATTGGATTAAAATGAAATTAAGAGATTTATTATAAATAGATTTCTCACTTGAAAATAGTGACTAATGATTCATGCCAAAAACAAGCCCAAGGTTAATTTATTCTTAGTGTAAACTAGGCCCACAATTGATTTTTGGTATTTCATAATTGACCTAAATATTTTTACTAGCTCTTTGTAAAAAATGGTTGGGTGAAAGTAGTTTTGTTTCTAAGCCCATTGTAAAAAAGATTAGAAAAATGGATTTTGGGCTTAGTATTTGGGCCATGGGCCAAAAATGTCCAAAGACCATCTTGAAAAATTTTGAAAATATCTTTGGTCTTTTGGATTTTCTAAAGAAAAATTTGTTTTGAGCTTGCAATATACTTAGGTCATATTAGAAAAATTGCAAACCAAATAAACCATGATTTAGACTAAGATAAACTAACCATAGTCAAACAACATTCATTTGGGGTAAAACCTAAGGAAAGTAACTAGGCCAATTACATGAGCTTTAGTCTTTGGGTAAAAAGGCTTAGGTTCCCATAGCAAGTAAATACCAAACGGTACGAGGCTATGAGTGGTTATGCCATGCTCGACTCCATACCTTGAGTGAAAGTATGGTATCCCTTACATAACATAACACGGGTAACACGGGCGTCCTAACTCTCGCACGCGATGCAATCTAAGATGATGCAATGGATAATATCATTATAAGAAAGAATAGAATGATATAAAGACCAACAGAATCAACTTCTCTTATCCCCAGTGGAGTCGTCACTGTGAGCGGGGATTTTTGCCCCCACTCCCCGTTGAATGGTTCTTGCGACTTGGCACTGTTTAGGCTCGGGGCCTTAGAGAACACTGACCTAAGTCCGGAGAAAATGGAGTCACCATTCGGACTGGCCGGGAAAAAATAAAGGGGTGGATTACTCGATTCCTAAGGAATCCCCAACCCCCTAATGGGTTCGAAAAGTTGGGTATGTGTGGGGAAGGTGAGAAATGGCCCAGCACCCCCACAACGCCCGGTTCATTGGAACCGGCCTCCTTTACAGGTCTTAATATTATAGAATTCTTAAATATAATAACATTATCCATATTACATACAATAATTAAAAGAAAGCATCATTATATTCAAATCAAAGTAATATCCAAACAAAGAAAAACAAATAAATGGACACCCATCCGAAGATGGAAACATGTTCTTACATCACATGCCTAGATAGGACACCCACCAAAAGGTAGAAACATGCCCTTTACATTTGTTCTAAAATAGAAAAGCAAATTAAATTACATGATGTTAAACTAATGAGGTACCCACCAAGTGGAAACATACCTCTTACAACTTTTGGAAATCTAAATTAATTGATAAAAGTAAATAATCATTCATCATAAATAAATCATTCATGAAAGCTATTAATCAAAATAGAAAGTAAATATCCATCCATGATAAATTAAATAAATCAAGTATTGAAATTAAATAAATTAAAGAACAAGAGATAAATCAAAGCATAATCAAGTATAAATAAAAGTCCAATTATAGCTACTATAACTTTTTATGGAATTAAAATAAATTAGGGTTTTATGTTTTAAAAGGTTGGTAAGACTCTTTGATTAACTAAATTAATATTTGAATGGTGAAATCATGAAATTAGGGTTTTATACACTTTGAAATACTTTTGATTCATGGTTTTTAATGGCAATTTCAAGCTACTATGTAATTTTAAAATATTTATATTTTTATGGTTTTTTAATATTTTAAAGGATTAAAGTTTAGAAAATGTTAGGGTTTAAGGTTTTAAAGGAGTTAAAGTTTAATATTTTAGGTTTAGAAGTTGAATTAGGGTTTTAGTGTTTTAGAATTAGGGTCTCGGGTAATGAATAAAACTTTTAGGATTAAAAATCAATTTGATATTTTTATGAGATTTTGTGAAAATAAACCAAACAAATTAAAGTTTTTATAAGTAGAAAATATTTATATAATTGGAAAAAGTATTTTTAGAGTTTTTATAAAAAAAAAACATAATATGTTTTAAGAGTTTACATAATTTGAAAAGTAAATTGGAGTTTTGGGGTTTTGAAGAAAAAAAATTAATAGCTTTAAATTCTTTGGAAAATAAAGCAACGGATTAGTGTTTTTGACTTTAGAAAAACTAAATTAAAGTTCAAAGGTTTTTAATTTTGAATAACACAATTTCCTAATTTTAGCTACTGTGTAAAAAAAACAATTAAAGAAAATCAATTAACACATACCTTCTTTTGATGATTCCTCCAAAAACAATTCTTCTTAGATGAACTAGCTCCAAAGACAAGCCTTTTTTGCCTTTGAATTGCTTAAATCGTGATGCTGCTCCTTTAAAAATCAATTGAATTTAATTATTACTTTACCACTTCACTTTCGGATTCCAATTCTCAAAGCTCCTGTGAAATTTTTTCCCCCTCAATTTGGTTGCCTTTGGTCCTTATTCATAGAGGTCTTTATATGTATCTTCCTTATTATTCAAGGCAATTAATATAAATAAGAAAAGGAAACCAAAACCTAATTAAATTAGATTTCAAAAATTTTGCGTCGGAAAAAATTGAGCTGCGAAAAAATTTTGCCGCAGGAATCTGTGGCAGCGGGGAACCCAGTGGGCCTGCGGGCGAGCTATTTCGCCCACAGGATTTTCCTGTGGGCAAAATAGAAAATCTATTTCACTTCCAGGAAAATCCTGCGAGCGAAATAGAAAAACTATTTCGCCCACGGGAATTTCCTGCTGGAGAAATGCCCACGGGCCCGGGCGAAGATTTTTTCGTCGCCGATTTTTTCGACTCTGATTTTTATTTTTATTTGTTTATTTTTATTTTTTATTAATAAAAATTAGATACTAAATAAAAAATTATTTAATAAAAATTATTTTGGACAAATTAGACAACAAAAATCATTTTGGACTAAATAAAACATATTGGACCGGATTGGGTCAAAAATTAAGGGTCTACATCAAAGTCAAAGGAGCCAACATTGGGAAAAGTCAAAGTCACCCTAATTGGAAAAGTCAAAGGGAAAGAGGAGGTGTCGAGAAAAATGCAACAACTAAGCCAACAAAGAAGCGCAAATTTATAGACTTAAGGGAGCCTTTGTCAAAGATGTTAGAAAATCTAATGAAAATGGATTTGCTACAACCATTGGTACCTCGGCCTCTACATAAGCCTCTACCACCAAATTTTGATGCCAAGGTCTTTTGTCAATTCCATCAAATGCAAGGGCATGAGACAGATAAATGTGTTTGATTAAGGCATGAAATCCAAGATTTGATTGATAGTGGTAAGCTGGCTGAGCCTGATAAGCCCAACACTAAGAATAATCCTCTGCCTAAATTTGGAAGGGCACCATCTCTTACAAACTTCATGAAGAGTTTTATCTTGTCATCTTGTCATGATATGGATAGAGAAGATGCTAAAGATGATGTGCTACTAAGCAAGCTTGGGCTAACTGTGGATGTTGAAGCAATGGCCCTTGATGATGGAAAAAATCCTTGCCCTTGAGATGTCTAAATAAGTGAAGTATCTTCGACTCCAACTCAACAAACTTTCCTTGGCTTGAATTTTACTTTTCAATTTTTCTTTCTTTAATATTTAATTGGAACAATCGTGTTTTTCAAATTTAAAGTTGTTTGAATAAATTACTTTCGTCAAAATTTTTGTTGGTCTTTGTTCATTTTGATGCTCAACCAATGAGGAATCTAGCTTGATAATTCATGAATTAATATATCTATGCATCATGACTTGAATGACTTTACTAGGTGAGGGAATTGCTCTATAGCATTGAGTTGTGTATGCTTACTTAGAGAGGGCTCCTGCATAATTACCTTTGTCTAGGTCCTAGTCAATCCTAGAACATGCTTTGACAAACTTTTGAGGTGAAATTGAACTCTACTTATTTAAGGGAGAGATGATCTAGGCATTGTTTGGTTAGCCAATAACTTGTATCCACCCTATTAAATATCAATCCCTAGTTGTCCTTTTGAGCCTTCATAAAATTTTAGCTTTCTTTTCATTAGCTTACAAACCCCAACAACCTTACCTTTAGATGTTGTGATATTTTGGACAAATCTTATGATCACTAAGATGAAGAGGCAAGAGGATCAAAGAAAGCAATGATTAGTCAAGGTCATGAGGATAGTTGAAGTTCTCAAGAGCATGAAGATAGTTGAAGTTCTCAAGACAATAAGGATAGTTGATGTTTTCAAGACCATAAGGGTTTTGATATTCCCAAGACCATAAGGGTAGTTGAAGTTCACCTAATATCTCCAATATATCAAGACAACATCAGAATAGCAAATGATTTGTCCCTGTTAAAGAAGATTTTTGTCACTCCACTCATCCATTATTGGAAACCCAAGTTGGTACAAACAAGACAACTCTTTTAGAGCTAGAACTAAAAAAAAAGAATAAAGAAAGAATAAAAAGAAAAGAAAAAAGAAGAAAAAAGGAAAAGAAAAAAGAAAAAAGAAAGAAAAAGAAAAAAATAAACCTAAAAAGGCGGTTTAGAGAAACCAACTGAGTTCTCTTTTACCTAAAGCAACTAAAGGCTTCCATTTGGTTCATAAAGACATTTTTTACTTGAATTGGTCCAACCCAATTAATGATTCGATCAAAATCAGAGAAAAAGGAGAAAGACCATTCAATTCTTGAAAGTTCTGTACTTGGCAGTCCTATAAGGAAGAAGGACAAAATTATAAAATGCTCAAAGAAAGGAAAGAGTAAGAAAAATAAAGAAAAGGGAGAAGAAGAAAAGAAACGAATTTGGGAACCAAACTTTTTGCAAGGGCAAAAACTGTCCTAATCAAGATCCAGATTAATGCCAAGAAGATAGAAGGAATTTAGAGTCTAGCAAGATTATTTCCAAGCTGCCTAAAATTCAAACAAGAAATTTATAGTTTGAGGGTCTGTCCATTGTGTCACATCAGCTCCTATCTCAAAATGGCTTTCATTTAACCCATGTCCCTCATAGACCCCATTTCAAGCCTATCAAAGACCTATTGATCTCTCTTGGTAGGTAGAGTCTATTAATGGAGATAGTTTGGATAAGCATGCATATGAGACAGACAGTATTTAAACTCAATGAGACCTTTGGCCAAGTAATGTGTATGTGCCTATTTGAAGTGCAACAGTTCTTGCTTAAATAGAAATGATTCCCGAGTTTAGTATAGTAACTAGGGTTGTCATGTTATAGATATGTTAATTTGGAAAATTAAGTCCTGAGGTTCATTGACATTAATTTGGCAAAGCCAACATTTGATTTCAAAATTCAAAAAAAAAAAAGAGTTTTGTCATACAAAGCCTTCAAGTTAAAGGAAGTATGTTGAACCTCCAAAGGACACATTGGGCAAAGGAAATGATTATTGGCGAGGTGATGAAGAAGCTATCAACTGACATGCTGAAACATAGTTTAAAAAGGATGTATCCCTAACTCTGCAACTTGGGATCTCCACCACTCGTGTTTTCAACATCTTGAAGATAAAACCCACAAATGCAAAGCTTTCGATCATTCCAATGCAAGACTTGAACGAGCGTCAAAAAGGAACAAATGAGAACAGTTATGTTGATCACCTCGGTCTGTGAGTCGATGGAACGACTATAAGTATTATTCATGCATATCATGCATACATGAGCATATCACATCGCACTTTCTTATCTTGTATTGTCTATTCCTTTTCAAAGTGAACAACAAATACCTTGCGAACTAAAGAATCAAAAGAAGATATTGAATCAAGGGGACATGGAAAGCCTATTTGCTTGTGGAAGCTCCAGTTGTTTTGCAAAAGAAGAAATGTGTGCTTGTGCGAAGAACTAGACGGCAAAAACATCAATCAGAGCCCGCATAGAAAAATCATCGGTTTGAGACTACACAGGGGGCAACGCTTCTCCTTTTTAATTTTTGAGTTTATGCATAAACAAAATATTTTGAATATCTTGCCACGCAGGGGACAAGGAGAATATATGAAGGCTAGCTAAAAAGGCTGAATTTTTTTGTTCATGTTTAATTAATGAACAAGAAAAAGAATTCTCAAAAGAATAAAACAAATAAATTAAGCATCATCAATCAAAAGAAAAAATTAGAATGAAAATGCAAAAGACAAAAGGTCAGTCTAGCTAAAAGAGCTGAAGCCAGGGTAAAGACCCGATTTCCAATAGATAAAGATCCATGTTTCAAGGGAAAAGAATCGATATCTAATGGATAAAGATCCATGTTTCAAAGGTAAAGACCCGATTTCCAATGGATAAAGATCCATGTTTCAAGGGTAAAGACCTGATTTTCAATGGATAAAGATCCATGTTTCAAGGGTAAAGACCCGATTTCCAATGGATAAAGATCCATATTTCAAGGGTAAAGACCCGATTTCCAATGGATAAAGATCCATATTTCAAAGGTTAAGGACCCAAAGTCCGAAGGATAAATATCCTTGTTTCAAGGGTAAAGACCCAATTTCAAATGGATAAAGATCCATATTTCAAGGGTAAAGATCCGATTTCCAATGGATAAAGATCCACATTTCACGGGTAAAGACCTAATCTCCAATAGATAAAGATCCATGTTCCTAGGTTAAAGACCCAATTTCCAATAGATAAAGATCTATTTTTGGTGGGTAAAGACCTACAATTCATAAAAATGGAACAACCAGTTATCCTAGAATTCTCAATTGATAAAAGGTCAGTCAAATCAAATTCAATCTCGGGTCCAAGTACCCACAACAAATTCAAGTAATCATCTCAAAAATTAAGTCTTATTTCTTTTCTCTCTCTTTCACTAAAGTCTCAGATCATTCAAGCAAGGGCCGAACTGTAGACCCTTAATTTTGGACCCTGTCCGGTCCAATATATTTTAATTAGTCCAAAATCATTTTTTTGTTGTCCAATATATTTTAATTGGTCCAAAACAATGTTTGTTATCTTAATTAAATACTATTTGCTTTAAATATTTAATTTTTTATTAATAAAAAATAAAAAATAAAAATAATAAACAAAAAAATTAAAAATAAAAATCGGCGACGAAATCGCCAAAAATCAGTGCGGCGAAATGGCTTTGGCCAAAGCCATTTCGCCCGCAATTTATTCTTGAGGGCGAAATGGCCCGCAGGCCAATTCTCGCTCGCTGCCGCAGCCAGCTGCTGCAGTTTTTTCGACAGCGCTATTTTTCCGCAGCAGTTTTTTTCGCCAACGAAATTTTTTCGATGCAAATTTTTTCGAAACCAAATACAATTAGGTTTCGGTTTCCTTTTCTTAATTAATATTAGATTCCGTGAATAACTAGAATTAACCAAAAAATTCTTCTATAAATAAGGACAATAACAACGCAAAAAGGGATCAGATTTTAGGGGTGAAATTGGAGACCGAAATTGAGGAGGAAAACTTTGAAAGATTTCCTCCTGGCAGTGAAATCGATCAGACTTATTGAAAGAAGAAAACAAGCAATTTAATTCATCAAAGGCAGCAAAGCTTGTCTTTGATCTTGTTCATCCAAGAAGTTATTCTTGGTGGAACCAACAAATGAAGGTATGAATTTATTTATTTGTTTCATTAATTTACAGTAGCTTCATCACTTAAGACTAAAAATTGTTGTTTCTGTTTCTTCAAAATAAAAAAAACCCTAGTACCTTAATTTACCTTTTCTAAAGCTTAAAAACTTTAATTTGTCTCTTTGTTTTTCAAAAATCATAAAATTGTTGTTTTTATTGCTTTAAAATTCACCAAAACCCGAATTTGAATATGTTTCTTTCCAAAACCTTAAATTGAATCTGTTTCTTTCCAAAAACCCTAAAAAACATCTTTTCTGTTTCCATAAACCTTAAATCATTTTGTTTATTTTCATAAAGTTTCATAAAATTATCAATTATTTTTCCAAATTTTAAGATCTAATGCATTCTCTGAAATCTTAATTCTAAAATTCTAAAACCCTAATTCAACTCCAAAACCCAAAATAGTAAACCCTAAACTTGTTAACCTAAACCCTAATTTTTTATACCCTAATTTTTAAAACCTTAAAACCATATAAATCTAAATGTTATAATTCTACACAGTAAGTAACCGTAAATCATATACTTAATGTTTTAAAGTGTCCAAATCCTAATTTCATGATTTCACCTCTCAAACCCTAATTTAGTTAATTAAAGAACTTTATCAACCTCTTAAATACATTTTGTAATATCCCCATGTGTGCCCTAGAAGTTTTAATTCAATTGTTGTTTGATTTGAATTTAATGTACATATGTTTTAGCAAAGGAAATGATTGTGTTAATGGAATTTATATGTTGTATATATGTTAATATATATAACATATAAGTTGGTCAAATGGAGAGTCAAGGGGAGAAGATATTTTTAATTTGGGATGAGTGCAATTACTAAATAGGACATGTGGATGAAGGATAGTTAGAACAAGTGAGAAGAGGGTATGTTGGTAATTGCCTTTTTAGAATTGCTTGGTGGAGATTTAAAGAGATGATAATTTGACTTTTCTTTATCATCTTTTCTTCTTTTCTCTTATGGTGGCCGGCTCATCCAAAGACAAAAGGGAGTAAGAGAGCAAGAGAGGATCTTGAAGTTTTAAGCTCAAATTGAAGGAGGAATCAAAGGATTTGGTGGGAGATTTGTGAAATTTCTTCATCCAAAGTAAGTACTCTCTTGTTTTTCCTTGGGTATTTTGAAGATATGTTGGAAGTGTGTTGTTGTAATATCCCAAATTATACCCTAAAAGTTTTGGAATTATTGTTGTATTTGGATATAATGTATATGTTTAAGGGAAAGAGAAAAGAAGATAAAATAATTATTTTAAATTAATTTAAAAGGAAATATTATAAGAGATATACATATAGCAACATATACATCACATATACATAATGTATATGTTGATGTAGGAAAAGTAAGTAAGAATAATGATAAGAAGAATAATAATAATAATAATAATAATAATAATAATAATAATAATAATAATAATAATAATAATAATAATAATAATAATAATGATAATGATGATGATGATGATGATGATGATAAGAGAAAAAGAAGAAAAGAAAGTCAAAGGGAAGAAAAGATTTGTGGTGGAGAATTTTTGGAGTTGTTTAATTATATTATTCTATATATATATATATATAAGATAAATTTGAAAGGAAAAGAAAAGATTTTCTTTATTTCTTTCTTCTTCTTCTTCTTCAACGAGAGAGAGAGGGATAGAGAGAAAGAGAGTTTTGTTTTCTTAAGATCAAAATTTAAAGAGAATTTAAGTGATCAAGTTGGAGACTTGAGAAATTTCATTAACTTTGGTTGTGAAGAGAAGGAATTGCCCTAATCTAAGTGTTGAGGATTCTTGGAAGAGTATTTCGAGACCAACTAGAAGGTGATGCATATATGTATAATTTAGTTATGTTGTATCTCTGACAAGAATGTATTCATATGTATAAATGAAATTTTGGTAAAGACAAGATTATCATATATATATATAAGATTATTGAAAGTATAATGATTTTATAAATGTTCTATATTTAAATTAATGTAATATTGTTTGAACTCAGATATAGGTTTTTAAACTGTAACAAAAAGTAACATTCTTATACCTTATATACGTATTGTTTGTATACCCGGTATATGTATAGTACTTATATAGAGTATGGGGGTGTTACAGTTATACTGTACATTAGTAGTATTTGATAATAATAAACCTCTACTTATTTTGTATTAGAAGTGTGAACTCTTCTTGCAGGTTTGTAGTTGAGGGTATAAGGTGGATTCATTGGGAGTGTATTGAAACTGATTGCATTTGCATTGGTTTGTGTAAAAAAGTTTTCAAAAATCAGAAAAACCAGTTTTGTCGACACTTGGGATCCAATTTCTAGGCGAACCTCTGGCAAAATTTCTGTAAAACTGGAACTAAAATTCGAATTAAGTAAAATTGGTAGCAACATTAGGATAGTATGGTGCCTCTACTCGGCTTACACATGTAGGTTGGGAAGGGGTGTTACAATTTTTGGTATCAGAGCTTAGGTTCGAGATTCTCAGCCTAAGTAGAAATAAAAAGAGAAAGTTTTGAAAAGCTTAAAGAGAATTAAAAAGAAAAGTTTTGAAATGAAATTTGTAATACATGCATATGCATTAACACCTAGGTTGGTCTCGGATGTGGCATTATGTGAATTGTAATGTATTTGAATTAGATGAGATGGATGATAGTGTGTGGATGAAGTTCTACATGAAAGGAAAAAAAATGATATGGAAACATTCATATGAGTTTAATTGATAAATTAAAGAATGGAAATTTATCCAAGTAAAGTAAATTGTTAAATTTTTTATTTTTGAAATGTGTTTGAAATATAAAGAAATGAATAAGAGAATAAAGTTGAAAATGAGCTAAAAACAAAATCAAGATTTAAGTAGGTACTCTTTCCTCTGCAATTTGAATCTCTTTCTAATAAAGCTTATGATTTGATTATTAGAGAGAAGAAATATTATTCGGATGTTAAAATGAATAAATATGTTATTAACTTGAAGGAAATATGGTGGAACATTGAGTGAGTTGATTGGTATAGACAAAATGTGATCATTTAAGGTTTGGGTGTATAAAGTTAAAGTTTTGTTTAAAAGAAAAAGAGATGATGTTGGTTAAGTAAAAAACATATATTGGTATTGTTTGTATTGTTATTTTAATGCAACATTGTGATTTCAATGTTAGAAATGTGATATGTTTGAATATTATGAAAGCTCATGTTAATGGTTGTAATATGTGACATTTGGATTTTTGAAATGAGCTTAATAATTGTGAATATTATATGTTTGGATGTTGCTTTGTGGTATGCATATAAGATGTTTTTAAAGTTGATATTAAGAAAAGATGAGAATTGTAAGTTGAAGTTTAGGTGAAATAGTGATTTGAGAATTTAGAATTTTAATGGAATGTTGATAAAGATTATTTAGATATTAAACATATGAGCTATTTGCAGTGAATATTCTTGCATATGAGAATACTACGAATTGGGTAATGAGATTGATAATATGAGAATTTGTTTTGAAATAAAAGAAAGTGATTGTGCGAGTGAAAATGAGTTATTTTAAGTCATTTGACTGGAAAGGGTGAAAATGGATATGAAGGTACATTAAATGCTTTAAAATATATATATATATATAATGAGAGAGATGTCACATTAGAAATGTGACTTGAATTTATGTGAAGTGTTATTATGGTTAGAAGGTATATATTTGTTATGTTGATGAATAATTTAAATCATGTCAAAAGAATGAGTATGATAATGTTCAAAGAAAAATGATAAACATTAAATTTGTACAGATTGTATGCAAAAGAGAAATTAAATAAAATTACATGATTAAGTGTATACATGCATAGGATATGTGAGATGAGTTTTTCGATATGAATATAATTGTATTATGTAAGAAATGTGGGAAGTGAGTCACATTATGGATGTGGCCTATGAATATGTAGGTGGTATAATTATTGGTATAATGATATTAAGAATGATATTGCATGTATTAGTGGACCTAAGAGAGATTAGGTCTTGAACTGTGCAAAGCTAGATGGATAATGAACGAAATTAAGAGTGAGAATGGACTCGAGTAATATTGGATGGTGAAATTGTTATGGTAATCACTGAACCTGATGATTATATAATATTTTGAGTCCCAAGGTATCCACATGTGGGAAGGTTTTATGTATATGTGTATAATAAGAGATTGTAAATGGATTAGAAATAGATTCGAAATGGAGTAACAAAAGGGAAATTGTGTAAGAATTGCATATGATTGAATATGTATACATAAGAGATGTTAATAATAATATTGTTGAACATGAGTTAGGCTAATGATGAACATAATCGAGTGCAAATTGTTTTGAGATAGAGTTGAAATGTGTTAATTCTTGGTGTAGCAAAAGTTTAGAGAATGAATATGTAATTCTTGTGATATGATTTAGCATTGTAATTAGAAAGGTTGGAAGTTGAATAATAAAGGAACAGTATGGATTTATAAGCTTCAGGCATGACCATTAATCTCCTATGATTCTATGATTTGTTTAGTATATTTTGGTCGATTAATTTTGTTATCCATAGATTTGGAACTAAGATAACATGACTGTAGTGCAGTTTTGGTGAGATTGATAATTATGTTTCTAGAAACATGATCAAGAATTATGACTGGTAAAGTTATACTTTATCATTTTTTTTGTTAGAAATTTGGTTATAATTATGAAAAGTAAGGAAAGAAAAGAGAAATGTAAAATGTTTTGAGTTATGGCTAATGTGATAGAAAGCTGATTATGTAAAGATCGTAATGGTATGAAATGTGAGGAGATATTAAAAGGGGAAATTACAAAATGTGACTGAAAGTTATACTAAATATGTTTATGGTATAAAGTGAATAAGTGAATGGATAGAAAGTATGGTATGAGATAATCATGAGAATTTTATGGAAATTGTACTAAGATAATAGAAAATAAACTATGTGTTTATTGAAAAATAATTTGAAGTGATTTGTTATTAATAATCATAATCTCAAAAAGCTGAAAAATGGATCCGAATAGATTAGAATTTGTATATAAGTTTGACCTAATGGAATTAGGTCATTATATTGTGAAATCTAATGATAAATTAATTGTTTGTTTGAATCGAACAAGATTGAAATGGAGGTATATTGTATCAGATAGATCAATTGATCTAGATTTCGCTCAGGTTGCAAATCATTATTGAGATTTAATATGTATAGTTGTACTAAGAGTATAAAATTTAAATGATAATGGATATGATGTCATATTCTGACAAATGAATGGACATGAATGAATTGAATTATATCAGTTGTAAATGATGATAAAAGGGAAAAGGTTAATTACCTGTAAAGTAAGTTTAAAAGCATTGTACTAATATTTATGTTAAGTGAGAAGCATGCTAAAGAAGGAATTACGTGTATGAAAATAAGGATATTGTTATCAATTAAGGTTTAATAATGTCTATTTTGAAAGTGATTGTAATGACGGAATAATCAATATTAAGATATAAATCTATGATTTTTAAGGTTAGAGTTAAGAGAGTATTTATAAAGAGATGAAGTAATAAAATATCTTGAATGTAATAATTAGATGAAGTATAAGTATATTATAAGATGATCTGATTCTTGTATAAAGATAAATTAATTGGGAATGTAATGAGTTATTTTGAATGTTTGGTTAAGAAAGTAATAAGATATATATATATATATATAGTGATGAGTTGTGAAATTTAGAGAAGATGATTGACTCTAAGGGGGAGAGTAGAAGTTATGTGATTTGATGACATAATAACTTAATAATAATTAACTTCATATGGAAGTTAAGATGGTATTTTGTTAAGAATGGATTGTTATTGTACTGGATAATTTCGAGGACGAAATTTCTTTTTAGAGGGGGAGAATTGTAATATCCCAAAGTATACCCTAAAAGTTTTGGAATTATTGTTGTATTTGGATATAATGTATATGTTTAAGGGAAAGAGAAAAGAAGATAAATTAATTATTTTAAATTAATTTAAAAGGAAATATTATAAGAGATATACATATAGCAACATATACATCACATATACATAATGTATATGTTGATGTAGGAAAAGTAAGTAAGAATAATAATAATAATAATAATAATAATAATAATGATGATGATGATGATGATGATGATGATGATGATAAGAGAAAAAGAAGAAAAGAAAGTCAAAGGGAAGAAAAGATTTGTGGTGGAGAATTTTTGGAGTTGTTTAATTATATTATTCTATATATATATATATATAAGATAAATTTGAAAGGAAAAGAAAAGATTTTCTTTATTTCTTTCTTCTTCTTCTTCTTCAACGAGAGAGAGAGGGATAGAGAGAAAGAGAGTTTTGTTTTCTTAAGATCAAAATTTAAAGAGAATTTAAGTGATCAAGTTGGAGACTTGAGAAATTTCATTAACTTTGGTTGTGAAGAGAAGGAATTGCCCTAATCTAAGTGTTGAGGATTCTTGGAAGAGTATTTCGAGACCAACTAGAAGGTGATGCATATATGTATAATTTAGTTATGTTGTATCTCTGACAAGAATGTATTCATATGTATAAATGAAATTTTGGTAAAGACAAGATTATCATATATATGTAAGATTATTGAAAGTATAATGATTTTATAAATGTTCTATATTTAAATTAATGTAATATTGTTTGAACTCAGATATAGGTTTTTAAACTGTAACAAAAAGTAACATTCTTATACCTTATATACGTATTGTATATATACCCGGTATATGTATAGTACTTATATAGAGTATGGGGGTGTTACAGTTATACTGTACATTAGTAGTATTTGATAATAATAAACCTCTACTTATTTTGTATTAGAAGTGTGAACTCTTCTTGCAGGTTTGTAGTTGAGGGTATAAGGTGGATTCATTGGGAGTGTATTGAAACTGATTGCATTTGCATTGGTTTGTGTAAAAATGTTTTCAAAAATTAGAAAAACCAGTTTTGTCGACACTTGGGATCCAATTTCTAGGCGAACCTCTGGCAAAATTTCTGTAAAACTGGAACTAAAATTCGAATTAAGTAAAATTGGTAGCAACATTAGGATAGTGTGGTGCCTCTACTCGGCTTACACATGTAGGTTGGGAAGGGGTGTTACAGTTGTGATTTGATAATATTATGATTTGGTATGTTTGAGATGAGTTTCTAAATGTTGAAATTGATTGTGAGTTAATTTAGTGTTCGTTTGGTTTTGGTTAAAGATGGTAGGTTAAAAGTGATGTTGTTTTTTTTGGGTTTTGAACTGGAAGGTGATTAAATGTGTTGATGATGGGTTGTTAAGATGAATATTGTGGTAAACATGTGAAATATGTGTTTAGAACATGGATTACATTCATTTGAATTATGATATATTGTGTATAATGTAATTGAGTGCAACCAAAGAAGACTTGGTTATGTTTAGGGTTTCATTCCATGAGTGACACGGCCAAAAGCAAGGAGAGACACGGCCAATTCATGAGAGACACGGCCAAGTCAAGGAAATTTGGGCCGTGTTGGATTGATTTTGGAAAGACACGGCCGTGTCCCATGCCTGTGTTTGTTACTGCCAATTGGTTTTTAGAGACACGGCCACAAGCTTGGCCGTGTCCCTTGAGTGTGTTGGTTACTGTGTTTGGTTTTTGTTCTTCTTACATGATTGAGTTTGAACTTCCATTTGATAATGCATATGATATTATATGAACAAGGTGATGTAATATGCATTGTGAAACTTGTGAATGGCAATGTGTTATATGAATAATGTATCTTGAAATGTTATACCAATGATGCTATGTGAATAATATGAATTGAGATATAATATGATGATGCTAGATGAATGATATGAATTGAGATACAACATGATATGAGGCAATTGTGATTGGCTATGATAACTCAAATGTGATGTGAAGCCATTGTGTTTGGCTATGATGATTCAATTGAAAGAACATAAGGCATGTTTGCCTAATTGATGATGAGAATTAAGAATGAAATAATAAATGAATTGTGTGTCTAATGTGTTATTCATTTTCAGAGTTTTGTTGTTGGTGGCATGCCCATTTGTAACATTCTCTTGAAGTTAGGTTGGATTTGATCCTTGAAGCCTAATTGAGATGTTACAACCCTTGACGCTAGGTTGGATTGGTTCTTGAAGCCAAGTTGGGTTGATACTTAGCATGCTTTGTTCCCCTTGAAGCTTGGTTGAACCTAAATCCTTGAAGCCTAGTTGGGTTTATGATAATAATAAATGTGATAACAAAACCAAAGCATTAACTCTGGAAGTTGAATGGCATATTAGTGTGTCTTGGGCCCATGCTTGTCTTTGTTTAATGTGATTCATGAATGGTAAAATGATTAACTAATAAGATATATGGAAGGATATTGAAATGTGATATGTTTATATATGTGGTTATTGAAATATAAAGGTATGTGATTATCCTTTCATCTATGATATTGACTTGAGAAATCAAATGTGTGACATTGCATTGCCTTATAGTATAGTGTTGGTATATTTTGTACTACTAAGTCGTTGGCTTAGCGCAATATTGTTTGATCGCGCAGGTAACAGAGTTGAACCAGAGAGCTCCTCAAGACCGAGTGAGAGTGGACATTGAAGAGTTGTTTTGGGACTTAAAGATCAGAGAAGAGCTGCCAATCATGTATATATATTCTATGTTTTGTAAACCTTGATTTATAATGTATTTGTAATAACTTCCGCTGTGAATTATTAAACATTTTGTATAAAGTGTCTTTTGGATTTCTTTATTTGTTTGAAATTGGCTTCACTTATTTACAAAGATATTTGTTGTGTCTTTTTAAACCGTGGCATTTTCTATATTCAGTATACGTATATTACGATCTTTTAAGCATGCTTGGTACGTATACAGGGTATAGAGGTGTTACAATTATTTTGGTATCAGAGCCTAGGTTTGAGATTCTCAACCTAGGTCAAGTGTCAGAAAAAGAGTATTTTGATTTTAAAAAGTGGATTTTTGAATAACATACATGTTTGGCATTGGCAGTCTCTGATCTTTAATGAGAAGTATTCTGCTGTGTTTGCAGACATAGGTTGTGATGGATTCTCACTCACGTCAGTCAGTCGAGGGTAGTGCTGAGAGTATAGCTCCTGATGAGATTAGAGAGGGAGCTAGAGTGGATAGTGCTGGAGAGGTACCTGCTTCTATGTTGGGGAGACCAGCTGGTGAGGATGTTCCGCCAGTTTGGGTTAGGCATGTGGTAGAGGCTTTGAGGCAAGCACCAGTGCAACCACCGCCACCACCCCCACAGCCTTTGGTATCAGTGAGACAGTATGATAAGCTAAGGAAGTATGGAGCAGAAGACTTCTTGGGTACTATTGATCCAGCTGTAGCTGAGCAGTGGCTAGATAAAGTACAGAGGATATTTGTTCAGTTACAAGCCACTCCAGAGGAAAAGTTTGATTATGCAATATCATTGTTGCAGAAGGATGCATATGACTGGTGGAAGACAGTGCCTCATGCTATGGACGATCCGCCTACTTTGTCCTATGCTGATTTTCTAAGAGAGTTTGAATTGAAATATACACCAAGAGAGTATAAAGACATGAAGAAGATGGAGTTTTTGAGTTTAAAGCAAGATAACCGAACCGTAACTGAGTATGAGGTTGAGTTTATTCGATTGAGCCATTATGCTGGAGGTATTGTATCTGATGAGATTGATAGATGCAGGAGATTTGAAGAGGGATTGAGACCCTCTATCATGTGTCATGTGGCTGGATCTAGATATCATGATTTTTCCCAGCTTGTGGCAGCAGCTAGGAGTGTGGAGAGAGCTCAGGTTATTGCAGCTGCTTCAGAAGAAGAGATCAGGGTTAGAAGGCCCCAGTTTGAGGCAGGGTCTTCATCTGTGAAAAGAGGCAAAGGAAGTTTTGTTCCTTGGGGTAGTAGGAGTCAGAGGCCAGCGGGTAGGTCAGTACAGTTTCAGAGGCATAGATCTAGACCTACAGTTTCAGTGGCGAGTGCTCCGACCCCAGTGATGCAGAGATCCACCTTGCCCATATGCATTCACTGTGGTAGACCACATGGTGGTCCTTGTTGGAGGACTGGTGTGACAGGGGTATGTTTCAGACGTGGGTCGCCTGATCATTTTGTTAGAGATTGTCCTGAGAGACAGGAGCGGATGTCAGTGGATACTGCAGCTTCTCGACCTAGTGTGAGGGGAGGTCGTGGAGGCAGAGGTTTCAGCAGAGGAGGTAGATCTGGGTTCAGTTCTAAAGGAGATTCTACATCCAGGGAGAGTAGACCAGAGGAGGCTGGATCTTCTCAGAGGATTTATGTGATGCAAAGGCAACCAGATGCTTCGATAGTCATAGCTGGTACTTTTTCTTTATTTTGTATTTCAGTACTTGCTTTGATTGATCCGGGTTCCACACATTCATATATTAGTGCATCTGTTTTGCCAGTGTCTGATGTGCATGCTGAATCCCTAGGATTTGATGTATTGGTGTCAAATCCGTTAGGGCATAGTGTGATTGTTAGTAAAGTGCACCGAGATAGTGCAGTGATGGTGCAAGGTAAGGAGTTTCTTGGAGATTTGATTGAGATGCCTTTTAAGGAATATGATGTGATCCTAGGCATGGACTGGTTATCTAGACATAGAGCTGTGGTTGACTGCCAAAAGAAAATTGTTACCTTGAGAACCAGTGATGGTAGAGAGGTGTTAGTAGCTAGTGAGCAGGGACAGCTAGCATCCTTATTTGTTTCAGCTGTTGCAGCTAGGAGATTGATTAGAAAAGGGTGTGATGCTTACCTTGCTTATGTTGTGGATATCAGAGTAAAGAGTTCTCAACTTGATGATATACCCACAGTTGTAGAGTTCCCAGATGTGTTTCCAGAGGAGTTGCCGGGGTTGCCTCCAGAGAGAGAGGTAGAGTTTGGTATTGAATTATTGCCTGGTACCACTCCTATCTCCATTACTCCTTATAGAATGGCACCTGCTGAGCTGAGAGAACTGAAAGTGCAGTTGCAGGAGTTGCTGGATAAAGGGTTTGTTCGCCCTAGTGTTTCACCGTGGGGAGCTCCTGTCTTATTTATGAAGAAGAAGGATGGTACTATGAGATTGTGTATCGATTATAGGCAATTGAACAAGGTGACTATTAAAAATAAATATCCTTTGCCTAGAATTGATGATCTCTTTGATCAATTGAAAGGTGCATCAGTGTTTTTCAAAATTGATTTGAGATCAGGGTACCATCAGTTGAGAGTTAGAGCTGAAGATGTTCCTATGACCGCCTTTCGGACCAGGTATGGGCATTATGAGTTTCTAGTTATGCCTTTTGGTTTGACGAATGCACCTGCAGTTTTTATGGATTTGATGAATAGGGTGTTTAGACCCTATCTTGATCAGTTTGTAGTGGTCTTTATTGATGATATATTGGTGTATTCGCGTAATATACATATTTCACATTTTACACAATTTAGTCATTATCAATGGCTTTTCACAATGCATTTAACACATATATGACATTACAATTGTCATAGCACATTATACATACATAACCAATGTATCTAATAGCTTAACACATTACACATTTTTCAACCAAAATGTTTTAAGGCCAAATGTCATGCAAACATAACCAATATATGTTCAAAGTTTGTACTTACCTCAAATAGCAACCAAAATAATCTTAAAACTCTCACCATCCTTCTCTTCCAAATTGCCCTTCAACACTTGGATCGGCCAAACTACTTCCTCTCAATGCCTATATCAAATGTGATCATAAATAATCATTAATATCACATTCTAAGGCATTCTCAACATCAAACCTTAATTTAACAATACTCCTGCAAAATTTAAAAAATTTAGTCTTTCCTTACTTTAACTTAGCAAATCCATATTAACCCATTAAATTATTGTTTTGAGTTCATTTATATCATTACAAACTTATTTTAACTTGTTTAAACCAATTACATTAATTAACCACATGCTTATGTCCAAAACCCTAAAATGGCATAACCTTCACCATTGAAGGATCTCCATTCCAACTCAATCCAATTATCATTTCAATCTTATTTCCACCACTTATATCATTAAATAACATGATTTAAGCATTAAAATCAAACAATTAATCATTCTTTGAAAATTCACTTTTTCAAAATCCTAAATCAATACTACCATCTTCAAACTCTATCCAAACTTAACTAAATCCATCATTTGATTTTAAAATCCTTGTTTATTCATCAAAACAACACATTTGGAACTAATTTTCACAATTAAAACTCATGATTTCAAAAATCCAAATGTTCCATAACCCTAAATTCTCACTCTTCAACCAACTTAACTCAAACTTAGCCATTTCTTTAATCCAACCTTAAAATCATTGTTAATCACTTAAAATAACTTCATCCATACCCAAATAGATAATTAAATCTTAGAACTTCAAAAACCCAAAACAAACATAATCACAATTTTCATGAAATCCAAAGAAAGAAGTTGGGAACTTACTAATTTTGGTGGAAATCACCAAAAATTCACTTTAAACTTGTTAAATCCTTTAATTTGTGGAGTATGGAAGAATCAAATTCTTGGTCCAAGCTCCCATGGTGGCTGGCCCTTGATGGAGAAGAAGAAGATGAAAACAAAATTTTATTTTCTCTTTCCTTTCTTCTTTTAATTATAACCATACATACATATATATATATTAAAATAATTTAATAATTAATAATTATTTATTTATTTAATAAATTAAAAGTCCAAAATCTCTCTTTCATTCAAAAATAATTTATTTCTAAATTATTTAATTAATTTTAAATTTCTAAGATTTAATTACCAAAATACCCTTTTACTTTGACTTTTCTTTTAAAAAGTATTAACTTTTATATGTTGTATATATTTTACATATATATCACATATATATTCCACTTTTTCATTTAAAATCCCTTTATTTTTCCTTTAAAATCATTAATTTAATTTATCCATTTAAATTATAATTTATTTTATTAAATTTTAAAAATTAAAACTTTTCAAAAATTTGGGATATTACACATATGCACAAGTAATGTATATCTTATTTACATATCAAATGTACCTTATATGTGTATTAAATATATTAAGTATGTAATATATTAATCCAACATATACAATATACCATATGTATATGTTATATATACACTAGATATATATATTGGGTATATACAACTTTTATATTTCCAAAATCACGGATGTGACAATTTTCTCCCCCTTAAATAATTTTGTCCTCGAAATTATACAGTATGGTAATAAATCATCCAAATAAAACATAATCTTAAAATCTCATCAAAATTATTATTTCATCAAATTACATAATTTCTATTCTCCCCTCAGGTTCATTCTCAATTATCTTTTTACCATTCCATAACTCATCATTATACTGTCTATTTACTCAAACAATCACAATGGATTATCATATCATCAATTGAATTGCCATTAGACAGAATTAGTTCATCTCTTTAATATATATACACCACACACCTATTGCACTTAAGATATTTGATCACTTCATTATCTTAAAATATACTCTTATCATCTTAAATTCAAATGTTAATAACTTTTGTCGTAACACAATAATTTTACACATCTTCACGTTGATCCTACTCTTTATACAATTACCACATATTAATTTAATATCACCATTATACAACAACAAAATCTTATTTTCTTATTAACATTCATTCCAATTATATTATAACTAATATAACTTTGCTCCTTTCATATGCATATACATATCAGAATGCTGTATTATGCACATTATCATATAGCTTGCATATTCTTAATACAACTACACACATTGAATTTCAATAAATACTTGTAAACTTATTACATTCCATATCAATTGATCTAACTATCACAATATGACCATCACAACTTTATTCCATTCTAACCAACCTTTAGTCTATTTTAAATTCATCATTCTATTTTCAATTCATGACCTAATTCTATTAGGTCAAATTTATTCTCAAATCATAATTCCCTTCGAATTCATCATTACAGATAATATTTATTTCCCCTAGTCTCATTCACTTTAAACATCATTTTCATCAACTTATTCATTTTATACCACTTTCAAACACATTCAAAATAACTCTAACTCACATTTCATAATTCCTTTCATTTATCATTTTCTCACATTTCTTATAGTTACTATATTTACAAAAATCACTTTTCTTACACATCATTTAAAGCTCATCATATTTTCACAATTCTCTTCTGTTCCACACTTTCTATAATATAAACAAATTTCTAACATAAAATTATAAGATACAACTATGCAAACCATAAGTCTTGACCATGTTTCTTTAAACATAACTATCAATCTCACCAAATCTATCCAAAAGTCATGTCATCTCATGCCCATGCCCGTGGATAACAAAACTAATCGGTCAATATACTAAACAAATCATACGACCATGGCATAATAATGATCATGCCTGTGGCTTATAAATAAATACTGCCCCTCAATCATTCTTCTTCAAACATTTCCAATCACAATGTTAAGTTCGTATCGTAAAGATCACATATTCATTTTATAATCTTTTGCTACACAAAGAGTTAACACATTTTTGCTCTATTTGAAAGCAATTTACTTTTGATTACTTCTGTTTCAAAGCAATTTACTCTTAATCTGTTGACCATCATTAGCCTAACTCATGTTTCAACAATATTATCATTAACATCTCTTAAATATGCACATTCATTCATATGCAAATTTTACACAATTCCCATTTATTACTCCATTTCTAATCTATCTTTTATAAAACTTTTCATTCATTTTCAATTTTTTTCACTTCCATACTTCCTTCATTATACTTTCCTTTTCCATAAAATCTCTTATTTAACCGCATATACTTTGGGCCCAACACTATACAATCATCAAGTTTAGTTGTTACAATAATAATTTCACCGTCCAACGCTGCTCGAGTCCATTCTCAATCTCAATTTCATCACATGACCTATCTCTATGCAAGTCAAGACCTAATCTATCTTAGGTCTATTAATACATGCAATATCATTCTCAATATCACTAGACAAGTAATTGTATGAGGTAACAAACACTCAATAATATTTTTTTTAATCATCCATATACACCTTCGTAAGTCATATTCACAATGTGACTGACTTTCCACATTTTCTTACATATCACAATTATGTTCATTTTGAAAAATCTCATCATGCCTATCATACAATTATATGCAATTCTTCTTTTACATACAACCTATACAAAGTTAACATTTATCACCTTTCAGAGGACATTATCATTTCTCATTCTTTTGACATTACTTAGGTTATTCATCAATTCAACATATATATACACTCTGACTACATCATAATTAACATCTTTCTCATTTAATCTCCCGTCTTTTAAATAAGATTCTTATTATATATTTTTTAGCACTTCACATAAATCTTAGTCACATCTCCAATGTGACATCTCTCTCACATTTGTTTTTTTATGCATTTATCATACCTTTCATATCCATTTTCATCATTTCCAATTCAATTAACTAAAGTAACTCATTTTCACTTGCTTAATCATTTTCCTTTATTTCATAACAAATTTATATATTATCAACTACATTACACCTTAGTTAATACTTTTATAAATAATATTACTCATTCAAAATTACTTCATGCTTATTAAATATTAAACTATCAATATCTAAACAATCTTCATCGAAATTTCCTTACAACTCTAAATTTTCAACTTACTACTTCACTTACACTTCATTTTATTAATCTCACTTTCAAGAGCTAACTTTATAAACATTATTTTTATATTAATATAACATCAAATCACATCACTTTGACAATTATAGAAACCCATTTCAAAAATTCAAATTTCATATAATACAACCAACAACATGAACCTCACCAAATCTCATCCATGTCACATTCCCAATCTTAAGATCATAACATTTACTTTTAAACAACATTAATTCATTTCATTACACTAATTAACATAATCCATTTAGATATCCTAATTTTACATACTCAAACCCTAAATTATGCATCAGTTTTTTTTCATAATAAACAATTCACTATCACTTACAATTTCCCTCTTTGATTTTTTTTTATTATGATCTCTTTGTTCAAAATTATTAAAAACTCCATATTCCTTCTTCATACTTCTACCCATCTATATATAAGTTTTCATAATTTTTCTTATTCATTTGTCTCATGAAATTAATTTATTACTCATGTGCACAAAGTTATATGACTTCCTTAGTTTCATGTCAATCTCAATTTCAATTTTTATATTCCTTACCAATTCTTTATAAAAGCTTGTAAAATTTTAGCCATGTGCACTTGACACATATATGGACTTATATTTAAAATTTAAGATTTTTCCAAGTTGATATATTTAAAAATTAAATCTTCTAAAATTAGAGAATCTGTCTCTTTAATAATTTCTCTGGCAGCACACGATTGTCCATTTTTTTTAGGTATTAATTCATATTTCTTTATTAAAATGTATTCAATAGCTTGTTTAATTATTGTCCAATAATTTTTAAACTTATATTCACAGAGTTAAGTGTCCAATAGCTTAAGATTTAAAACCTAAAATTCCATAATAATATTTATCAATTTCCGAAAACCCTAATACCATTTTATTTAAAACCCTAATTTACCTAAACCCTAAACTCAAGTTTCGTTTCTTAAAACCTTATCTTAAAAATTAAAAACACTAGTTTGTACATCTATTGTTTAATATAGAATTGATTATTAATACATGTTATATTTTAATGGATGTTTTATGATATTTTATGATGCATGTTTTATGTTAATTATCTTACTTGAATGATTTAATTTATTTGATTAATTATGCAAGAAATTGTAAGAGGTATTATTTCCACATTGTGGGTACCTCATTTGTTAAGCTTCATGTAATTTAATTTATTTAAGTTTTGGATTAATGTATAGAATACATTTCAACCAATTGGTGGGTATCCTATTTTATTTGTTTTGTTTTGGACATTGGACGATTGTAAAGGCATGTTTCAATCCGTGGATGGGTGCCTATTCATTTACTTTGTTTAAAATTATTATGCTTTCAATAAAGTGATTATTTATTTTTATGATTGTATGTAGTATGGATAATATCATATTAACTAAGAATTTTATAATATTAAGACCTAAAAAGGAGGCCGGTTCTAATAAATCGGGCGTTGAAGGAGTGCTGGGTCATTCTCACCTTCCCCACACGTACCCAACTTTTTGAACCCAATAGGCGGTTGGAGATTCCTTAGCAATCGAGTCATCCACCCCTTTCTATTTTCCTGGCCTATCTAGGTGGCGACTTCATTTTCTTTAGGTTTAGGCTCATGTTCTCTAAGGCCCTGGGCCTAACAGTGCCAAAGTCGCAAGAACCATTCCACATGGGAGTGGGGGCAAAAATCCCCACTCACAGTGGCGACTCCACTGGGGATAAGAGAAGTTGATTCTGATGGTCTTTATATTATTTTATTCTTTCTTATTATGATATTGTCCACTGCATCATTTAGATTGCATTGTGTGCGTGAGTTAGGACGCCTGAGTAACCCATGTTGTGCTATGTAAGGGATACTATACTTTCACTCAAGGTATGGAGATTGAGCATGGCATTACCACTCATAGCCTTATACCTTTTGGTATATACTTGCTATGGGAACCTAAACTTTCCAACCCAAAGATTAAAGATCATGTAATTGGCCTAGTTATTTTCCTTAGGCTTTTGTCCCAAATACTTATTGTTTGACTATGATTAATTTATCTTGGTTTAAGCCATGGCTTATTTGGATTGCCCTTTTTTAATAAGAAATACCCATATTGTAAGATCAAAACAAATTTTTTTTTTCTTTAAATCCAAGAGTCCAAATTTCAAATTTTCAAAATCTTCAAGATAGTCTTTTCAAGATGGGTCAAAAATCTTTTTTAACCCTATGGCCAAAACTTAAAAGGCCAAGGCCTTTGAAACAAAACTATTTTTTGCTTCATCTAAAGATTAGAAAAGAGCTTACAAATATTTAGGTCAATTATGAAAATACCAAAAATCAATTGTGAGCCTAGGTTATACTAAGAACTATTAATCATGGGCTTGTTTTTGTCATGAATCATTAGTTACTTTTTCAAATGAGAAATCTATTTATGATAAACCTCTTAATTTAGTTGTAATGCAATATAGCATAAAAGTTGTTCTAGTTGAGATTCAATAGATTAAAGCCTAATTAAAGGAAATTATCGTGGACTGACTTCCATGTTTGAAAATATAACTATTGGTTGAAATTGTCTGAGGGAATTTTTCAAAAATAGAATATCTCATGTTGATATTTTGTTGATTATATACCTAGGAAAAGAGACTCGCCATTCATGTGTGGAAGTTATAAGGTTGGAAGGAACGTCCTAATTATCTTTGATTGCTTGTTGTTTTTGCATACATGCATACACACATTGCATAACATGTCATTGATCCTTTCTGGCTCACAGACCTGGAGTACAGCAGTTCAATAGCGTACGACAACCCAACCTATGCCAGTGACATAGAATCTAGTAGTAACTCAATTAGCATCCCACCAAGAGCAATGGATCCCGAACAGATTCAAAGGATGGTGGATGACGTCCTCAATGCCAAGATGGAAGAACTGAATGAGGCCTCGGCTAAGACTATGAAAATCCAACTCGCTGCACTTTTAGGGAACACTGTCGAGGTATCTACCAGCACTAAGAAATCAAAAGACAACGGGAAGGCTAAGGTCGGTGAAGTAGCCTTCGATGATGACAAAGTAGTCATTAATGACGATGACGACTGGGCTCAATATTTTCAAGATCCCCAAGATAAGAAGAAGGAGTTGAAGGTTATGGAAAAATCAATTGTTGAAAAGACTAAAACATCAGATGTGGAAAAGATGATTGCTGATTTGGAGAAGAAATTTGAAAAGAAGCTGAAAGCCGATAAGATGCCAGAAATAGACAAGCTATTTGAACAAGATGAGGAGGTCTGATGACGGATCTTTGCTATCGCAGTGTTACCACAAGTGTACAGGTGGTCGCTCAAGTAATAAAACAGTGAATAAGATATCATTCCACTGAGGACAAGGTCAAATACTAGTGCAAATTTTAACTATTATTTAGTGAATCAATAGTCTGTGTGATGATTAAAACAAATGATAAATTACTCAATAAACTAAAGTGAAGAAAAATTGGATATTGTGCAACAAAAGTTGGTGATGAAAATACTATCCAGATATTGAATCTCCATAGCCATGAAAAGTGTTTATAAATATCAATTCAATTAAATCAAATAATAGAGCTGAATTGGCATTCCCCTAAATTAGATTAAAACCTCTCTCAAGTGAATTAATCCCTAATCAATAAGTAGAATGCCAGGAATCTTTTCTCAAGCATAATTAAATAGATCGTACAATAAGAATAAGGAACTTTAAACCAAAGGGTCTTGTAAGTCTATCTCTAGCACTCCAATCAACCCTCGATCCTAATAAACATTCTGTTCATATCAAGCTTTCTCAAGTCAATAATATGAAAATTGCAACCGATTAATAAGCATTCTATTATCAATTGGAAATAAGAAATTAAGAATCAAAAGGATAAAACAACTCAATCAAATGATTTAATTTAATAAGAACTATTCAATCCATACAATAAAGCTAGGGTTCATCAATATCTAGATAGATAAAATGTTTAGCTCATGTCCATAACCAGAAAGCCAAAATAGAGGAAATAAGTAAAAGAATTCAAACAATCCATAATGAATGATTTGTGTTTTTTCACTTCAATCCTTGGATCTTGGTTTAAATCTCACAGGAATTGGGTCTTCACCTTCACTCTTGGCTGCCAAAAACTCTCTTTTCTTTGGAGGTTGGCTCTAAAAAATAAACCCTATCCCTAATTCACTCTTTAGCTGAGATTTTATAGCCCAGATATTTTTGCCTGACACGCCCATGGACACGCCCGTGTCTGTGGGCGTGTCAATGGTACTGTTTCGAACCTTAATTACATAGGAAGTGACACGCCCATGTCCTTGGGCGTGTTGTTGCTACTGCAATATTGAGATAGGAGCACGGTCAGGGACATTGCTATGTCATTGGGCGTGTCACAGCTTCTGTAAGTCAGGAGTAATGGCACGTTCAGTGACATGCCCATGTCTCTGGGCTTGTCGAATCTTCTGTAAAGTAGTTAAATGACACGGCCATGGACACGCCCATGTCACTGGGCATGTCACTTGAAGAATCTGCCCAAAATAGCTTCTTCTCTTGTCTTTCATCGGTGATTCCGGCCTAAATAACCTTAAGGACCCAACGTGTCAAAAGTTCCTGGAATCAACCCAAATAAACACTTGAGCAAACAAATTAAACTCAATTTGACAATAAATATTGTAAGAAATAGGAACAAAAATATCATCAATTATACACTCATCAAATTCCCCCAAACTTGTGTTTTTGCTTGTCCTCAAGCAAACCAAATCACTATAATAAGTAGAAATGAAAGACCCCTCTATATCCAAAGAAAACAAAAGTTTTTACAATACTTGAATTAAAAACCCAGCATTCTTAACCAAAAACTAAATCTCAAACACGGTTGAATTAATAAGTTTCAAAACAAAAATCTAACAGATCTAAAATTTAAAAGTTCAAAGTTAAAAGATTGAGCATAAAATTCCAAGAACTCAAAAGTCATGAACTAATTAAGGAAGTAAGTTTTCTCTTAAGTTCTTTGACCCCTTCATAAAATGCATTGTGTGAAATATTAATTAATTTTTTCTTTTCAAAAGGAGCCCGGCTTGTTTGAAATGATACTAACTTTTTGACATGAAAGTAAACATTTGTGATGCCTAGCCCCGGTTACTCATTTAGAATCATCATTCAAATGGCTACTAGAACTATTTATGATTCCAACTCATTTGATTTATTTCAAGAGTTAAAATTAGCGGAATAGGGATAAATTTTCAAAGCTCCTGAAATTTTGGTTTAAGTTATTTATTTATTTATTTTATTTATTGAAAGGTGTTCAAGAACTTAAGATAATAAAGATATCATACTAAGTTTGACTCAAGTATCTAAAGAATTGGGCTATGCTAAAAAATGTAACTAAGGTTTTAAACTTCAGATGTGCAACTCTCATCAATCAACTACCTAATTCAAACTATCACATTTAGTCTTTATCAATCAATTAAGAAAACCAAGTCAACCTCAACAAGAGATTGTCGTTCGTTAAATCAATCATTATTTTAATGAAAAGAGGAACCATTCCACTTCATACTATAATAGCAATCTAGTTTACTTGAATCCAAAAATAAAACCAAAGAAACTATTTGAGACAAATGCAACCAATGGCAAAAAGAAAATGAAAATAGAAGCTCAATTTATTAAATATGCCCCTCCCCCACACTTAAGATACACATTGTCCCCAATGTGTGTAAAATAATAAAAAGAACAAAAGAGAGAAAACAGCCCTGACATGTCCTGAATCGACATATATGAATAGGGTTCCAAAAGTGTTGCGATATCGAAGGAGCTGCAGGACAAAAAAAATTTTTGACATAGAGAATGGTGAAGGTTCAAAGACATATATAAAAATAAGAAAAATATTTTAAAAAAATGAAAAACATTAAAAATGAAATGTACATGAATTCATAAGAAAATAAACATAAAAATAAAATAAAATAAAATAAACAAACAAAATGAACTAGTCGGTCATGTGCTCGGTATTGAAATCATTACTAGCGCCGGTATTATCACCACTGGCACTAGCATCATTGCGATCATCGTTGTTGGAGACGTCAACATGGGGTACTGAAGGCTGGTACAGTGGTGGCGGTGGCTGCGAAGGGCTAAATCCCTGACACCTGCATAACTCGAGCATAGGTTGCTCGAGCCATTGCCTCCTCAGTTGCGCTTGGAAGGATGAGTAGTGCTGCTCTATGGAATGCTGGATCTGATTCTGCTGAGTCAATAACTTATTCTAGTTTAGCTCAATGTTTTATATCTTTCCTTCTATCCTGCATATCTAGCACTCAAAGTCTGTTGGTTTCCTATCATCATCCCACTTTAATATTCACAGAATGATGCCAGTCTCTGAAAGTAGGGGCTGGAGTAAAAGAGGAGCCAGCTAAAGAAGAAGGTCCGGCAGTGGTGGACGAGCCGGGCATGTCTGTTGGTGGAGGTAGTGGTATGTTGAAAGTGGGAGCAGGAGGAACTAGCTCAAAATCCATGGGTGGCAATGGCTCAAAATCTGTGGGTGGCACCTACTGTTCCACCACCTTCTCCTGGTTCAACCATTTCAAAGTATCAATGCCCAACAGTTTGGGGAGCCCATCCAAAATCATCGGGAGGCATCTATCCAACACCCCCAAGCTACGAGCGAGTCTCGTAACATACATGCCACTGTGCAAGTTACTCGATGCCCCTTTCTTTGACTGCTCATAGAAGAAATGTGTGATAGCATGAGCTATGTTGCACCGGATCTTATGGACCATGCAGTTCAAGAAGAACAACTCACTCAGGCCAACAGCTCATGTACTGCTAAGCCGAGCCACAAGGGTGTGAACCATTATATTATGCACTACTCGACAGGGGAAGGACTCAAAATTTGATGCCTTGGATACCTTCGGCTGATACTAGGCAGCATTCGGTGCAAACGTCTCCAAACCCTGGGAGGAATGACATCATACTCTGCAAAGTCCACCTCGGAGTTAAGATACTCTACGGTTTGCACCTCCTTTGCAGTAAATAAACCCAAATGTATGCCAAGTTCGTTGATGCTCATGTGAAATCACTGACCGCCTAACTAGAATTTCATCATCGACTTGATGATGGAGATCTTGTTTTTATCAAATTGAAAAGTGCAGAAGAACTCCAGGGTTAACTCTCTATAGGAAGGCTCACTGATGGAGAAGAGTTGTTCCCATCCTGGCTGGTTGATCAATTCCTAGACCTCAATCATTATGTTGGCTCTCTCCATGGCACCCCAATCAAAAACCCTAGGTGGCGACCAGTCCTTGTTCCCTAATAGTTCAAACCGCCTTCGCTCCTTAGCTGTTGAGAATCAAAGGCATTTGTGGCCGGCCATGAATTTTGACATGGGATTTGTAGCAGGTCAGCCTGAGCTACCTTCACCTCTAGCTCGTTTAGTTGGTAATTTAGATGGTATTTGTTTGCGAGGACCCATGATATGCAAAATAAACAAGAATAGCCTCAAAACAAGGTACACTAAACAATCCAAAAAGAGCGAAATAATATACCAACCCAATGACACCAACAATAGCAATGCATTATCAAACAATAAAAGGGAAATTTTAGCCAGAACGACAATAGCAATGCATTAACAACAAGAGCCATGAACCAATGCTCAACAAGGGAAATTTTTTTTAATCGACACAATAGTCAATCTCCATACTAGACATTGATCCAAGTTAAAAACACAATAGCCCAACGCAACAAAAATAAAGGATTTCAGCTCATTATTTATATACAAGCAATAACAGTGTGCCAATGTATGCAACTTAATTTTGGCCATAGAATCTTCAAAAACACAATGAGAAAATCACAACACATCCTCAAAACTCGAATGAAACTCGAAATTCCATAGTCAAAAACTCAAAATCCCTAGAAAATGGCTATGGCAAATAAACAAATATAATACAAGATAAAATAGAGTCTCTAAGAATCCAAGAAAATAAAGTAAATCCAACAATCAACAAATCTCAAAGAATCTCAAATCAAATTGTAAGAATCTCCAAAAAAAAATCGCAAGAAATCACAATCAACAATATAACATTTCAAAAGTTAAGAGTGTGTACCTTAATAGCGTGAAAAAAATGAGATAAAAGTGAGGGAAAATGGATGAAATCATCTCCAAATCACAAAATAGGAGTCAAAATCTCCTCTAGGATGAATGTTATGTGATTTATAGTGTGAGAGTATGAAAAAATTGAGAGAAAATTGAAAAAGAGGGGAAGAGGAGAGGAAATTATGTTCGATTCAAAATTGGCATGACTTAAAAACTCATGGACAAGCCCATTGACATGGCCGTGTCTGTGGGTGTGTCATAGCTACTGTTTCTGAACAAAGCAACATGCTCAATGACATGGGCGTGTCACTGGGCTTGTTATAACTACTATGAATCTCAAATTTAACCAAGATGACATGACCAATGACACGGGAGTGTCATTAGGCGTGTTGTGGCTACTCTGGTGCCATCTAAATGACACGTCCAGTGACACGGGCATGTCACTAGTCGTGTCCTAGCTACTACCTCTTAAAATTAATAACACGCCCACTCACACGGGAGTGTCCAGAAATAGGCTCAAGTTACCCCGCAAAAGAAAATTTTCTCTACAAATTCAAATGAATTTAGGCAAACACACCACCAACCAATGATAAAAGAATAAAAATAAATAAAACAGAACAAACTAAAAACTTGAAAATTAAAGAAACAAATATCAAAACTGTAATATCCCAAAATGTGCCCTAGAAGTTTTAATATAATTGTTGTTTTATTTGGATCAAGTGTATTTGTGTTTAATTGGAAAAGAGAAAATAAATGAAGAGAGTGTATATGTTGTGTATATGAAAATATATACAACATATACACAAGTCAATGAGAAAGTCAAAGGAATAGATTAATTATTGATTAATTATGTTTAAAGGATTAATTAATTATTTGTAAGTGGGATTAGAGTTAGTGGAGTTGAAGAAGTTATTTGTATTATTTTATATTATTTTGCTTGGAGGAGAGGGTTTTGAGGAGATGATTTGACTTTTGCTTTCTATCTTTTCTTCTTTCTTTCTTCCCTTGCCGTGGACCATTTTCTTTCCTTCTCTTCTCTTTGCTTTTCTGTGTTGTCCGGCCATCAAGAAGAAAGAGAGCAAGATAGAGATTTGTTCTTTCAAGTTCAAGATTGAAGAGAGTTTTCAAGAGATCAAGTTGGAGGTTTAAGAGTTCTCCATCTTTGGTAAGTTCTCTCTTAATTTCTTGTGTTGTTTTTGAAGTTATGTGGGTTTGTGAGTTGAAGTTGTGTTTGAGAATGTGTTTGGTTTGATTATGTTGGGTTTAAGAGTATTTGGTTAATTTGATTTTGGATTTTGGGGTTGGATTGAAGAAAAGAGTAAGTTGGTTGGTATAGATTGAGTTGTGATTATGTTTAGAGTTTTTGATGATGTTTGTGATTTGTGTTTGATGTGTGTTTTGGCTTGTTTTGGTGTTGTTGCAAGTTTGAGATGGTTTTTGGGTATGTTTTGTTAAGTTTGTTTGAAGAGGATGTTGGTGAAAAGAAGTGTTTTGTTAGGTGTTTTGTGGTTTTGGCCGAAATCTGGATTTTTGGCCTAACACTCCCATGAGCACGCCTAGGGTCCTTAGGCGTGTCAATTGTTCTGTGTGGCAGTAGGTTTAACACGGCCAGTAACTCGCCCGTGTTATTGAGCTTGTCATAGCTACTGTGAGAATGGAGAATTGACAAGGCCATGAGCACGCTCACGTTGTTGGACGTGCTGATATTTTTCAGAGAGGCAGAATGTATTACACGTCTAGTGACACGCCCGTGGTTCTGAGCGTGTAAAAGCTTCTGTGTTGTGGAGTTAGGGCACGGTCAGGGACACGCCCGTGTGGTTTAGCGTGTCATGTTTAGAGTTTGCCCTAGTAACTCTTAACTTGGTTATCTCATGTGTATCCTTAAGTAAGTGTATGTTATACTTGTTGGATTAGGTCTTGAAGAAGGTGATTTGTCATTTATTTAAGAAGTAAAGAATCTTGGGAAAGGGAGTGTTTAGAGTTGAGTGAATTGCTATTGAGGTAAGTACAAATATTGCATTATTACATTGCTAATTCATATGAATATTATACTTTGTTATGTATTATCAATGATGTTACATGAATAATGTGAAAGATATGATGATGCAAATGATTATGTATTTGTAATGTGGATTGAGATGTGATGGAATGTAAAGCCATTGTGATTGGCTATAATGACTTTAATGAGGCATGTTTGCCTAATTGATAATGAGAATTGAAAATGGAATTGATGATGAGATAATAAATGAATTGTGTGTCTAATGTGTTATTCTATTTTCAGAGTTTTGTTGTTGGTGGCATGCCTTCTATTAGTAACAATCTCTTGAAGTTAGGTTAGGCTTGATCCATGAAGCCAAGTTGGGTAGAAGTTTAACATGTTTTACTCCCCTTGAAGCTTGGTTGGGTCGAGTCCTTGAAGCCTAATTGGGATGTTACAACCCTTGAAGCTAGGTTGGGTTGGTTCTTGAAGCCAAGTTGGGTTGATACTTATCATGCTTTGTTCCCCTTGAAGCTTGGTTGAACCTAATCCTTGAAGCCTAGTTGGGATAATGATAATGATAAATGTGATAACTAAACCAAAGCATTAACTCTGAAAATTGAATAGCATATTAGTGTATTTTGGGCCCATGCTTCTTTGTTTAAATGTGATTCATAAATGGTAAAATAATTTAATAATAAGATATATGGAATGACTTTGAAATGTGATATGTTTATATGTGAATGATTTATGAAATATGAGGTTGTCTCTATTGTTAAATGTATGACATTGCATTCCATTAAAGCATAATGCTAGCATACTTTGTACTACTAAGTACTACTAAGCCGTTGGCTTAGCGCGATAGTGTTAATCGCGCAGGTGACAGAGTTGAACCCGAGAGTTCCTCGAGACCGAGTGAGAGTAGACATTGAAGAATTTATTTTTGGATTTAAAGATCAGAGAAGAGTTGCCAATCATGTATAACTGCTTTATATTTTGCAAAGTATTGTTTATAAAGTAAATATTTTGTAATTCCGCTGCGTATTAAGTAAACGTATATATATCTGTTTTGTTTTATATTATAAGTTAATTACTTACTTTCTATAATGCATAATGAGAAAGATTATGGTATCTTTTAAAATGATTTGATGGTTAAAGAAAACCGTAGCATCCCTACGTTCAGTGCACGTATATTATAATGTGCTGTTTGTAGTGTGCGTGTACCGGATGTGGGGTCTTACAATTGTTTTTGTATCAGAGCCTAGGTTTGAGATTCTCAACCTAGGTAAAATTGTAAGAAAAAAATATTTTGATTTTAAAAGTTAGTTTTTGAATAACATACATATTTGGTATTGGTAGTCTCTGATCTTTAATGAGATGTATTCTGCTGTGTTTGCAGACATAGATTGTGATGGATTCTCACTTACGTCAGTCAGTAGAGGGGAGTGCGGAGAGTGGAGCTCCTGATGAGGTTAGAGCGGGAGCTACAGTGGATAGCGCTGGTGAGGTACCTGCTTCTGTGTCGGGGAGACCAGCTGGTGAGGAGGTTCCGCCAGTTTGGCTTAGACATATGGTAGAATTGATGAGGCAAGCACCATTGCAACCACCGCCACCACCCCCACAGCCTTTGGTATTAGTGAGACATTACGATAAATTAAGGAAGTATGGAGCAGAAGATTTTCTAGGTACTATTGATCCAGCTGTAGCTGAGCAGTGGCTAGATAAAGTACAGAGAATATTTATTCAGTTGCAAGCCACTCCAGAAGAAAATTTTGATTATGCAAGATCTTTGTTGCAGAAGGACGCATATGACTGGTGGAAGACAGTACCCCATGCTATGGATGATCCACCTACATTGTCCTATGCTGATTTTCTAAGAGAGTTTGAATTAAAGTATACTCCGAGGGAGTACAAAGATGTGAAGAAAATGGAGTTTCTAAGCTTGAAGCAAGATCACCGGACTGTGACAAAATATGAGCTAGAGTTTATCCGGTTGAGCCAGTATGCTGGGGGTATTATATCTGATGAGATAGATTGATGCAGGAGATTTGAGGAGGGATTGAGGCCCTCTATCATGTGTCTTGTGGCTGGATCTAGATATCATGATTTTTTCCAGCTTGTTGCAGCAGCTAGGAGTGTGGAGAGAGCTCAGGGTATTGCAGCAGCTGCTACAGAGGAAGAGACCAGGGTTAGGAGACCCCAGTTTGAGGCAAGGTCTTCATATGTGAAGAGAGGTAAAGGAAGTTTTGTTCCTAGGATTAGTAGGAGTCAGAGGCCAGCTGGAAGGTCAGTACAGTTTCAGAGACAGAGATCAAGACCTATAGTTTCAGTGGCGAGTGCTCCGACCCCAGTGATTCAGAGATCCACTCTACCCATATGTATTCATTATGGTAGGCCATATGGTGGTACTTGTTGGAAGACTGGTGTAGCAGGGGTATGTTTCAGATGTGGATCGCCTGATCATTTTGTTAGAGATTGTCCTGAGAGGCAGGAGTAGATGTTAATAGATTCTGCAGCTTCTCGACCTAGTGTGAGGGGAGGTCGAGGAGGCAGAAATGTCAGTAGAGGAGGTAGATCTGGGTTCAGTTCTAGAGGAGGTTCTTTTTCCAGGGAGAGTAGACCAGAGGAGGCTGGATCTTCTCAGAGGATTTATGTGATGCAGAGGCAGCCAGATGCTTCAGCAGTCATAGCGGGTACTTTCTCTTTATTTGGTATTTTAGTACTTGCTTTGATTGATCCAGGATCCACACATTCATATATTAGTGCATCTATTTTGCGTGTGTCTGAACTGCATGCTGAATCCCTAGGATTTGATGTATTGGTGACAAATCCTTTAGGGCATAGTGTGGTTGTTAGCAAGGTGCACAGAGATAGTGCGGTAGTGGTGCAAGGTGAGGAGTTTTGTGAAGATTTGATTGAAATGCCTTTTAAGGAATATGATTTGATCATAGGCATGGACTGGTTATCTAGACATGGAGCTGTGGTAGACTGTCAAAAGAAAGTTGTTACCTTGAGAACTGGTGATGGTAGAGAGGTGATAGTATCTAGTGAGCAAGGACAGTTAGCATCCTTGTTTGTTTCAGCTGTTGCAGCTAGGAGGTTGATTAGAAAAGGGTGTGATGCATATCTTGCTCATGTTGTGGATACTAGAGTAAGGGGCTCTCCAATTGATAGTATACCCACAGTTGCAGAGTTTCTAGATGTGTTTCAAGAAGAGTTGCCAGGGTTACCTCCTGAGAGAGAGGTGGAGTTTGGTATTAAATTATTGCCTGGTACCACTCCTATCTCTATTACTCCTTATAGAATGGCACCTGTTGAATTGAGAGAGTTGAAGGTGTAGTTGCAGGAGTTGTTAGATAAAGGGTTTGTTCGCCCTAGTGTTTCACCGTGGGGAGCTCCTGTTTTGTTTGTGAAGAAGAAGGATGGTACTATGAGATTGTGTATCGATTATAGGCAATTGAACAAGGTGACTATTAAAAATAAATATCCATTGCCTAGAATTGATGATCTTTTTGATCAATTGAAGGGTGCAGCAGTGTTTTCCAAGATTGATTTGAGATTAGGGTACCATCAGTTGAGGGTCAAAGCTGAAGATGTTACTAAAACAGCTTTTCGTACAAGGTATGGACATTATGAGTTTCTAGTTATGCCTTTTGGTTTGACAAATGCTGTAATATCCTAAAGTATACCCTAAAAGTGTTGGGGTTATTGTTATATTTGGATTCAATGTGTGTATTGAAGGGAAAGAGAAAAGAAGTGAAGAGAAGATATGGGAATTATAAATGCAATATATATATGACATATACTTATACCTACATATATATCACATATATATGAGGTATAAAATGGTGTAGGAAAAGTGAGTTGTATATATATATATTTGTATGATTAGTTAATAATAATAATAATGATAATAAGGACAAAAAGAAAAAGAAGAGGAAAGCAAAAAGAAATTTGTGTGGAGGAGATTTAATTGTATTATTATTATTGTTGTTATTATTATTATTATTATTATTATTATTATTATTATTATATATATATATGATAAGAACGAAAAAAAGAACGAGATCTTTCTTTCTTCTTCTCCTTTGTCTTCTTCTTCTTAGTAAACGAGAGAGAGAGGGAGAGAGAGAGAGAAGCTAGAGAGGGAAAGGTGATTTTGCTTCTAATTACACCAAAGATTAAGGATATCAAGAGGCTTGCAAGTGGATATTGAAGATTTGGCAAGCTATTCAAGTAAGTACTCATCTCTTGAGTTGATTTTATTGATTATGTATATATAAGTTTTTAACTTCTTGTTTTGGATTTCTTTTGATTGAGGTTATGGTTGTGTATAAGATGATGGAAATGAAAGATTGAAGTATGTAATTGTGTTGAATTGATATTTAAGTGTTGATAAGTTGGGGTAATTGTGAGGATGATGATGAATTGTTGAGTTAGGGTTTAGTATGAATGAATTGGTATTTTGAGTAATTGATTATAGTGATGTATATATATATTGATTATTATGGTGATATAATGTAGTTATATAAATATTAAAGTGATAGGAAATTGATAAATATAAATAAAGATGATGATTAAAAGGGTTGTGGTATGAATTTTGAAGGGCTTGGTCTTTAAATTCTTGAAGGACACGGCCAAGTTATGAGAGACACGGCCAAGTTAGGGTAAACTTGGCCGTGTTGGATGACTTTTGGAGAGACACGGCCACTGGCTTGGCTGTGTCCCTTACATGTGTTTGTTACTGTTGGATTTTGTTGAGAGACACGGCCGTGTCCCTTGCCCGTGTCTGCTACTGGATTTTTGTGTTGAGCGACACGGCCACTGGCTTGGCCGTGTCCATTGCCCGTATTTGCTACTGCCTGAATTGGTGTTGAGAGACACGGCCACAAGCTTGGCCGTGTCCCTTGAGGGTGTTAGTTATTGTGGTTGTTATATGTTCTTCTTATACTGTTGGATCTTTAAAAGGGTCTTTTGGTACCTAAACACATTTAAAACAATAATGATCCAACCAAAGGTATATAGAAGATTATAAATCCATGAATAATGTAAATTGTTATGTATCTAACAATGATGATATAGGAAATGTGGAAGATATAATGATCATGGAAAAAGGTATGTACAATGTCATTGATTATGTATACTTGAGTGATGAATTGATCAATATGATTTGATGATAATGATGATACTATATGAACAATGCTATGTTTTATGCTTTGTGAACTTTGTAAATTGTAATGTGTTATATGAATGATGTGATGTTGTGATGAAAGATGAAATGTGAGTTGAAATCAAAGGAGATGTGAAGCCATTGTTATTGGCTATGATAATTCAAATGAAATGTGAAGCCATTGTTATTGGCTATAATGATTCAAATGATATGATAATTCAATTGAGAATGAAATTGATAAATGAATTGTATAGAAAATATGTTATTCCATTTTCAGAGTTTGTTGTTGGTGGCATGCCTAATATGAGTAACAATCTCTTGAAGCTTGGTTGGGTCTAGTCCTTGAAGCCTAGTTGAGATGTTACAACCCTTGAAGCTAGGTTGGGTTTGGTTCTTGAAGCCAAGTTGGGTTGATACTTAGCATGCTTTGTTCCCCTTGAAGCTTGGTTGAGCCTAATCCTTGAAGCCTAGTTGGGATAATGATAATGATAAATGTGATAATTAAACCAAAGCATTACTCTGAAAATTGAATGGCATATTAGTGTGTTGTTTGGGCCCAAGTCTGTCTTTGTTGTCAATGTGATTCATGCTTGATGAATTGTGAATAAAATGATGTTATGAAGTATGATTTTGTAATATGTGCATTGATGTATTGAGGGGGAATATGTTTTGAGAGACTTTGTTGAGATATGGGTTTATGAAAATGTTGTATGATGTGTAAAATGTATATGAATGTGGAATTTGTGAGAATTGCTTTCATGAAGGTTTGGATATATCACTGAATGGTGTTTTGTTGAAATGATGTATGTTATATGTATATGAGATAGGAAGGGCAAGTATTGTGTTGTGAATGTTCTATGTAATTATATATCAAATTTACGAAGATAGTTGGAACTTCTGAAGAATGCATTGAGAAAGGAAAACGTGATAAGAAAACAATAAAACTTAATGCTAAAAATTTGAGGTATGATTCTTTTGGTAAAGTGTATTTTATTATTTTTTTTTACTACTAAGCTCTCGGGCTTAGCGTGGATGTGTAATCGCGTAGGTATTTATACGGTTGATCTGGAAGTTTAGCTGTTATGCCACGAGAAGGGTAAGAGTGTCTCGAGACCAACTAGAAGGTGATGCATATATATGTGATATTAATTATGTTATATTTTTTATAAGAATAATCATTCTTGGAAATGTTCTTTATAATTAATGCAATATTACTTGAACTTGGATAAAGGTTTTGAAATTAAATCGAAAAGTGACATTCTTATACTTTATCTACGCATCGTATGTATACCAGGTATATGTATAATGCTTATATAGAGTATGGGGGTGTTTCAATTATTTTGGTATCAGAGCTTAGGTTTGAGATTCTCGGCCTAAGTGAAATTAAAAAGAAAATTTTTGAATAATTTAAATAAGAATTAAAAAGAAGAGTTTTGAAATGCAATTGGTAATACATGCATATGCATTCACATCTAGGTTGGTCTCGAACGTGGCATTATGTGAATTGTGATGTATTTGAATTACATGAGATAAATGATAGTATGTAAATGAGGTTTCATATGAAAGCAAATTTTAAAATGTTGATAATTGAGAGGTGATTGTGATGTAAAGAAATGATATGTAATTTACCAGTAAAAAGTTGATTATTGATATGTGTTTGGTATATAAAGAAATGGCTAGAAAAAAATATATATAAAGTTGGAAATGAGCTAAAAATAAAATTGAGATTAAAGTATGTTATCTTTCCTCTATTATTTGAATCTCTTTCTAATAAACTTTATGTTTGGATTTCTAGAAAGAGGAAATATTGTTGAATGGGTAATATGGAAAGATATATTATTCAAATGCAAAGAGTACAGTGAAATATTGAATAAGCTGATTAGTATAGATTAAGTGTGATAATTTAAGGTGTGGATATGTAAAGTTAAGGTTTTGTTTAAAAGAGAAAGAGATGAGGTTGGTTAAGTACGAAGATATATTGGTGTTGTTTGTATTGTTATCTCAATGCAAACATGGTGATTTCAAAGTTAGAGATGTGATATGATTGAATATTGTGAAAGTTCATGTAAATGGAGGTAATATGTGATAATTAGATTTTTGGAATGAGATTAGTAATTGTGAAACATATATGTTTTAATGTTGCTTTGTGGTATGTACATATAAGATGTTTTAAGGTTGATATTAAGAGAATGAGATGAATAAATTGAAGTTTAAGTAAATTAGTAAGTTGAGAACTAATGGTTGTAATGGAATGTGGATAAAGATTATTTAGATATTGATAATTTAATGTATTCAATACATGAGAGATATGAAATGAATAGTAGTGCACATGAAAGTATTATGAATTGGGGGATGAGATTGATAGTAGGAAAATTTGGTTAGAAATTAAAGAAAAGGGATTGAGTAAATGGAAATGAGTTACTTTAAGTAATTTGGTTGGAAAGGATGAAAATGGGTATGAAAGATATGTTAAAGGTATTTAAAAACAAATGTGAGAGAGATATCACATTGGACATGTGATTAAGATTTTTGTAAAATAATATTATAAGTAGAGTGTATATATTTATTGAAGTTAATGAATAACTTAAGATATGTTAAAAGAATGAGAATGATAATAGTTAAAGGAAAGTGATAAATCTTAAATTTGTATAAACTATATGTAAAAGAGAAATTTAGTAAATTGCATAATTATGTGTATATATAAAGAGGATATGTGAAATGAACTTTTTGACATGAATGTAATGGTTATATGTAAGAAAGGTGGAAAGTGAGTCACATTATGAATGTGACTTATGAATGTGTATATAATATGTTTATTATTTTATACCATTGCATGTTTAATGGTATTAGAAATGAGATTGCATATAGTAGTGGACCTTATAGAGATTAAATCTTAATTTACGCAGAATAGATTAGGTGATGAAATGGAATATGAGAATGAACTTGGGTAATATGGGGCCGTGAAATTGTTATGACAATAACTAAATCAGGTTATCATAAGATGTTTTGGGACTCAAAGTGTTTGTGTGTGGAAATGTTTTAGATATAAATGTATAATAAGAAATTGTAAGGAAAGAATAATGTATTTGAAAATTTTTAGAGGAGATGGATTGGAAATGAAGTAATGAATGAAACTTGTGTAAGATTTGTATCTGATTGAAGGTTGGGCATAGGAAATGTTAAAGATAATATTAGTAAACATGAGTTGGGTTAATGATGATCAAATCATCAAAAGTAAACTGTTTAAGATGAAATTAAAAAGGTGTTAACTCTTGGTGTAATAAAAGTTTAGAGTATATATATAATTTTTGTGATATAATCTAGCATTATAATCGTAACGGATGAAAATCGAATAAGAGAAGAACAATATTGATTTACAAACCTCAAGCGTGATTGTTTATGTATCATGGTCATATGATTCAGTTAGTGTGATTAGTTGATTAGTTTTATTATCTTCAGATTTAGAACTGAGATGATATAACTATAATACAGTTTTAGGTGAGAATAATAACTATGTTTCTAGAAACATGGTTAAAAGATATGATTTAAGCTTGTCTAGATAATATGATTGAATAATGAGATGTTCAATATAGTTAATGATATATGTGTATACTATTTTGATATGATGAAAAACCATGATTGTTGGCAATGATGTTGGAAAGGAATTATAATTAAGGTAGAATGCTTAATTGATTATGAGAAATAAATTGTGAAAAGATAAATGAACAGACTTGTTTACCTCCTTCGGAACCATGCGGACCCATTGTGTTGGGCAATCGGACTTGGACTACCAACCTAGTTGGGAAAAAGTTCGTTTATAAAGCCATAGTTGTTTACTATATTGATAAACTTTGAATGAGTATGAGAAATAATGATATAATTATTGAGATAATGAAATGTATATTTATAAGTATGATTTTTATTGATTGAGTATATGAATCTGAAAAGACAAGAATTTGAATATAAGTTTGATCTAATGAAATTAAGTTATATATATGTATATATTGTAAAATCCAATGATAAATGTTGATAAGATAATTGTTGGATTGAATCAAATAAGGTTGAGATATTAGTATATTGTGTTTAATAGATCGATTGATCTAGATTTCGCTAAAGTTGCAAGTCAATATTGAGATTTAATACGTACAGTTGTATTGGGAGTGTAGAATTTAAATGGTAATGTGTATGATATAATATTCTGGCATATGAATCAACATAAATAAATTGAATTATATCAATTGTGTTTGGTGAGAAAAAGAGAAATGCTGTTTACCTGTTAAGTAAGTTTAAAAGTTGGTAATAATATTTATATTAAGTGAGTAGCAAGTTAAAGGAATTAAGGATATTGTTATCCATTGAGATTTGGTAAATGTTATTTTGAAAGTGATAGTAAGAATGGAATAATCAATGTTAAGATATTGATATTTGAGATTAAAGTTAAGAATATCTATAAAGAGATAATGTGATAATTTGACTTTAATACAAAGATAAAATTCATTGGAAATGTAATGAGTTATCTTGATTGCTTTGTTGAGAAAGTAATAAGATACAAAGGTATATATATCTATACAATGATGAATTGTGAAAATTCAGAGAAGATGATTATTTCTAAGGGGGAGAGTAGAAGTTATGTGATTTGATAAAATTATAATGTACGATATGATTATCTTCATATGGAAGTTAAGATGGTGATTTGTTCTAAATGGGTTGTTATTATGCTGGATAATTTCGAGGATGAAATTAGTTAAGGGGGAGAGAATTGTAATATCCTAAAGTATACCCTAAAAGTGTTGGGGTTATTGTTATATTTGTATTCAATGTGTGTATTGAAGGGAAAGAGAAAAGAAGTGAAGAGAAGATATGGGAATTATAAATGCAATATATATATGACATATACTTATACCTACATATATATCACATATATATGAGGTATAAAATGGTGTAGGAAAAGTGAGTTGTATATATATATATATATTTGTATGATTAGTTAATAATAATAATAATGATAATAAGGACAAAAAGAAAAAGAAGAGGAAAGCAAAAAGAAATTTGTGTGGAGGAGATTTAATTGTATTATTATTATTATTGTTGTTATTATTATTATTATTATTATATATATTTATATGATAAGAACGAAAAAAAGAACGAGATCTTTCTTTCTTCTTCTCCTTCGTCTTCTTCTTCTTAGTAAACGAGAGAGAGAGGGAGAGAGAGAGAGAAGCTAGAGAGAGAAAGGTGATTTTGCTTCTAATTACACCAAAGATTAAGGATATCAAGAGGCTTGCAAGTGGATATTGAAGATTTGGCAAGCTATTCAAGTAAGTACTCATCTCTTGAGTTGATTTTATTGATTATGTATATATAAGTTTTTAACTTCTTGTTTTGGATTTCTTTTGATTGAGGTTATGGTTGGTGTATAAGATGATGGAAATGAAAGATTGAAGTATGTAATTGTGTTGAATTGATATTTAAGTGTTGATAAGTTGGGGTAATTGTGAGGATGATGATGAATTGTTGAGTTAGGGTTTAGTATGAATGAATTGGTATTTTGAGTAATTGATTATAGTGATGTATATATATATTGATTATTATGGTGATATAATGTAGTTATATAAATATTAAAGTGATAGGAAATTGATAAATATAAATAAAGATGATGATTAAAAGGGTTGTGGTATGAATTTTGAAGGGCTTGGTCTTTAAATTCTTGAAGGACACGGCCAAGTTATGAGAGACACGGCCAAGTTAGGGTAAACTTGGCCGTGTTGGATGACTTTTGGAGAGACACGGCCACTGGCTTGGCCGTGTCCCTTACCTGTGTTTGTTACTGTTGGATTTTGTTGAGAGACACGGCCGTGTCCCTTGTCCGTGTCTGCTACTGGATTTTTGTTTTGAGCGACACGGCCACTGGCTTGGCCGTGTCCATTGCCCGTGTTTGCTACTACCTGAATTGGTGTTGAGAGACACGGCCATAAGCTTGGCCGTGTCCCTTGAGTGTGTTGGCCACTGGATGGTTGTGTTGGGAGACACGGCCACAAGCTTGGCCGTGTCCCTTGAGGGTGTTAGTTATTGTGGTTGTTATATGTTCTTCTTATACTGTTGGATCTTCAAAAGGGTCTTTTGGTACCTAAACACATTTAAAACAATAATGATCCAACCAAAGGTATATAGAAGATTATAAATCCATGAATAATGTAAATTGTTATGTATCTAACAATGATGATATAGGAAATGTGGAAGATATAATGATCATGGAAAAAGGTATGTACAATGTCATTGATTATGTATACTTGAGTGATGAATTGATCAATATGATTTGATGATAATGATGATACTATATGAACAATGCTATGTTTTATGCTTTGTGAACTTTGTAAATTGTAATGTGTTATATGAATGATGTGATGTTGTGATGAAAGATGAAATGTGAGTTGAAATCAAAGGAGATGTGAAGCCATTGTTATTGGCTATGATAATTCAAATGAAATGTGAAGCCATTGTTATTGGCTATAATGATTCAAATGATATGATAATTCAATTGAGAATGAAATTGATAAATGAATTGTATAGAAAATATGTTATTCCATTTTCAGAGTTTGTTGTTGGTGGCATGCCTAATATGAGTAACAATCTCTTGAAGCTTGGTTGGGTCTAGTCCTTGAAGCCTAGTTGAGATGTTACAACCCTTGAAGCTAGGTTGGGTTTGGTTCTTGAAGCCAAGTTGGGTTGATACTTAGCATGCTTTGTTCCCCTTGAAGCTTGGTTGAGCCTAATCCTTGAAGCCTAGTTGGGATAATGATAATGATAAATGTGATAATTAAACCAAAGCATTACTCTGAAAATTGAATGGCATATTAGTGTGTTGTTTGGGCCCAAGTCTGTCTTTGTTGTCAATGTGATTCATGCTTGATGAATTGTGAATAAAATGATGTTATGAAGTATGATTTTGTAATATGTGCATTGATGTATTGAGGGGGAATATGTTTTGAGAGACTTTGTTGAGATATGGGTTTATGAAAATGTTGTATGATGTGTAAAATGTATATGAATGTGGAATTTGTGAGAATTGCTTTCATGAAGGTTTGGATATATCACTGAATGGTGTTTTGTTGAAATGATATATGTTATATGTATATGAGATAGGAAGGGCAAGTATTGTGTTGTGAATGTTCTATGTAATTATATATCAAATTTACGAAGATAGTGGGAACTTCTGAAGAATGCATTGAGAAAGGAAAACGTGATAAGAAAACAATAAAACTTAATGCTAAAAATTTGAGGTATGATTCTTTTGGTAAAGTGTATTTTATTATTATTTTTTTTTACTACTAAGCTCTCGGGCTTAGCGTGGATGTGTAATCGCGCAGGTATTTATATGGTTGATCTGGAAGTTTAGCTGTTATGCCACGAGAAGGGTAAGAGTGTCTCGAGACCAACTAGAAGGTGATGCATATATATGTGATATTAATTATGTTATATTTTTTATAAGAATAATCATTCTTGGAAATGTTCTTTATAATTAATGCAATATTACTTGAACTTGGATAAAGGTTTTGAAATTAAATCGAAAAGTGGCATTCTTATACTTTATCTACGCATCGTATGTATACCAGGTATATGTATAATGCTTATATAGAGTATGGGGGTGTTACAAATGCACCTGCAGTTTTTATGGACTTGATGAATAGGGTGTTTAGGCCCTATTTGGATCAGTTTGTGGTAGTTTTTATCGATGATATTTTGGTGTATTCGTGTAATGAGGAGGAACATGACAAGCATTTGCGAATTGTGTTGCAAATTTTGAGAGAGAAGCAATTGTTTGCTAAGCTGTCGAAGTGTGAGTTTTGGCTTGACCAAGTGACTTTTCTCGGTCATATAGTTTCAGCAGAGGGTATTAGAGTTGATCCGAGTAAAGTTGAAGCTATTTTGAATTGGAGTCCACCAAAGTCTGTGACTGAAGTTAGAAGTTTTTTGGGTTTGGCAGGCTATTACCGACGGTTTGTGAAAGGATTTTCTTTGATAGCTACTCCACTTACCAGATTACTTCGAAAGGGAGTTAGATTTGTGTGGACGGATCAGTGTCAAGCTAGCTTCGAGCAGTTGAAAGAGATGTTGACTCAAGCACCTGTTCTTACTTTACCTGTGAAAGATAAACCATATGTGATTTACAGTGATGCTTCACATAATGGTTTGGGTTGTGTTTTGATGCAAGAGGGTAAAGTTATAGCTTATGCTTCTCAACAGTTGAAGCCGCACGAACTTAACTATCCGACTCATGATTTAGAATTGGTAGCTATAGTGTTTGCTTTGAAGATTTGGCGACATTACTTATGTGGGGAGAAATGTTTTATCTATACAGATCATAAAAGTTTGAAATATTTGGGTGTTCAGAAGGAGCTGAATCTTCGACAAAGACGATGGTTGGAGTTAATCAAAGACTATGACTGCCTGATTGACTATCATCCTGGTAAGGCAAATGTTGTTGCTGATGCCTTAAGTCGGAAGTCTTTAGCAGGTTTGACTGTTTATTCGCTCTCGTTGCTTGTTGAGTTGAGAGCGTTGCATGCTAGTGTTGTATCTTGTGATGACGGTGCATTGATGGCACAGTTGCAATTGAAACCGGTATTGTTGGATCAGATTAAAGAAGCTCAATTGGCTGATGAGAAGATTCAAAAGATTGTTTCAGATTGCCAGAATGGAAAGAGTCGAGATTTTATTGTGAGAAGTGATGGGAGTCTTTGGTTTAAGAACAGATTGTGTGTACCTGATGATGCTAATTTGAGAAGGATTATTTTAGAAGAAGCACATCAGTCAGTATTTGCTATGCATCCGGGCAATACAAAGATGTACCATGATTTGAAACAGTATTACTGGTGGTCTGGGTTGAAGGGAGACATTGCAGATTTTGTATCCAAATGTCTCACATGTCAGAGGATAAAAACTGAGCATCAAGTTCCAACAGGGTTACTTCAACCTTTATCAGTGCCTGAATGGAAATGGGAAAGAGTGACAATGGATTTTGTGTCTGGTCTACCATTGACACAAAGGAAGTATGATGTTATTTGGGTGATTGTTGACAGGTTGACTAAGACAGCTCATTTTCTTCCGGTTCGGATGGATTATTCTCTGGAGAGGTTAGCTGAGCTGCATATCCATGAAATTGTAAAGTTGCATGGTGTCCCAATTTATATAGTGTCTGATCGAGATTCCCGGTTTACTTCAAGGTTTTGGAAGAGTTTACATGGTGCTTTGGGTTCTCGACTGCATTTTAGCACTGCTTTTCATCCGCAGACAGATGGGCAGTCAGAGAGAGTGATACAGATTATCGAGGACATGTTGAGAAGCTGTGTCATTGATTTCTCTGGAAGTTGGGATAAATTCTTACCACTTGTGGAATTTGCATACAATAACAGTCATCAATCTAGCATTGGTATGGCACCATTCGAAGCGTTGTATGGTAGACGGTGTAGGACACCTCTATGTTGGAGTGAACTTGGTGAAGGTAAGTTAATTGGTCCTGAGTTGGTTAAAGAAACCAAAGAGAAAGTAAAAATGATTCAAGATAGGTTGAAAGCAACTTCAGACGGACAGAAATCTTATTCAGATTTGAAGAGAAGAGATATTGAGTATAATGTAGGAGATAAAGTATTTTTGAAAGTGTCTCCTTGGAAAAAAATTTTGAGATTTGGTCGAAGAGGAAAGCTGAGTCCTCGTTTCATTGGACCATATGAAGTTTTGGAAAGAGTTGGGCCGGTTGCTTATCGGCTTGCTTTGCCACCTGAGTTGGATAGGATTCATAATGTTTTCCATGTATTTATGTTGAGGAGGTACAGGTCGGATCCATCTCATGTATTGCCAATTGAATCTATCGAAGTGAGTCCAGATCTGACATTTGAAGAAGAACCAATTGCCGTTTTGGCATGTGAAGTGAAAGAATTGAGAAATAAGAAAGTGCCACTTGTGAAGATTTTGTGGAAGAATCATGGAAAAGAAGAAGCAACTTGGGAGAGTGAGCAAGCAATGCGAGATCAATATCCTCAATTGTTTCGGACTTGATGACAGGTAATTTCAAGGATGAAATTTCATTTTAGAGGGAGAGAATTGTAATATCCCAAAATGTGCCCTAGAAGTTTTAATACAATTGTTGTTTTATTTGGATCAAGTGTATTTGTGTTTAATTGGAAAAGAGAAAATAAATGAAGAGAGTTTATATGTTGTGTATATGAAAATATATACAACATATACACAAGTCAATGAGAAAGTCAAAGGAATAGATTAATTATTGATTAATTATGTTTAAAGGATTAATTAATTATTTGTAAGTGGGATTAGAGTTAGTGGAGTGGAAGAAGATATTTGTATTATTTTATATTATTTTGCTTGGAGGAGAGGGTTTTGAGGAGATGATTTGACTTTTGCTTTCTATCTTTTCTTCTTTCTTTCTTCCCTTGCCGTGGACCATTTTCTTTCCTTCTCTTCTCTTTGCTTTTCTGTGTTGTCCGGCCATCAAGAAGAAAGAGAGCAAGATAGAGACTTGTTCTTTCAAGTTCAAGATTGAAGAGAGTTTTCAAGAGATCAAGTTGGAGGTTTAAGAGTTCTCCATCTTTGGTAAGTTCTCTCTTGATTTCTTGTGTTGTTTTTGAAGTTATGTGGGTTTGCGAGTTGAAGTTGTGTTTGAGAATGTGTATGGTTTGATTGTGTTGGGTTTAAGAGTATTTGGTTAATTTGATTTTGGATTTTGGGGTTGGATTGAAGAAAAGAGTAAGTTGGTTGGTATAGATTGAGTTGTGATTATGTTTAGAGTTTTTTATGATGTTTGTGATTTGTGTTTGATGTGTGTTTTGGCTTGTTTTGGTGTTGTTGCAAGTTTGAGATGGTTTTTGGGTATGTTTTGTTAAGTTTGTTTGAAGAGGATGTTGGTGAAAAGAAGTGTTTTGTTGGGTGTTTTGTGGTTTTGGCCGGAATCTGGATTTTTGGCCTGACACGCCCAGGGTCCTTAGGCGTGTCAATTATTCTGTGTGGCAGTAGGTTTAACACGGCCAGTTACACGCCCGTGTTATTGAGCGTGTCATAGCTACTGTGAGAATGGAGAATTGACACGGCCATGAGCACGCTCACGTTGTTGGACGTGCTGATATTTTTCAGAGAGACAGAATGTATTACACGTCCAGTGACACGCCCGTGGTTCTGAGCGTGTAAAAGCTTCTGTGTTGTGGAGTTAGGGCGCGGTCAGGGACACGCCCGTGTGGTTGAGAGTGTCATGTTTAGAGTTTTTCCTAGTAACTCTTAACTTGATTATCTCATGTGTATCCTTAAGTAAGTGTATGTTATATTTGTTGGATTAGGTCTTGAAGAAGGTGATTTGTCATTGATTTAAGAAGTAAAGAATCTTGGGAAAGGGAGTGTTTAGAGTTGAGTGAATTGCTATTGAGGTAAGTACAAATATTGCATTATTACATTGCTAATTCATATGAATATTATACTTTGTTATGTATTATCAATGATGTTACATGAACAATGTGAAAGATATGATGATGCAAATGATTATGTATTTGTAATGTGGATTGAGATGTGATGGAATGTAAAGCCATTGTGATTGGCTATAATGACTTTAATGAGGCATGTTTGCCTAATTGATAATGAGAATTGAAAATGGAATTGATGATGAGATAATAAATGAATTGTGTGTCTAATGTGTTATTCTATTTTCAGAGTTTTGTTATTGGTGGCATGCCTTCTGTTAGTAACAATCTCTTGAAGTTAGGTTGGGCTTGATCCTTGAAGCCAAGTTGGGTAGAAGTTTAACATGTTTTACTCCCCTTGAAGCTTGGTTGGGTCTAGTCCTTGAAGCCTAATTGGGATGTTAAAACCCTTGAAGCTAGGTTGGGTTGGTTCTTGAAGCCAAGTTGGGTTGATACTTAGCATGCTTTGTTCCCCTTGAAGCTTGGTTGAACCTAATCTTTGAAGCCTAGTTGGGATAATGATAATGATAAATGTGATAACAAAACCAAAGCATTAACTCTGAAAATTGAATGGCATATTAGTGTATTTTGGGCCCATGCTTGTCTTTGTTTAAATGTGATTCATAAATGGTAAAATAATTGAATAATAAGATATATGGAATGACTTTGAAATGTGATATGTTTATATGTGAATGATTTATGAAATATGAGGTTGTCTCTATTGTTAAATGTATGACATTGCATTGCATTAAAGCATAATGCTAGCATACTTTGTACTACTAAGCCGTTGGCTTAGCGCGATAGTGTTAATCGCGCAGGTGACAGAGTTGAACCCGAGAGTTCCTCGAGACCGAGTGAGAGTAGACATTGAAGAATTTATTTTTGGATTTGAAGATCAAAGAAGAGCTGCCAATCATGTATAACTCCTTTATATTTTGCAAAGTATTGTTTATAAAGTAAATATTTTGTAATTTCGCTGCGTATTAAGTAAACGTATATATATCTATTTTGTTTTATATTATAAGTTAATTACTTACTTTCTATAATGCATAATGAGAAAGATTATGGTATCTTTTAAAATGATTTGATGGTTAAAGAAAACCGTAGCATCCCTACGTTCAGTGCACGTATATTATAATGTGTTGTTTGTAGTGTGCGTGTACCGGATGTGGGGTGTTACAAAAACAAATAAAATAGTGGGTTGCCCCACATAGCACTTCTTTAACATCATATTAGTTGGACATTTGGGATTGGTTCATCTTTAGTCTTGGAGATATAAAACCTCCTTCAACTCACTCAAGTCCCCCCTAAATACAGTTTAAGCCTTTGCCCATTAACCTTAAAAGTCCCTTTCTCTGGATGAGTAATTTTAATTGTCCCATAGGGAAAACCTCTTTGACTATAAATGGACCAGACCATCTTGATTTTAACTTACTTGGAAATAGCTGAAGCCTAGAATTATACAATAATACCTGATCACCAACTTGAAACTCTTTTTATTCCTTAATGTGAGCATCTTACAATCTCTTAGTTCACTCCTTATACATCCTTGCATTGTCATAAGCTTGTAATCTCCATTCATCCAGCTCATTGATCTACAATATCCTCCTATCACCTGCACTAGCTAGATCAAGGTTAATCTGTTTTATAGTCCAATAAGCATTATGTTCAATCTCCACAGTTAAGTAACAAGCCTTTCCATATACTAGCCTAAATGGCGTAGTATCCAATGGAGTTTTGAATGCAGTCCTAAAGGCCCATACAATATTGTCTAATTTCTCAGAATAATCCTTTTGGGATCACTCTACAGTTTTTTCAAGGATCCTTTCTATTTCTCTATTTGTGTTCTCAACTTGACCACTAGTTTGGGATGGTAAGGAGTAGAGAATCTATGTGTAACACCTAGCCTTTTGAAAACTTCCTCAAGCTAAGTGTTACGAAAGTGAGTATCCCTATCACTTATGATCTCTTTTGGTGTACCAAATCTTGAAAACAACTTTTTCAAAAAACTCATCACTACCCTGGCATCATTTGTTGCTAAAGCTTGGGCTTCAGGACATTTGGAAACATAGTCTATAGCCACAAGAATATATTTGTTACCAGAAGAACTAGGAAATGGTCCTATAAAATCGATCTCCCATACATCAAAGACTTCACACACTAGAATTCCATTTTGGGGCATCTCATCATGAGAGGAGATGTTTCCAGTTCTCTGACAATGATCACAACATTTCACAAAATCATAGCTATCCCTAAACAGTGTGGGCCAATAAAATCCTGATTCTAGCCCTTTTTGAGAAGTCATATTGGCTCCCATATGACCACCAGCTAGTATAGCATGACAATGACAAAGAATATTCAATGTTTCGGGCCATGCCATGCAACGCCAGATCATGTGGTCCTTACATAAACTAAACAAGAAAGGATCCTCCCATAAGTAATATTTCAAGTCAGAATAGAATTTCTCCTTCTCTTGATACGTTATATCTTTAGGGAGTTCCCTAGCAGCCAAGTAATTAGTAAAATCTGCAAATCAAGGTACATCAAAAGTTAAAACACTTACCATGGCATAAAGCTGCTCATCAGGGAAATAATCATCAATGTTTCCTTCTTCGAACTTCTCTAATGTTGGGTTCTCTAAGTGTGAAAGGTGATCTACTACCATATTTTTAGCTCCCTTTTTGTCTTGAATCTTCAAATCAAACTCCTGTAATAACAAAACCCAACGAATTAGCCTAGGCTCTGCATCTGTTTTGGCAAATAAACACCTCGAAGCCAAGGGATTCGTATACACAATCACTTTGGATAAGATCAGATATGATCTAAACTTGTCAAAAACAAAAACTATAGCTAGAAGTTCTTTCTCTGTAGTTGTGTAATTGGCCTGGGCTGCTTTCAGTGTCTTACTTGCATAATAAATGGGCTAAAAATACTTCTCTTTGCGTTGACCCAAAACTGCCCCCACTATAATATCACTTGCATTACACATTAGTTTGAATAGTAAATTCCAATCAGGAGCTACCATGATTGGGGCATGGGTCAATTTCTCCTTAAGAGATGTGAAAGCTCTTAAACATTCTTCGTCAAACACAAAATCAACATCCTTCTCAAGGAGTCTTGTTAGAGGATGAGCTATCTTAGAAAAGTTGTGTATAAACCTCCAATAGAAGCTTGCATGTCCCAAAAAGCTTCTGATAGCCTTGACTGATGTGGGGGTGGCAGTTTTTCAATGGTTTCCCATTTAGCCCGGTCCACCTTGAAATCTTGTGTCCCAACATGATTCCTTCTTGAACCATGAAATGACATTTTTCCCAATTGAGTACCAGGTTTATTTCCTCACATCTTATCAAGATCCTCTCAAGGCTTTCCAAACAACCTTCAAATGAGCTACCATAATTTGAGAAATCATCTATGAACACCTCTATAATATACTCAATGACCTCATCGAAGATTGCCACCATGCACAGTTTAAAAGTTGCAGGTGCGTTGCATAATCCAAATGGCATCCTTCGATATATGAATGCCCCATATGGGCAGGTGAATGTAGTTTTCTTTTGTTCTTCCGGGGTAATAGGAATTTGGAAGTAGCCTGAAAGGCCATTCAAAAAGCAGTAATACTCATGTCCAGACTGTAACACCCCCATACTCTATATAAGTACAATACATATACCAAGTATACATATAATACGTATATGAAGTATAAGAATGTCACTTTTCGTTTCCAATTAAAAACCTTTATCCAAGTTCAAGCAATATTGCATTAAAATAACAATAGCATTTACAAAAATCATTATTCTTATAAAAAATACAACATAATTAAAGTCACACATGTATGCATCACCTTCTAGTTGGTCTCGAGACACTCTTACCCTTCTCGTGGCATAACAGCTGGACTTCCAGATCAACCGCATAACCACCTGCGCAATTACACCACCGCGCTAAGCCCGAGAGCTTAGTAATACAAATAAATATAAAATATATATACTTTACATAAAGATCATACCTTATACTTTTAGCATCATGTTTTATTGTTTTCTTACCCTGTTTTCCTTTCTTAAAGCATTCTTCATATATTCCCACTGATCTCATAAATCATACACATATTTACATAGAACATTCACAAAACTATACTTACCATTTCTATCTCATATACATATACATATACATCATTTTAACAAATCACTATTCAATGATCTATCCAAACCTTCATGAGAACAATTCTCACAAATTCCACATTCATAAACATTTTACACATCATACTATATTCTCATAAACTCATATCTCAACAAAACTCCTCAAGCCATATTCATTTTCAATATATCATTACACACATTACCAAATCATACTTCATAACATTATTTTATTCACAAATTTATTAATCATGAAACACACTTCCAACAAAAGCAACCATAGATCTCATTACTCATTTAGTTCAACATTTGGATATCACATTAACAACAAAGACAAACTCGGGCCCAAACAAAACACTAACATGCCATTCCATTATCAGAGTTAATGCTTTGGTTTAATCATCACATTTATCATTATCCCAACTAGGCTTCAAGGATTTAGGTTCAACCAAGCTTCAAGGGGAACAAAGCATGCTAAGTATCAACCCAACATGGCTTCAAGAACCAATCCAACCTAGCTTCAAGGGGTGTAACATCTCAATTAGGCTTCAAGGATTTGACCCAACCAAGCTTCAAGGGGAGTAAAACATGTTAAACTTCAACCCAACTTGGCTTCAAGGATCAAGTCCAACCTAACTTCAAGAGATTGTTACTCATATTAGGCATGCCACCAATAACAAACTCTGAAAATGGAATAACACATTAGCTATACAATTCATTTATCAATTTCATTCTCAATTGAATTATCATAACTAATAACAATGGCTTCACATGTCATTTGAATCATCATAGCCAATAACAATGGCTTCACATGTCATTTGAATCATCATAGCCAATAACAATGGCTTCACATGTCATTTGAATCATCATAGCCAATAACAATGGCTTCACATGTCATTTGAATCATCATAGCCAATAACAATGGCTTCACATCTCAATTTATGTTATAACCTTTCATTATTCGAGTATACATAATCAATTACCCCATCATATCACTCACATTATACATATAGCATCATTAGTATCAAATTTTGAAATACATTATTCATATAACACATCACCATTCACAAGACTTACAATGCATAGTACATAACCTTGTTCATATAATATCATATGCATTATCAAATGTAAGTTCAATTCCAATCATTTAAGAAGAACAAAAACCAAACACAGTAACCAACACACCCAAGGGACACGGCCAAGCTTGTGGCCGTATCTCTCAATCCAACACTTCAGTAGCAAACACGGGCACAGGACACGGCCAAGCTTGTGGCCGTGTCTCTCAAAACAAATTGGCAGTGACCAACACTGGCATAGAACACGGCCGTGTCTCCTCAAAATCCACCCAACACGGCCAAAATTCCCTTGACTTGGCCGTGTCTCTCCTTGCTTTTGGCCGTGTCACTCATGGATTGAAACCCTAACATACACAAGTCTCCTCTAATTGCACTCAAACTCATCATACACAAAATAGCATAGTTCAAATGAATGGAATCAATGTTCTAAACACAAATTCTACATGTTTATCACAATATTCACCTTATTAAAAACACATCCACAAAACATTTAAACACATACTATCTCAAAACCCTAAAACCAACATCCTTCTCCATCTTCCAAAATCAACATCCACCACTTCCAACAACAACACCTATTTAAATTCTTAACTTAAAACCAAATTTAAAACTTGAAAACACATTACAAACACATCTCATCATCAAATCAACAAACCCTAATTAACTTCAAATACCACTTCAAAAGAATAAAAGAAATCAAAGAAAAGAACTTACCTTAGTTATAAACTTCTTGAATCATCACTTGATCACTTAATCTTCCTTCAATTTGAGCTTAACTCTTCAAGATCTTCTCTTTGTCTCTTGCTTTCCTTTGTCTTAGTTATAAACTTCTTGAATCATCACTTGATCACTTAATCTTCCTTCAATTTGAGCTTAACTCTTCAAGATCTTCTCTTTGTCTCTTGCTTTCCTTTGTCTATGGAGGAGCCGGCCAACAATGGAGAAGAAGAAGAAATCATGAAGAAAACAAAGTCAATTCTTCTTTAAATCTCCACCAAGAGTTTTTAACCAAACAATTACATATATACCCTTATCCATTTAACTAACCTCTTGTCTCTTATATGCCCATATAAGTAATTTCACCTATCACAAATGAAAATATCTTCTTGCATTGACTCTCCCTTGACCAACTTATATGTTATATATATTATCATATAAACAACATATACATTTCTCTCTAAACCCTCTTTTCTTTCCCGAAACACATATACATAAGCATTCACTTTCCAATTCTTTTTTTTTCTTTCAAATCAACATATACATTCAATCCCATTTAAAACAACAACAACAACAACACCAACAACAACAACAGTCAAAACTTCTAGGACATATATGGGGATATTACAATTCTCTCCCCCTTAAATAATTTCGTCCTCGAAATTATCCAGCACCACAACAACCAATTTAAAACAAATCACCATTTTAATTTTCATATGAAAACAATCGTATTCTTACACTATAATTTCATCAAATCTCATAACTTCTACTCTCCCCCTTAGAGATACTCATCTTCTCTGAAATTCATAATTCATCATTATATAGGTATATATATATCTTTGCATCTTATTACTTTCTCAACAAAGCAATCAAGATAACTCATAACATCTCTAATGACCTTTATCTTTGTACTAGAGTCAGATTATCACTTTATCTCTTTAGAGATATTTCCCTAACTTTAACCTCAAAAATCATTAATTAATATCTTAGCATTGTTTATTCCATTCTTACAATCACTTTCAAAATAAACATTTACCAAACCTCAATGGATAACAATATCCTTACTTTCTTTAGCTTGCTTCTCACTTAATATAATTATTAGTACAATACCTTTAAACTTACTTAACAGATAAACAACATTTCCCTTTTTCTCATCATGAAGAAATGATATAATTCAATTTATTTATGTTTATTCATAAGCCAGAATATTACATCATACATATTACTATTTAAATTTTACACTCCCAGTACAACTGTACGTATCACATCTCAATATTGACTCGCAACTTTAGCGAAATCCAGATCAATCGATCTATCTATCACAATATACTAACATTTAAACCTTATTCAATTCAAACTAACAGTTAACTTATCAAAATTTATCATTGGATTTCACATAATATATACATATATATAACCTAATTTCATTAGGTCAAATTTATATTCACATTCTAATCTTTTTATATTCATAAATTCAATCAATAAGAATCATGCTTATAAATATACATTTCATTATTTCAATAATTATATTATCATTTCTCATACTCATTCAAAGTTTATTAGTATAGTCAACCACTATGGCTTCATAAACGAACTTTTCCCCAACCAGATCGGTAGTCCAAGTTCGGTTGCCCAACACAATGGGTCCGCATGGTTTTGCAGGAGGCAGACAAGTCCGTTCATTTATCTTTTCACAATTCATTTCTCATAATCAATTAAGCATTCTACCTCAATTATAATTCATTTCCAACATCATTGCCAACAATCATGGTTTCTCATCACATCAAGATAGTATACACATATATCATCAATTATATTGAACATCTCATTATTCAATCATATCATCTAGACATGTTTCAATCATATCATTTCCTTTTATTATTTCTTCACTTCACATATTATTACTATATTTATATAATTATTTTTCTATCACATAATTCATAGCTGAAAACCTTATCACAATTCTCTTCCCTTGCGTTGCCTCTCATAATTATAATTAAATATTTTTTTTAACATAGAAATTATAAGATATAACTTTACCAATCATATCTTTTAACCATGTTTCTGGAAATATAGTTATCAATCTCACCAAAACTGTACTACAGTTATATCATCTCAGTTCTAAATCTAAAGATAATAAAACTAATCAACTTGTCACACTAACCAAATCATATTACCATTATATATTAACAATCACGCCTGGGGTTTGTAAATCAATATTGTTCTTCTATTATTTGATTTCCAGCCTTTACGATTATAAGGCTAGATTGTATCACAAAAATTATATATATATATATTCTCCAAACTTTTATTACACCAAGAGTTAACACATTTTAAATTTCATCTCAAAACAGTTTGCTTTTGATTATTTGATCATCATTAACCTAACTCATGTTCAATAATATTATCTTTAACATTTTCTACGCCAACTTTCAATCATATACAAATCTTACACAAGTTTTATTCATTACTCCACTTCCAATCCATCTTTTCAAAAAAATTTTCTACACACAAATACTTTGAGTTCCAAAACATCTTATGATCGCCTCATTTAGTTATTGCCATAACAATTCCACTGTTCAATATCACCCAAATCCATTCTCATTTTCTATTTCATCACATAATCTATTCTACGAAAATTTAATCTCTATTAGATCCACTACTATATGCAATCTCATTTCTAATACCATTAAACATACAATGGTATAAAATAATAAACATATGATATACACATATTCATAATGTGACTCTCTTCTCACCTTTCTTACATATATTCATTACATTACTGTCGAAAATTCCTTTCACATATCCTTTATATATATACACATAATTATGCAATTTATTAAATTTCTCTTTTGCATATAGTTTATACAAATTTAATATTTATCACTTACCTTTGACTATTATCATTCTCATTCTTTTAACATAACTTAAGTTATTCATTAACTTCAATAAATATATACACTCTACTTATAATATTATTTCACAAAGATCTTAATCACATTTCCAATGTGATATCTCTCTCACATTTATCTTTAAATACCTTTAACATATCTTTCATATTCATTTTCATCCTTTCCAATCAAATTACTTAAAGTAACTCATTTTCATTTGCTCAATTCCTTTTCTTTGCTTTTATTTCAAACCAAATTTTCCTACTATCAATCTCATCCCCCAATTCTTAATACTTTCATGTGCACTACTATTCATTTCGTATATCTCATGTATTAAATACATTAAACTATCAATATCTAAATGATCTTTATCCACATTCCATTAAAACTATAGATTTTCAACTTACTAGTTTCCTTAAACTTCAATTTATTCATCTCATTCTCTTAATATCAACTTTAAAACATCTTATATGTATATACCACAAAGCAACATCAAAACATATATGTTTCACCATTACTAAGCTCATTCCAAAACTCTAAATATCACATATTACCATCATTTACATGAGCTTTTACAATATTCAAACATATCACATTGCTAACATTGAAATCACCATGTTTGCATTAAAATAACAATACAACAACACCAATATCTCTTTATACTTAACCAACATCATCTCTTTTTCCTTTTAAACAAAACCTTAACTTTTCATATCCACACCTTAAATTATCACACTTAATCTATACCAATCAACTCATTCAATAATTCACCGTACTATTTTCATTTAAATAATATATCTTTCCATATTACCCATCCAACAATATTTCCTCTTTCTAGAAATCCAAACATAAAGTTTATTAGAAAGAGGTTCAAATAGTAGAGAAAGATTACATACTTTAATCTTAATTTTGTTTTTAACTCATTTCCAACTTTATTCTTCTAGCCATTTCTTTATATGTCAAACACATGTCAATAATCAAACTTTTTACTTATAAATTCCATATCATTCTTTTATATTGCAATCACCTTTCAATTATCAACATTTCAAAATTTGCTTTCATATAAAACCTCATTTACGCACTATCATCTATCTCATGTAATTCAGATACATCACAAATCACATAATGCCACGTTCGAGACCAACCTAGATGTGAATGCATATGCATGTATCACCAATTGCATTTCAAAACTCTTCCTTTTTAATTCTATTTAAACTCTTCAAATTTTTTTTTTAATTTCACTTAGGCCGGGAATCTCGAACCCAAGCTCTGATACCAAAATAATTGTAACACCCCCATACTCTTTATAAGTACTATACATATACCAAGTATACATATAATACGTATATGAAGTATAAGAATGTCACTTTTCGTTTCCAATTAAAAACCTTTATCCAAGTTTAAGCAATATTGCATTAAAATAACAATAGCATTTACAAAAATCATTATTCTTATAAAAATACAACATAATTAAAGTAACACATGTATGCATCACCTTCTAGTTGGTCTCGAGACACTCTTACCCTTCTCGTGGCATAATAGCTGGACTTCCAGATCAACCGCATAACCACCTACGCAATTACACCACCGCGCTAAGCCCGAAAGCTTAGTAATACAAATAAATATAAAATATATATACTTTACATAAAGATCATACCTTATACTTTTAGCATCATGTTTTATTGTTTTCTTACCCTGTTTTCCTTTCTTAAAGCATTCTTCATATATTCCCACTGATCTCATAAATCATACACATATTTACATAGAACATTCACAAAACTATACTTACCATTTCTATCTCATATACATATACATATACATCATTTTAACAAATCACTATTCAATGATCTATCCAAACCTTCATGAGAACAATTCTCACAAATTCCACATTCATAAACATTTTACACATCATACTATATTCTCATAAACTCATATCTCAACAAAACTCCTCAAGCCATATTCATTTTCAATATATCATTACACACATTACCAAATCATACTTCATAACATTATTTTATTCACAAATTTATTAATCATGAAACACACTTCCAACAAAAGCAACCATAGATCTCATTACTCATTTAGTTCAACATTTGGATATCACATTAACAACAAAGACAGACTCGGGCCCAAACAAAACACTAACATGCCATTCCATTATCAGAGTTAATGCTTTGGTTTAATCATCACATTTATCATTATCCCAACTAGGCTTCAAGGATTTAGGTTCAACCAAGTTTCAAGGGGAACAAAGCATGCTAAGTATCAACCCAACTTGGCTTCAAGAATCAATCCAACCTATCTTCAAGGGTTGTAACATCTCAATTAGGCTTCAAGGATTTGACCCAACCAAGCTTCAAGAGGAGTAAAACATGTTAAACTTCAACCCAACTTGGCTTCAAGGATCAAGTCCAACCTAACTTCAAGAGATTGATACTCATCTTAGGCATGCCACCAATAACAAACTCTGAAAATGGAATAACACATTAGCTATACAATTCATTTATCAATTTCATTCTCAATTGAATTATCATAACTAATAACAATGGCTTCACATGTCATTTGAATCATCATAGCCAATAACAATGGCTTCACATGTCATTTGAATCATCATAGCCAATAACAATGGCTTCACATGTCATTTGAATCATCATAGCCAATAACAATGGCTTCACATCTCAATTTATGTTATAACCTTTCATTATTCGAGTATACATAATCAATTACCCCATCATATCACTCACATTATACATATAGCATCATTAGTATCACATTTCAAATACATTATTCATATAACACATCACCATTCACAAGACTTACAATGCATAGTACATAACCTTGTTCATATAATATCATATGCATTATCAAATGTAAGTTCAATTCCAATCATTTAAGAAGAACAAAAACCAAACACAGTAACCAACACACCCAAGGGACACGGCCAAGCTTGGGGCCGTGTCTCTCAATCCAACACTTCAGTAGCAAACACGGGCACAGGACACGGCCAAGCTTGTGGCCGTGTCTCTCAAAACAAATTGGCAGTGACCAACACTGGCATAGAACACGGCCGTGTCTCCTCAAAATCCACCCAACACGGCCAAAATTTTCTTGACTTGGTCGTGTCTCTCATGAATTGGCCGTGTCTCTCCTTGCTTTTGGCCTTGTCACTCATGGATTGAAACCCTAACATACACAAGTCTCCTCTAATTGCACTCAAACTCATCATACACAAAATAGCATAGTTCAAATGAATGGAATCAATGTTCTAAACCCAAATTCTACATGTTTATCACAATATTCACCTTATTAAAATCAAATCCACAAAACATTTAAACACATACTATCTCAAAACCCTAAAACCAACATCCTTCTCCATCTTCCAAAATCAAAATCCACCACTTCCAACAACAACACCTATTTAAACTCTTAACTTAAAACCAAATTTAAAACTTGAAAACACATTACAAACACATCTCATCATCAAATCAACAAACCCTAATTAACTTCAAATACCACTTCAAAAGAATAAAAGAAATCAAAGAAAAGAACTTACCTTAGTTATAAACTTCTTAAATCATCACTTGATCACTTAATCTTCCTTCAATTTGAGCTTAACTCTTCAAGATCTTCTCTTTGTCTCTTGCTTTCCTTTGTCTTAGTTATAAACTTCTTGAATCATCACTTGATCACTTAATCTTCCTTCAATTTGAGCTTAACTCTTCAAGATCTTCTCTTTGTCTCTTGCTTTCCTTTGTCTATGGAGGAGACGGCCAACAATGGAGAAGAAGAAGAAATCATGAAGAAAACAAAGTCAATTCTTCTTTAAATCTCCACCAAGAGTTTTTAACCAAACAATTACATATATACCCTTATCCATTTAACTAACCTCTTGTCTCTTATATGCCCATATAAGTAATTTCACCTATCACAAATGAAAATATCTTCTTGCATTGACTCTCCCTTGACCAACTTATATGTTATATATATTATCATATAAACAACATATACATTTCTCTCTAAACCCTCTTTTCTTTCCCAAAACACATATACATAACCATTCACTTTCCAATTCTTTTTTTTTCTTTCAAATCAACATATACATTCAATCCCATTTAAAACAACAACAACAACAACAACAACATTCAAAACTTCTAGGGCATATATGGGGATATTACACAGACAATCTCTCCAACATCTGATCAATGATGGGCAAAGGGAAATGGTCCTTGCTAGTTGCATCATTCAACTTTTGGTAGTCAATGCAAACCCTTCAACCTATAGCTGTTCTTGTTTGAATTAGCTTATTATTCTCATTAGGAACCACCGTTGTCCCTCCTTTCTTTGGTACTACTTGAACCGGACTCACCCAAGAGCTATCCGAAATTGGATATATAATTCTAGCATCAAGTAGCTTGATCACTTCAGCTTTAACTACTTCTTTCATCTTAGGGTTTAGTCTCTGTTGTGGTTACACCACTGGCTTGAACTCATTCTCCATCAATATTTTATGAGTGCAATAGGACAAACTAATGCCCTTGTTGTCTGCTATCTTCCAAGCTATAACCTGCTTATGTTTTTGTAATAGCTCGATGAGTTTTACCTTCTGCTCAGAAGATAGGTGGGAACTTAAAATAATTGGCAATTTATTCTCCTCTCCTAGAAATCCATACTCAAGATGATCCAGAAGGATCTTGAGTTCTAAATTAGGTGGGTTAATCACAGATGGTCGCGGCTTTTGTTCTTTTGGCATTTCAATGGTTTCATATGCCCGACTCTTAAATGACTTGCTTGCTTCAAGATAAGCAAGCTGCTCAAGTGCTTCCTGATCCTCAACATTATCCTGCAATAAACACAACTCAAGGGGATCCTTGGAAACAATGTTAGTAACACAATTTAGTGTTTCATGCTCAATGATATCATTGCATGAATCCACCTCATTGAGTGTAAGTGGGTGCTTCATAGCATAATGTATATTAAAAATAACTTTTTCATTTCCCACTCTTAAGGTCAATGTGCCTTCATGGACATCGATAAGGGCATGGGCTGTATTAAAAAATGGCCTACCAAGGATAAGCAAAAGTCTGCATCCTCATCTACATCAATGACAATAAAATCATTGGGGAAAATGAAATCCCCGACTTTTACCAACACATCCTCTATAATACCACGAGCGTGAATTACTAACTTATCAGCAAGTTGAATGGTCATGAGTGTTGGTTTAGGTTCTCCGACACCTAACTCTTTAAACATCTTATAAGGCATAACACTTATGCTAGCCCCCAAGTCAGCCAATGCATTTTGAACTTCAAGATTACCCATCAAACATGGAATAGTAAAACTACCAGGATCTTTTAATTTCTTAGGCAATCTCTTCTGTAAAATTGCTGAACTCTTTTCTGAGAATTGCTCTAAAGACACTTCCTCAAGTTCCCTTTTGTCAGAAAGGACATCTTTCAAATATTTAGCATATTTGGGTATCTGCGATAAAGCTTCAACAAATGGAATATTAACGTGCAGTGGTTTAATGAGTTCAAGGAACTTATCGAACTGAGCATTCATCTTATCCTTGTTTAACCTTGTTGGATATGGCACTCGAGGTCAGTACTCCTTCTCTATTGGACTAGGTCCTTGAGGTTGATTTTCTTTTTCATTTTCCACTACAGCCACCTCTCCCAAAGCGACAGTAGAATTATCTTCTTTTGCTTTCTGTGTCTCTACCTCTTTTGCTTGTGACTCCACTTCTTTTTCAACTATACCACCCTTAATTTCCTTTCCACTCCTTAGAGTAATTGCCCTTAGCTGCTCATTCGGGTTTGCCTCAGTATTGCTAGGTAAACTCCCTTGTGGTCGTTCACTGAGTAACTTGGCAATTTGCCCCACTTGATTTTCCAAATTGTGAATGGAGGCAAGATGATTTCTAAGGGTAGTTTCTATTGATTGAAATCTGGTTTCTGAAGTTGCTATAAACTTCTCCATCATTTCTTTCAAATTGTTCATTCTTGGAGGGGCAACTTGTTGATGTTGAGGCTGCTGAAATTCAGGAGGAGGCCTTGGAATATTCTGATTATTCTAGGAGAAATTAGGATGATTTCTCCACCCTGGATTATATGTGTTACTATAGGGGTTGTTCTGTTGTTGCTGTAACACCCTTGTACCCCATATACGTACACCACATACACCCACATATGTAATATATGAATACTGGATACAAGAATGTCACAATCCATTTTAAACAAACCAACCTTTAAACTTTAACATCAAATCATCATTTCTACAATCTGAGTAAACTTAAAACATTTAACTTATATTATATAAAGTAATAGATAAAACATTTCTTATTAAAATACATATATATATATATCTTCATTACCTAAAAGTTTAACCAAAACATTTATTTAATAAGTAGTGGAATATACATATGTATACATCAAAATCAATATTTAAAAAAATATAGAATTTATACATGTTGATAGTTCGTCTCTGATCTTGATGTCCAAATCAGCACTGCTCTCACAATCTCAAGCCTAGACTCGACTCGATCTAGCTGAACTCTCTGGCTCAACCATATCTACCCTGTCACTTGCGCGATAAATCACAATCGTGCTAAGCCAGAAGCTTAGTGTTACAAACCTTGATAACAATATTATTCAATTGTAATGCTAATGCACATCACAAGTGGTTACCACAACTTATAACATTATATCTCATTATATTACTCAATTGTTTTATAATTCATATTTCCCATTAAAGCAAAGACAAGCATGGGCCCAAAGAGATCTAATATGCCATTCAAATTCCAGAGTTACTGCTTTGGTCTTATAATCACATTTATCTAGCCCGAAGGCGAATCATAATCACAATGAGGATTACCTCATATGTAACATCCCAACTAGGCTTCAAGGACTAGGCCCAACCTAGCTTCAAGGGTCTGCTACATCATGTAACACCAAACTAGGCTTCAAGGACCAAGCCCAACCTAGCTTCAAGGGACTGTTACTTCATAAGCATGCCACCAAATGCAAAACTCTGAACATTGAATAACATACTAGGCACACAATTCTTTCATAATTTCATTATCAAATCCTTTTTCATTTTCTCATGATCATTATAAGCATAATGCATCAAATATCCCATTTATATCAATACAGCCATCACCAATGACTTCACACACTATCATTAGTGTATACATAACAAATTGCATTATACATACATTTTGAATCATCATTATATATTTCACACAGTTCACATTATGCAAATCATAGCACTATTCTCATACACCAACAATATAGTAGGTAACTTAACACATTTTCCAACCAAATGTGTTAAGTCCCAAAGTCATGTAAATGTATGCAATCATTTAAGGTTTGTACTTACCTCTAAGAGAAACAAACACCGATTCCAATCTCCTCTTCCAAGATATCCTTCAAAACTTGTATTGGGGTAACTAAAATCTCTTCAAAACCTAATCCAAATGTGATTATACATACTCACTTAGTGATACACATAAGAAAATAAGGAAGAGAACTATTTAGGGCAAACTCTACACATGACACGCTCAACAACACGGGCGTGTCCCTGACCGTGCCCTAAACCCACAACACAGAAGCTTTGACATGCTCAGTGACATGGGCGTGTCACTGGATGTGTCAATTCTCCTCCAACACAGAAGCTATAACATGCGCAGTGACATGGGCGTGTCAATCTTCCAACAACACAGTAGCTGTGACACACTCAGTGACATGGGCGTGTCACTGGACGCGTCACCAGCCCTAAAAGTAGAACCATCGACATGCCCAAAGGCATGGCCGTGCTACTGGGCGTGTCAGGCCAAAAACCTAAAATCAATACAAAATTGCCACATCCAACAATCATCTTTCAATAACCTTATCATCACCACACAAACTCAACCAAATCCATCAATATACCAATAATACTTGCATAACATCAAAACAACTCATATATAAGTAACAAAACACAATCACAACCATATTTCACAACTCAAAACTTACAAAATCCACAACTCTTATTTTCTTCACCAAACTTAACCTTTTCTTCAATCCAACCCCGAAATCATAGCAAACTAAACAAAACAACCTCAAAATACACCAAAATCAATCATAAACACAACTACACCAAACATCCAACAAACTCATAAACACAAACTCAAAGGAAATCAAAGAAACAAGTTGGAAACATACCAAATATGAAGAAAAATCCTTAAAACTCCAACTTAATCACTTGAAATCCTTCAATTGCTTGAGTTAGCAAGAAAAAAAACCTCTTTTCCCTTTGACAATGGTGATGGCCAGCCCTCTTGGAGAAGAAAGAAGAAGATGAAGATGGTTATCAACAAGTCAAACCAACCACTACTCTTAACCATTTAAATCCCCTCTTTAATCACCACCAAGCATTAATATATTATTATAATATAATAAACAAAAATCATCTTCCACTATCAATATTTAATATTTAATTAATTAAAATATCTTTTGACCTTATTATTAAGATGTTGACTTGTAGGTGTTGTATATATCTTCATATATACAACATATACACACTTCCCTTTCTCCTTTCTTTTCACTTAATCATATATACACCATATACACACTTAAAATCATTTAATTCAATTTCAACAATTAGCATTTCCAAAATTTTAGGGTATCATTTGGGATATTATAATTCTCCCCCTCTATAAATAAATTTCATCCTCGAAATTACTTGCTCTCAAGTCTAAATCAACTGGGGATACTGATCTCGCATCACTTGCTCACTCTCCCAAGTTGCCTCTTCCTTAGCATGATTCATCCAAAGAACCTTCACAAGTGGCACTTTGTCACATCCGTGATTTTGGAGATAAAAAATTTTGTATATACTCAATATATATATCTAGAGTATATATAACATATACATATGGTATATTAATTGTATATGTTGGATTAATCCATTACATACTTAATATTTAATACACATATAAGATACATATTACTTGTGCATATGTGTAATATCCCAAATTTTTTAAAAGTTCTAATTTTTTAAAATTTGATAAAATAAATTATAATTTAAAATGATAAATTAAATTAATGATTCTAAATGAAAAATGAAGGGGTTTTAAATGAAAAAGTGGAATATATATGTGATATATATGTAAAATATATACAACATATAAAGTCAACACTTTTTAAAAGAAAAGTCAAAGTAATGGGTATTTTGCTAATTAAATCTTAGAAATTTAAAATTAATAAAATAACACAAAAATAAATGATTTTGGATGGAACATAATATTTTGAGGTTTTAATTAATTAATTAATTTAAAATATATTAAAATAATAATATATATAAGGTTGAAAATGTGAGTGAGAGGACAGAGAAAATCAAAAATTTTTTTTTCATCTTCTTCTTCTTCTTTCCTTCAAGGACGACTTTCATGGCTTCAAGAGAGGGATTTGCTTCTTCCAAAATCATTTAATTGAAACATTTACAAAGTTTCAAGTGGATTTTTAAGGTTTTCCTCTTTAATTAGTAAGTTTACTCACTTTTTCTTTGGATTTCCATGAAAGTTTGAATATGTGTGTTTTGGGTTTTTGAAGTTCTAAGATTTAATTATCTATTTGGATATGGATGGAGTTATTTTAAGTGATTATCAATGATTTTAAGGTTAGATTTAAGAAATGGTTGAATTTAAGTTGAGTTTGGTGAAGAGAGAATTTAGGTTTATGGAACATTTGAGTTTTTGAAATCATGAGTTTTAATTGTGTAAATTGGTTCCCAATGTGTTGTTTTGATGCATAAACAAGGATTTTAAAATCAAATGATGAATTTAGTTAAGTTTGGATAGAGTATGAAGATGATAGAATTGATTTAGGGTTTTGAAAAAGTGAATTTTCAAAGAATGATTAATTGTTTGATTTTAATGATGTAAGCATGTTATTTAATGATATAAGTGGTGGAAATAAGATTGAAATTATAATTGGATTGAGTTGGAATGGAGATCCTTCAATGGTGAAGGTTATGCCATGATAATTGGTTTAAAAATGTTAAAATATGTTTGTAATGATATAAATAAACTCAAAACAATAATTTAATGGGTTAATATGGATTTGCTAAGTTAAAGTAAGGAAAGACTTAATTTTGAAATTTTGTAGGAGTGTTGTTAAATTAAGGTTTGATGTTGAGAATACCTTAGAATGTGATATTAAATGATTATGTATGATCACATTTGGTATAGGCATTGAGGGAGGTTGATTTGCTTCATCCAAGTGGTGAAGGGCAAGTTGGAAGGATAGGATTGGAGGTTGTGTTAAGCTTGCTTTAGGTTGCTAGTGGAGGTATGTACAAACTTTGAATATAATGTTTATATTTGCATAACATTTGGACTTAACACATTTTGGTTGGAAAATATAAATGTGTTAAGCTACTTTGTACATTGATTGTGTATGAATAATATGCTATGACATTTGTAATGTCATATATTTGTTAAATGCACTGTAAAAAGCCATTAATAATGGCTAAATTGTGTAGAATGTGAAATATGTATATTATGTGAAAATACCCAAAGTAATTGGGTAATGTGTTGTGAATGCAAAAATGAGATATGTGGAATAATGAAATGAATTGATATTGATAAAAATGAGAAAAATGAGAAAGATGTGAAAAATGACAAAAATGACAAAAAAAATGTGAAAATAAGGCAATGTGCCTAGATAGAATATGTGACAATGAGAAAGAGATTAATAATGAGAAAAATGAATAAATGACAAAGAAAAGTGAGAAAAGATAATATAATAAGGCAATGTGCCTAGTTTGATCATGAGAAAATGAGAAAAGTTTTAATAAAGGAATTATGAAAGAATTTGATAATGAGAAATATGATTAAATTGTGTGCCTAGCATGTTATTCAATTTTCAGAGTTCTGGGTTTGGCGGCATGCCTATGATTGCCTACGGGCTAAACGCTGGAATGGTAAAAAGACTGGGTCGTAAGCCAGGCCAGCTGATAAATATGATGTTTTTGGGGTGAAAAGACTGGGTCGTAAGCCTCAAAAACTATAGCAATCTAGCTGGGTTGGGGACCAAGATACTAGGGCCTAAGGGACTAGCCGGGTTGAGGTTTAAGAGACTGGGGCTATTACATTATCCATGGATATATTGCCTACGGGGCTATACACATGGTGTCATTATGGACCAAAGCAGTAACTCTGAAATTTGAATAGCATATTCGATCCTTTTGGACCCATGCTTGTCTTTGCTTTAATGTGAATTATGAATTGTGATACAATTGAGCAATATAATGAGATATAATGTTATGAGTTGTGATATATATATATGTGTGTGTGTGTGTGTGTTGTGCATTGACATTACATTTGGACTGGCTTCTGCTTAGCGAGATTGTAATTCGCCGTGCAGGTGTCATGGATGATTGGGTAGAGCCGAAGAGTTCTACTAGACCTGGTCGGGTGTAGGTTTGTATGTATTGAGCTTAAAGAGTTGTTTTTGGGTACATCAAGATCAGAGCCAGTTGCCAGCATGTAGATATTTGATATTACAATGTATTTTGATATTATATATGTTATGATATGTTTTTGGAAGTATATAATGTAAATTGTAAAGAATGTTTTGAATAATTTGATATGTGTTGCTAATTTATATATCTATATATAAGTATTTTGAGAAAATATGGAGAAATTGAGAAGTATTAGTGAAATGGTTTTTATTGGGAGTGTTTGCTTTATGTAGATTGTGTTCTGCTGAATTTTGGGAACGTCCAAATTACAAACAAAACTCTGGCAAATTTTTCCCAGAGATTTTCATATAAAATATTTATTTTGGATACCTATAGTAAGCAAAGAATATTTATATACTATTTAATTTATATATTAGTATTTGAAATCTTAAAACAAAAATGTGAAAATTTTTATTAAATGGGTTTATGACATTTTTATACCGTATATGCATATTTTACATATGCTGAAAATATGTATTGTACGTATATAGGGTATAAGGGTGTTTCACACTTTCTTATTTCTCAACTCTTTCGCTTCATGTGCCAAAATAGCCACTGGTTCTTCTTCAAAAGTCAGATCCGGACTCACCTCAATATATTACACTAACAAAATATGAGATGGGTCTGACCTATACCTCCGTAGCATAGAGACATGGAAGACATTGTGAATTTGATCCAATTCAGGCGGCAAAGCTAGTCTATAGGCCACTGTTCAAACTCTTTCCAGTATCTCATAAGGTATAATGAAATGAGGACTTAACTTCCCATTGCGGCCAAATCTCAAAATTTTCTTCCAAGGAGACACTTTCAAAAATACTTTATCTCCTACCTTGAACTCTATGTCTCTTCTTTTTAAATCTGAATAGGATTTTTGTCGGTTTGATGCTGCTTTCAAACAATCCTGAATTATCTTCACTTTCTCTTCTATTTCTTTTATCAAGTCAGGACTGACCAGCTTACCTTCTCCAACCTCATCCCAACACAGAGGCGTCCTACATTTTCTACAATATAATGCCTCATATGGTGCCACTCTAATACTGGACTGATGACTGTTGTTATAGGCAAACTCAATCATTGGTAAGAATCTGTCCCAACTCCCAGAGAAATCAATGATATAACTTCTCAACATATCCTCTAAAATCTATATATGTAATATCCCAAATGATACCCTAAAATTTTGGAATGTTAATTGTTGTATTGAATTAAAGGATTTTTAAGTACATGTTTAATTAAGAAAGGAAAAAGAGGAGATGTGTATATGTTGTATATATGAGGATATATACAAATTATATACAAGTCAATGGGTTTATTTTGGTCAAGAGATATTTCAATTATATTATTAAATATTGTTAGTGGAAGATGATGTAAGTGGGTTGATTATTTTATTGTTTAATTGCTTGGCGGAGAATGATTTAAGGAGAGAGTGTTTGGTTTAAGAGGTTGACTTTCTTTCTTTCTTTCTTTTTCTTTCATTTTCATCTTCTTCTTTCTTCTTGGTCGGCCATCACTACCATCTTCAAGAGGGAGAGATTTTGTTGCTTCCAAACTCAAGAGATTAAAGGTTTTCAAGAGATCAAGATGGAGTTTTAAGGATTTTCTTCTCTTTTGGTAAGTTTCCAACTTGTTTCTTTGTTTTCTTTTGAGTTGTGTTTATGAGTTTAGTGATTGGTTGTTGTAGATGTGTTTATGGTTGATTTGGTATTTTTGGGCTTGTGTTGTTTTGTTAACTTTGATTTTTAGGGTTGGATTGAAGAGAGAAAAGGGTTAAGTTTGGTGAAAGAGGCAAGTGTGTGGATTGTGTAGGTTTGAGTTGTGATATATGGTTGTGATTGTGTTTTGATGTTTGTGATGGAGATGTTTTAATGTTTAGTCAAGTATTAATGTTTAGTTGTGATATATGGGTTGTTGATGGTTTTGGTTAAGGTTGTTTGGAGTGGAAAAGGTTTTTAAGAAGGTGTTTGTTGGATGTGGCCTTGTTGGTGTCGATTTTAGGGTTGACACGCCCATTAACACGGCCATGTCTTTCAGCTTGCCGTTGGTTCTATTTTCTGGGTTGTTAACACGAGCAGTGACACACCCATGTCACTGAGCGTGTCACAGCTTCTGTGTTGTAGTAGCATTGACACGGCTAGTGACATGCCCATGTCACTGAGCGTGTCATAGCTACTATGTTGTTGGTTGATTGACACGTCTAGTGACACGCCATGTCTCTGAGCGTGTCATAGCTTCTGTGTTGGAGGAGAATTGACACGCGCAGTGACACGTCCATGTCACTGAGCATGTTAAAGCTTCTGTGTTGTGGGTTTATGGCATGATCAGGGACACGCACGTGTTGTTGAGCGTGTCAAGTGTAGAGCGTGTCCCTGACCGTGCCCTAAACCCATGACACACTCAACAACACGAGCGTGTCCCTGACCGTGCCCTAAACCCACAAAATAGAAGCTTTGACATGCTTAGTGACATGGGCGTGTCACTGGATGTGTCCATTCTCCTCCAACACAGAAGCTATGACACGCTTAGTGACATGGGCATGTCATTGGATGTGTCAATCTTCCAACAACACAGTAGCTGTGGCACAGTCAGTGACATGGGCGTGTCACTGGACATGTCATCAGCCCTAAAAATAGAACCATTGACACGCCCAAAGGCATGGTCATTCTACTGGGCGTGTCAGGCCAAAAACCTGAAATCGACACAAAAATGCCACATCCAACTATCATCTTTCAATAACCTTATCATCACCACAGAAACTCAACCAAATCCATCAATATACCAATAATACTTGCATAACATCAAAATAACTAACCTATAAGTAACAAAACACAATCACAACCATATTTCATAACTCAAAACTTACAAAATCCACAACTCTTATTTTCTTCACCAAACTTAGCCTTTTCTTCAATCCAACCCCGAAATCATAGCAAACTAAACAAAACAACCTCAAATACACCAAAATAAACCATAAACACAACTACACGAAACATCCAACAAACTTAAAGGAAATCAAAGAAACAAGTTGGAAACTTACCAAATATTAAGAAAAATCTTTACAACTCCAACTTGATCACTTGAAATCCTTCAATTGCTTGAGTTAGCAAAAAACAAAACCTCTTTTCCCTTTGACAATGGTGATGGCCAGCCCTCTTGTAGAAGAAAGAAGAAGATGAAGATGGTTATCAACAAGTCAAACCAACCACTACTCTTAACCACTTAAATCCCCTCTTTTAATCACCACCAAGCATTAATATATTATTATAATATAATAAACAAAAATCATCTTCCACTATCAATATTTAATATTTAATTAATTAAAATATCTTTTGACCTTATTATTAAGATGTTGACTTGTATATGTTGTATATATCTTCATATATACAGCATATACACACTTCCCTTTCTCCTTTCTTTCCACTTAATCATATATACACCATATACACTTAAAATCATTTATTTCAATTTCAACTATTAGCATTTTCAAAATTTTAGGGTATCATTTGGGATATTACAGTTGCCTGACATGTTTCCAACATAATCCACCTGTTCTTGTCTAGCAAACATATTACCACTTTGGCAATCTTGACTTTGATGTCCACCCCCACACCATTCACAAGACATTACTTGCATTGATTTCCCTGAAGATGAAGCTTAAAAATCAATCTTTTTATTCATTGCTTCCAACTGTGTCGTCAAAGCAACTACGGGATCCAATTGATGTGAACCGGTAAACCTTAATTTCCCTTATTCCCTTGGAGTTTGCCACTGATAATTGGTAAGGGATATATCTTCAATTAAATCCCTTGCTTGTTCAGGTGTTTTATTATTTATGGTACCTCCGCCAGCTACATTGATTGACTGCTTATGTGCATAACTCAATCCATTGTAGAAAGTTTAAATCTGTAGCCACAACAGAAGCCCATGGCGAGGACACATTCTCAATAAATCTTTGAATCATTCCCAAGCATCATAAAGAGTTTCACCATCTAGCTGGAGGAAAGATGAAATATCATTCCTCAACTTCGTCGTCTTGGATGGTGGAAAATATTTCTCTAAGAATTTTTCTACCAATTGACCCCATGTGGTGAAAGTGTTTAGGGGAAAAGATTTCAGCCATTTCTTCGGTCAATCTCTAAGCATGAATGGGAACAACCTTAGTCTAATTGCATCTTCAGAGACATTCTGTATCTTGAATGTGTCACATATTTCCAGAAAAGTCTCAATATGTGCATTAGGATCTTCATCTGGGAACCCATCAAACTGAAAAGTCTGCTGCACCATTTGAATTACATTTGTCTGTATCTCAACTTTATGTGCAGCAACTATTGGTCTCTGTTTGCTTGAATTGGCCCCATTAAAAGTAGGCCTAGTGTAATATCCCAAAATACACCCTAAAAGTTTGGAATAATTATGGTTGTATATGGATTTAATGTGTATGTTTAATGACTTAATCTAATATCCTGATTTTGGTGTACGTTGAAGAAGTAGATGTGAGATGATATGTTGGTAAAATATGTAAGGAAAATATTATAAGAGATATATGTATATGAAGGATAATATGTATGGATGGTATTTGGGAAATATATGGGAAAATATAAAAGCAATATATATATATGTGATATACATATACCAACATATACATCACATATGCTTAAGGGATATAGTGGTGTAGGAGAAGTAAGGTTAATTAAATAATTATTAATAATAAAAATAATAATAAAAGGAAAAGGAAGAAAGAAAGTCAAAGGGAAAGATATGTGATGAAGGATATTGGGTATATTTATTTTATTATATATATATATATATGATGAGTAAGGGAAAAGAAGAAAAGATCTTCTTCCCTTCTTCTTCCTTTTCTTTTTGAACGAGAGAGAGAGAGAGAGAGAAAGAGAGAGAGAGAGAGATGGTGATTTCATCCCTATTTACATCAAACCCAAAGGGATTTTGAGAGGATTGAAGATGGTTATTAAAGATTTGGCATATTATCCAAGTAAGTATTCATTTGCTTGTCTTGATTCCTATCGTTTGAGTTGGATTTGATATGGTTATTTGATGATGATGAATTGTTGAGATTGTTGAGTAAGGGTTTAGTATAGATGATTTGGGGATTTGAGTAATTGATTCTTGGTGAGGTATATTATGCTTATGATTATGATATATTGAAGTTATTTAAGTGTTAAATAGATGGGTAATTGATGAATATAACCAAGATGTTGATTAAGGGTGATGAAATATGAGTTTTGAAGTGTTGGTGTTTTCATGGATGAAAGTTCGAATTCATGATTTCTGGTCTGACACGACCAGTGACACGGCCGTGTGGTTGGGCGTGTAATCGGTACTGAGTTGGACGTTTGTGACACGACCATTAACACGGCCATGTTACTGAGCGTGTTATAGCTACTGTGAGAAAAAGCAATTGACACGGCAATGAACACGCCCGTGTTGTTGGGCGTGTTAATGTTTCTGTGAGGCAGAATGAGTGACACGTCCAGTGACACGCTCGTGTTACTGAGCGTGTCAAAGCTTCTGTATTGTTGGTTTAGGGCACGATCAGGGACACGCCCGTGTTAATGAGCGTGTCAAGTATTGAGTTTGCCCTAGTTAGTTATTATTCTTATTTTCTTATGAATATAATTATCTTTGGATTAGGTTTTGAGGAGGTTGTGTTGCATTAACTTTAATGTTGAGAATTCTTGGAAGAGGAAAGGTATAGATTGTTGGGAATAGCTCTTGAGGTAAGTACAACTTACAAAGATGCATTCTTTTATATGGTTTTTGAGACTTAAAACAATGTTAAGTAATTTATTATATGGTTAATATAATGTGACTAATGTTTTTAATTATATAGTGTGAAAGCTATGGTGATCATTCAAAAAGGTATGTGCAATGTAATTTGTTATGATAAATATTATAATGAGGAATTATATTAATGTGTCTTGAGAAATGATGAAATGTGATATCATTATAGTTGGTAATAATGATTGAAATGAAATAAGTGGACATGTTGTCTATGTGTTTAATGAAATTGATTATGTATACTTGAATGATGAAGTGTTGTAATGTGAATTGAGATATGATCTAAATGACATGTGAAGCCATTGTGATTGGCTATGATGATTTAAATGAGATATAAAGCCATGGGGGTTGGCTATAATGATGATAATGAAATGAGAAATGAATTGAGAAAGAAATGTAAAATGATTTTGTGTCTAATATGTTGATTCAAGTTTCAGAGTTCTGAATTTTGGCAGGCATGCCTATGAATGTAACAGTCTAGCTGGGTTGAGGATCTCTTCAAATTGAATTGAATTGAGGTCCAAGAGACTGGGTCTGTTACACTATGAGAAATGTGAAATGATAAATGTGAATTAAAGTAACAGTCTAGCCGGGTTGAGGATCTCCTCGATTAGTCGGGTTGATGGTCCAAGAGACTGGGTCTGTTACAGGTAACAGTCTAGCCGGGTTGAGGATCTCCTCAAGCATGTTGAGTTGATGGTCCAAGAGACTGGGTCTGTTACCCTATCCATGGATAGAGATATATATATGTGTATTGCCTACGGGCTCGATGATTATGATTATAGACCAAAACAGTAACTCTGAACTTTGAATAACATATTAGTGTCTGTTGGGCCCGAGTCTGTCTTTGTTTTCTAAGTGATATATAAGTGATGAAATAAATGAATAATGAAGTCTATGGTTGTCTTGTTGTAAATGTGATTCATGAATGGTGAATATTAATGAGGGAATTGTGGTTGATGTTATGAATTATGATATGTGATATGTGTATTGATATATTCGTTGTGATTATTAATGATGGAATTGTGGTTGGTGTTTGTTATATATATAATATATGAGAATAGTAGAGATATATGAAAGATGTAATTAAAAAGGGAAACATGATATGCAACTAATGGTATATGGAATTGATATATCATTATATGTCATTAATTCTATAATGTATATTTATATCATATATATTTGTACTACTAAGCTCTCGGGCTTAGCGCGGATGTTTAATCGCGCAGGTGAGTAGATGGTAGATATGAAGTCTTTCTCTATGCCACGAGTAAAGTAAGAGTTTGCCGAGACCAACTAGAGGGTGATGCATACATGTAAAATTTTAATTATGCAGTATTTCTGACATAAATGTATTCATATGTATAAATGAATTTTGATAAAGATAAGATTACTATATACTTTTAAGATCATTAAAAGTATGATGATTTGGTAAATGCTCTTTTTATTAATGCAGTATGGTTAGGACTCAATATAAGGACTTTATTTGTAATGATAAGTGACATCCTTATACTTTGTATACGTACTGTATGTATACCTGGTATATCTATAGTATTTATATAGAGTATTGGGGTGTTACAATTATTTTGGTATCAGAGCTTAGGTTCGAGATTCTCGGCCTAAGTAGAATTAAAATGAAAAGTTTTGAAAAGTTTGAATAGAAGTAAAAAGGAAAAGTTTTGAAATGAAATTTGTAATACATGCATATGCATTGACACCTAGGTTGGTCTCGGATGTGGCATTATATGAATTGTAGAATATTTGTGTTATATGAGATGTTCAATATAGTTGATGATATATGTGTATACTATTTTGATGTGATGAAAAACCATGATTGTTGGCAATGATGTTGGAAATGAATTATAATTGAGGCATAGTGCCTAATTGATGATGAGAAACGAATTGTGAAATGTAATGTGATATATGTATATTGATGATGCATATGAAAAATGTCATGTTATGTGCAACATGGAATGTAATGTTGATGTTTATGAGTAATTTTATGTAGGACATTATGTGAATTGAAACATCAAGAAATGAAAAGGAGAATAAAGTTGAAAATGAGTTGAAAATCAAATCAAGATAAGAGTATGTACTCTTTCTTCTACACTTTGAACTTCTTTATAATAAAGTTTATGTTGGGGTTTTTAGACAGAGGAAATAATGTTGGATTGTTAATATTGAAAGGTATATTATTAAAATGAGAAGAGTATGGTGGGATATTGAATGAGTTGATTAGTATAGATAAAGTGTGATTATTTTAAAGTTTGGGGTATATATATATATAAAGTTAAGGTTTTGTTTAAAGGAAAAAGAGATGATATTGGTTAAGTAAGAATATAAATTGGTATTGTTGTTTTAATTCAAACATTGTGATTTCAATATTAGGAATGTGATATGCTTGAATATTGTGAAAGCCCATGTTAATGGTGGCAGTATGTGACATTTGAGTTTTTGAAATGAGCTTAATGATTGTGAAAATTATATGTTTTGATGTTGTTTGGTGGTATAATTGCATATGATGTCTTTAAAAGTTGATAATAAGAAAAGATGAGATTTGTAATTGAAGTTTAGGTAAGATAGTGATTTGAGAATCTAGGATGTTAATGGAAATTTGATAAGGATTATTTACATATCAACAGTTTAACGTATGTTAAACACATGAGTTATTTGCAATGAATATTATGTCATTTGAGAATATTACAAATTGGGTAATGAGAACGATAGTATAAAAATTTGTTGTGAAATAAGAAGGGAGGTGAACAAGCAAATGCAATGGAGTTATTTTAAGTCATTTGACTGAAAAGGGTAAATAAATAGATATGAAAATATATTAAATGTTTTAAAGACAAAAGTGAAAGAGATGTCACATTGGAAATGTGATCAAGATGTATGTGAAATGTTATTATGGTTAGAATATGTACAATTGTTGTGATGATGAATATTTGTTTTCTTATATTGAAAGAATGAGAATGATAATGTTCAAGGGAAAATAATAAACGTTAACTTTGTATAGAATGTATGAAAAAGGAACATTAAACAAGATCGTATAATTAAGTGTATACATGTATAGGTTATATGAGAGAAGTTCTTCGATACGAATGTAATTGTAATATGTAAAGAATGTGGGTAATGGGTTACATTTTGGAGGTAACCTATGAATAGGTATGTGGTATGACTATATGTTTAAAAATAAGAACGATGTTGCATGTATTAGTGGACCTAAAAGAGATTAGGTCTTGAACTTTGTAAAGCTAGATGAATTATGTGATGGAATTGATAGTGGAATGGACTTGAGTAATTCTGGACAATGGAAATTGTTATGGTGATCACTGAACTTAATAAGTATATAATATTTTGGGTTCCAAAGTATTTATGTGGAAAGGTTCTATGTCTTTGGATATAATAAGAGATTATAAATGGATTAGAAATGAAGCAACAAATGGAATTTTTGTAAAATTTGTATATGATTGAATATGCACATAGTAAGAAATGTTTATAGTAATATTGTTGAAAGATAAATTAAGTTAATAATGATCATATAATCGAGTATAAACTGAGTTGAAACGGAGTTGGAATGTGTTAACTTTTGGTGTAGCAAAAGTTTAAAGTATGAATATGAAATTCTTGAGATACAATTTAATATGGTAATTGAGAAGATTGAAAATGGAATAATAGAAGAATAGTATTGATTTGTAAGTCCCAGGCTTGATTATTAATCTCTCGAGGCCATATGTTATGTTTATTATATTTTGGCTGATTAGTTTTGGTTGTCCACAGATTTGGGACTAAGATAATATGGCTGTAGTACTATTTTGGTGAGATTGATAACTATGTGTTTAGAATATGGTTAGGAGTTATGATTGATAAAGTTGTACCCTATCATTTTATGTTAGAAATCTATTTATAATTATGAAAAGAGAAGTATGAAAATGTTTTGAGTTATGGATAATGTGATAAAAAGGTAAGTAATGTAAATATAGTAATAATATGATAGGTGATGAGATTTTCAAAGGGAGAAATTATATTATGTGGTTGAAAGTATACTGAATATGTTTATTATATAAAGTAAATATATATGAATGGACTTGGGGTTTAAGTGAATAAACTATTTGTATATTAAAAGACAAGTTGGAGTGATTTGTTATCATGATAATTTGACTGATTATGGAACTAAAGAGATTAAGATTTGAATCTCGGTTTGATCCAAAGAAATCAGGTCATATATATAATGTGAAACCTAATGATAAGTTAATTGTTGGTTTGAATTGAACAAGATTGAAGTGTGGATGTTTGGTGACAGAAAGATCAATTGATCTAGATTCTATGAAGATTATTACTCATTTGAGATTTAAAATGAATAGTTGTACTCAGAGTATAAAATTTACATGATAATGTATATGATGTATATTTTTAAAGTGTGAATGGACATGAATGAATAGAGTTATAAATATTGATACAAGGGAAAAGATTGATTATTTATAAAATAAGTTGGAAGGTGTTGTATTCATATGCGTACAAGTGAAAAGCATACTAGAGAAGGAATTAAGTATGTGAAAAATAAGGCTCTTGTTATCAATTAAGGTTTGATCAAAGTCTATTCTAAAGATGAGTATAATGACGGGATAAATAATAATATGATATAAATCAATGTTTTGTAAAGTTAAAGTTAAGAAAGTAATTATGAAGTAATAAAATATCTTGAAGATTATGATCAGACGAAGTATAAGTATTTTATAAGATGATTTGATTTTTGTTTAAAGGTATATTCATTGGAAATGTGAGGAATTATTTTGGTTGCTTTGTTAAGGAAATACTAAGATATATAAGCATATAGAATGATGAATTATGGAATTTAGAGAAGATAATTGACTCTAAGGGGGAGAGTAAAAACTGTATGATATGATAACATAATGACTTAAGCATATAATTAACATCATGTGGAAGTTAAGATGGTATTGTGTTAAGAGTGGACTGCTAGTGTACTAGATAATTTCGAGGACGAAATTATTTAAGGGGGAGAGAATTGTAATATCCCAAAATACACCCTAAAAGTTTGGAATAATTATGGTTGTATATGGATTTAATGTGTATGTTTAATGACTTAATCTAATATCCCGATTTTGGTGTACGTTGGAGAAGTAGATGTGAGATGATATGTTGGTAAAATATGTAAGGAAAATATTATAAGAGATATATGTATATGAAGGATAATATGTATGGATGGTATTTGGGAAATATATGGGAAAATATAAAAGCAATATATATATATGTGATATACATATACCAACATATACATCACATATGCTTAAGGGATATAGTGGTGTAGGAGAAGTAAGGTTAATTAAATAATTATTAATAATAAAAATAATAATAAAAGGAAAAGGAAGAAAGAAAGTCAAAGGGAAAGATATGTGGTGAAGGATATTGGGTATATTTATTTTATTATATATATATATATGATGAGTAAGGGAAAAGAAGAAAAGATCTTCTTCCCTTCATCTTCCTTTTCTTTTTGAACGAGAGAGAGAGAGAGAGAGAGAAAGAGAGAGAGAGAGAGATGGTGATTTCATCCCTATTTACATCAAACCCAAAGGGATTTTGAGAGGATTGAAGATGGTTATTAAAGATTTGGCATATTATCCAAGTAAGTATTCATTTGCTTGTCTTGATTCCTATCGTTTGAGTTGGATTTGATATGGTTATTTGATGATGATGAATTGTTGAGATTGTTGAGTAAGGGTTTAGTATAGATGATTTGGGGATTTGAGTAATTGATTCTTGGTGAGGTATATTATGCTTATGATTATGATATATTGAAGTTATTTAAGTGTTAAATAGATGGGTAATTGATGAATATAACCAAGATGTTGATTAAGGGTGATGAAATATGAGTTTTGAAGTGTTGGTGTTTTCATGGATGAAAGTTCGAATTCATGATTTCTGGTCTGACACGACCAGTGACACGGCCGTGTGGTTGGGCGTGTAATCGGTACTGAGTTGGACGTTTGTGACACGACCATTAACACGGCCATGTTACTGAGTGTGTTATAGCTACTGTGAGAAAAAGCAATTGACACGGCCATGAACACGCCCGTGTTGTTGGGCGTGTTAATGTTTCTGTGAGGCAGAATGAGTGACACGTCCAGTGACACGCTCGTGTTACTGAGCATGTCAAAGCTTCTGTATTGTTGGTTTAGGGCACGATCAGGGACACGCCCGTGTTAATGAGCGTGTCAAGTATTGAGTTTGCCCTAGTTAGTTATTATTCTTATTTTCTTATGAATATAATTATCTTTGGATTAGGTTTTGAGGAGGTTGTGTTGCATTAACTTTAATGTTGAGAATTCTTGGAAGAGGAAAGGTATAGATTGTTGGGAATAGCTCTTGAGGTAAGTACAACTTACAAAGATGCATTCTTTTATATGGTTTTTGAGACTTAAAACAATGTTAAGTAATTTATTATATGGTTAATATAATGTGACTAATGTTTTTAATTGTATAGTGTGAAAGCTATGGTGATCATTCAAAAAGGTATGTGCAATGTAATTTGTTATGATAAATATTATAATGAGGAATTATATTAATGTGTCTTGAGAAATGATGAAATGTGATATCATTATAGTTGGTAATAATGATTGAAATGAAATAAGTGGACATGTTGTCTATGTGTTTAATGAAATTGATTATGTATACTTGAATGATGAAGTGTTGTAATGTGAATTGAGATATGATCTAAATGACATGTGAAGCCATTGTGATTGGCTATGATGATTTAAATGAGATATAAAGCCATGGGGGTTGGCTATAATGATGATAATGAAATGAGAAATGAATTGAGAAAGAAATGTAAAATGATTTTGTGTCTAATATGTTGATTCAAGTTTCAGAGTTCTGAATTTTGGCAGGCATGCCTATGAATGTAACAGTCTAGCTGGGTTGAGGATCTCTTCAAATTGAATTGAATTGAGGTCCAAGAGACTGGGTCTGTTACACTATGAGAAATGTGAAATGATAAATGTGAATTAAAGTAACAGTCTAGCCGGGTTGAGGATCTCCTTGATTAGTTGGGTTGATGGTCCAAGAGACTGGGTCTGTTACAGGTAACAGTCTAGCCGGGTTGAGGATCTCCTCAAGCATGTTGAGTTGATGGTCCAAGAGACTGGGTCTGTTACCCTATCCATGGATAGAGATATATATATGTGTATTGCCTACGGGCTCGATGATTATGATTATAGACCAAAACAGTAACTCTGAACTTTGAATAACATATTAGTGTCTGTTGGGCCCGAGTCTGTCTTTGTTTTCTAAGTGATATATAAGTGATGAAATAAATGAATAATGAAGTCTATGGTTGTCTTGTTGTAAATGTGATTCATGAATGGTGAATATTAATGAGGGAATTGTGGTTGATGTTATGAATTATGATATGTGATATGTGTATTGATATATTCGTTGTGATTATTAATGATGGAATTGTGGTTGGTGTTTGTTATATATATAATATATGAGAATAGTAGAGATATATGAAAGATGTAATTAAAAAGGGAAACATGATATGCAACTAATGGTATATGGAATTGATATATCATTATATGTCATTAATTCTATTATGTATATTTATATCATATATATTTGTACTACTAAGCTCTCGGGCTTAGCGCGGATGTTTAATCGCGCAGGTGAGTAGATGGTAGATATGAAGTCTTTCTCTATGCCACGAGTAAAGTAAGAGTTTGCCGAGACCAACTAGAGGGTGATGCATACATGTAAAATTTTAATTATGCAGTATTTCTGACATAAATGTATTCATATGTATAAATGAATTTTGATAAAGATAAGATTACTATATACTTTTAATATCATTAAAAGTATGATGATTTGGTAAATGCTCTTTTTATTAATGCAATATGGTTAGGACTCAATATAAGGACTTTATTTGTAATGATAAGTGACATCCTTATACTTTGTATACGTACTGTATGTATACCTGGTATATCTATAGTATTTATATAGAGTATTGGGGTGTTACACCTAGCAAATTCCTGCATTGTCCTTGGCTCATTTCCTGCCTTTATTTCTAGTTCTTCTTCTGAGCTGAGATCTTCAAAGTTTGGTTTTGTTTCTGCCAGAACTGCTTCTTCTTCCTTTCGCTTTCTCCTCAATGTTCTGTCTACCTCTTGATCTAATTCAAGGAGTTGGAAAGAGCTAGCTCGGGTCATAAACAGGAAAAAGTACCTAGAATGACAATAAACAAGCAAGAACTAATGTTAAAACAAATAAAATAAAACAAAATCAACAATCTTGATTATATTACTAATATTGAAAACCGTATGCCGGGCAGTGGCGCCAAAAACTTGACGATAGATCTATGCTATTGCAGTATTACCGCAAGTGCATGGGTCGCTCAAGTAATAAAATAGTAAGTAAGATATCATTCCACTGAGGACAAAGTCAAATATTAGTGCAAATTTTAACTGTTATTTAGTGAATCAATAGTTTGTGTGATGATTAAAATAAAAGATAAATTACTCAATAAACTAAAGTGAAGGAAAATTGGATATTATGCAACAAATTTGGTGATGAAAATACTATCCAGATATTGAATCTCCCTAGCCATGAAAAGTGTTTATGAATATCAATTCAATTAAATCAAATAATAAAGCTGAATTGGCATTCCCCTAAATTAGATTAAAACCTCTCTCAAGTGAATTAATTCCTAATCACTAAGTAGAATGCTAGGAATCTCTTCTCAAGCATAATTAAATAGATCTTGCAATAATAACAAGGAACTTTAAACCAAAGGGTCTTGTAAGTCTATCTCTAGCACTCCGTTCAACCCTCAATCCTAATGAACATTCTGTTCATATCAAGCTTTCTCACATCAATGATATGAAAATTGTAACCAATTAATAAGTATGCTATTATCAATTGGAAATAAGAAATTAAGAATCAAAAGGATAAAACAACTCAATAAAATGATTTAATTTAATAAGAACTATTCAATCCATACAATATAGCTAGGGTTCATCAATATCTAGATAGATAAAATGTTTAGTTCATGTTCATAACCAGAAAACCAAAATAGAGGAAATAAGTAAAAGAATTCAAACAATCCATTATGAACAATTTGTGTTTTTTCACTTCAATCCTCGGATCTTGGTTTAAATCTCACAGGAATTGGGTCTTCACCTTCACTCTTCGCTGCCAAAAACTCTCTCTTCTTTGGAGGTCAGCTCTAAAAAATAAACTCTATCCCTAATTTGCACTTTAGCTCATATTTTATAGCCCAAATATTTTTTCCTGACATGCCCGTGGACACGCCTGTGTCTGTGGGCATGTCAACGGTGCTGCTTTGAACTTTAATGACATGGGCAGTGACACTCCCATGTCCATGGGCGTGTTGTTGCTGCTTCGATATTGAGTTAAGGACACAGTCAGGGACATGCCCATGTCATTGGACGTGTCACAGCTTTGGTAAGTCACGTTTAGTGACACACCCATGTCTTTGGGCATGTCAAAGCTTCTGTAAAGTAGTTCAATGACACGGCCACTGACATGCCCATGTCACTGGGCATGTCACTTGAAGAATCTGCCCAAAATAGCTTCTTCCCTTGTCTTTCATCTGTGATTCTGGCCTAAATAACCTTAAGGTCCCAACGTGTCAAAAGTTCCTAGAATCAACCCTAATAAACACTTGAATAAACAAATTAAACTCAATTTGATAATAAATATATTAAGAAATAGGGACAAAAATATCATCAATTTTAAACTCATCAAGGTCCCTTATAAGTTCAAGATGCCTTCCTTCGCTAGCTACAATGGTACAGGAAATCCTCACTTGCATGTTAAGTAGTACATCACTGCCATGCAGTCTACCAGAGCTACTAAGGATAAAACTCTAAGGTATTTCATGCTCTCCTTGGATCCTATTATGCAGAATTGGTTCAATACCTTGGAAGAAAGTACCTAAAAAGATTGGGATATGCTGTATAAGGCCTTCATCCAGCAGTATGGGTACAATGATGAATTGGAAAGTGACTTTGATGGTGGTGCAGACTATCAGGCAAAAACAAAATGAAATTTTTGTCATTTATGTGAAGAGATGGAGAAATAAGGCTGCACTTCTCAAAAAGAGGCAAGATGAGTCCGACCAGATTAAGATAATTATGAGAGGGGTGCTACCTAATCTCCATGAACAGATGCCTCACACTTTTATCAGAGATTTCAACGATTTTCTTCAAGCTAGCTTGCAATAGAAGAGTGGGAAAGAGAGGAGAAACATTTTTGTGCAAAATAGAATTATAAGTCTGGCAATCAAAGTACACATAAGGAAGTCGATGTTAATGCAACTGGTCAAAGAAGTCAAACATAGTTTTCAGAGTTGGGGAAACCTCTATATTGGGTTTTGAACAAGATACATAAAAAAGGGGTTGTTACAACCATTAGCTCCTTGACCCTTGTCGAATCTTTTACCACACAACTTTGATACCAAGGCTTTTTGTCAATTTCATCAAACTCAAGGACATGAGATAGATAGATGCACCTGATTAATGCATGAGATCCAACATCTAATCGATAGTGGTAAGCTACTTGAACATAATAAATTGTAACACCCTTAAATTTTGGAAATTAAGTAAAATAAATAAAAAATAATTTTAAATTTGATAAACTAAATAAATGATTTAAATGGAAAATGAAAGGATTTTAAGTGATAAAGTAGAATGTATATTTGAAATATATTTGAAATAAACATGATATATACAAGACATATACATATACCTAAGATATACATTACATATATATATTGCATAATTATGTGTATAATGATTATAATACATATATATATATATATAAGGATTGATTAAATAGAGAAGATGATATTTTCTTCTTCTTCTTCTTTTGTTCCATTGCTATGAGCTAGAGAGAGAGAGTAAGGGAGAGTTTCTTCTTCTTCCATACACCAAGGATTGAAGGGATTTCCATAATTCAAGTGGAGTTTTTGAGGATTCTTCATCAATTGGTAAGTTACTTTATCAATTTTGCAAGTTCTTTAGAGTTCTATGGAAGAACATGATATGTGAATTTTTAGATTATGTATTAGAATGTTTTAATAACTTATTTGGGTATGTATGAATTTGTTGTAAGTTGTTAATAATGATTTTAGGGTTGGATTGAAGAAGTGAATGAATTTAAGTTGAGTTTGGAAGTGGTTGTGTTGAATGATTGAGTGTGCAAAATGTAGAAATTTTGCCAGTGACACGGCCATGTCGTTCAGCGTGTCAACGGTGTTGAGTTTGAACATTGATGACAAAACTAGTAACACGGCCATTTCTTTGATTGTGTTATAGCTACTGTAAGGCAAAATAATTGGCACAACCATTAACATGCCTGTGTTATTGGGCATGCCAAAGTTTATATAATGCAGCATTAATGACACGGGCACTGACACACCCATGTCATTAGACGTGCCAAAGCTTCTGTAAGAGTGGGTTAATGACACAGTCATTAACACGCCCGTGTTGTTGGGCGTGTTACTTGAGAAAATTGTCCAAAATAACTATTTTTATTGTCTTTCATTTGTAATTCCTAATTTAAATTTTTTGATGTTGAGAATGCCTTAGAATGTGATATTATATGGTTGTTTATGATCACATTTGACTTAGGCATTGAGAGAGTGTAGTTTGCCCAACCCTAGTGTTTAAGGGTAACTTGGAAGAGAAGATTGGAGGGAGTTTTAAAGCTTGTTTTGGAGTGCTTTCTAAAGTAAGTACAAACTTTTGATAAATTAGATATGTTGGCATTGGATTGGTCTTAACACATTTTGCATGAAAAATGTGTTAAGCTACTTGATACATGAACATTGAGCCATGACATGTAAATTGTTATGTATGCATTATTATGCATTATGAAAAGCCATTGTTAATGGCTAGATTGAATAAAATGTGAAATATGTGCAAAATGTGAAAATGACCCAAACTATTTGGATAATGTGGTTTGATTATGAAATATCCTATGTTGTGATGAAATGATGAAATGAAATGACATTGATATGAATGAGAAAATGGGAAAAGGAGAAAGGAATTAAGAATGGAAAATATGAAATAATCATGTGCCTAGTATGTTATTCAACTTTTAGAGTTCTGTGTTTGGCAGCATGCCTGTGAGGTTATCCTCAGTATTTGCCTTTAGGGATAGATGTTTGGCATCACTGTGATATGAATTATCTTCGGGGCTAGCTTTTAAGCATTACTTGATTTGTCTTTAGGGCTAGATACTTGGTGTCATTATGGATAGGAATAGTAACTCTGGGATTTGAATTATGTATTAGTTATTTGGGCCCATGCTTGTGTATGTGCTTGTGTGAATTATTAAGTGTTGAAAGTATATATATCTAAAAGTGAACTTGAATGTCACATTATGACACAGCATGTGAACATTTTATATTGGGATTTTTTTAAGTTTTGTTATTATCAAAGTTTGTACCACTAGGCTTTTAGCTTAGCATGATTGTAACTCATCACACATGTGACAGGGGTGATCCGGTAGAGCCGGAGAGTTCTACTAGACCAGGTCGGGTCTAGGCTAGTATTGGTTGAGCTTGAAGTGTGTCGCTACAACAAGATCATAACCATTTTGCCAGCATGTATATATTTTGTCATAGTGCTTTTCAATAGTATGTATATTATATTATGTTTTTGCAGTAAAAATATATATATTGTAAATTATAAAGAAGGTTTTGTATAATTGAGTAATGAGAGGTATTATGTGTTTTGATATATATATAAAAATAAGTAATTGCATAAATGTTTTGAGGAATAGAGAATAAGAAAGAAAATTTTTATTAAACTGAATTATGACATTCTTATATCATATATGCATATTTTACATATACTAGATGTGTGTGTATTATATGTATATAAGGTATAAGGGTATTATATTTATTTTGGTATCAGTGCCTAAGTTTGACGTTCTCGACCTAGGTGGGTTGTTATAGAGAGAAAATATAAATTCTAAATATGGTTTTCAATTGTGATACATGCTTTGGCACTGGCACTTTTTGATTTCTGATGTGGCCAATTCTGCTCTATTTATAGAAATAGGTGGTTATGGCATCTCAAACGCATTAGTCTATAGAGGGTAGTGTAGAGAGTGTAGCTCATGATAAGGGTAGAGTTGGAGCTGGTGTTGAGTCTGCTGGTGAGGCATCTGCTTCTACGCCTGTTAGACCAGCAGCTAAGGAGATTCCGCCAGGCTGGGTACGACAAATGGTAGAGCTATTGAGGCAGGCTCTAGCTCAACAGCCACAACCACCACCTCAGCCTCAGCCACAGATGTTGCGCTCGAATTAACTCTACCACAAAGTGTCACTCGCAAGTATACGAGGTGGCTGTAGCAAAGGTGATCACCCCAAGGTCGTCTCACAAGGAAGCTAAAGTGACTAATTGATTATCAAATTATAAATAAAAAGTAATGAAGAAATTGAAATTGCTAACAACTAATGAAAAAGATTGATTGAAGTTTAAAATGAATAAAAGTAAATTAAGCTGATGTTTTGATTCACTTGATAGAAAGGTCTAGGGTTTGCACTTCTCTACTATTTATATGTATGAACGATTATTCCTCTTAACTAATTTAATTTCAAAGATTAAATCTCAAACAACTTAATTAATCGAGTCAAGGAAATAAGCTCTCGCATTCATACCTTTTTTAATAGGTTATATCTCAAATTCACCTAAGTCCTTAATTGAATTGTTCCAGTATTAGACTTCATCTCTCAATCCATCATCTAATACCTAAAACACATAATTGGTGGCCAATCAATTATATATTAGCAATATTTCATTCAATCAAGGCTAAAGAAATTATTAGCTAAGAGAATAACCAATTCATACAATCATAGCAGATCCATACAAACCCTAGACTAGATTAAATTAGTTCATAATGCAATCAAACATACTCATCTCATTAATATTCAAAGAAATCAAATCAGACATGATAATATCCATGAATAATATTTCAACGAAAATAAAGAGATTAAGTTCGAGAACAAAACCAAGTTACAAACTCCTTGAAGCTTCTGAAGAATCTCTTGTTCAAATCTTGCAAGAAGGACGTATCAATCGCTAGAACAATCTAATCTAAGCTAGATAAAACAAAGTGTAATAAAAAATCCAAGAAAAACTAAGTTATCAAAACCCTAATCTCTTTGACGGCTCAATCTCAGCTCAAAATCGCCAACCCCCTTAAGAAAAACCCTAACTTTTTTATTTATACGAAACCTCCGCGCGTCTTCATTGATCCATGAGTGACACGGCCAAGTTAGAGTGAACTTGGCCATGTTGGATGTGAATTGGAGGGAGAGACACGGCCAAGTTGATGGTGACACGGCCAAGTTGAACCATTTTGGAGGGACACGGCCAGTGACTTGGCCGTGTCCCTTGCATGTGTCACCTACTGTGAGAATTGCTCTTCTTTGCTTTGGATTTAGGTGAGACACGGCCAAGTTGGAGTAACTTGGCCATGTTTGAGCTTCTTTGGAGGGACTTGGCCAGTGACTTGGCCGTGTCCCTTGCCTGTGTCCATCACTGTGTCTTGTGGCTTCTTTTCAGCTTGATATGGGACACGGCCAGTGACTTGGCCGTGTCCTCTGCCTGTGTCAGCTACTGTCCATTTTTCCTTCAGTCTTGGTTCCTTGGCTTTTTTTTTAACCTAAAACAAAACTCAAACAAATTGTAAATAAGAAGTAAATAAACATTAACCAACAAAACATAAACACATACTAAAAACTAGATAAAAAACGTTATAAACACTGAAATAAAGTAAAACTAACAAATTAATGAAAACACTAAATCAACCAATAAAAACTAATAAAATACCTAAATAAAACAATAATTATCATAATAAACAAGACACAAATCTATAACAAAAACCAATAAAACAACTACCCCACACTTAAAACTTTGCTTGTCCTCAAGCAAATTCACATGGCATAAATTAAAAACTCAAACAACCTTAACTATAATTCCAGCATATAAGATGAAATACTTTAAGACTCAGACATAAATAATTGCAATTTCCTTCAATCAAGATTTTCTTGACTCATTCATTAATGCAGACATACAAATCTTATCTCTCATCTAAGTGTTTCACTCGATTTCAAAGGTTAATCACTCAAACCACTCATGACTGCATACTACCATAAACTTGCTTAATTATCCAACCACTCTCACTGATTTTCTCAAGAAATAATCCGAAGGTCTTTCATTTGGATGTAATGGGGCTAAGGTAAAGGTGTGAGAAAAGACATTTAAGCTGGAGCATCAAGAAATGGAGTATCTAAATTAGACACTACTCTTGCTAAGAAACTCATAACTCCTTCAAATGGCATACTCACCAATCCATTGATACTTCACACATTGCATATTCAAGAAAAATACATGAGTCAACATTCCTCTAATGCTAGAAAATATATGAATTTTGTATATATATATATCTTTACTTTTATTTTCTTTCTTTTCTCTCTTTTTTTATTTTTATTTTTATCATTTCATTATTCATTTTTTTAAATATATATATATATACAAAATATACAATTAATGGAACATCTAGCTTAAAATGAAGAGGAAAGGAATAATCAACTCTTAGTCAAATACAATGCAAAGTATGCATTTCAACCCCAAATAGCAATACTATATATATATTTTTTTTACTTGCTTACCCCACACTTTGAAATAAACCACCCTATTGTCATATCATAAAACTCCATTCCTTAATGCAGGTATGATGATAATAAGAACATGTTAAGTTGAGAATTGTGTTGATCAAACAAGAAAAAGTCAAAGGCTCAACTTGGCTCACTAAGGAAATCAATATTAAGGGAGGTCTTTTTAAGCTAAAGGGCTAACCTAATTTGCCTTCATCATTTTAAAACTTGAGATTAAATCATAATATGAGTTCAATTAGTATACAAAAGCAAACTCTAGAGATGCAAAATCATGAAGGTGCACACTTAAGAAAAGAAAATCAACTGATAATAATATCAAATTATGAGGCTCAAAACTCACACAGGTGGGTTTACAAAGATTTATATGTCATAAATTGCAGAATGTGAATTGATCCTGAATGAATTCAAATGCTAATCTCTATGCTGATGCTAAAGTCTCAACTATAATGCTAAAATCACAGAAAAGATCAATAAGATTTCAACAATTATGCCATGCACAACAAACACAATAAACACATCAAGACAAACAAAACAAAAATTAAAGAAAAGCAAAAGATTACCCCACACTTTAGAATTTACATTGTCCTCAATGGAAAACAAGAATAATAAAGAAAAAGAGTTAAAGGACAACCTGTCTTTCATCGTACCCTGGTGAGGCAAAACCCTAACTTTCCATCACAAACACAAATGTTCAAAAATGTTCACATAATGTATTACACATTCAGTGACACACCCGTGGTTCTGAGCGTGTCAAAGCTTTTGTGTTGTGAGTTTAGGGCACGGTCAGGGACATGCCCGTGTTGTTGACCGTGTCATGTGTAGAGTTTGCCCTAGTTAGCCTTATCTATTTTATCTCATATGTATTATTCCTTTTGGATTAGGTTGTGAAGAGGTTGATTTGCCCTAACTTAAGTGGTGAAGAAGTGTTGGAAAAGGAAGTGTATAGATTTGTATAAGTGGTGCTTAAGGTAAGTACAAACTACATTATTGCATATGTTCATATGATGTTGAGACTTAACATCCATTTGATTGTAAATGTTTTAGGAAATCTAATGCATGGTTGATGATTATGAATAAGGTCATGATTGGTATAATATGAATGATTAATGAGCATCTAAAATATGTGTTAATGCCCTTAATTATGTACACCTAAATGATGAGTTGAGTTATATAATGAGATGTAAATGAGATGATTGAGGCATATTGCCTAAATGATTATGTTTAATGTATTGGATATGTATATTCTATTGAAGAGATGAGAAGCCATTGTTATTGGCTATAATGATGTAAATGAGATAATGGAGGCATGTATGCCTAAGTGATGATGATTAAATGATAATGAAATAATAAATGAATTGTGTGTCTAATATGTTATTCATTTTCAGAGTTTTGTTGTTGGTGGCATGCCTAATAGTAACAATCTCTTGAAGTTAGGTTGGGCTTGATCCTTGAAGTCAAGTTGGGTTGAAGTTTAACATGTTTTACTCCCCTTGAAGCTTGGTTGGGTCTAGTCCTTGAAGCCTAATTGAGATGTTACACCCCTTGAAGCTAGGTTGGATTGGTTCTTGAAGCCAAGTTGGGTTGATACTCAGCATGCTTTGTTCCCCTTGAAGCTTGGTTGAACCTAAATCCTTGAAGCCTAGTTGGGATAATGATAAATGTGATAATTAAACCAAAACATTAACTCTTAAAGTTGAATGGCATATTAGTGTCTTTGGGCCCATGCTTGTCTTTGTCTAAATGTCATATTTTCTCGTCGATAACTATGGTTGCAACTGCTAAACTGGAGCCTGCCTCAACAGCTCCACCATATGCCGTACCTAGCCTGGCGGAATCTCATCAACTGCTAGTCTCTCTGGCAGAGTGGGCGCCTCTCCAGCTATCTCAACTCTAGCTCCATCTCTACCCTCAATAGGAGCCACGCTCTCTGTACTACCCTCTGCAAAATGATGAGTCTGAGACGCCATAACTACCTAAATCTGTAAACACAGCAGAAATTGCTACATGAGCGATCAAAAACTGCCAGTGTCAATGCATGTATCATATTTAAAAACCATATTTAAAAATCTCCATTTTCTTTCTCTTACAACCCACCTAGGTCGAGAACCTCAAATCTAGGCTTTGATACCAAAATAAATATAACACCCTTATACCCTATATACATACACTACATACACTCAACATTTGTATTATATGAATATATGATACAAGAATACCATAACCCATTTTAACAAAACCAAACTTCACTTATAAATTCTGTATAAACTTAAATCATTTAATTGATATCGTATAAATAATAGATGAAATATTACTTGCTAAAACACATATATAACTTCATTACTAAAGGTTTATCCAAACCATTTTTGATAGTTTGCAGAATATACATATACATATACATCAAAATATAAATTAATATAATGAAACCAATATGTAAAAAAATATAAAGTATATACATGTTGGCAATTCATCTCTGATCTTGATTTCCATCAATTAACTCTGCACTTAAGACTCAAGCTTAGACTCAACTTAGTCTAAATGAACTCTCAGGCTCAACCAGATCTACCCCGTCACCTGTGCGATGAATCACGATCGTGCTAAACCAAAAGCCTAGTGATATAAACTTTGATAATAATATAGTTCAAATGCAATGCCAATGCACAACACATAAGGATATTATATCTTATAACATTATATCTTAATATAATGCACAATTGTTCCACAATTCATAATTCACATAAAAGCAAACACAAGCATGGACCCAAAAGGATCTAATATGTTATTCAAATTTCAGAGTTACTGCTTTGGTCCAAGATGACACCATGTGTCTAGCCCCGAAGGCAAATCATAATCACAATGAGGATTACCTCATATGTAACATCCCAACTAGGCTTCAAGGACTAGGCCCAACCTAGCTTCAAGGGTCTGCTACATCATGTAACAACCCAACTAGGCTTCAAGGACCAAGCCCAACCCAGCTTCAAGGGACTGTTACGTCTTAGGCATGCCACCAAACGCAAAACTCTAAAAATTGAATAACATACAGGGCACACAATTCTTTCATAATTCCATTATCAAATCCTTTCTCATTTTCTCATGATCAAACTAGGCCAAATGCCTCAAATATCTAATGTATATCAATAGAGCCATTACCAATGGCCTTACATACCATCTTTAATGTACACACAACAAATTGCATTACCCATACATTTAGGGTCATTATCATATTTTGCACATAGTTCACATTTTACAAATCATAGCATATTACTCATGCACCAATAATGTTGTAAGTAACTTAACACGTTTTTCCAACCAAATGTGTTAAGTCCCAATGTCATGTAAATATAAGCAATTATTCAAAGTTTGTCCTTACCTCTAAAAGTAACAAATACCACTTTCAACCTCCTCTTCCAAGATATCCCTTAACACCTGGATTGTGTAACTCAAGTCTCTACAAAGCCTAAACCAAATGTGATTATAAATAATCACTTAGTGATACACTTATAGGTATAAACAAAACCTTTCAACAGAAGGATAAGATACACAAAGGAAAATAAGGAAAAGAACTATCTAGGGCAAACTCTACACATGACACGCTCAATAACACGGGCATGTTAATGACCGTGTCCTAAACCCACAACAAAGAAGCATTGACACGCTCAGTGACATGGGTGTGTCAATGACTGTGTCCCAAGCTTTGTATTACAGTAGATAAGACACGTCTAGAGACATGGGCATGTCCCTGCCCATGCCAAAACTCCTACAACACAGTAGCTATGACACAATCAGTGACATGGGCATGTCACTGCACGTGTCAAACTCCTATAACACAGTAGCTATGACACGCTCAGTGACATGGGCATGTCACTGCACATGTCAAAACTATGACATTACAGAAGCTGTGACATGCTCAGTGACATGGGTGTGCCACTGCACATGTCACCAAAAATTAAAATAGAACAATCGACATGCCCAAAGACATATCCGTGTCACCAGGTGTGTCAGAACAAAAATCCTGATATCAACACATAATTGACACATCCAAAGTTATCTTTCTTCACCTTTTCCAAGTCTATTCAAACTCACCCAAATCCAGCATTATACTATAAAATACTCATGTAAACATCAAAACAACTCAATTAAAAGCAAAATACACAATTACAACCATGACTTTACAACTCAAAATTTACACAACCCAAAACTCTTATTCTCTTCACCAAACTTAACCATATCTTCAATCCAACCCTAATTCATAGTTAACTAGTCAAAAGAACTTCAAAAATACCAATACCAACCATTAACACATGCTACACCAAACATCCAATTCACACATATACAGCTTCCAAAGAAAATCAAGGAAACAAGTTGGAAACTTCCCAAATGTGGAGAAAATCCTTAAAACTCCAACATGAACACTTGGAATCCTTTAATTACTTGAGTTAACAAGAAGAAAATTTCTCTTTTGCTTTGATGGAGGTAGCTAGCTTCAATGGAGAAAGAAGAAGAAGAAGAAGAATAAGATAATGATCACTAACTCCACTACCAACTAATCTCCTTTATAACCACACAATTATCCAACTTTCACTCTCCACCAAATAAAAATATGTTAATTAATACATAAAAATCATCTTCCACTAACCACTTAATTAATATTTTAATAATTAAAATGACATTTGACCATATTAAAATGTTGATTTGTATATATTATATATATATATATCTACATATATATATATCATATACACATTTTATTTTTTTCACTTAAATATATATATACTTTTAAATCATTTATTTAATTTTCAAAAATTATTTTTTAAAAAATTTTGGGATATTACATAAACAATGCCGAAGTCACAAGAACCATTCCACCCAGAGTGGGTGCGAAGATCCCCGCTCGCAGAATCCAAATCTAGTCTTAGGTCAAGAAGCCAAATCTAGTTTCGGGTCAAGAACCCAAAATCTAGTTTTAGGTCGAGAACCCAAAATCAAGAACCCAATCCAGTCTTGGGTGGAGAACTCAAATACAGCCTCAGGTTGAGAACCCAAATCTAGTTTCGGGTCAAAAAATCCAAATCACGTCTCAGGTCCAGAAGCCAAATAAAATCATATATCGAGTCCAAGACCCAATCCAGTCTTGGGTTGAGAACCCAAAATCCAGTCTTTGTTTGAGAACCCAAAATCATGTCTCGGGTCGAGAATCCAAATCCTGCCTCGGGTCTAAGTACCCAAATCAAATCTAGTCTAGGGTTGAGAACACAACCAACTTTGGGTTAGAACCCAACTAACCCAGGTCCTAAACCCATCCTTATCAAAAATCAGCTCAAAGTCATGTTGCTTTTTACTCTTTTCTACTAAAGTCTCAGATCGTTCAAGCAGGGGGCAAAACTTTATACCCTTAATTTTTGAACGGATTAGGTTTAAGAAGCTTACTTTGTTCCGTGAAAATTTTAAAGGACCTAAACCTAATTTTAAAACATAAATATTAGAGGTTCCAATCCATAAAAATCATTAATTAAATCTATTCAGCCCAAATTAAAATGTTCGATGCATAATTTGAAAATTTTTAGACTGATTTAAGTCAGGACGGCCCAAAACCACATGAGCTAATTCTCATGTTGATTTTAGTGTCCAAAATCGACATGAGCATTACTCATGTCAATTTGGATGTCCCATATTTATATGAGCCTAGTCCATGTCGATTTGGGCACACCAAATCGCCCAAATCGACATGGACTGGCTCCATGTCGATTTAGATGTGCCAAATCGACATGACCCTAAGTTATTTTGAGTTTTGGGCTATCATTTGGTTTCATGATTGAAAAAGAATTTGTTTTAAACACGGATTAGGTTTAATGTTTTGGAGTTATGGTTTGCCTATAAATAATAATGCTTAATATTAATAAGGGGAAAAGATTATCACAGAGAGGGAGGAGAGTAACTAGCAATTGATAACAAAGAAGAGACACATCAAGAAAGAAAAGTAAAAGCAAGTAGTAGCAACATTTAAGAACAAACAACAATCAATAGTGATGAATAAACACATACACGACAGAAAGACAGTAGGCACTGTTGTGAGTGCGGATTTTCACCACCACTTCAGGTGGAATGGTTCTTGCGACTTCTGCAATGTTTAGGCTCGGGGCCTTAAAGAACACGAACCAAAGTCCGGAGAAAATAGAGTCACCACCCGGATGGGCCGGGAAAAAAGAGAGGGGTGGATGACTCGATTCCTAAGGAATCCCCAACCCCCTAATGGGTTCAGAAAGTTGGGTACGTGTGGGGACGGTGAGAAATGGCCCTGCATCCCCACAACGCCCGGTTCATTGGAACCGACCTCCTTTACAGGTCTTAATATTATAAAATTCTTAAGTATAACAACATTATCCATATTACACACAATAATTAAAATAAAGCATCGATATATTTAAAATCAAAACAATGTCAAAACAAAATAAATAAATGGACACCCATCCAAGGATGGAAACATGCCCTTACATCCATGCTTAAATAGGACACCCACCGAAAGGTAGAAACATGTCCTTTACATTGATTTTAAAATGGAAAAGCAATTTAAATTACATGATATTTAACTAATGAGGTACCCAAGGGGAAACATACCTCTTACATTATTTGCAAACCTAAATAAATTGATAAAAGTAAATAATCATTCATCATAAATAAATTATTCATCAAAGGTATTAAATATCAATAGAAAGTAAACATCCATCCATGATAAATTAAATAAACCAAGTATTGAACTTAAATAAATCAAAGCATATAAAATAAATCAAAGCATAATCAAATATAGAATTGAATAAGGCAAATAAAAATCTAAATTATGGTTACTGTTTCCATTTAGGGTTCTTTAGTTCTTGTGTTTAGGGTTTTGGAATTTATGGAATTAGGCTAATGTGAGTTTTTAAAGGAATTAAAATAGATTAAGGTTTTATGTTTTAAAAGGTTGATAAAATTCTTTGATTAACCAAATTAGTGTTTGAATGGTGAAATCATGAAACTAGGGTTTGGACACTTTAAAATACTTAGATTTATGGTTCACGGTTACTCATTGAATTATGGTTTCAAGCTTACTGTGTAAAATTATAACATTTATGTTTATATGATTTTTAAAGTTTCAAAGGATTAGGGTTTAGAAATAATTAGGGTTTAAGGTTTTAAGGGGTTAGGGTTCACTGTTTTTGTTTTTGGAATTGAATTAGGGTTTTAGGATTTTTAAATTAGGGTTTCGGATAATGAGTTGGTTTTTAGAATTTAGAAAAACAATTGACAATTTTATGAAGTTTTATGAAAATAAACCAAACGATTTAAAGTTTATGAAAGCAAAAAAGATGTTTTTAGGGCTTTTGAAAAGAAGCAGAACTCAATTTAGGGTTTTTAATGTTTGGAATGCAAATTTTGGTTTTGGGATTTTGAAAAAAAAAACTAATAACTTTAAACTTTTTGGAAAATAAAGCTGCGAATTATGTTTTCAAACTTCAGAAAAGGTGAGTTAGGGTTCTTAGGTTTTTGAATTAAAAGAAATAGTGGGATGATTTAGCTACTGTGAAGAATAAAATTTAAACAATTGATGCATACCTTCGTTTGTTGGCTCCACCAAAAATTTCTTCTTGGATGAACAAAATCAAAGACAAGCTTTGCTGCCTTTGAATTGCTTGAATTGTTTTTCTGCTCTCTCAAAAAATCAGATTGATTCACTGTAATATCCTCATTTGTGGTCTAGAAGTTTTGATTATGTTGTTGTTATTGTTGTTGTTGTTGTTGGTTTAAATTGAGAAAAGGAAAGTATATGTATATGTGTTTTGGGAAGAAATAGGGTTTAGAGACAAGTTTATATGTTGTGTATATGGTGATATATATAACATATAAAATGGTCAAAGGGAGAGAGTCAATGCAAGAGGAGATTTTTATATGGCATGTGAAATTACTTAATTGGGTTTATAAGAGACAAAAGCTAAGTTAAGTGATGAGGGGTATATGAGTAATTGCTTGAAGTGGAATGCATGGTGGAGATTAAAAGAAGAAAAGGTGTTTGACTTGTGCATTTTTCTTCTTTATTTCTTGAAGAGGCCGGCCATTGAAGAGAAGAGAGAGCAAGAGAGGTATTCATGGTGCTAGAAGCAGATTGAAGAAGCAATCAAAGGATTTGACAAGGGAATTGTGGAATTTCTTCATCTTAGGTAAGAAATCTCTTGAATTCCTTTGGTAATTTTGAGGTTATGTCTATATTGAATTGTGATTTGTTGATGTGATGAATTGGTGTGTTTGATATGTGTTTACAAGTGTTAAAGTTGATTGTTAGTTAAAAGATTGAATTGAGGTTGGTTTGGTTGTAAGTTTAAATGGATTTTGATAGTGGAAGTTCAAGTGTAAAGTTGGTTTTAGGGTTTGAGATGGTATGTGTTTAAATGATTTGGTTGATGTGTTTTAATAAGGAATATTGTGTTAAACATGTAGAATTTGTGTTTAGAACATTGATTCCATTCATTTGAAACATGTTATATGGTGTTTGATGAGTTTGAGTGCAATTGGAGGAGAGTTGTGCATATTAGGGTTTGTGTTTTGGGAGACACGGCCAAAAGCAATGTGAGACACGGCCAAGCCAAGGGATTTTGGGCGTGTTGGATTAGTTTTTGGGTGACATGGCCGTGTTCCCAAGCCGTGTTAGCTACTGTGAGTTTTGGTTTAAGAGACACGGTCACAAGCTTGGCCGTGTCCCTTGCCCGTGTTGCTTACTGTCCAAGTGGGTTGAGTGACACGGCCACAAGCTTGGCCGTGTCCCTCAAGTGGCTGCCCGTGTCCCTCAAATGTGTGGGTTAGGGTTTTTATACTTTGTTCTATTTGCATTGTTTTGGTCCTTTTAAGGTAAGTTGGTACCTTAACCTAAACCTAAACACATTTAAACAATGATTGACCTAAACAAATGCATATGGAAGATCTTAAAGCTATGAATGATATAAATTATTCTTTGCCCTAATTGCATTGTTGAGATTGAACAATGTTATGTTATGCATTGTGAATGGTTATGTGTTTCATGAATAATGTATATTGAAATGTTATATCAAAGATGCTATGATGATTCAAATAAGAGGTGAAATGTGATGTAAAGCCATTGTGATTGGCTATGATGATGATATTGAAAGAAAGAAGGCATGTTTGCCTAAATGTGATGAGAATTTGAGAATGGAAATGGTAACTATACAATAAATGAATTGTTTGTTTAATATGTTATTCAGTTTCAGAGTTCTGGATTTGGGTGGCATGCCTAAGAAATGATGATTTGTAACAGTCTTGCCGGGTTGAGGATCTCCTCATATGTGTTGAGTTGATGGTCTAAGAGACTGGGTCTGTTACACTATGAGAATTGTGAATATGAGATATATGATTTGTAACAGTCTTGCCGGGTTGAGGATCTCCTCATATGTGTTGAGTTGATGATCCAAGAGACTGGGTCTGTTACACTATCCATGGATAGAGATACATGTATATACATTGCCTACAGGCGTGATTATTGTGACTATTAACCAAAGCAGTAACTCTGAACTCTGAATATCGTATTAAATACTTGTTGGGCCGATAGGTGTCAAGGTTATATGAATGTCCTAAATAATGTTATGAGTTAATGAAATGGGAGGTTGTTTATTGAGTATGATTGATTAATGTTGAATGTGGAAAGATGTTGAAATGTGGTATGCTCTTATGACTATGATTTGTGAAATGCATAATTATGTGGTTAATTTTATATTTATGATGTTGATCTTATCAATAACATATGTGGCATTGCATTACATTAAAGCATACCATTAGCATGTTTTATCTTACTAAGCCGTTGGCTTAGCTCGATAGTGTTTAATCGCGCAGGTAATAGGGTTGATAGGGGTGAACCCGAGAGTTCATCAAGACCAAGTGAGAGTAGACCTTGAAGAATCCATTTTGGGAGCTTAAAGATCAAAGCAGACTTGCCAATCATGTATACTTCTTTATATTTTGTAAAGAAATGTTTAATATGTAATTATGTACATATTTTATAACTTCCGTTGTGTAATATTTAAATGTATATATATATAACTAATATGTTTTGTTTTATAAGTAAATGATCTACTTTTCTATAATGTATAATGATAAGGGTATTGTATCAAATTTAAAGTGTTTTGAATGTTAAGAAAACCGTAGCATCCCTATGTTTGGTGCACTTATGCTACATTGTGGTGGTTTTAGTATGTGTGCATTGAATATGGGGGTGTTACATTCACCACTTTCCTACTTAGTTTCGGATCCAATTTTTGTTCAAGTTTTTGTCCGATTTCTTCCCTTATTTCTCATTGATTTTTGTATTGTTTTTTATCTTATTTATATAATTTTTTATGGTTTATTCCTAATTATTCACAGAACATAATATTGATAATAAAAGGAAACCGAAACCTAATTGCATTAGGTTTCGGAAAAATTTGGGGCGAAAAATTTTCGTTGGCGAAAAAAAACTGCTGCGGAAAAAATGCGTTGGCAGAAAAAAAAATTGCCGCAGTTGGCTATGGCAGGGGTGAGGGACTAGCCTTCGAGCCTTTTTGCCCCCAGGAAACTCCTGCGAGCGAAATGGCCCACAGCCATTCGTCCCGCGCGCTGTTTTTCGGCGATGATTTTTTCGTCGCCGATTTTTTATTTTTATTTTTATTTTTTGATTTTTATTTGTTTTTTATTTATTTTTTATTAATTAAAAATCAGATACTAAAGCAAAAATTATTTAATTAAGATAACAAAAATTATTTTGGACCAATTAAAATATATTAGACAACACAAAAACTATTTTGGACTAAATAAAATATATTGGACTGGACTGGGTCAACAATTTAGGTTCTACAGTTTGCCCCCTGCTTGAATGATCTAAAATTTTAGTGAAAGAGAGTGAAAAGCAATAAGACTTAATTTTGAGATGGTGGAGGTTTTAGGTTCTGGACCTGATTCGAGTTCTGGACTCAAGGATAATTTTATGTTCTGGACCTAAGCATAATTTTAGGTTCTGGACCTAAGGAAAATTTGGATTCGAGCTAAGTTTTGGACTTAAAAAAAATCTAGATTCTGGACCTAAGAAAAATTTGGTTCTAGACCCGAGCTATGTTCTAGTTTTAGAAGAGATTCTAGGTTCTGGACCCGAGCTAAGTTCTGGACTTAGAAGAGATTCTAGGTTCTAGACCTAAGGGTAATTTGGATTCTGGACCCGATATTGAATTTAATTTGGGTGCTTGGACCCGAGACTGAGTTTGACTGACCTTTTATCATTTGCAAAGACTGACTGCTCTGGTTATTCTATGTATTGCGGTTTTTCATCCTCAAAATGGATCTTCATCCTCTGAGATCGGGTCTTCATCCTTGAAAATGGATCTTCATCCTTTCAGATCGGGTCTTCACACTTGAAAATGGATCTTAATCCTTTGAGATCGAGTCTTCACCCTTGAAAATTTATCTTCGTCCTTTGAGATCTGGTCTTCACCCTTGAAAAATGGATCTTCGTCCTTTGAGATTGGGTCTTCACCCTTGAAAATGGATCTTCATCCTTAGAATTAGATCTTCATCTTTGACAATGGATCTTCATCCTTTGGACATCGGGTCTTCACCCTTGAAAGTGGATCTTCATCCTTTAGACTTTGGGTCTTTACCCTTTGAAATTGGATCTTCATCCTTAAAATTAGGTCTTCACCTTTGAAAATGGATTTTCATCCTTTAGACATTGGGTCTTCACCTTTGAAAGTGGATCTTCATATTTTAGACTTTGGGTCTTCACCCTTTGAAATTAGATCTTCATCCTTCGAAATTTTGTCTTCACCTTTTAAAATGGATCTTCAACCTTGGAAATTGGGTCTTCACCTTTGAAAATGGATCTTCATCCTTGGAAATTGGGTCTTCACCCTTGAAAATGGATCTTCATCCTTTAAACTGTATCTTCATCCATTAGAGATTAAGTCTTATATTGGCTTCAGCTCTTCTAGCTAGACTGATCTTTTGTCATTTGCATCATCATTCTTTTGATAGTTCTAATGTTCCATTCTTTTTGTTATTCCTTTGCAAAAATTCAGCAATTTTTAATTGGACCTTATATCTTCTTCTTGCCCCCTCTTCGTGGAAAAATATTTGTAAGTGAGTTTGAAAATATTTTATATATAGACTCAAAAAATTTAAAAGGAGAAACTTTTCCCCCTGTGTAGGCTCAAACCAAAGATTTTTTCCCATGCAAGCTTTGATTGATGTTGTTGTTGTCTAGTTCTTCATACAAGCACATATTTCTTCTCTTTGCAAGATTACTGGAGCTTTCTCAAGCAATGGGCTTTCTATGACCCCTGATTCAATATCTTCTTTTGATTCATTAGTTTGCAAGGTATATGTTGTTCACTTTGAAAAGGAATAGACAATACAAGATAAGAAAGTGCGATGTGATATGCTCATGTATGCATGATATGCATGAATAATACTTATAGTCGTTCCATCGACTCATAGACCGAGGTGATTAGCAGAAGTGTTCTCATTGGTTCCTTTTTGACGCTCGTTCAAGTCTTGCATTGGAATGATCGAAAGCTTTGCATTTGTGGCTTTTATCTTCAAGATGTTGAAAACATGAGTGGTGGAGACCCTAAGCAGCAGAGTCAGGGATGCATTAATTTTGAACTATGTTTTAGCATGTCAGTTGATAGCTTCTTCACGACCTTACCAATGATCATTTCCTTTGCCCAATACGTCCTTTGGAGGTTAAACATACTTCCCTTAACTTCAGGCTTTGTATGACAAAACTTTTTTTTTTATCTTTTGAATTTTTGAATTTTAATTTTGAAATCAAATGTCAGCTTTGCCAAATTAATGTCAATGTACCTCAGGACTTGATTTTTCCAAATTAACATATCTATAACATGACAACCCTAGTTATCGTACTAAACTCGGGAATCATTTCTATTTAAGCAAGAACTGTTGCACTTCAGATAGGCACATACACATTACTTGGCCAAAAGTCTCATTTGAGTTTAAATATTATCTATCTCATACTCATGCTTATCCAAACTATCTCCACTAATAGACTCTACCTACCAAGAGAGATCAACAGGTCTTTAATAGGCTTGAAATGGGGTCTATAAGGGACACAGGTTTAAATGAAGGCCATTTTGAGATTGGAGCTGTGTGACACAATGGACAAACCCTCACACTACAAATTCCTTGTTGAAACTTTTGGGAGCATGAAAAGACAGAGCTTCGAACATTCTTCTTTCTTTTTGGCGTTAACTTGAATCTTGATTGGGATAGTCTTTGCCTTTGCAAAACATTTGGTACCCAAATTCGTTTCTTTTCTTCTTCTCCATTTTCTTTCTTTTTATTTTTCTTACTCTTCCTTTTCTTTGAGCATTTTATCATTTTATCCTTCTTCCTTGTAGGACTGTCAAGTACAGAACTTTCAAGAATTGAATGGTCTTTCTCCTTTTTTCTCCAATTTTGATTGAATCCTTGGTTGGGTTGGACCAATTTAAGTAAAAATGTCTTTATAAACCAAATGGAAGCCTTTTGCTACTTTAGGTAAAAGAGAACTCAGTTGGCTTTCTGAGCCGCCTTTCTAGGTTTTATTTTTCTTTTTCCTTTTTGTTTTCTTCTTTTGTTTTTTTTTTCTTCTTCTTCTTTTTTCTTTTCCTTTCTTCTTTTTTTTTCTTTTTTTTCTTTCTTTTTTTTCCTTTTTTGGTTCTAGCTCAAAAAGAGTTGTCTTGTTTGTACCAACTTGGGTTTCCAATAATGGATGAGTGAAACAACATAAATCTTCTTTAACAGGGATAAATCATTTTATTACTCTGATGTTGATGTTGTCTGAACTTCAACTTCCCTTATGTTCTTGAAAACTTCAATTATCTTTATGGTCTTGAGAACTTCAACTACCCTTATGATCTTGACTAATCATTGCTTTCTTTGATCTTCTTGCCTGTTCATCTTAGTGATCATAAGATTTGTCCAAAATATCACAACAGCTCAAGGTAAGGTTGTTGGGATTTGTAAGCCAATGAAAAGAAAGCTAAAATTTTATGAAGGCTCAAAGGGACAACTAGGGATTAATATTTAATAAGGTGGATACTAGTTGTTGGCTAACCAAACAATGCCTAGATCATTTCTCTCTTAAATAAGTAGAGTTCAATTTCGCCTCGAAAGTTTGTCAAAGCATGTTCTAAGACTGACTAGGACCTAGACAAAGGTAATTATGCAGGAGCCCTCTCTAAGTAAGCATACACAACTCAATGCTATAGAGCAATTCCCTCACCTAGTAAAGTCATTCGAGCCATGATGCTTAAATATATTAATTCATCAATCATCAAGGTAGATTCCTCATTGGTTGAGCACCAAAATTGAACAAAGACCAATAAAAATTTTGATGAAAGTAATTTATTTAAAGCAACTTTAAGTTTAAAAAGCACAATAGTTCCAAAATATTAAAGAAAGCAAGATTGAAAAGCAACATTCAAGCTAAGGAAAGTTCATTGAGTTTAAGCTTCTTTTCCTTTCACATCTTCAATATTCCCATCTTGAAAGGATGATAAAACAAAATCTTCTTCCAATCCTTTTCCCACCATGAAGGTTGCCGATGAAGGTACTCTTCCAAACTTAGGCAAAGGATTATTCTTGGTATTGGGCTTATCCAGCTCCGGTAGCTTACCACTATCGATTAGATCTTGGATCTCATGCTTCAATCGGGTACATCTATCAGTCTCATGTCCTTGAGTCTGATGAAATTGACAAAAAGCCTTAGTATCAAATTTTGGGCCAATGGACTAGGCAGAGGTTGAGGGGCCAATGGTTGTAATAGTCCCTTCTTTTGTAGCTTGTTGAAGACCCAAGACAAAGGCTTCCCTAGATCTAAAAACTACCTTCCATTTGCTTGACCGGTTGTATTAACATCAACTTCTTTTTGTGTGCTTTGATTTTCGAACTGGTAATTCCCTTTCTCATTCCTTTTTATTGAAAAGCAATTCTCCTCCCTTTCCCACTCTTCAATTTGTAGACCATCTTGGTGAAGATCTTTGAAATCCCTTTATAAGGGTGTGAGACATCCTTTCATGGAGATTGAGCAGGATGCCTCTCACGATCATCCTTATTTGATCAGATTCATCGGGCCTTTTCTTGAGCAAAGCGGCCTTGTTTCTCCATCTCTTCACATAGTCCACAAAATTCTCACTTGGCCTTTGCCTAATGGACTCAACTTCCATTAAGGTAACTTCCATTTCAACATTATACCCATATTGTTGGATGAAGGCTTTGTAAAGCAAATCCCAACTCTTTTGTGTTCCATCATATAAGGTATTGAACCAATTTTGGACACCAGGATCTAATGAGAGCATGAAGTACCATAGAGTTTGAGCCTTAGTAGCTCGGGCAGACTGCTTGGCAGTGATATACTGCTTCACATGGAGATGAGGATTTTCGGTTCCATCAAACTTCGCAAAAGATGGCATTCCATATCGACTTTGGACATTTCTTCAGTTTTTAGTTTCTTCTCAAATTTCTTTTCTAAATTAGCAATCATCTTTTCAACATCAGAAGTCTCAGTCTTTTCAATAGTTGCCTTGTCAACAACCTTTGGCTCCTTTTTCTTCTCTTGAGCATCTTGGTAGTATTGAGCCCAATCATCATCATCAATGATCACCTTATCATCATCAAAAACTACTTCATCAACCTTAGTCTTCCCTTTGTCCTTTGGCTTCTTAGTGCTAGCAGATGCCTCGGCATGATTTTCTAAGATTGCAGTCAATTGGTTCTTCATGGTCTTAGCTAGGGCCTCTTTTATCTCTTCCATTTTGGCATTGAGGGCTTCATCCACCATTCTTTGAATTTGTTTGGGCTCCATTATTTTTGGTGAGCAAGTGATTGAGTCATTGCTTGATACTTCGTCTCCGGTGTAGGTCGGATTGTTGTAAGCTATTGAACTGTCGTAATTCAGGGCTGTGAGCTAGAGAGGATCAATGATATGAGATGCAAAATGTATGCATGTATGCACGAACAATTAACAAACAAGGACAAATAGGACGTTCCTTCCAACCTTATAACATCCACACACGAATGGCGATTCTCTTTTCCTAGGCATAGGGTTAACAAAATACTAACATGGGGCATCTTGTTTTCGAATAATTCCCTCGGACGTTTCAACAAATAGTAATATTTTCTACAATGGAAATCAACTTATGATAATTCCCATTAATTAGGTTTTAATCCATTCAACCAACTATAGTAGCTTTTATGCTATATTGGATTAAACCTAAATTAAGAGGTTTATTATAGATAGATTTCTCACTTGAAAAGAGTAACTAATGGTTCATGCCAAAAACAAGCCCATGATTAATTATTCTTAGTATAAACTAGGCTCAAAGTTGATTTTTGGTATTTCATAATTGACCTAAATATTTTTGTAAGCTCTTTGTAAGAAAATTTTGTTTCTAAGCCCACTGAAAAAAGATCTTAGAAAAAACGGATTTTGGGCTTAGTATTTGGGCCATGAGCAAAAAGAACTTCTAGAAAAATTTTATGTCCAAAAACCATCATGAAAAGTTTTGAAAATAGCTTTGGTCTTTTAGACTTTAAAGAAAAATTTATTTTGAGCTTATAATATACTTAGGTCATATTAGAAAAAGAACAAACCAAATAAGCCATGATTTAAACCAAGATAAATTAACCATAGTCAAACAACATGCATTTGGGGCAAATCCTAAGGAAAGTAACTAGGCCAATTACATAAGCTTTAGTCTTTAGGTAAAAAGGCTTAGGTTCCCATAGCAAGTATATACCAAATGGTACGAGGCTATGAGTGGTTATGCCATGCTCGATCTCCATACCTTGAGTGAAAGTATGGTATCCCTTACATAACATAACAAAGGTAACTGGGCGTCCTAACTCACGCACACGATGCAATCTACTATGATGCATTGGATAATATCATTATAAGAAAGAATAGAATAATATAAAGACCAAAAGGAATCAACTTCTCTTATCCCCAGTGGAGTCGCCACTGTGAGCGGGGATTTTCACCCCCCACTCCAGGTAGAATGGCTCTTGCGACTTCGGCACTGTTTAGGCTCGGGGCCTTAGAGAACACGAACCTAAGTCAGGAGAAAATGGAGTTGCCACCCGGACGGGCCGGGAAAAAAGAAAGGGGTGGATGACTTGATTCCTAAGGAATCCCTAACCCCCTAATGGGTTCGAAAAGATGGATACGTATGGGGAATGTGAGAAATGGCCCAGCACACCCACAACGCCCGATTCATTGAAACTGGCCTCCTTTACAGGTCTTAATATTATAAAATTCTTAAATATAACAACATTATCCATATTACACACAATAATTAAAATAAAGCATCGATATATTTAAAATCAAAACAATGTCCAAACAAAATAAATAAATGGACACACATCTAAGGATGGAAACTTGCCCTTACATCCATGCCTAAATAGGACACCCATTGAAAGGTAGAAACATGTCCTTTACATTGATTCTAAAATGGAAAAGCAATTTAAATTACATGATATTTAACTAATGAGGTACCCACCAAGGGGAAACTACCTCTTACATTATTTGCAAACCTAAATAAATTGATAAAAGTAAATAATCATTCACCATAAATAAATTATTCATCAAAGGTATTAAATATCAATAGAAAGTAAACATCCATCCATGATAAATTAAAAAAACCAAGCATTGAACTTAAATAAATTAAAGCATATAAAATAAATCAAAGCATAATCAAATATAGAATTGAATAAGGCAAATAAAAATCTAAATTATGGTTACTGTTTCCATTTAGGGTTCTTTATTTCATGTGTTTAGGGTTTTGGAATTTATGGAATTAGGCTACTGTGAGTTTTTAAAGGAATTAAAATAGAATAAGGTTTTATGTTTTAAAAGGTTGATAAAATTCTTTGATTAACCAAATTAGTGTTTGAATGGTGAAATCATGAAACTAGGGTTTAGACACTTTAAAATACTTAGATTTATGGTTCACAGTTACTCATTGAATTATGGTTTCAAGCTTACTGTGTAAAATTATAACATTTATGTTTATATGGTTTTTAAAGTTTCAAAGGATTAGGGTTTAAGGTTTTAAAGGGTTAGGGTTCACTGTTTTTGTTTTTGGAATTGAATTAGGGTTTTAGGATTTTTGAATTAGGGTTTCGAGTAATGAGTTGGTTTTTAGAATTTAGAAAAACAATTGACAATTTTATGAAGATTTATGAAAATAAACCAAATGATTTAAAGTTTATAAAAGCAAAAAAGATGATTTTAGGGCTTTTGAAAAGAAACAGAACTCAATTTAGGGTTTTGAATATTTGGAATGCAAATTTTGGTTTTGGGGTTTTGAAGGAACAAAACTAATAACTTTAAACTTTTTGAAAAACAAAGCAACGAATTAAGGTTTTCAAACTTTAGAAAAAGTGAGTTAGGGTTCTTAGGTTTTTGAATTAAAAGAAATAATGAGATGATTTAGCTACTGTGAAGAATAAAATTTAAACAATTGATGCATACATTCATTTGTTGGTTCCACCAAAAATTTCTTCTTGGATGAACAAAATCAAAGACAAGCTTTGCTGCCTTTGAATTACTTGAATTGTTTTTCTGCTCTCTCAAAAAATCATATTGATTCACCTCTTTCCTACTTAGTTTCGGATCCAATTTTTGTTCAAGTTTCTATCCGATTTCTTCCCTTATTTCTCACTAATTTTTGTGTTGTTTTTGGTCTTATTTATAGAAGTTTTTATGGTTTATTCCTAATTATTCACGGAACATAATATTGATTAGAAGAGGAAACTGAAACCTTGTAATATCCTCATATATGCCCTAGAAGTTGTGATTATGTTGTTGTTGTTGTTATATAATTGGATTGAATATATGTGTTAAATTACAAAAGAAAAGAAATAGAGAAAAGAATGTTTATGTATATGTGATTTGGGAAAGAATTTAGGGTTTAGAGAGAATGGTATATGTTGTGTATATGATGATATATATAACATATAAGTTGGTCAAAATGAAGAGTCAAGGAAAGAAGATATTTATTTTTGTTAAGTGTGAAGTTACTATAAAGGGCATGTAATGAATGGTAATCAAGACAAATGGTATAAGGGTGTTTAGGTAATTACTCTTGTTGAATCACTTGGTGGAGATTTAAAGAGGTGATATTTTGTCTTTTCTTCATTTCCTTCTTCTTCTTCTTCTTCTCTTCTCCACGTTGGTTGGCTCCTCCTTAGACAAGAGAGAGCAAAGTGAGATTTGTTTAATTCTAACATCAAATTGAAGGGAGAATCAAAGGATTTAATTGAAGATTTGTGGAATTCAACAACTTATCATTAAGTTTTGAAGGAAGTGAATTGTCATTGATTTTGGAAGTGAAGAAGTCTTGGAAAAGGAAGTGTTTAGAAGTGGTGCTTAAGGTAAGTACACACTTGTTTCTCTTGCTAATTGAAGTTGTTTGAAGGTTTGATTGTTATATGTTGGTGATGAAAATGTTGTGATGAGTATGTAAAATAATTGCTAATAATGTTGATTATGTCCATTTGAATGAGGTTATGTTGTGTACAATGTGTTTTAAGTTAACCAAAAGAAGTTTGGCTACATTTAGGGTTTATGTATGAGAAACGTAATTTGGGACGGTTGCTATTAGTCTTGGGCGGTCGCTATTTAGTCATGTGCGGTCGCGACTTAGGTCGGACTTCTGACTGCGAAATCTACTGTGATAAGGTTTCATCGTGTAACTGTATGGCGCGGTCGTATTCAGGTGAGGCGCGACCGCTAGAAGTGTTCTATTCTGCTTTATTTGAAGCAATTTAATTTTTGTAACAAGATTCTCAAATACATGTTAAATAGATCATCCATATGAGTTGTCAAGGATCAAAATAGAGATCATTTGTCTAACATCATTGTTGAGATTGAACAATGTTATATTATGTATTGTGAATGGTAATGTATTATATTGTTTGCATAACGTGACTAGTGTTATGACTTAAATAGCGCGAAAGAGGCGATGATCATTCAAAAAGGTACGTGCAATGTAATTTGTTATGATAAACGTTTTAATAACGAATGATGTTAATGTGTCTTGAGAAATGATTGAAATGAAATAAATAGACATATTGTTTATATGACGATGAATTTAAGATACATATGCAATGAAATTAATGATGTATGTTCGAATAATGTCATGTTCGTGTAGTTAATGTAATTGGTGTTGTATATATATATATATCAATGATGATGTGTATGATGTGAAGCCATTGTGATTGGCAATGATGATTCAAATGAGATGTGAAGCCATTGTGATTGGCTATGATGATTCAATTGAAAGAGATAAGGCATGTTTGCCTAATTGATGATGAGTTTGATAATGAAATAATAAATGAATTGTGTAACTAATGTGTTATTCGATTTCAGAGTTATGGGTTTGGAGGCATGCCTATAAAATGAAAAAGGTAACAGTCTTGCCGGGTTGAGGATCTCTTCGTTTTGAGTTGAATTGAGATCCAAGAGACTGGGTCTGTTACCCTATGAGAAATTGTAATTATGAGATATATGATTGGTAACAGTCTTGCCGGGTTGAGGATCACCTCGAGTTTAGCCGAGTTGATGATCCAAGAGACTGGGTCTGTTACACTATCCATGGATAGAGATATTGATATATGATGCCTACGGGCTTGATAATTATGATTATAGACCAAAGCAGTAACTCTGAACTTTGAATAACATATTAGTGTTTTGGGCCCGAGTCTGTCTTTATTGTCAATGTGAAATGCAAGTATTGAAATATTGATTGTGAGTATTAATACTGAATTATGCTTGGTGAATTGTGAATAATATAATGTTATTAAGTGTAATATGTAAATGAATTGTGATTTATGATTTGTATGATATGTAATTTGTGTATTGCAATAATGAGTGGTATGATAGGTAAAGTGTGTATTGCAATAATGATTGGTATGGTATATATATAATGTAGGGGTAGTAATATATTGGTTTTGAGTATTGGTGATGCATTGGGGTTGGTGATAATATTATGTATATATATACATCATATATGAAATTAGTTATGATATATTAAAGATGAAATTAAAAAGAAAAGAAGATATGATAAGAACTAATTATATATTGAATTGATGTATCATTATATGTCAATACTTCTATACTATATGTTTATATCTTTATAGTTGGACTACTAAGCTCTCGGGCTTAGCGCGGGTGTTTATTCGCGCAGGTTTATAGATGGAAGATATGAAGTCTTTTATTATGCCACAAGAAGAGTAAAGTTTGTCGAGACCAACTAGAGGGTAATGCATACATGTATAAATTTTTAATTATCATGTATTTCTGACGAGAGAGTATTTATATGTATAAATGAAGTTTTGATAAAGATAATGATTTTGTAAATGTTATTTAAATTAATGTATTATGGTTTGAACTCTGTTACAGGTTTTTAAAAGGTAACGAAAAGTGACATCCTTATACTTTATATATTTACTGTATGTATACTAGGTATACGTATAGTACTTATATAGGGTATCGGGGTGTTACAATTATTTTGGTATCAGAGCTTAGGTTCGAGATTCTCGGCCTAAGTGAAATTAAAAAGAAAAAGTTTTGAAATGTTAAAATGAATTACAAAGAAGAGTTTTGAAATGTAATTTGTAATACATGTATATGCATTGACACCTAGGTTGGTCTCAGATGTGGCATTATGTGATGTGGGATAAATTTGAATTATGAGAGGGATGATAATGTCTGAATGAGGTTTTTACTTGAAAGTAAAAACTAGAGAAAGAAATGATATGAAAACTAAAATAAAATAAAAATATTGGTTAATGTAAGAAAATATAATGGTGTTGTTTGCATTGTTGTTTTAATGCAAATATTGTAAATTTAATGTGATAATGTAATGTAATATTTTAGTGATCAAAGATTGAGTTGATCACTTGAAAATGTAAGGTACGTACAGTATTGCATGTTTGTAACCTATATAATTATTTGTCTATTAATGTTGAGAATGATTACGCTTGTATTGATGAACTTGTGCAAAGCTAGGTCACGTGATAAGATTGATAGTGAGAATTGGATTGAGCAACGTTAGTTTAAGAAAACTGAAATTTGTAATAACTAGACTTGAAAAGCGTATAAAGGTTATTGGGCTCAATGTGTATATGATTGGATGTATTGTACATATGTATATATATGTGAGTGATATATATATATGTTGAATGGTAAACTAATGGATATGTAAAGTTAAGATTTTGTTTAAAGGAAAAAGAGATGATATGGGTTAAGTAAAAATATACATTGGTATTGTTACCTTAATACGGACATTGTGAATTCAATGTTAGAAATGTGAGATGCTTGGATATTGTGAAAGCTCAATGTAATGGTGGTAATAGGTGATATTTGAATTGTTGAAGTGAGCTTGATAATTGTGAAAAGTAGATGTTTTAATATTGCTTTGTGATATATAAATATATAAGATGAGTTTGGCAAATTGAAGTTTAAGTGAGGTGGTAAGTTGAGAAGTTAAAGTTTTAGTGGCATTTGATAAAGATTATTTGGATATTGATGGTTTAATGTGTATGCAATACATGAGCTAAATGAAATGACTAATATGGCATATGAAAGTATTATGAATTGAGTAAAGTGATTGATAGTATAAGAATTTATCTTGAAGTATAAAAGAGAAGTGGATAAGCAAATGAGGATGAGCTATTTTAAGGCATTATATTGAAAAGGGTAAAAATGGATATGGAAATATATTAAATGCTTTTAAAGATGAAAGTGAAAGAAATGTTACATTGGGAATGTGGTTAAGATGGATATAAAGTGCTATTATAGTCAGTATATATGTATGTGTGTTGTATGAATAAATACTTTGCATCATATTGGAAGAGATGGTACTGGATGATTCTCGCTGACTCTCTTGAGGGGGAGGTTAGGTATTCGATCCAGAGTGGCGACTTGCACTCATGTGTCTTGGGTGTAATTCGAATAAGTGAATCCTGTTGGAAGGCCGTGAGGGCAGTTTGGTACTGTAGCAGCCCAGCTCTGAGGCCCTGATGGTTTCTCCGGATAGGAATGGTTTAGCAGGTGGACTAAGACGGTTGTTACAGTTATAAAGGAACATTTTTAGTGAATGTATGAAAAAGGAAAATAAAACAAGAGTATATAATTAAGTATATACATTTATATGATATGTAAACTGAGTTTCTCAATGTGAATGAAATTATGACATGAATGTGACCTATGAATTTGTATGTGGTATAATTATAGAATTAGTGTTATGGAAATGATGTAGTATGTATTAGTGGACCTAAGAGAGACTAGGACTTGAACTGGGTACAACTAGATGAGTGATGTGATGGAAGTGAAAATAGAATGGACTTGAGTATTATGGAACAGTGGAGTTTGTGATAATGAGCATTGAACTTAATTATCATATGATATTTAGAGTTCCAAAGTATTCATATATGGAAAGTTTTATGCAATTATACATTATAAGAAATTGTAAATGGATTAGAAATGAAGTGATGAATAAAATTGTATAGCAGCTGCATATGATTGAATATGTATAAAGTAATATTGTTGAAACATGAATTAAGTGGATAAAGATCATATAATCGAGTGCAAATTGGTTTGAAACGGAGTTAGAATGTATTAACTTCTGATATAGCAAAAATGTAAAGAAGGAATGTGTAATTCTTGAAATACATCTTAACCTTGTATTTGTATAGATTGAGGATAAAATTATGAGAAAAAAACAGTATTGATCTGAAAGTCCTAGGCTTGAATATTAATCTTTTATAGCCATGTGTTTTGTTTAGTATATTTGATCGGTTAATTTGTTATCCCTGGATTTGGATCTTAGATATAATGATTGTAATGCAGATCTGGTGGGATTGAATTTTGTTTGAAAAGTATAGTTGAAAGTTATGATGGATAAAGTTATACTTTATCATTTTTTTGTTAAAAATTTGGTTATAACTGTGAAGATTAAGAGAGAAAAAGGAAATTATGAAAATGTTTTGAGTTAGGGATGATATGACAATAAGGTAATCAAAATAAATATGATTGAAAGTTATACTGAATATGTTTATGGTATGTAATGAATGAATGAATGAACTTGAGGTTTAAGTGAAAGAACTATTAGTAGTAAATTATGATATAAAATTTTTATGAGAATTGGTGGAAATTATATTAAGATAATTTGAAATAATTTGTTATCATGATAATTTGACTGAATATGGATCGGAAATGATCAGGAATTGTATATAAGTTGCCCTAATGGAATTAAGTTATATATATACATATATGAATATGATGAAATTTTATGATGAGTCAAATACATTAATTGTTGGTTGGAGTTGAATAAGATTTGAATATGGATATATTGTGACAGATAGATCAATGGATCTAGAATTGGCTAAGATTATGAATCATTATTGAAATTTATTGTGTATAGTTGTATTAAGAAAATAGTTATTTACATGATAATGTATATGATGTAAATTTTAAAGTATGATTGGACATGAATAAGTGGAATATAGTAATTGTTAATCATGATAAGAAGAGAAAAAGATTGGTTATCTATAAAATAAGTTGAAAGATAATGTATTAATATGTAAGTTAAGTGAAAAGCGTGCTAAAAAAATAACTCCATTTATGGAAAAATCAGGATTTTGTTATCTATTGAGAGTAATAAGTGTCTATTTAGACAGTGATTGTAATGATGGGATAATTAATGCACAAATATAACCAATGGTTTTTAAGGTTAAAGTTAAGAGAGTAATTACAAAGAGATGAAGGAACAATATATATTAAATATAAAGATTGGATGAACTATATAAATGAGCTGATTCTTGTATAAAGTCATTAATAGGAAATGTAATGAGATCTTTTGAATGTTTGATCAAGGAAGTAATCAATTGTATAAACATATAGAATGATGAATTAAGGAAATTGAAAGAAGATGGTTGATTCTAAAGGGAAGAGTTGAAGTTATGTGATTTGATAATATAATAACTTAAGCATATAATTAACTTCATATAGGAGTTAAGATAGTATTTTGTTAAGAATAAATTGTTATGGTACTGATAATTTCGAGGACGAAATTATTTAAGGGGGAGAGAATTGTAATATCCTCATATATGCCCTAGAAGTTGTGATTATGTTGTTGTTGTTGTTATATAATTGGATTGAATATATGTGTTAAATTACAAGAGAAAAGAAATAGAGAAAAGAATGTTTATGTATATGTGATTTGGGAAAGAATTTAGGGTTTAGAGAGAATGGTATATGTTGTGTATATGATGATATATATAACATATAAGTTGGTCAAAATGAAGAGTCAAGGAAAGAAGATATTTATTTTTGTTAAGTGTGAAGTTACTATAAAGGGCATGTAATGAATGGTAATCAAGACAAATGGTATAAGGGTGTTTAGGTAATTACTCTTGTTGAATCACTTGGTGGAGATTTAAAGAGGTGATATTTTGTCTTTTCTTCATTTCCTTCTTCTTCTTCTTCTTCTCTTCTCCACGTTGGTTGGCTCCTCCTTAGACAAGAGAGAGCAAAGTGAGATTTGTTTAATTCTAACATCAAATTGAAGGGAGAATCAAAGGATTTAATTGAAGATTTGTGGAATTCAACAACTTAGCATTAAGTTTTGAAGGAAGTGAATTGTCATTGATTTCAGAAGTGAAGAAGTCTTGGAAAAGGAAGTGTTTAGAAGTGGTGCTTAAGGTAAGTACACACTTGTTTCTCTTGCTAATTGAAGTTGTTTGAAGGTTTGATTGTTATATGTTGGTGATGAAAATGTTGTGATGAGTATGTAAAATAATTGCTAATAATGTTGATTATGTCCATTTGAATGAGGTTATGTTGTGTACAATGTGTTTTAAGTTAACCAAAAGAAGTTTGGCTACATTTAGGGTTTATGTATGAGAAACGTAATTTGGGACGGTCGCTATTAGTCTTGGGCGGTCGCTATTTAGTCATGTGCGGTCGCGACTTAGGTCGGACTTCTGACCGCGAAATCTACTGTGATAAGGTTTCATCGTGTAACTGTATGGCGCGGTCGTATTCAGGTGAGGCGCGACCGCTAGAAGTGTTCTGTTCTGCTTTATTTGAAGCAATTTAATTTTTGTAACAAGATTCTCAAATACATGTTAAATAGATCATCCATATGAGTTGTCAAGGATCAAAATAGATGTTAGACAAATGACCTTAATTTTGATCCTTGACAACTCAAATGGATGATCTATTTAACTTGTGTTTGAGAAATCTTGTTGCAGGATTAGGTTACTTCAAATAAGGTGAACAGAACACTTATAGCAGTTGCACCTCACCTGAATACGACCGCTCCATGTAATTAAAAGAAGAAATCTTATCACAATAGGTTTCGCGGTCAGAAGTTCGACCTATGTCGCGACCGCTCCTACAGAATAGCGACCGTCCGAATATTTGCACGACCGCTACTCAAGGAACTTAAATCATTACAATCACAGTAAGGTTCGCGGTGACAAGAACGGTGAATGACTCGACCTCGCTTATCACTTTAGCGACCGCCCCATTCAGAATCGCGACCGCTCTACCATTCAAGAAGAAATTGTTTGAAGAGACAGTAGGTTTCGCGTCCTCAGGAGCGTCCAGAAGTTCGACGCGAGTTTCTCAATTCGACCGCGATAATCTACATAGGGCGACCGCGACATTCAAATTATGGCAGACATTCAATTTTGCCCTGTCAGAGAATGACACGTAATATGACCGTTATAAACCCACTTGATTATTCAAAAAGGGCGACCGCACCATTGCTAGGCGCGACCGTCCCGACAAACACAGCTGGGCAAGAAGCCGGTCCGACAAACACAGCATGGGCAAGATTCCAGCTGCAGAGCACTAAAATTCAACCGTTGAAGTCTTTTCAAAAGTAGCGACCGTCCCCTGTTAAAGGACGACCGCGAGAAGCATGAGCGCGACCATCCTTGCATGAAGGGCGACCGCGAAGTGCTTCGGGCAGTTTAAGTAAAGAAGGTCTAATCTACCAATACATTATTCTTAATGTCTATAACGGCTAGTAAGACCACAATGGCTATAAATACAATGTCTCTCTGAGAAAACAAAAAAGAGGAATAAGCAAGAAATCAGATTGTAATAGCCAAGCAACAAATTTTCATTTACTTAAACTTACAATTAAATTGTAATGTATGTTAGGTGTTAGCATTGAAAACACCATTGTATAAGTTTGAGTGTAAGCTTGGGAAACACTTGGGTTGAGAGAGTAAGCCTTGTAAAACTCTTGTTAGGTTGTGAGAGTAAGCCTTGTAAAACTCTTGTTTGGGTTGTGAGTGTGAGCCTAAGAAAAACACTTGTGAAGTTAGGTGTGAACTTGTGAAAACACCAAAGTTGGAAGTAAGCTTGTAAAAACTTCAAAGATTAGTGGAACCTTAACAAGTTGTTAAGGAAGTGGATGTAGGATTGAAGTAAATCCGAACCACTATAAATCTTGTGTGTTCTTTCTTTCTTCCATTACTCAACCAACTCTCTATTCCGCATTTCTTGATTGTTGAGTTTTTTAAATTGTCATTAATTCTTGAGAAAACCAATTCACCCCCCCCTCTTTATTTGCCATCTTGGGACAACAATTGGTATCAGAGCCCTTAGATTTCTTAAACTTAATTGTGAAATCTGATCCACTATGGCAACTTCTTCTTCATCAAGCTCTCATGGAAATCTTAATTCTATTCTTAGACCCTACTTTGATGGAACTGATTATTCATACTGGAAACACAAAATGTATTTGTTTCTAGATAGTGAAGGGATTGAACTATGGGATTTCGTGGAAAATGAATGGAAATCTCCTACCCACGAAGTTGACGGTATTCAAGTTCCACTTCCCAAAGCTCAATGGTCAACTAGCAATGTCAGAGATCGATTCAAGAACAATAGAGCTGCTTCCATCTTGATGAATTCCATTTCAAGGGAAGAAGGCGGAAGAGTTCAACATTTAACTTGTGCACATTTTATTTGGAAAACACTTGAAAACTACCATGAAGGTACGACTCAAGTGAGATTTACCAAAAAACAAATGCATGTTCATGAATATGAGCTATTCAAGATGAAACCAAATGAAAATGTCACCGACATGACCAATCGCTTACTTGCAATTGTCAATGAACTAAAGAAGTATGGCAAGGTATATGATCAAGGTGATGTAAACAGCAAAATCTTGAGAGCCCTAAGAGCTAGAAAGAACTTTGAATCCAAAGTATCATTCATAGAAGAAGCTCATGATCTCAGCACATTAAGAACCGATGAGCTAGTTGGAAAATTACTCACATTTGAGCTACACAGTGAGAAAGAAGAAGATCAAGGTGAGAAAGAAAAGAGAAAACCAATTGCACTCAAAGCAATCAAAGAAGCTGAGAGCTCAAGCAATGAAGGTACTGATGATGAAGATGAAATGGCAATGTTCTCTAAAAGAATCAATGAATGGAAAAGGAAGAAAAGATTACAAGCAAACAAAGGTACACCTCCTAAATTCTCCTTCAAAGATAAAGAAAAGAAAAATGAGGTAAAATGCTATGAATGTGGAAAAACCGGTCACATCAAGTCGGATTGCTACAAATTAAAGAACAAAAGGAAATGGGATAAAGAAAAGAAAAAGTCTCTCAAAGCCACATGGGATGACTCTTCCTCAAGTGAAGAAGAAGAAGAGGAAGGAATTGCAAATCTTTGTCTCATGGCTATTGAAGATGACTCCAATGAGGTAAGTACTCAATCCTTTGATCTTGTAGCACATGATGATATAAGTGATATAGATGATAGTGATTTGATTGAGCACATGAATTCTAAAATAGAAAAATATTTCTCCAAAATGATGCTCTATAAAGAGAAAAACTCTAAGTTAGAAAAGGATTTTATATGCTTAAAGAACTCTACCTTAGAATTGAAAACCTCAAATGAACATTTGATGAATACAATAGGAGAATTAAATAAAAGCTCACATGACTTAGAAAAAGTGATTAAAGAGAATGAGGCATTGAAGCATGAACTAAAAGAACTAAAAGAATCAATTTCTAGATTTCATAAAGGAAAGGAAGCATTGAACACATTAATTAATAATCAAAGGTCACCTTCCTTGAAATATGGATTAGGATTCAATGGCTCAACCAACATTGCACCTAGCAAACCAACATTTGTGAAAGCATCTACAACTAAAATTTCTGATGTTCATATCAAAAATGCTTGCACCAAGTCTAAAAGAACTTCTTATGGTTCACTAGGAGATAAAGCCAAAAATAACTATGCATTGTTGTTCACTAAACTTGCACAAAAGAAATCACATACTTGTAGTTGTATGTACAATGCAAAAAGAAAAATGCAGAAGCATAGAACACCATGGCAATGCACATATTGCATGAAATTTGGTCACAAAAACTTCTATTGTTATATAAGAAAAGCTCATCTCAATTTAGAAGGCACTCTTTCTACTAACCATCAAGGACCCAACTTCATGTGGGTACCTAAAAGAAGATGATCACAATTGTCTTGCAGGTATGCCTAAAATCTACTATCAATGAAAGCACATGGCTTGTGGATAGTGGTTGCTCAAGGCATATGACTGGAAATGCAAAGCTCTTTACAAATATTACCTATAAACATGGAGGTAATGTAACTTTTGGAAACAATGCTAAAGGTAAAATTCTTGGTGTTGGCTCCATTGGTTCTATTGGTAAGGATTTAATTGAAGATGTATGGCTTGTTGATGGTTTGAAACATAACTTGCTAAGTGTTAGTCAACTTTGTGATAAAGCATACTTCGTTAAGTTTGATTCCAAGGAATGCAAAATCACAAATTTAAATGATGTTATCATATTTAAGGGTACTAGAACAAACAACACTTACAATGTTAGCATACATTCAAATCATACATGTTTAATGTCCACTAATAATGATGCATGGTTATGGCATAGAAGACTAGGACATGCTGGTATGGATCAATTGAAACATATTTGCAATGAGAATTTAGTTGATGGCTAACCTAAGATAAAATATGATAAAGACAGAATTTGTGAACCTTGTCAACATGGTAAGCAACACAAAAGCTCATTTAAAACAAAGAGTGTTATAAGCACCTCTAGACCTTTAGAGCTCATTCATTTAGATTTGTTTGGACCAAATAGAGTTACAAGCTTAGGAGGCAAATCATATGCATTTGTTCTTGTTGATGACTACTCTAGATTCACATGGGTTAATTTCTTAGCTCAAAAGAATGAAGCCTTTAATTTCTTCAAAACGTTTGCAAAAAGAGTTCAAAATGAAAAAGGATATGTGATCACATCTATTAGAAGTGATCATGGCAAAGAATTTGAAAATGAAAATTTTGAAGACTTTTGCAATGAACTTGGCATTTCACATAATTTTTCTGCTCCTAGAACTCCACAGCAAAATGGTGTAGTTGAAAGGAAAAATAGAACTTTAATCGAAATGGCTAGGACAATGCTCAATGAATATGATTTACCATCTTATTTTTGGGCGGAAGCCGTTAATACAGCTTGTTACATTGCAAATCGTGTTTATAAAAGGCATTTAACTAATAAAACTTCTTATGAGCTATGGAATGGAAGAATACCCAGAATTGGATATTTTAGAGTATTTGGATGCAAATGCTTCATATTGAATACCAAGGATAATCTTGGAAAATTCTCATTCAAATCAGATGAAGGCATATTCTTAGGATATTCATCATTTAGCAAAGCATATAGGGTATTTAACATGAAAACTCTAGTTATAGAAGAATCAATGCATGTTGTATTTGATGAGTCATCTAAACTTGATCAAAAGAAAGGTATTACTTTCAATGACCCTGCAGGTATTCTTGAACCTCTTGAATCTATTGATGCTCCAAAGATCAATCAACTTGAAGAAAAGACTTAAGATCTACCTAAGGATTGGCAATATAAGAAAGATCATCCAAAGGAACTCATCATTGGAGAAACATCAAAGGGAGTAACTACTAGATCTAAAATTAATCATGTTGATGTTAATTTTGCTTTTGTTTCTCAAATTGAACAAAAAACTGTTGAGGAAGCTTTAAATGATGAAAATTGGATAACTGAAATGCAAGATGAACTTAATCAATTTGAAAGAAATAATGTTTGGCAACTTACTCCTAGACCTATAGATCATTCTATAATAGGATGCAAATGGATTTATAGGAATAAGCTTGATGAAAATGGTCACATCATTAGAAATAAAGCAAGATTGGTAGCCAAAGGTTATAATCAAGAAGAAGGTATTGACTATGATGAAACCTTTGCCCTAGTAGCCAGATTAGAAGCTATTAGAATATTACTTGCCTTTGAATGTCATATGAATTTTAAGCTTTATCAAATGGATGTTAAAAGTGCATTTCTAAACGGACTCATAAATGAAGAAGTTTATGTTGAACAACCTCCTGGTTTTGAAAACTACAAATTTCCTGATCATGTTTTCAAACTTACCAAAGCTTTATATGGATTAAAGCAAGCACCTAGAGCTTGGTATGACAAACTTAATGCATATTTACTTGAAAATGGTTTTGCAAAAGGAAAAGTAGACACAACTCTTTTTGTTAAAAAGGATAAGCATAACATCTTGATTATACAAATTTATGTGGATGACATAATATTTGGAGCTACTAATGAAATCTTGTGCAAAGAATTTGCTTCTTGTATGACTAGGGAATTTGAAATGAGCATGATGGGTGAACTCAAGTTTTTCCTTGGACTGCAAGTCAAGCAATGTAAAGATGGGATCTTCATCAACCAATCCAAATATACAAAAGAACTCATCAAGAAATTTGGAATGGATGGCTGCAAAACTAGCAAAACTCCCATGAGCACATCATTGAAATTAGGTAAAGATGAAAATGGTAAAGCAGTAGATGAGAAGAAATATCGAGGTATCATCGGATCACTACTTTACTTAACTGCTTCTAGGCCTGATATAATGTTTAGTGTATGTCTTTATGCTAGATTTCAAACTAGTTCTAAAGAATCACACTTGAATGCCACTAAGAGAATCTTGAAATATTTGAGTGGTACAATACATTCAGGACTTTGGTATCCTAAAAACACATCATTTCATATTATAGGATTTTCAGATGCAGATTACGCTGGTAGTATATTAGATAGGAAAAGCACAACAGGAGCATGTCACTTTCTTGGTAATTGTCTAGTTTCTTGGCGTAGTAAGAAACAAGCATCGGTTGCTTTATCCACAACGGAAGCTGAGTATGTTGCAGCTTGTTTTTGTTGCACACAAGTATTATGGATGAAACAACAATTGCTTGACTATGGTAAGGTTTTTAACAATATTTCCATTAAATGTGACAACACTAGTGCTATCAATTTGTCTAAAAATCCTATACAACATTCTAGATCCAAGCATATAGATATTAGACATCATTTTTTAAGGGAAAATGTGCAAAATCAGAACATAATTCTAGAATTTATTGAAACACAAAATCAACTTGCGGATGTCTTTACAAAACCCTTGAATGAAGATAGACTTAATTTTATTAAACTTAATTTAGGAATGATTGATGGAAACACTCTGAATTAATTGCCTATCAATAAGGTTTCTATGTGCATGAATTTAATGCTTCTTAACACAATAGAAATATTCTCCATCTTTCCTTGAATCTTTCATTTTTAAGTATGTCGCGGTCGCTCCAGTATTCTTTAGCGGTCGCTATCCTGTCTGTCAGTTTCATTCAAACTAATGACTCTGTGCGCGGTCGAGAAAATTTGTGCGCGGCCGCACCAATTTGAATAGTTTCGACCGTTACAGTTACATTCCTCACTCGTGAGCATACTTATCTTGACAATGGTCACTAGATCATAAGTCGTGATCGCACCTTGTTAAATCTGCAACCGCACCCTGTACACTCTGCTCGAAAATTTATAACCGTTGGTTGTGTGACAGGTCGCAACTCTTAACTTTCAACAGTCAAAAACGGCTATTTTCTTAAATCCATCTATTTAAGAGTGTTTTGCATCAGTTTATCTGATATTTTGCCTATTAAAGCACACAAACCTTCCTCTGAAACCCTAAAAACCTCTCAATATCATCTGTTTCTCAATCACTCTCTGTTTTCCTACTCTCTTCTGTTCTAATGGCCCCCAAAAGAAAAACCACTTCCAAAATAAAAGGTCAAGCCAAGAGAGTTCCAGGAGTCACCATTAGAGAACCCATTGTTGATCCTCCATCTCCTCCTCAATCTAAAAGAGGTGAGAAAATTCACAAACCTCACCATCAAACCACTGAAGAAGATGTTAGGTATGCCATGCTAAAGAGAAAGAAGGTTGAAGGCACCAAATCTCCTTTTGGTGGGATGCTTTCTGCCTTGAACATCAAGGACGAAATTGAGAGATTGCTGGATGTCCTTGGATGGAGAAAATTTGTCTTTCCAGAAGAGGTAGGCTACTCTAGTCTGAGTAAGGAGTTTTTAATGTCTCTTCAAATAGAGAAGAGTGCAAATTCTGCACTAGGGTGGTATGGGGTCAGATTTAAGCTCTTTGATCAATAGCAAGCCCTATCTCTAGAAGATTTTGGCAGCATTTGGGACTTCCCCTCTCTTGGTATCAGAGCAAGAGAAATTTCCATTGAAGGTATAACCTCTGAAGGTATAACCTCCTACAATGACCAAATCTTCTCAAACCCAACACTTTCTGATTTCTGGAGAGAAATTTCCATTGAAACCTCTTTTGAAAAGGAATCTAAAGCCAGACATATCAAATCTCTCACCCACTGGATGCTCCATAGGATTATCACCTATACCATTCACCAAAGAGTAGATGGGAATGAGAAAGTAACCAAGAGAGACCTTATATTTCTGTATGCTTTCACCCACAACATCAAAATAAACACCACCAAGTTCTTGATTGATACTCTTTATCATCATGCTGTAACAAGAACTGGTACCTTCTTCCTATCCTCTCAAGTTACTCAAATAGCTAGGCACCTAAACCTTCTGAATGATTTGAACTTAGCTACTTTGAGGAACCCTTTCACTCTAGCCTCCAATGCTATCACAATGGATTACTTAGAGCATGCTAGTTGTGTAAGGAAGATAGAAAGGTCATATGTATACTGCTATGGCAAGAAAGGAGTTATGGATAAACAAAAGAAAAGGCCAAGGTATACAATTGAGGAAGAGGGAGATTCTGTAGAAGTTGCAGTAGAATTACATCCAAAAGCAACTTCATCAAAAGCTGCTAAAGAAACTGCTTCATCCTCCACACAACTCATTCTCCAAGCTATCAAGACTCTCTCAAGGAAACTCACTAAGTTCAAGAAAAGTGTTTCCAAGAGATTCCAGCACTTAAACAAGAGGATAGACCTTATATCCCACATGCATCATGATCTTTATGATATGCAAGGCAAATTGGACTTGCCTCAATGCAATCTTGAAGATTGGGATATAAGTGATCACACCCAAAGCGTTGCTGAAGAAGAAGAGTCCATTAGCACTAGCTCTGCCTCTGTTGCACCTCAAGATAAGGGGAAAGCTCCTTTAGTTGAAGAAGAGTTAGAGTTAGATGATGACTCAGAATAGCTTAGCTTTAGTCTGTTTTTGCTTGCATTTTCATATGTTTGCTAATTTGCTTTCTGTTTTGTATTTTCCTCCACTTCAATCTATATATTTCCATGTTTATATTTCCATTTGTATTTTGCTTAACATTTATTTCATTTTGCCTATGCCAATGGGGGAGAGAAAATTATAAATGGAATGTCAATAAAATTATGGGGGAGAAATAAGAAAATTATGGGGGAGAAATAAGAACAAGAACAACAATCTGTTTGAACATTTGCAAATTAGGGAAAAATGTTTATGGGGGAGTTAATTTCTTGTTGAAATTTATTGAACATTTGCAAATAAGAAAAAATGTTTGCATCAAACAATAACATGTGCACCAAGATAATCTAATAATCACAATGCTCTTAACCATGATTGTTGCATATGTTAAGAGGGAGCATTTTAGACTTATTATTTTTCTTATCATTCCATTTGAAATTGTCAAAGTCAAAATGGGGGAGATTGTTAGACAAATGACCTTAATTTTGATCCTTGACAACTCAAATGGATGATCTATTTAACTTGTGTTTGAGAAATCTTGTTGCAGGATTAGGTTACTTCAAATAAGGTGAACAGAACACTTATAGCGGTCGCACCTCACCTGAATACGACCGCTCCATGTAATTAAAAGAAGAAATCTTATCACAGTAGGTTTCGCGGTCAGAAGTTCGACCTATGTCGCGACCGCTCCTACAGAATAGTGACCGTCCGAATATTTGCACGACCGCTACTCAAGGAACTTAAATCATTACAATCACAGTAAGGTTCGCGGTGACAAGAACGGTGAATGACTCGACCTCGCTTATCACTTTAGCGACCGCCCCATTCAGAATCGCGACCGCTCTACCATTCAAGAAGAAATTGTTTGAAGAGACAGTAGGTTTCGCGTCCTCAGGAGCGTCCAGAAGTTCGACGCGAGTTTCTCAATTCGACCGCGATAATCTACATAGGGCGACCGCGACATTCAAATTATGGCGGACATTCAATTTTGCCCTGTCAAAGAATGACATGTAATATGACCGTTATAAACCCACTTGATTATTCAAAAAGGGCGACCGCACCATTGCTAGGCGCGACCGTCCCGACAAACACAGCTGGGCAAGAAGCCGGTCCGACAAACACAGCATGGGCAAGATTCCAGCTGCAGAGCACTAAAATTCGACCGTTGAAGTCTTTTCAAAAGTAGCGACCGTCCCCTGTTAAAGGACGACCGCGAGAAGCATGAGCGCGACCATCCTTGCATGAAGGGCGACCGCGAAGTGCTTCGGGCAGTTTAAGTAAAGAAGGTCTAATCTACCAATACATTATTCTTAATGTCTATAACGGCTAGTAAGACCACAATGGCTATAAATACAATGTCTCTCTGAGAAAACAAAAAAGAGGAATAAGCAAGAAATCAGATTGTAATAGCCAAGCAACAAATTTTCATTTACTTAAACTTACAATTAAATTGTAATGTATGTTAGGTGTTAGCATTGAAAACACCATTGTATAAGTTTGAGTGTAAGCTTGGGAAACACTTGGGTTGAGAGAGTAAGCCTTGTAAAACTCTTGTTAGTTTGTGAGAGTAAGCCTTGTAAAACTCTTGTTTGGGTTGTGAGTGTGAGCCTAAGAAAAACACTTGTGAAGTTAGGTGTGAACTTGTGAAAACACCAAAGTTGGAAGTAAGCTTGTAAAAACTTCAAAGATTAGTGGAACCTTAACAAGTTGTTAAGGAAGTGGATGTAGGATTGAAGTAAATCCGAACCACTATAAATCTTGTGTGTTCTTTCTTTCTTCCATTACTCAACCAACTCTCTATTCCGCATTTCTTGATTGTTGAGTTTTTTAAATTGTCATTAATTCTTGAGAAAACCAATTCACCCCCCCCCCCCCTCTTGGTTGCCATCTTGGGACAACAATAGAGATCATTTGTCTAACATCATTGTTGAGATTGAACAATGTTATATTATGTATTGTGAATGGTAATGTATTATATTGTTTGCATAGCGTGACTAGTGTTATGACTTAAATAGTGCGAAAGAGGCGATGATCATTCAAAAAGGTACGTGCAATGTAATTTGTTATGATAAACGTTTTAATAACGAATGATGTTAATGTGTCTTGAGAAATGATTGAAATGAAATAAATAGACATATTGTTTATATGACGATGAATTTAAGATACATATGCAATGAAATTAATGATGTATGTTCGAATAATGTCATGTTCGTGTAGTTAATGTAATTGGTGTTGTATATATATATATATCAATGATGATGTGTATGATGTGAAGCCATTGTGATTGGCAATGATGATTCAAATGAGATGTGAAGCCATTGTGATTGGCTATGATGATTCAATTGAAAGAGATAAGGCATGTTTGCCTAATTGATGATGAGTTTGATAATGAAATAATAAATGAATTGTGTAACTAATGTGTTATTCGATTTCAGAGTTCTGGGTTTGGAGGCATGCCTATAAAATGAAAAAGGTAACAGTCTTGCCGGGTTGAGGATCTCTTCGTTTTGAGTTGAATTGAGATCCAAGAGACTGGGTCTGTTACACTATGAGAAATTGTAATTATGAGATATATGATTGGTAACAGTCTTGCCGGGTTGAGGATCACCTCGAGTTTAGCCGAGTTGATGATCCAAGAGACTGGGTCTGTTACGCTATCCATGGATAGAGATATTGATATATGATGCCTACGGGCTTGATAATTATGATTATAGACCAAAGCAGTAACTCTGAACTTTGAATAACATATTAGTGTTTTGGGCCCGAGTCTGTCTTTATTGTCAATGTGAAATGCAAGTATTGAAATATTGATTGTGAGTATTAATACTGAATTATGCTTGGTGAATTGTGAATAATATAATGTTATTAAGTGTAATATGTAAATGAATTGTGATTTATGATTTGTATGATATGTAATTTGTGTATTGCAATAATGAGTGGTATGATAGGTAAAGTGTGTATTGCAATAATGATTGGTATGGTATATATATAATGTAGGGGTAGTAATATATTGGTTTTGAGTATTGGTGATGCATTGGGGTTGGTGATAATATTATGTATATATATACATCATATATGAAATTAGTTATGATATATTAAAGATGAAATTAAAAAGAAAAGAAGATATGATAAGAACTAATTATATATTGAATTGATGTATCATTATATGTCAATACTTCTATACTATATGTTTATATCTTTATAGTTGGACTACTAAGCTCTCGGGCTTAGCGCGGGTGTTTATTCGCGCAGGTTTATAGATGGAAGATATGAAGTCTTTTATTATGCCACAAGAAGAGTAAAGTTTGTCGAGACCAACTAGAGGGTAATGCATACATGTATAAATTTTTAATTATCATGTATTTCTGACGAGAGAGTATTTATATGTATAAATGAAGTTTTGATAAAGATAATGATTTTGTAAATGTTATTTAAATTAATGTATTATGGTTTGAACTCTGTTACAGGTTTTTAAAAGGTAACGAAAAGTGACATCCTTATACTTTATATATTTACTGTATGTATACTAGGTATACGTATAGTACTTATATAGGGTATCGGGCCATTCATCCCGCGCGCTGGTTTTCGGCGATTTTTTCATCTCCGATTTTTCAGTCACCGATTTTTTATTTTTATTTTTTGATTTTTATTTATTTTTATTTATTTATTATTAATAAAAATCAGATACTAAAGCAAAAATTATTTAATTAAGATAACAAAAATTATTTTGAACCAATTAAACTATATTAGACAACACAAAAAGTATTTTGGACTAAATAAAATATATTTGACTGGACTGGGTCAAAAATTAAGAGTCTACAACTGTCTTCACTTTTCTCAATAGAGACTCAATACTGGTGCAGGCAGGAGGTTTGGATCAGCATACATTTCGGTGGAGCCAACAAACGAAGGTGAGTTCTTCTATGTTTACTTCATCTATGTTTACAGTAATTGTTTTTTCTTTTATTGTTATCTTAGATAGTGTTTTGTAATGGTTTAAACATCCAGTAACATTAAACATATTGATTGCTTGATTTGAACATCATGATTAATTTTAATTTAGTAGCCAATTAATCTAGTAGTAATAAAATTATTATCTTTGGACAAACTAAACTTTGCATATAAAACCCTAATTGCATGATATAAACCCTAAACCCTAATTTAGCAATCTAAACTTTAATAAACCCTAATTTATATGTTAAAACCCTAGTTTGTACAATTATTTAACATGATATTTAAATATAGATTTGTTTATTAATAAATGTTCACTTATTGATTTTTTATGCATGACTTATTTAATTTTGATTTATGATGAATGGTTTACTTTTGTGATGAATGGTTGGATTTCTTTTATTGGTTTATTTTAGCTCCAATGATGTAAGGGGTATGTTTCCACTATGTGAGTACCTCATTATTTTGGATTAATGTAATTTAATTTATTGCAAATTTTGGATCAATGTAAGAGGGCATGTTTTCACTAAACGGTGGGTGTCCTATTTTATTTAGTTTTAGACATTAGATATTGTAAGGGTATGTTTCCATCTTGCATGGGCACCCATTTATTGTTTTGATTGAACTTGTTTTGATTTTAATACAGTGAATATTTAGTTTCAATAATTGTATATAGTATGGATGATATTTTAACATGTTAAGAATTCAATAATATTTAGACCTGAAAGGAGGTCAGTTCCAATGAACTGGGTGTTATGTTGGTGTTGGCCTATTTCTCACCTTCCCCATATGTACCCAACTTTCCAAACCCAATAGAGAGTTGGGCATTTCTTAGGAATAGAGTCATCCACCCCTTTCTTTTTTCCTAGCCCATCCGGGTGGCGACTCCATTTTCTCCGGGTTTGGGCCTGTGCTCTCTAAAGCCCTGAGCCTAACAATGCTGAAGTCACAAGAACCATTCCACTTGGGAGTGGGGACTAAAATCCCCACTCATAGTACAACAATGTGACTTATGCCAATGACATAGAATCTAATAATGTCTTGATCATCTTATCACCAAAAGCAATGGAACCTGAACGGATTCAAAAGATGGTGGATGATGCCCTCAAGGCCAAGATGGACAAGCTAATGGGGGTCCTAGCTGAGACTATAAAAAGCCAACTGGCTGCACTTTTGGGGAATACTACTGAGGCATCTGCTAGTACTATCATGTAGAAGGACAAAGGAAAGGCTAAGGTTGGCGAATTAGCCTTTGATGATGACGAAGAAGTTGTTGATGATGATGATGATTGGGCTCAATATTTCCAAGATCCTCAAGATAAGAAGAAAGAGTCGATGGGTGCGGAAAGGTCAATTGTGGAAGAGACCAAAACTTCTTATGTGGAGAAGATGATTGCTGATTTGGAGAAGAAGTTTGAAAAAAAGCTGAAAACTGAAGAGATGTCTGAGGTGGATAAGCTTTTTGAACAAGACAAGGAAGTTCTATACAAATTCAAGATGCCTTCTTTTGCTAAGTTCGATGGAACAAGCAACCCTCATCTTCATGTCAAGCAATACATCTCTTCAATGCAATCTTACTAAGCAACAAAAGCTCAAACTCTAAGGTACTTAATGCTTTCATTGGATCCTGTTGTGTAGAGGTTGTTCAACACCTTAGAGGATGATACTCAAAATAATTGGGATTCATTGTACAAGGCCTTCATCCAACAATATGGGTAGAAAACTAAGTTGGAAGCTACTTTGATGGAGGTAGAGACAATAAGGCATAAACAAAATGAGAACTTTATTGACTATGTGAAAAGGTAGAGAAACAAAACTGCATTGCTCAAGAAAAGGCCAGATGAGTCAGACCAGTTTAGGATGTGTGAGCGGGGATTTTCGCCCCCACTCCTGGTGGAATGGTTCTTGTGACTTCGACACTGTTTAGGCTAGGGGCCTTAGAGAACACGGGCCTAAGCCCAGAGAAAATGGAGTCGCCACCCTGAAGGGCAGGGAAAAAGAAAGGGGTGGATGATTCAATTCCTAAGGAATTCCTAACCCCTTAATGGGTTCAAAAAGCTGAGCATGTGTGGGGAAGGTGAGAAATGTCCCAGCACCCTCGCAAAGCCCGGTTCATTGGAACCGGCCTCCTTTTAAGGTCTTAATATTATAAAACTCTTAAATATAATGATATTATCCATACTACATGCAACAATTAAAATAAAGCATCATTATATTAAATCAAAGCAATGTCCAAAAAAATCAAATAAATGGACACCCATCCGAGGATGAAAACATGTCCTTACATCGTCCATGTCTAAAACTAAATAGGACACCCATCGAAAGGTGGAAACATGTCCTTTACATTGGTCCAAAATATAAAAGCAATTTAAATTGCATAATATTTAGCTAATGAGGTACCCACAAAGTGGAAACATACCTCTTACCATTTTAATACCAAAACAAACAAATACTAATCATAATAATAAAGAAAATATCCATCCATGATAAATTAAATAAATCAAGCATTGAAATTAAATAAAATAAAACATATAATAAACTACGTAATCAAATCTAAAATTAAATAAAGCAAAATAAAGTTACAAATTTAGGTTTATGTCTTAATTTAGGGTTCTTTAATTAACATTTAGGGTTTTGGAATTTTGGAATTATTATATTTATTATTTAGGCTACTGTGAGGATTTTTGGAAAAATGGAATGGATTAAAGTTTTATAAATTTAAGAAAGTAGTAAGGTTTTTGGTTAATCAAATTAGGGTTTAGGGCTAACATCATAAAATTAGGATTTTGGAACCTTAAGACATTAGGGTTTAGGACTCACGGTTAAGATATTAGGGTTTTAGGGTTTAAGGAATTTAAGGTTTAAGAGATAAAGATTTATGGAATTAGGGTTTTGATATTCTTGGACTATCGAAAAAATAAGTTTTAGGATTTTAACTTACTACCTTTGAAAAATAATTTTGGATTTGGAGAAATAAATTAAAGTTTTGGAAGAATAATCAAGATTTGGGAGTTTAATAATGAAATGATTTAAGCTTTTGGATAAAAATAGTTTAGCGCTTTGAGTTTCAATAAAATAACTTATGGTTCTTGAGGTTTTAGTAAACAAACTAGATTCTGACAATTGATTCAAATCCTCAACAGCTACTGGATGGTTTTAAGTTTTTATAAAACATGCAAGCAGAGTTACAAATACCAACTGATTTATGTATTAACTAAAGCAAACAATTAAAGTTATTAAAACAATGATCAAGTTACTGTATGTTCTTATTAATCAATGAAAACAAAGCTACTGTAAACATGAATAATTTATGATTAAAGATCAAACCTCCATCATCGGTTCCACCAAAAAATTAATTTCTGGGTGAACAATGAAAAGACAGTATGGACTCTACCTTCTTCTTTGGTTGTCTTGATATTTCTGTTCGTTGTTTCCTTCGTTCTCCAAAAAATATTGCTATTCTTCTAGGGTTTTTCTCCTTGCTCTGTCCCTCCTCTCTTTCTTTAGGGTTCTTCCATGTTCTATCCCCCTCCTTTCTTTAGGGTTTTCCCATGGTCTATCCCCCTCTTTCTAGTGTGTTTAATGTGGTATTTATAGGAAAAAAAAATAAAAACCTAATCTTATTTTAATTAGGAAATACTAACTATTTAGGAAAAATTACAAAATCGTGTAAAACAAGGTTTGGTCAAAAAATCGGCAGCGCATGCAGGCTGCCAGGCCTGGGGACTGCGCTGGCCAAAAAGCCGCTGCGAGCTAGGGGAGCAGGCCAGGAGAAATGGGCAAGCTAGTTCGTTGCAGAACTAGGCAAGCCTAGCTGTGGCGAATTGGCAGCAAAACTTTTTTGCGGCTCGCCGATCCGTCTGATTTTTTATTTTTTATATTTTTTTATGTTTCATTTTTATTAAAAATAACTATTAAATATTATTAGTAACTAAAATATTATTTAAATAATTAAAATACCACAAAAATTATCTTGAACTATAGAATTGGACTAGGTCAAAAATTAAGGATCTGCAGTTTGCCCCCTACTTGAACGATCTGAGACTTTCAGTAGAAGAGAGTGAACCCGAGACTGGGTACCTGAACCTGAGACTAAATTTAATTTGGGTACTTAGACCCGAGATTGGGTAATTGGACCCGAGACTAAATTGAATTTGGGTGCTTGGACCTGAGACTGGATACTTGGACCCGTGACTGAATTGAATTTGGGTGCTTGGACCCGAGACTGAATACTTGGACCCGAGATTGAATTGAATTTGGGTACTTAGACTTGAGATTGGGTACTTGGACCTAAAACTGGATTGGATTTGGGTACCTGGACCCATAATTGGGTACTTCGACTCAAAATTGGATTGGATTTGGGTACTTGGACCTTTGACTGGGTCCTTGGACTCGAGATTGAATTAGATTTGGGTGGTTGGACCCGAGACTAGATACTTGGACCAGTGACTGAATTGAATTTGGGTGCTTGAACCCGAGACTGGATACTTAGACCCGAGACTGAATTGAATTTGGGTACTTGGACCCGAAATTGGGTACTTAGACCCAAAACTGGATTGGATTTCGGTACTTGGACCCTTGATTGGGTACTTGGACCCAAAACTGGATTGGATTTGGGTACTTAAACTCGTGACTAGGTACTTGGACCCAAGATTACATACTTGGACCCGAGATTGAATCTGATTTGGGTACTTAGACCCGAGATTGAATTGGATTTCCCTGACCTTTTATCAGTTGAAGATTCTGGCTTAACTGGTTGTTCCATTCTTTTGTTCTTCCTTTTGCAAAAATTCAGCTATTTTTAGTTGGCCCTCATATCTTCTCCTTGACCCCTGCGTGGTGAAATATTTGCAAGTGAGTTTGAAAATGCTTTGTATATAAACTCAAAAAATTGAAAAGGAGAAACTTTGCCCCCTGCGCAGGCTCAAACCAAAGATTTTTTTTTTCATGCAAGCTTTGATTGAAGTTTTTGTTGTGTAGTTCTTCGCACAAGCACTGTTGCGCTCTAATAAACACTACTAAAGTTACACTCACAAGTATACGAGGTTGCTGTAGTATTTTGGTGAACACCTCAAGGTCGTCTCACAAGGAAGCTAGATAAGCTAATTATTTATCAAATTGTAATTAACAAATTATCAATTAATAGTCTTTGATTTATAAAATTGAATTGCTGAATAACTAATGAAAATAGAAAGGAATTGAATTTATAATAATGAAAGGAAATTGAACAGATATATTGATTCAATTAATAGAAAAGACTAGGGTTTGCACTTCTCTACTAATTTATATGTATGAACGGCTATTCCTCTCAACTAATTTAATTTCAAAGATCATATTTCAAGCAACTTAAGTAATCAAATCAAGGAAATAAGCTCTCGCATCCAAACCTCTTTCAATTAATCTTATTACAATCAAAATGATCTTTTCCTTAGGTTTATATTTCTAATTCACCTAAGTCCCTAATTGAATTATTCCAGTATTAGACTTCATTTCTCAATCCTTCATCTAAATACCTAAAACACATAATTGGTGGCCAATCAATTATATATTAACATTATTCCATTCAATTAAGGATAAAAGAAATAAATCAGTTAAGAGCAATTACCATTTCATACAATCATAGTAGATCCATACAAACCCTAGACTAGATCAAAATTAGTTCATAGTGATGCTATCAAACAAAATCATCTCATTAAAATTCAAAGAAATTAATTTAGACATTAGAGAATTCATAAATACAATTTCAATGAAACTTAAGAGATAGAGTTCAAGAACAAATCCAAATTACAAACTTCCTTTGGCTTTTGAAGAATCTCTTGCTCAGATTTTTGCTAAAAGAATAATGCAATGGCTAAAACTTATTTGATCTAGAGTGTTTGAATGAAAGTGAAATCAATCTTCAAGAGAAAAGTGAAGAACAGCTAAAAGATATGTGTTGGACGGCTGGAAGTGTGTGTGAAGAACAACTGAAAAACTCCTCCTTTGACCTAATCTTATCTATTTATATAATTCCCTTCACTAAAAATTTTGCGCACACTGTAAATTTGAGCACTGGGTGTGACACGGCCACAAGCTTGGCCATGTCACTTGAGTGTGTCCTCTTCTGCTTCTCTTTTGATCCTTTGCATAAGATGGGACACGGCCAAACTCCTGGCCGTGTCATGCGACATGGCCAGTGGCTTGGCCATGTCTCCTGGGTGTGTTAGCTTCTATTTCTTTTCTTTGGTTCTTCCTTGCTCTTTGGCTCAGGATGGGACATAGCCAAGCTTGTGGCCGTGCCATGTGACACGGCTAGTGGCTTGCCCGTGTCATGTGGGTGTGTCACCATCTGCCATTTCTTTCCTTCTTTTCTTTTCTTTCTTTGGTTTCTTTGGTTTTGGTCTTCAGGCCCGTGTCAGCTTCTGCCAAAACATCCTTTGAGGTGACACGACCAAGCTTAATTTGGCCTGGCCATGTCTTGCTTGATTCATACTCTTCTTTCTTTGTTTTAATCTTCCAAGGGAGTTTTTGCACTTTAACCTAAAACAAACACTTAAAACAGACTTTAAACAAAAATCAAAATGAAACATTAACTAAAAACACATAAACATCATACTAAAAACTAGTGCAAAAATGATCTAAACACTAGAATAAATTAAAACTACCAAAATGCTGAAATCACTAAATTAACAGATTAAAACTACCGAAATGCATGAAGAAAACAATAATTATCATAATAAATAAATAACAATTTGAGAACAAAAACTAATAAAACAACTACCCCACACTTAGAACTTTGCTTGTCCTCAAGCAAATTTACATGGCATAAAATAAAAACTCAATTAACATTAACTATAATTCAAGTATATAAGATGAAATCCTTTATTACTCAGCAACAAATGAATGCAATTTACTTCAATCAAGATTTTCTTAACTCATTCATTAATTCAGACATAACAAATCTCATCTCTCATCTAAGTGTTTCTCTCAATTTCAAATGTTAATTCACTCAAACCAATCATGATTGTATACTGCCATAAACTTGCTTAATTATCCAATCTCCTTCGCTGATTTTTCTCAAGAAATAATCCAAAGGTCTTTTCGTTTGGATGTAATGGGGCTAAGGTGAAGGTGTGAGAAAAGATATTTAAGTTGGAACATCAAAAAATGGAGCATCTAAATTAGAAATAATCTTGCGTAGAAACTCGTAACTCCCTCAAATGACATATTCCCTTGATAGTTTCAAATATTTGAATACTTAAAGAAAAGTAAATGAGTCGAAATTCCTCTTTGATGACTAATGCTAGAAAATATATTAATTTTGTATATGTATATCTTCTCTTTTTTTTATATATTTTATATATTTATATATATATATACAAACTATAAAAATACATTGAACATCTAGCACAAATATAGAAGAAAAGAATAATCGACTCTTAGTCAAATAAAATATGCAAATTATGCATTTCAACCCCAAATCTCACTAAAACAAAACTATTATTTTTTATATTTTTATATTTTTTTTGTTTACCCCACACTTATCAATTAAACCACTCCTATTGTCATATCATAAGAAACTCTATTCCTTAATGAAGGTATGATAATAATAGGAAAATGTTGAGTTGTGAATTGTGTTGATCAATCAAGAAAAGGTTAATGGCTCAACTTGGCTCACTAAGGAATTCATAATTAAGGGAGGTCTTTTTAAGCTAAAGGGGGTAATCCTAATTTGCCTTCATCATTTTAAAACTTAAGATGAAATCATAATGTGAGTTGGATATTCAATCTATGAGGCTCAAAACTCACAAATGGTGGGTTCTAAGAGATTTATATGTCATGAATTGCCGAATGTGAAAATTAATCCTGAATGAATTCAAATGCTAATCTCTATGCTGATACTAAAGGCTCAAATGTAATACTAGAATTACAGAAAAGTCAATAAGTTTCCAACAATTATGCCATAAAAATAAGTTTCCAACAATTATGCCATGAAAAATGCACAATATAACTCACAAAGAAAACAAAACAAAAATTAAAGAAAAGCTTAAAAATTACACCACACTTATGAGTTACATTGTCCTCAATGTAAATAAAAGAAAAGATAGAAAGAATCTCTTTTGTGTCATGCATAGTGAAGCTTTCGTACAAATAATCAACATGAAAGAAAACAACTAAAGCAAATACCGCGACTTCAGCATAAACATGCGATCAAGGAAAGTTGGAACTGGATGGCCTTCCTTTTCTCAATTAAACTCAATGTTCCTGGCCTGTGCTCTGCAAGAATAAAAACACTTCCAGTCTCCAAACCATCAAGCCTTAAAGAAACATAGAAGGGAAAATAAATAAATAAACTGAATATACTAAACTAAAATGCTAAAAACAATAACAATGGGTTGCCTCCCATCGAGAGCTTCTTTAACGTCGTCTTAGCTGGACGTTACTGCAAGAATTAAGGATCATAGATTAAAGTACTATCGCCAATCCTTACTTATTGGAACCCCTCATTATATGGTTTAACTCTCTGTCCATTTACTTTAAAAGTTAGAGTTAAGTAATTCTATAGCACTGGAAGGATATACTTGAGTTATCTCGAAAGGACTGCTCCATCGAGACTTGAGTTTTCCTAGAAATAGTCGGAGACGATAATTGAAAAGCAAGACCTTCATACCTGGGCTCAATGTCTTTCGTACTAAAATTCGATCATGAAGTGCTTTAGTACGGTCCTTATAAATCCTTGAACTCTCATATGCCTCGTTCCTTAGTTCATCTCACTTCGAAATTTGCAAAAAACGTTCTCTCTTTGCCTTGTCCAAATCTAAATTCATAGTCTTAATTGCCCAATATGCCTTATGCTCTAACTCCATTAGTAAATGACAAGCCTTACCGAAAACCAATCGGTATGGACTCATACCCAAAGGAGTCTTGAAAATAGTTCAATATGCCCACAATGCGTCATTCAATCTACTTGCCCAATCCTTCCTTGATGAGTTGAATGTTTTTTCCAAAATTCCTTTGATTTGCTTGTTAGATGTCTCAACTTGTCCTGAAGTCTGTGGATGGTATGGGTCGACACTTTGTGTTTCACACCTGATTTGTGCATTAAATTCTCAAAAGGTTTGTTGCAGAAATGACTTCCCCCATCACTGACTATCACTTTTGGCGTGCCAAATCTGCTAAGAATGTATTCCTTCACAAATTTAACAACCACATTAGCATCATTAGTTTGGGTGGGAATTGCCTCCACCCATTTTGAAACATAATCAATAGCAACCAATATGTATTGATAACCAAAGGATTTGGGAAAAGGACCCATGAAGTCTATTCCTCAAACATCAAACAGTTCAACTACAATATAAGATTGAAGGGGCATTTCATTCCTCCTACCAATATTACCTACTCTTTGACAGCGGTCACAATGCTTACAATATTCTTGAGCATCTTTGAATAGAGTAGGCTAATAAAATCCACTTTGAAGCACTTTTTTGGTAGTCTTTCTCCCTCCAAAATGACCACCCAGTGAAGGTCATGACAAAATTGAAGAACACTCAGTTGTTCTTCCTCAAGTACACACCTGCGAACTATCTCATCTTTGCATATCCAGAATAGGTAAGGTTCATCCCAGAAATAGAATTTACTCATGTTCGAAAACCTTTTCTTTTCCTGAAATGACATGTTAGAATGCAAAATACCACAAGCAAGATAGTTAGCAATATCTGTAAACAATGGTGAATTCATTACCGCAAACAACTGTTCATAAGGAAATGCTTCTAAATTTCAATGAACACTATCAGATGCAAGATTTTCACCAAAGGAAGGTAACCTAGATAAATGATCAACTGCAACATTTTCACTTCCCTTAGTATCTTTGATTTGAAAATCAAATTCTTGCAATAATAACACCCATCTAATTAAACGAGGTTTAGCATGTTGTTTTGTCAAGAGATATTTTAGAGTTGGATGATCTAAATGCACAATAATTTTAGACCCAATCAAATATGCTCTAAACTTATCTAAGGCAAAAACAACAGCTAGCATTTCTTTTTCAGTTGTTGTGTAATTAACTTGTGCGCTATTTAGGGTTAAGCTAGCATAATAAATCACTCTCAAAAATTTCTCAACCCTTTGCCCAAGGACAGCTCCTACTACATGGTTGGATGCATCACACATAATTTCAAAAGGTATAGACCAAACAGCAGCTACAATTACTGGTGCACTGGTTAATTTTTCCTTAAGGGAATTGAAAGCTTGCATGCATTGTGTAGTAAATTCAAATGGAACATCTTTCCCAAGCAAATGACACAATGGTTGGCTTATTTTAGAAAAATCTTTAATAAACCTCCGGTAAAAACCTGCATGCCCTAGTAAGCTTCTTATTCCCTTAACAGAGGTAGGTGGGGGTAACTTAGCAATCAACTATACCTTAGCTTTATCCACCTCAATCCCTTTACTGGACATGATATGGACCAACACAATACCATGAGTAACAATGAAATGAATTTTTTCCCAACTCAAAGTGAGATTACATTCAATGCATCTTTCAAGCACAAGAACAAGTTTACTGAGGCAATTATCAAAAGAGTCACCAATAATAGAAAAATCATCCATAAATACCTCAATAAAGTCATCTATCATGTCCGTGAAAATAGACATCATGCATCTCTGAAAAGTTGCAGGCGCATTGCACAAGCTAAAGGGCATAAGCCGAAATGTATAAGTCCCAAAAGGGCAAGTATAAGTGGTCTTGGATTGATCCTCTGGTGCTATCGGCACCTGATAATATCCTAAAAGTCCATCCAAAAAGCAATAGTGTGAGTGTCCAGAAAGTTTATCCAGCATTTGATTAATAAAAGGAAGAGGGAAATGATATTTCTTTGTGGCATTATTTAACTTCCTGTAGTCTATGCAAATTCTCCACCCAGTGGTAGTCCTAGTAGAAACCAATTCATTTTTTTCATTTTTACCACAGTGATTCCTGATTTCTTAGGCACTACATGTACTGGACTAACCCACTCACTTTTGGCTATCGGGTATATCACTCCTTCATCAAGCAATTTAAGCACTTCCTTCTTAACCACTTCACTCATGTTTGGGTTAAGGCACCTTTGGGTCTCTCTTACAGGTTTAGCTCCCTCTTCTAAGATAATTCTATGCATGCACATTGAAGGGTTAATACCTTTAATGTCACTCAACCCCCATCCTATAGCTCTTTTCAATCTTCTTAATTCACACACCAACCTCATCTCTTCCCTTTCACTAAGTTCGCTATAAATTATCACAGGTAAAGTATCGTGATCTCCTAAAAACACATATTTCAGGTCTTTAGGCAACTCTTTTAGCTCTAACTCAAGCGAAGGATTATTCTCTTCTTTTTGGATGGAGGGGAGCTCAAATGATGGTTCCTCTTTGAATTCCTTTATTTCAACACTTTCTAATGTATCAATGCAACTGGCTACTTGTGAGTCAAGAATATCCAAGTCATGATCTAAGGTTAGTGCTAGCTCCAATTTATCCAAAGAACCTGTTTGTAAGAACACATCTGAAACAACTCCATCAATAAAATCAATTAAAGAGCAATTCTCATATAATGCAGTTGTAGGAATATGAGAAGTGTTAAAAATAGAAAATTCAACCTTTTGCCAAAAATAGTGTGTGCGAATGGTGTAGGGTTATCTCCTTCCATGTCAAGGACTATAAAGTCCACGGGCACTATCAACACACCAACCGTAACTAACACATCTTCTATAATTCCTTTCAGGAATCTAAGAGATCTGTCAGCTAATTGCAAGACCATTTTAGTAGGTTTAAGTTCCCCAAGTTCTAACTCAAGATACACAGAGTAAGGCATCAAAATAACACTGGCTCCTAAATCACACATGCCATTAGTCCCCTTTCCATTACCCATTGTAATTTTAATTATGAAGCTGCCAGGGTCCTTTAGCTTTAGAGGTAGTTTATGCTGCAAAATAGCACTAGCTACCTCTGATACTATCACCTTTTGATTTGGCTTATACCTCATTTTCTTGGTGTTCAATTCCTTGAAGAATTTCTCAAAAGTCGACATATTCTTTATTGCTTCAAGTAAAGGTAAGTTAATACTTACGTTAGACGACATGTTGAAGATGTCTGAAAATTGCTTATTTTGTTTATCATTCTTCAATCTGCTGGGGAATGGTATAGGTGGCATATAAGGCTTACTTGCCTTGTGTAAATCTGCTGAAGGAGATTTCTCCATTGATTTTTCGTCATCACCCTTGTCCTCTAGTTCTCCTTCTTTTTTGTTTTCTTGATCACCTGCATTCACAGAATTATTTTCAACACCATTATTTATTACCTTGCCACTTCTAAGAAGAGTCACTGCTTGTGCTTACTCAGGTTGACTCGAAAATTTTCCTTTCTGTCGAATCTGCATCTGTTGTGCAAGTTGTCCCACTTGGGTCTCCACTTTCTTGAAAGATGCTTCCAATGAATCCAACCTTTTGTTATTCATCTCTTGAATCTTGGTACTGACTTGGATAAAAGCATGTAAACTATCCTCCAAACTGTCTCTCTTAGGTTGCCCTTGATTTGAAGATTGCCCCGGCGGTTGATTTTGTCTTTGGAGCAAATGGAAAGGTTGTTGGAAATTATTTGTTGCCCATGAAAAGTTTGGATGATTCCGCCAACCAGGATTGTAAGTTTTTGAGAAAGGATCATTCCGGGCCCTTGGTTGATATCCCTCCATAGCATTAACTTGCTCAGCCTCATTTCCATAAGACTCATACGCAGAGGGGCATATATTTGCTCCATGTCCAAAAATTCCACAAATTCCACACACTTCTTGAGTGGATGAAAAAGCATTTTTCTTCATGTTCAGCATCTGTACTTGTCTTGTCAATTCAGCTATCTGATTGACCATCTCACTATTGGCTTCCATTTGATTTACCCCTTTACTTCTTCCTCTTACACTTTTCTATTGGGAATTAGCTCCTAACATCTCAAAGATTTCATAAGTCTCTTCTGCTATCTTTTCTCCCATAGCACCCCCAGCTGCATTATCAACAGTATTCTGAAATTACTGGGTTAGACCATCAGAGAAAAACTAATTCAGCAGTTGAAGTGGGTAATGATGGTGTGGACACTGGATTAACAACATCTTAAACCTATCCTAAGCCTCATGAAATGGCTTTCCATCCATTTGAGCAAATGTAGCTATTTTTCCTCTTAATTCAGCTGTCTTCTAATATGAGTAAAATTTGCCAATAAACTTGTTATATACTTGCTCCCAAGTTGTCAAAGAATTTTCAGGCAACATCATAAGCCAGATTTTTTGCCCTATCCTTTAATGTGTATGGAAAACACCTCATCCTCAATTGGTCTTCTGTAACTCCTCCCAATGGAAATGTGTTGAGGGTGGAGTAGAAATCCCAGATAAAATTCAAAGGATCCTCATTCGGAACTCCATAGAAAGATGGCAGCATGTTGTAATGGGTATTCTTCAACTCATAATTTCTTATTGCATCTGTCAATCTTATACATGAGGTGGAAGTCCCAATGACAGGTATGGCAAAATCCCTCATAGTTCTTTGCCTTTCATCTCCCATATTGGTAGATTGTGCAGTATCCGACTCAAAATTAGAAATTTCCTCCTCTGTATCAAACCTGGTATACAATTCAAACTCTTCTCTGCTCCTTTTCACTCTTTGAATTTCTGAAATAAATGGGCAAAGCTCTGCTCCAAGTGATCTCCTACCTTGCATAAAACAAATTTGTGAAAGAAGGAATTATTTATAGCAAACAAAAAATAAAATAAAATATAAACAATGAAAAATAATTTAAAATATATATATGACTGATAAACAATTATGGCAATTAGTTTTCCCGGCTACGGCGCCAAAAACTTGTTGCTCTAATAAACACTACTAAAGCTACACTCGCAAGTATACGAGGCTGCTGTAGTATTTTGGTGAACACCTTAAGGTCGTCTCACAAGGAAGCTAGATAAGCTAATTATTTATCAAATTATAATTAACAAATTATCAATTAATATTCTTTGATTTATAAAATTGAATTGCTGAATAACTAATGAAAACAGAAAGGAATTGAATTTATAATAATGAAAGGAAATAGAACAGATTTATTGATTCACTTAATAGAAAAGCCTAGGGTTTGCACTTCTCTACTAATTTATATGTATGAATGGCTATTCTTCTCAACTGATTTAATTTCAAAGATCAGATTTCAAGCAACTTAAGTAATCAAATCAAGGAAATAAGCTCTCGCATTCAAACCTCTTTAAATTAATCTTATTACAATCAAAATGATCTTTTCCTTAGGTTTATATTTCTAATTCACCTACGTCCCTAATTGAATTATTCCAGTATTAGACTTCATTTCTCAATCCTTCGTCTAAATATCTAAAACAAATAATTGGTGGCCAATCAATTATATATTAACATTATTCCATTCAACTAAGGATAAAAGAAATAAATCAGTTAAGAGCAATTACCATTTCATACAATCATAGTAGATCCATACAAACCCTAGACTAGTTCAAAATTAGTTCATAGTGATGCTATCAAACAAATTCATCTCATTAAAATTCAAAGAAATTAATTTAGACATTAGAGAATTAATAAATACAATTTCAATGAAACTTAAGAGATAGAGTTCAAAAACAAAACCAAATTACAAACTTCCTTTGGCTTCTGGAGAATCTCCTGCTCAGATTTTTGCTAAAAGAATAATGCAATGGCTAAAACTTATTTGATCTAGAGAGTTTGAATGAAAGGGAAATCAATCTTCAAGAGAAAAGTGAAGAACAGCTGAAAGATATGTGTTGGACAGCCGGAAGTGGGTGTGAAGAACAGCTAAAAAACTCCTCCTTTGACCTAATCTTATCATTTATACAATCCCCTTCGCTAAAAATTTTGCGCACACTGTAAATTTGAGCACTGGGTGTGACACGGCCAGTGGCTTGGTCGTGTCACTTGAGTGTGTCCTCTTCTTCTTCTCTTTTGTTCATTGGCATGAGATGGGACACGGCCAAGCTCCTGGCCGTGTCATGTGACATGGCTAGTGGCTTGGCCGTGCCTCATGGGTGTGTCAGCTTATGTTTATTTTCTTTGGTTCTTCCTTGTTCTTTGGCTCAGGATAGGACACGGCCAAGCTTGTGGCTGTGTCATGTGACACAGCCAGTGGCTTCACCGTGTCATGTGGGTGTGTCACCTTCTGCCATTTCTTTCCTTCTTTTCTTTTCTTTCTTTGGTTTCTTTGGTTTTGGTCTTCAGGTGAGACACGTCCAGTGGCTTGCCCGTGTCTCCTGCCCGTGTCAGCTTCTGGCAAAATGTCCTTTGAGGTGACATGGCCAAGCTTAATTTGGCTTGGCAATGTCTTGCTTGATTCATGCTCTTCTTTCTTTTTTTTTTAATCTTCCAAGGGAGTTTTTGCACTGTAACCTAAAATAAACAATTAAAATAGGCTTTAAACAAAAATCAAAATGAAACATTAACCAAAAATACATAAACATCATACTAAAAACTAGTGCAAAAATGATCTAAACACTAGAATAAATTAAAACTACCAAAATATAGAAATCACTAAATTAACAGATTAAAACTACCAAAATGCATTAAGAAAAAAATAATTATCATAATAAATAAATAGCAATTTGAGAACAAAAACCAATAAAACAACTACCCCACACTTAGAAATTTGCTTGTCCTCAAGCAAATTTACATGGCATAAATTAAAAACTCAATTAACCTTAACTATAATTCAAGAATATAAGATTAAATCCTTTAATACTCAGTAATAAATGAATGCATTTTACTTCAATCAAGATTTTCTTAACTCATTCATTAATTCAGACATAAAAAATCTCATCTCTCATCTAAGTGTTTCTCTCAATTTCAAAGGTTAATTCACTCAAACCATTCATGATTGTATACTGCCATAAACTTGCTTAATTATCCAATCTCCCTTGCTGATTTTTCTCAAGAAATAATCCAAAGGTCTTTTCTTTTGGATGTAATGGGCTAAGGTGAAGGTGTGAAAAAAGACATTTAAGTTAGAACATCAAGAAATGGAGCATCTAAATTAGACAATTATCTTACGTAGAAACTCGTAACTCCCTCAAATGACATATTCACCAACCCTTGATAGTCTTAAATATTTGCATACTTAAAGAAAAGTAAATGAGTCGAAATTCCTCTTTGATGACTAATGCTAAAAAATATATGAATTTTGTATATGTATATCTTCTCTTTTTCTTTATATTTTGTTTATTTATATATATATATATATACAAACCATAAAAATACATTAAACATCTAGCTCAAATATAGAAGAAAAGAATAATCGACTCTTAGTCAAATAAAATCTGCAAAGTATGCATTTCAACCCCAAATCTCACTAAAATAATACTATTACATTTTTTTATTTTTTTTGTTTACCCCACACTTATTAATTAAGCCACTCCTATTGTCATATCATAAGAAACTCCATTCCTTAATGAAGGTATGATAATAATAGGAAAATGTTGAGTTGTGAATTGTGTTGAACAATCAAGAAAAGGTTAAAGGCTCAACTTAGCTCACTAAGGAATTCATAATTAAGGGAGGTCTTTTTAAGCTAAAAGGGGTAATCCTAATTTGCCTTCATCATTTTAAAACTTAAGATGAAATCATAATGTGAGTTCAATTAGTATGCAAAAGCAAGTTCTAGAGATGCAAAATCATGAATGTGCACACTTAAGAAAAGAAAATTGATTGACAATAATATTCAATCTATGAGGCTCAAAACTCACAAATGGTGGGTTCTCAGAGATTTATATGTCATGAATTGCCGAAATTGAAAATTAATCCTGAATGAATTCAAATGCTAATCTCTATGCTGATACTAAAGGCTCAAATGTAATGCTAGAATTACAGAAAAGTTAATAAGTTACCAACAATTATGCCATGAAAATAAGTTTCCAACAATTATGCCATGAAAAATGCACAATATAGCTCACAAAGAAAACAAAACAAAAATTAAAGAAAAGCTTAAAAATTACCCCACGCTTATGAGTTACATTGTCCTCAATGTAAACAAAAGAAAAGATAGAACGAACCTCTTTTGTGTCACGCATAGTGAAGATTTCGTACAAATAATCAACATGAAAGAAAACAACTAAAGCAAATACCGCGACTTCAGCATAAACATGACTGGAAGTGTGTGTGAAGAACAGCTGAAAAACTCCTCCTTTGAGCTAATCTTATCTATTTATACAATTCCCTTCAGTAAATATTTTACGTACACTGTAAATTTGAGCACTGGGTGTGACACGGCCAGTGGCTTGGCCGTGTCACTTGAGTGTGTCCTCTTCTGCTTCTCTTTTGTTCCTTGGCATGAGATGGGACATGGCCAAGCTCCTGGCCATGTCATGTGACATGGCCAGTGGCTTGGCTGTGTCTCCTGGGTGTGTCAGCTTCTGTTTCTTTTCTTTGGTTCTTCCTTGTTCTTTGGCTCAAGATGGGACACGGCCAAGCTTGTGGCCGTGTCATGTGGGTGTGTCACCTTCTGCCATTTCTTTCCTTCTTTTCTTTTCTTTCTTTAGTTTCTTTGGTTTTGGTATTCAGGTAAGACACGGCCAGTGGCTTGGCCGTTTCTCCTGCCCATGTCAGCTTCTGCCAAAATGTCCTTAATTTGGCTTGGCCATGTCTTACTTGATTCATGCTCTTCTTTCTTTTTTTTAATCTTCCAAGGGAGTTTTTGCACTTTAACCTAAAACAAACACTTGAAACAGACTTGAAACAAAAATCAAAATGAAACATTAACTAAAAACACATAAACATCATACTAAAAACTAGTGTAAAAATGATCTAAACACTGGAATAAATTAAAACTACCAAAATGTTGAAATCACTAAATTAACAGATTAAAACTACCAAAATGCATGAAGAAAACAATAATTATCATAATAAATAAATAGCAATTTGAGAACAAAAACTAATAAAACAAGCACGCATTTTTTCTCTTTGCAAAATTACTGGAGCTTTCTCAAGCAATGGGCTTTCCATGCCCCCCCCCTGATTTGATATCTTCTTTTGATTCTTTGCTTCACAGGGTGCTTGCTGTTCACTGTGACAAAGAACAGATAATACAAAAAAATATCGTGTGATATGCTCATGTATGCATGATATGCATGAGTATTACTTACAATGGTTCCATCAACTCACGAACTGAGGCGATCAATAGAAGTATTCTCATTGGTTCCTTTCAGATGCTCATTCAGGTCTTTCATTGGAATGAAAGAATGCTTCACATTTATGGTTTTTATCATTAAGATGTTGAAAACATGAATAATGGAGGCCCCAAAAAGCAGAGATACATCCATTTCAAACTATGATTCAGTATGTCAATTGGTAGCTTCTTCATAACCTTGCCAGTAATCATTTCCTTTGCCCAATGTGTCCTTCGAGGTTCGATAGTTCAACGTACTCCCCTTAACTTTAAGGCTTTGTAAAATTTCTTTTTTCTTTTTTTTTTTTTTGAATTTTCAATTTTGAATTTTGATTTTGAAGTCAAATGTTGGCTTTGCCAAATCAATGTCGATTTATCTCAGGACTTAATTTTTTAAATTAACATATCTATAACATGACAACCCTAGTTACCGTACTAAACTCAGGAATTATTTCTATTTAAGTAAGACCTGTTGCACTTCAGATAAGCACATACACATTACTTGGTCAAAGGTCTCATTTGAGTTTGAATATTTTCTATCTCATATGTATACTTATTCAAACTATCTCCACTAATAGACTCTACCAACCAAGAGAGATCAACAGGTCATTGATAGGATTGAAATGGGGTCTATAAGGGAGATGGGTTAAATGAAGGCCATTTGTAAGTTGGCGCCGTTGTGACACTATGGTCAAACCCTCACACCGTGATTTTTTGTTGGAGCCATAGGCAATTGGAAACATGAAAAGAAAGAGGTTTGAACATTCTTCTTTCTTTTTAGCGTTAACCTGAATCTTGATTGGGATAGTCTTTTCCTTTGCAAAAAGTTTGGTACCCAAATTCATTTCTTTTCTTCTTCTTCCTTTTCTTTCTTTTTATTTTTCTTACTCTTCCCTTTCTTTGAGCATTTTATCATTTTGTCCTTCTTCCTTGTAGGACTGTCAAGTACATAACTTTCAAGAACTGGATGGTCTTTCTCCTTTTTCTCTGATTTTGATCGAATCTTTGGTTGGGTTGGACCAATTTAAGTCAAACTTTCCTTATAAACCAAATGAAAGCCTTTTAATTGCTTTAGGTAAAAGAGAACTCAATTGGCTTTCTGAACTGCCTTTTTAGGTTTTATCTTTCTTTTTTTCTTTTTTTTTTCCTTTTTTTTCTTTTGTCCTTTTTTTTTCTTTTTTTCTTTTTTTTTCTTCTTTTCTTTTCTTTTCTTTCTTTCTTTTCTTTTCTTTTTTTTGGTTCTAGCTCTAAAAGAGTTGTCTTGTTTGTATCAACTTGTATTTCTAATAATGGATGAGTGGAGTGGTATCAATCTACTTCAGTCTTAACTTTATTTGTGATATTTGGACTAATTCAGGTGAACTTCAACTATCCTTATGGTCTTGAGAACTTCAACTACCATTATGGTCTTGAGAACTTTAACTATCTTTATGGTCTTGAATATTCATTCCTTTCTTTGATCTTCTTGCCTTTTCATCATAGTTATCATAAGACTTGTCAAAAGTGTAACAACAGCTCAGGGTAGGTTGTTAGGGTTTGTAAGCCAATGAAAAGAAAGCTAAAATTTTATGAAGGTTCAAAGGGACAACGAGGGATTGATATTTAATTGGGTGGATACTAGTTGTTGGCTTATCAAACAATGCCTAGATCATTTCTCTCTGAAAAGAAGAAAATTTCAATTTTGCCTCAAAAATTTGTCAAAGCTTGTTCTAAGACCGACTAGGACCTAGACAAAGGTAATTATGCAGGAGCCCTCTCTAAGTAAGCATAAACAACTCAATGCTATAGAGCAATTCCCTCACCTAGTAAAGTCATTCGAATCATGATGCCTAGATACGCTAATTTATAAATATCAAGTTAAATTCCTCATTGGTTAAGCACCAAAATGAACAAAGACCAACAAAAATTTAACGAAAATAATTTATTCAACCAACTTTAAATTTGAAAAACACGATTATTCTAATTAAATATTAAAGAAAGTAAAATTGAAAAGCAACATTCAAGCTAAGGAAAGTTTGTTGAGTTAAACTTCTTCTCCTTTCACATCTTCAATATTTCCCATCTTGAAAGGATGATAAGACAAGATCTTCCTCCAATCCTCCTCCTACCATGAAAGTTGTTGGTGGTGGCACTCTGTTAAACCTAAGCAAAGGATTACTTTTCGTATTGGGCTTATCGAGGTCAGGCAACTTTCATTATCAATTAAATTCCGGATCTCATACCTCAACTTCATACAGTTGTCTGTTTCGTGTCTAGGCCTTTGATGGAATTGGAAAAATGCATTAGTATCAAAGTTAGGTGGAAGAGGATTAGGCAAAGGACGAGGAGTCAATGGTTGTAATAGTCCATTCTTTTGAAGCTTATTGAGAACCCAAGATAGTGGCTTCCCAAATTTCAAAAATTGCCTCATTCCTCCTTTACTAGTGGCATTAACATCGGCTTCCTTTTATGTACTGTGATTGCTAGGCCGATAATTTTTTTTCTCATTCCTTCTTGCCAAAAAGCGATTCTTCTCCCTTTTCCACTCTTTAATTTGTAGACCAGCTTAGACATGATCTTTGAAGTCCCTAATAAGGGTGTGAGATAGCCTTTCACAGAGGTTGGGCATGATGTCTCTCACGATCATCCTTATTTGATCAGATTTGCTGGGCCTCTTCCTGAGCAATGCAGCCTTATTCCTCCACCTTTTTACATTGTCCATAAAATTCCAATTTAGTCATTGCCTAATGGCTTCCACCTCCATCAATGTTACTTCCAGCTCGACATTGTACCTATATTGTTGAATGAAAGCCTTGGACAACATGTCCCAATCCTTTTGAGTACTTTCCTCTAAGGTGTTGAACCAATTTTGGACAACAAGGTCCAATGAGAGCATGAAATATCTTAAAGTTTGAGCCTTAGTAGCTCTAGTAGACTGCATAGCAGTGATGTACTGCTTTACATGGAGATGAGGGTTTCCAGTACCATTTTACCTAGCAAAGGAAGGCATCTTGAACTTATAAGGGACCTCCTCATCTTGTTCAAATAGTTTGTCAATCTTGGACATCTCTTCAGTTTTTAGTTTCTTCTCAAACTTATTTTCTAGGACAGCAATCATCTTCTCAACATCAGTTATCTCGGTCTTTTCAACAACTATCTTTTCAACAACCTTTGGCTCCTTCTTTTTATCTTGATGATCTTGGAAGTATTGAGCCCAATTGTCATCATCATCAATGATCACCTTATCATCATCAAAAACCACTTCGTCAACTTTAGCCTTCCCCTTGTCCTTTGGCTTCTTAGTGCTAGCAGATGCTTCTGCATTGTTTCCTAAAATTGGATCCAATCGGTTCTTCATGGTATCAGTCAGGGCCTCTTTTATTTCTACCATCTTGGCATTGAGGGCATTGTGAGCGGGGATTTTCGCCCCCTCTCCCGGTGGAATGGTTCTTAGAGAACACAGGCCTAAGCCTAAAGAAAATGGAGTCACCACTCAGATGGCCAGGGAAAAAGAAAGGGGTGGATGACTCGATTCCTAAGGAATCCTCAACCCCCTAATGGGTTCGGAAAGTTGGGTACTTGTGGGGAAGGTGAGAAATGGCCCAGCACCCCCACAACGCCCGGTTCATTGGAACCAGCCTCCTTTACAGGTCTTAATATTATAAATTCTTAAATATAACAATATTATCCATATTACATGCAACAATTAAAATAAAACATAATTATATTAAAATCAAAGCAATGTTCAAACAAAGCAAATAAATGGATACCCATCCGAGGATGGAAACATGTCCTTACATCATTCATGTCTAAACTAAATAGGACACCCACCGAAAGGTGGAAACATGTCCTTTACATTGGTCCAAAATATAAGAGCAATTTAAATTACATAATACTTAACTAATGAGGTACCCACAAGGTGGAAACATACCTCTTACAATTTTAATACTAAAACAAACAAATAATAATCATAATAATAAAGAAAATAATCATCCATGGTGAATTAAATAAATCAAGTATTGAAATTAAATAAATCAACCATCAAAACATATAATAAACTAAATAATCAAATCTAAAATTAAATAAGGCAATAAAGATACAATTTTAGGTTTATGTCTTAATTTAGGTTTTTTAATGAACATTTAGGTTTTTGTGATTTTGAAATAATTGTATTTATTATTTAAGCTACTGTGAAGATTTTGGGAAATTGGAATGGATTAGGGTTTTATAAATTTAAGAAAGTAGTAAGGTTTTTGGTTAATCAAATTAGGGTTTAGGTGTAACATCATGAAATTAGGGTTTTGGAATCTTAGGACATTAGGGTTTATAATTCACGGTTACTAGATTATGATTTTAGGTTTATTGGATTATGGCTTTAGGGTTTAGATTTATCTGTCATAAAGTTTTGATATTCTAAGAATTTAGGGTTTAGAGTAGATTAGGGCTTACCGTATTGGGTTTTGAGAAAATTAGAGTTTTTGATATTTAGGAAAACATATTTGATCTTAGGATTTAAGAAAATAATTTAGAGTTTTAAAAAAATAATTATGATTAAAGTTTTTTAGGAACTGTAAAGAAGATTAGGGTTTCGGAGATTTAAGAAGACATTTGGAAATTTTGTACAAAAAGTTAGAGTTTAGATGAAAATAGTTCGGGGAAAACAATTTATGGTTCTTAAAGTTTTTGGAAACAAAAGAGTAATTTAGGGTTTTTAAGGTTTTTGGAAGCAAAAGAGTAATTTATGGTTTTTAAAGTTTTAGAAATAGAAGAGTAATTTAGGGTTTTTAAAGTTTTAGAAATAGAAGGATGATTGAAAAATTTTGAAGTTTTTATAAAACATGGAATCAGAAGGATGATTTAGGGTTTTTTGAAGTTTTGATCAATGACTTAGGCTACTGGATGAATGTACGATTTAATGTAAAACATATTACTATGTTTAGTAATTTAGGTTACTGACTTAATATCAAAACAAATGATAGAAACATTGTAAATAACATCAAATCAGAGATTTATAGTCAAATCTCCGTTCATTGGTTCCTCCACAATTTGCTTCTGGATGAACAATGACAAAGGTAGTGTTACTCCCTTTGATGGGTTGATGATTGCTTCTTGTTGCTAATGTCTCTTGCTCCTAGGGTTTTATGTCTCTTTTTCCTCCCCAAGTAAAAAGTCCAAAGTTTCGCTCAGTAAAAACAAATTTTATGATCCCTTAATTCTATGTTTTAATGTGTTATTATAGGAAAATCATAAACCTACTTCTAATTGTCTAAGGAAATTAAAACCAATTAGGAAAAGAAACCAAAACCAAATAGAATTTGGTTTTGGAAAAAATTGTGTTGGAAAGTTGCGCTGGCAAAAAAAAAACTGATGCGGGCGAAATTGCGAGCGCTGGCTGGGAACTGCTATGGGCGGGTGCCAATTTGCCGCAGGAATTTCCTACGGCAAATTGGCCCATATCAATTTTTATTTATTTTCTTTAACTTTATTTTTATTTTTATTTTTAAAAAATTATAATTAATAAATACTAAAATAAATATTATTTAATTAAAATACCATAAAAATTATTTTGGACTATATAAAAAATATTGGAACAGACTGGGTCAAAAATTAAGGGTCTACAGTTTGCCCCCTGCTTGAAAGATATGAGACTTTCAGTAGAAGAGAGCGAAAAGCAATATGATTTTTTACTGATTTTTTTTTAGGATGGGTACTTGGATTTGATTTGGGTACTTAGACCCGAGATTGAATTTGATTTGACTGACCTCTTATCAGTTGAGAATTCTGGCATAACTGGTTGTTCCATTTTTATGGATTGTGGGTCTTTATTCACAAAAAAATAGATCTTTATCTATTAAAAATCGGGTCTTCACCCAAGGAACATGGATCTTTATCCATTGGAGATTGGGTCTTTACCCTTGACTTATGGATCTTTATCCATTGGAAATCAGGTTTTTACCCTTGAAACATGGATCTTTATCCATTTGAGATCAGGTCTTTACCCTTGAAAAATGGATCTTTATCCATTGAAAATCGGGTCTTTACCCTTGAAACATGGATCTTTATCCATTGGAAATCTGGTCTTTACCCTTGAAAGATGGATCTTTATCCATTAGAGATCGGGTCTTTATCCTTAAAATATGGATCTTTATCCATTGAAAATTGGGTCTTTACTCTTGAAATATGGATCTTTATCCATTGGAAATCAGGTCTTTACCCTTAAAACATGGATCTTTATCCATTGGAGATCGGGTCTTTACCCTGGCTTCTGCTCTTTTAGCTGGACTGATCTTTTGCCTTTTGCATCTTCATGCTTTTGAGAATTCTAATTTACTCTTTTTCTTGTTCATCAATTATGCATGAACAAAAAATTCAGCCCTTTTTAGCTAGCCTTCATATCTTCTCCTTACCCCCTGCGTGGCAAGATATTTGAAAGTGAGTCTCAAAATATTTTGTTAATGCATAAACTCAAAAATTGAAAAGGAGAAACTTTGCCCCCTATGTAGGCTCAAACCCATGATTTTCCTATGCGGGCTCTAATTGATGTTTGTCTTGTCCAGTTCTTCACACAAACACGTATTTCTTCTTTTGCAAAATGACTGGAGCTTCCTCAAGTAAATAGGCTTTCCATGCCCCCCTTGATTTAATATCTTCTTTTTATTCTTTACTTCACAGGGTATTTGTTGTTCATTTTCACAAAGAATAGATAATACAAGACAAGAAAGTATGATGTGATATGCTCATGTATGCATGATATGCATGAATAAAGCTTAAAATGGTTCCATTGACTCACAAACTGAGATTATCAGCTGAAATGTTGTCACGCATTTCTTTCAGATGCCCGTTCAGTTCTTGCACTGGAATTACAGGATGTTTCACATTTATGGCTTTTATCTTAGAGATGTTGAAAATATGAGTGGTGGAGACCCCAAGTTGCAGAGTCAGGGATACATCCGTTTCAAACTATGTTTCAGCATATCAGTTGGTAGCTTCTCCATGACCTTGCTAATAATCATTTTCTTTGCCCAATGTGTTCTTCGAGTTTTGATGGTGCAACAAACTTCTCTTAACTTGAAGGCTTCGTGTGACAAAAACACATTTTTTTTAAATTTTTATTTTGAAATTAAATGTTGGCTTTGCCAAATCAATGTCAATGTACCTCATGACTTGATTTTCCAAATTAACATATCTATAACATGACAATCCTAGTTACCATACTAAACTCGGGAATATTTAAGCAAAAATTGTTGCACTTTAGATAGGCACATACACATTACTTGGCCAAAGGTCTCATTTGAGTTTAAATATTGTCTATCTCATATGCATGCTTATTCAAACTATCTCCACTAATAGACTCTACCTACCAAGAGAGATCAACAGGTCTTTGATAGGCTTGAAATGGGGTCTATAAGGGACACAGGTTTAAGTGAAGGCCATTTTGAGATTGGAGCTGGTGTGACACAAAGGACAAATCCTCACACTAGAAATTTCTTGTTGGAACTTTAGACAGTTGGGAACATAAAATGATAGAGCTTTGAGAGTTCTCCCATTTTTGGCATTAATCTAGATCTTGATTGGGATAGTCTTTGCAATTGCAAAAAAGTTTGGTACCCAAATTCATTTATTTTCTTCTTCTCCTTTTTCTTTGTTTTTATTTTTCTTACTCTTCCCTTTCTTTGAGCATTTTATCATTTTGTCGTTCTTCCTTGTAGGACTGTCAAGTACAGAACTTTCAAGAACTGAATTATCTTTCTCCTTTTTCTCTGATTTTGATTGAATATTTGGCTAGACAGACCAATTTAAGTCAAACCGTCCTTATAAACCAAATGGAAGCCTTTTTTTGCTTTAGGTAAAAGAGAACTCAATTGGCTTTCTGAACCTCCTTTTTAGGTTTTTCCTTTTTTCTTTTCTTTTTTCCCTTTTTTTTTTGTCTTTTTTTTCTTTCCTTTTTTTCTTTTTTTTTCTTTTTTTTCTTTTTTTTTGTTATAGCTCTAAAAGAGTTGTCTTGTTTGTACCAACATGGGTGTCTATTAATGGATGAGTGGAGTGACATAAATCTTCTTTAACAAGGATAAATCATTTGTTACTCTGATGTTATTTTGATAAATTGGAGATATTAGGTGAACTTCAACTACCCTTATGGTCTTGAGAACATCAACTATCCTTATGATCTTGACTATTCATTCCTTTCTTTAATCTTCTTGCCTCTTCACCTTAGTGATCATAAGACTTATTAAAAGTATCACAATAGCTCAGGGTAGGTTATTGGGGTTTGTAAGCCAATGAAAAGAAAGCTAAAATTTTATGAAGGCTCAAAGGGACAACTAGAGATTGATATTTAATAGGGTAGATACTAGTTGTTGGCTAACCAAAAAATGCCTAGATCATCTCTCTCTTAAATAAGCAGAGTTCAATTTCACCTCAAAAGTTTGTCAAAGCATGTTCTAAGACTGACTAGGACCTAGACAAAGGTAATTATGCAGGAGCCCTCTCTAAGTAAGCATACACAACTCAATGCTATAGAGCAATTTCTTCACCTAGTAAAGTCATTTGAATCATGATGCCTAGATACATTAATTTATGAATATCAAGCTATATTCGTCATTGGTTGAGCACTAAAATGAGCAAAGACCAACAAAAATTTTAATGAAAGTAATTTATTCAAACAACTTTAAATTTGAAAAACACGATTGTTCCACTAAATATTAAAGAAAATAAAATTGAAAAGCAACATTCAAGCTAAGGAAAGTTTGTTGAGTGAAGCTTCTTTTCCTTTTACATCTTCAATATCCCCATCTTGAAAGAATGATAAAACAAAATCTTCTTCCAATCCTTTTCCTACCATGAAGGTTGCTGGTGGTGGCACTCTGTTGAATTTTGGCAAAGGATTGTCTTTTGTGCTGGTCTTATCAGGCTCAGGTAGCTTACCACTGTCAATTAAATTTTGGATCTCATGTTTTAGTCGCAAGCATTTGTTTGTCTCATGTCCTTGTGTCTGATGAAACTCACAAAAGGCTTTAGTATTAAATTTTGGGGGTAAAGGATTCGGCAAAGGTCGAGGGACCAATGCCTATAATAGTCCCTTGTTTTGTAGCTTATTGAAGACCCAAGACAAAGGCTTCCCTAGATCTGAAAACTACCTTCTATTTGCTTGACCAGTTGTATTAACATCAACTTCCTTTTGCATGCTTTGATTACCAGACTGATAGTTTCCTTTCTCGTTCCTTCTTATTGAAAAATGGTTCTCTCTTTCCCATTCTTTAATTTGCAAACCAGCTTGGAGTAGATCTTTGAAATCACGGATGAGTGTATGAGACATCCTTTCACAAAGGCTAGGCAACAACCCTCTCACAATCATCCTTGCTTGATCAGATTCATCGGGCCTTTTCTTGAGCAAAGCAGCCTTATTTCTCCATTATTTCACATAGTCCATAAAATTATCTTTTGGCCTTTGTCTAATGGTTTCCACCTCCATCAAGGTTACTTCCAACTCGACATTGTACCCATATTGCTGACTGAAAGCCTTATATAACATGTCCTAATCTCTTTGAGTACTTTCCTCTAGGGTGTTGAACCAATTTTGGACAATAGGGTCCAATGAGAGCATAAAATACCTCAGAGTTTGAGCCTTAGTGGCTCAGGCAGACTGCATAATAGTGTGAGCCAGCAAGGATCAATGATATAAAATGCAAATGTATGTATACATGTATGTATGGACAAACAATAGACAAAGATAAGTAGAATGTCCCTTCCAACCTTTTAACTTCCACACACGAATGGTGACTCTCTTTTCATAGGCATATGGTTAACAAAATACCAATATAGGGTACCTTGTTTTCGAATATTTCCCTCGGACGTTTCAACCAATAGTTATATTTTTGAAAATGGAAATCAGTTCAAGATAATTCTCATTAATTAGGTTTTAATCCATTGAATCTTAACTAAAATAGATTTTATGCTATATTGGATTAAAACTAAATTAAGTGGTTTATTATAAATAAATTTCTCACTTGAAAAATTAACTAGTGGTTCATGCCAAAAAACAAGCCCATGATTAATTATTCTTAGTATAAACTAGGCTCACATTTGATTTTTGGTATTTCGTAATTGACCTAAATAATTTGCAAGCTCTTTGTAAGAAAAGGTTGGATGAAAATAATTTTGTTTCTAAGCCCATTGTAAAAAGATTTTAGAAAAAATGGATTTTGTGCTTTGTATTTGGATCATGAGAAAAGAATTTTTGGTTTGTTTTTAGAAAAGTTTTATGTCCAAAGACCACCTTGGAAAGTTTTGAAAATAGTTTTGGTCTTTTGGACTTTAAAGAAAATTTTATTTTGAGCTTACAATGTACTTAGGTCATATTCGAAAAAGAACAAACCAAATAAGCCATGATTTAAGCCAAGACAAATTAACCATAGTCAAACAACAAGCATTTGGGGTAAAATCTAAGGAAAGTAACTAGGCCAGTTACATGAGCTTTAGTCTTTGGTTTAAAAGGCTTAGGTTCCCATAGCATGTATCTACCAAAAGGTACAAGGCTATGAGTGGTTATTCCATGCTCGATCTCCATACCTTGAGTGAAAGTATGGTATCCCTTACATAACACAACACGGGTAACACGGGCGTCATAACGCACGCACACGATGCAATCTAATATGATGCAATGGATAATATCATGATAAGAAAGAATAAAATATTAAAAAGACCAATGGAATCAACTTTTCTTATCCCTAGTGGAGTCGCCAATATGAGTGTAGATTTTCGCCCCCTCTCCCAGTGGGATGGTACTTGTGACTTTGGCACTATTTAGGCTCGGGGCCTTAGAGAACACGGGCCTAAGCCCAAAGAAAATGGAGTCGCCACCTGGACGGGCCGAGAAAAAGAAAGGGGTGGATGACTCGATTCCTAAGGAATCCCCAACCCCCTAATGGGTTCGAAAAGTTGGGTACGTGTGGGGAAGGTGAGAAATGGCCCAGCACCCCCACAACGCCCGGTCATTGAAACGGGCCTCCTTTGCAGGTCTTAATATTATAAAATTCTTAAATATAACAATATTATCCATATTACATGCAACAATTAAAATAAAAAAATTATTATATTAAAATCAAAGCAATGTTCAAACAAAGCAAATAAATGGACACCCATGTCCTTACATCATCCATGTCTAAACTAAATAGGACACCCACCGAAAGGTGAAAACATGTCATTTACATTGGTCCAAAAAATAAGAGCAATTTAAATTATATAATACTTAACTAATGGGTTACCCACAAGGTGGAAACATACCTCTTATAATTTTAATACTAAAACAAACAAATATAATCATAATAATAAAGAAAATAATCATCCATGGTAAATCAAATAAATCAAGCATTGAACTTAAATAAATCAACCATCAAAACATATAATAAACTACATAATCAAATCTAAAAATAAATAAGGCAATAAAGAAACAAATTTAGGCTTATGTCTTAATTTAGGTTTTTTAATGAACATTTAGGTTTTTGGGATTTTGAAATTATTATATTTATTATTTAGCTACTATGAAGATTTTGGGAAATTGGAATGGATTAGGGTTTTATAAATTTAAGAAAGTAGTAATGTTTTTGGTTAATCAAATTAGGGTTTAGGGGTAACATCATGAAATTAGGGTTTGAAAATCTTAAGACATAAGGGATTATAATTCACGGTTACTGGATTGTGATTTTAGGTTTACTGATTATGGCTTTAGGGTTTAGATTTATTTGTCATAAAGTTTTAATGTTTTAAGAATAGGGTTTAGAGTAGATTAGGGTTTACCGTATTGGGTTTTGAGAAAATTAGAGTTTTTGATATTTTGGAAAACTTATTTGATCTTAGGATTTAAGAAAATAATTTAGAGTTTTATAAAAATAATTATGATTAAAGTTTTTAGGAACTTTAAAGAAGATTAGGGTTTTGGAGATCTAAGAAGAGATTTGGAAATTTTGTACAAAAAGTTAGAGTTTAGATGAAAATAGTTAGGGGAAAACAATTTATGGTCTTTAAAGTTTTTGGAAGTAGAAGAGTAATTTAGGGTTTTTAAATTGAAATAGAAGAGTAATTTAGGTTTTTTAAAGTTTTAGAAACAGAAGGATGATTTAAGGTTTTTGAAGTTTTAGAAACAGAAGGATGATTTACGGTTTTTGAAGTTTTTATAAAACATGGAATCGGAAGGATGATTTAGGGTTTTTTGAAGTTTTGATCAATGACTTAGGCTATTGGATGAATGTACGATTTAGTGTAAAACATAGTACTAAGTTCAATAATTTAGGTTACTGACTTAATATCAAAACAAATGATAGAAACATTGTAAATAACATCAAATCAAAGATTTATAATCAAATCTTCGTTCATTGGTTCCTCCACAATTTTCTTCTGGATGAACAATGACAAAGGCAGTGTTACTGCCTTTGATGGGTTAATGATTACTTCTTAGTTCTAATGTCTCTTGCTCCTAGAGATTTCTGTCTCTTTTTCCTCTCCAAGTCAGAAGTCCAAAGTTTCACTTAGTAAAAAAAAAATTTTTGATCTCCTAATTATGTGTTTTAATGTGGAATTTATAGAAAAAATTATAAACCTACTTCTAATTGTTTGAGGAAATTAAAACCAAATAGGAAAGGAAACAAAAACAAAATAGAATTTGGTTTCGAAAAAAACTGCGATGGAAAGTTGCGCTGATGAAAAAAAACTACTGCGGGTGAAATTATGAGAGCTGGCTGGGGACTGCTGCGGGTGGGTGCCAATTCTCCGCAGGAATTTCCATGCAGCGAATTGGCCAGCAGGAAATTCCTGCGAGGAATTGGCCCAGGCCGATTCTCCTTCACCGATGAAATTTTTAGTCACTGATTTTTATTTATTTATTTATTTTTATTTTTTTAAAATAATAAATAATAAATACTAACATAAATATTGTTTAAATAAAATACCATAAAAATTATTTTGGACTATATAAAAAATATTGGACCAGACTGGGTCAAAAATTAAGGGTCTACTGGTGTCATCTACCATTCTTTGAATTTGTTCGGGCTCCATTGCTTTTGGTGAGCAATGATTTAGTCGTTGCTAGTTTCTTCATCTCCGATGTAGGTCAGATTGTCGTAAGCTTTTGAACTGTCGTAATCCAGGGCTGTGAGCCAGAAGGGATTAATGATATGTCAAGTGATGCATGTATGTATGTATGTATGTATGCATGTATGCACAAACAATAAACAAACAAGGATAAATAGGGCATTCCTTCCAACCTTATAACATCCACACATGAATGGCAAGTCTCTTTTTCTAGGTAATATGGTAAATAAAATACCAACATAGGGTATTTTATTTTCAAAAAGTTCCCTCGGACGTTTCAACCAATAGCTATATTTTAAAAATAAAAATCAATCATGGTAATTCCCATTAATTAGGTTTTAATCCATTCAACCAACTAAAGTAGCTTTTTTGCTATATTGGATTAAAACTAAATTAAGAGGTTTATTATAAATAGATTTCTCACTTGAAAAAGTAACTAATGATTCATGCCAAAAACAAGCCCATGATTAATAATTCTTAGTATAAACTAGGCTCACAATTGATTTTTGGTATTTCCATAATTGTCCTAAATAATTTGTAAGCTCCTTTAAAGGTTGGATGAAATATAAAAAATAATTTTGTTTGAAACCCCATTGTAAAAAGATTTTTAGAAAAAATGAATTTTTGACTTTGTATTTGAGTCATGAGAAAATAATTTTTGATTTATTTTTTACAAATGTTTTATGTCCAAAGACAATTTTGAAAAGTTTGAAAATAGCTTTGGTCTTTTGGATTTTAAAGAAAATTTTATTGTGAGTTTACAATATACTCAGGTCATATTAGAAAAAAAAAACAAACCAAATAAGCCATGATTTAAACCAAGATAAATTAACCATAGTTAAACAATAAGCATTTGGGGTAAAACCTAAAGAAAGTAACTAGGCCAATTACATGAGCTTTAGTCTTTAGGTTAAAAGGCTTAGGTTCCCATAGCAAGTATATACCAAAAGGTACAAGGCTATGAGTGATTATGCCATGCTCGATCTCCATACCTTGAGTGAAAGTATGGTATCCCTTACATAACACAACATGGGTAACACGGGCATCCTAACTCACACACACAATGCAATCTAATATGATGCAATGGATAACATCATGATAAGAAAGAATAGAATAATATAAAGACCAACGGAATCAACTTCTCTTATTCTCAGTGGAGTCGCCACTGTGAGCGGGGAATTTCACCCCCACTCTAGGTGGAATGGTTCTTGCAACTTCGGCACTGTTTAGGCTCGGGGCCTTAGAGAGCACGAGCCTAAGCCTGGAGAAAATGGAATCGCCACCCAAACAGGCCGGGAAAAAGAAAGGGGTGGATTACTCAATTCCTAAGGAATCCTTAACCTCTTAATGGGTTCGAAAAGTTGGGTACGTGTGGGGAAGGTGAGAAATGGGCCAGCACCCCCACAACGCCCGGTTCATTGGAACCAGCTTCCTTTTCAGTTCTTAATATTATAAAATTCTTAAATATAATGCTATTATCCATACTACATGTAACAATTAAAATAAAGCATCATTATATTAAAATCAAAGCAATGTCCAAACAAAGCAAATAAATGGACACCCATCCGTGGTTGGAAATATATCCTTACATCGTCCATGTCTAAAACTAAATAGGACACCCACCGAAAGGTGAAAATATGTCCTTTACATTGGTCCAAAAAATAAAAGCAATTTAAATTACATAAAATTTAACTAATGAGGTACCCACAAAGTGAAAATATAACTCTTACAATTTTAATACCAAAACAAACAAATACTAATCATAATAATAAAGAAAATATCCATCCATGATAAATTAAATAAATAAAGCATTGAAATTAAATAAATCAAAACATATAATAAACTACATAATCAAATCTAAATTAAATAAAGCAAAATAAAAATACAAATTTAAGTTTATGTCTTAATTTAGGGTTCTTTAATTAACATATAGGGTTTTGGGATTTTGAAATTATTATATTTATTATTTAGGCTACTGTAAGGATTTTTGGACAAATGGAATGGATTAGGGTTTTACAAATTTAAGAAAGTAGTAAGGTTTTTGGTTAATCAAATTAGGGTTTAGGGCTAACATCATGAAATCAGGGTTTTGGAACCTTAAGACATTAGGGTTTAGGACTATGGTTAAGATATTAGGGTTTTAGGGTTTAAGGAATTTAAGGATTAAGAGAGAAAGATTTATGGGATTAGGGTTTTGATATTTTTGGACTATCAAAGAAAAAGGTTTAGGATTTTAACTTACTGCCTTTGAAAAATAATTTTTGATTTGGAGAAATAAATTAAAGTTTTGGAAGAATAATCAAGATTTGGGAGTTTAATAATGAAACGGTTTAAGCTTTTGGATAAAAATAGTTTAGGGTTTTGAGTTTTAATAAAATAACTTATGGTTCTTGAGGTTTTAGTAAACAAACTATTTTCTAACAATTAATTCAAACCCTCAACAGCTACTGGATGGTTTTAAGTTTTTATAAAACATGCAAGTGGAGTTACGAATACCAACTGATTAATGTATTAACTAAGGCAAACAATTAAAGTTATGAAAACAAAGATCAAGTTACTTCATGTTCTTATTAATAAAAAAAAAAGCTACTGTAAACATGAATAATTTATGATTAAAGATCAAACCTCCATCGTCGGTTCCACCAAAAAATTAATTTCTGGGTGAACAATGTGAAGACAGTATGGACTCTGCCTTCTTCTTTTGTTGTCTTGATATTTCTGTTTGTTGTTTCCTTTTCTCCAAAAAACTATTGATGTTCTTCTAGGGTTTTTCTCCTTGTTACGTCCCTCCTCTCTTTCTTTAGGGTTTTTCCATGTTTTGTCCCCCTCTCGTTCTTTACGATTTTTCCATATTCTGTCCCCCTCTTTCTAGTGTGTTTAATGTGGTATTTATAGGAAAAAAAATAAAAACATAATCCTATTTTAATAAGGAAATACTAACTATTTAGGAAAATTACAAAATTGCGTGAAACAAGGTTTGGTCAAAAAATCAGGAACGCGCGTGGGCTGCTATGGCAAAAAAACTACTGCGGGCTATGGGTGCGGGCTAGGCGAGCTGGGCAAGCCCCTTCATCACAAAACTGGGCAAGCCCAGCTATGTCGAATTGAGCATTGCCCAATTTGCCATAGATATTTTCACTACCCAATTCGCCGTAGAAATTTTCTGCGACGAATTCCCTTGCCGCTCGGCAGAGCTGCCGCGCATCGCTCGCCGATCAGTCCGATTTTTTTTTATATTTTTTATGATTGATTTTTATTAAAAATAACTATTAAATATTATTAGTAATTAAAATATTATTTAAATAATTAAAATACCATAAAAATTATCTTGATTATCGGATTGGAGTGGGTCAAAAATTAAGGGTCTACAGGATAATTGTGAAAGGGGTGCTACCTAATATTCACAAAAGGATGTCCCAAACTCTTATTAGGGATTCCAAAGATCTCCTTCAAGCTGGCTTGCAAATTGAAGAATGGAAAAGAGAGAAGAACTATTTTTTGCAAGAATGAATAAAAAAGGCAATTATCAGTCTAGTAATCAAAGCACACAAAAGGCAGTTGATCTTAATGAAACTGGTAAAGGAGGAAGAAGGTAATTTTTTAAGTAGGGAATGCCACTGTCCTGGTTTCTCAATAAGCTACAAAAGAAGAGACTTTTACAACCCTTAACTCCTAGACCATTTCCAAATCATTTACCGCCTAACTTTGATGCTAAAGCTTTTTGTCAGATGCATCAAATGCAAGGGCATGAGATAGACAAATGTTTTAGATGGAGGCATGAGATCCAGAATTTAATTGATAGTGGGAAGTTTCCTGAACCTAATAAGCCTAGCACTAAGGACAATCTACTACCAAGGTTCAATATAGTACCACCACCAACAACTTTCATGATCGGATGAGGCTTGAATGAGAAGTTTGTTTTATCTTCTTTCCAACATGTATGTAATAAAGAAACTAAAGAAGAAGAGGTACTTCGCAAGATGGAGCAAGTTATGGTTGAAAAGGAAGTGGCCATATGTGTTTTCAATGAGTTCTAGGATTCAATGGATAGTGATGACGATTCTGAATCAGAGAAGGAAGAGTGGACTTGGTCCGAGCCCGAAGAGGATGAGGTAATGAACATCCACTCTGGTAAGTCTAATGTAAGGCCACCACCAAAGGAAGTAGAAGCAAATAAGGGGAAGGATGTTGAAAAAGAAGTGAAGGAAGATGAAGATGACACAGTCCTTAACCAATTGAAAAGGTCCCAAGCAAGCGTTAGCATCTGGGATCTATTGGCTACATCTAAGAAAACACCATGAAACTATGGCCAAAGCTTTGGCTAGCATGCCTATTTCCACTTCTATAACACCAGATGAGTTAGTTGATTTCGCAAAAATTGAAGGACTGATGAAGTGCGAAGATGTCAAGAAGAAAAATAAGGTTGATGTAGGAATGGTGTCATTTACAAATGCATATTTACCGAAAGAGGGAAGAGATAATATCCGCCCAACTTTTATCTAAGTAGAAGTCTAAGGAAAGAGGACTCCGTGTGTTATGGTTGATAATGGATCTGCCATAAATGTGTGTCCACTCAAGATCCTACCAAAGATAGCTATTTCAACGAGAGATTTGAGTCTGACCGAGAGGACAAATAGGGCTTATGATAATACTAAGAGGCATGCTGAGGGAACTTTTAAAACTATTGTTAAGGCTGGCCTAATAGAATCTGTGGTAGATTTTGTAGTCTTGGATATACCCATCACCTTCGTACTATTGTTGGGATGACCCTGGTTTCATTCTCTTGGTGGGCTTCCTTCCACACATCATTAGAAGATCAAGTTCCCAACCGGAGATGAAACAATGGTTATCAATGTTGAGGAAAATGAAGTGGTAAATGCTTTGATGATCGAGAGACCTTTCAATGGATTTTAAGTGGTTGTTGTTTCCAATAACAAGATAGTAGGCTCTAGAATTTTGGCTATGATGAAGGGAATGAACTATCTACCAGGTACTAGCCTTGGGAAGGGGAAGGCAGGTGTAACAGAGCTCCTAGATTTCAAGACTCAAACTTCCAAGAAAGGGTTGGCATATGATGACGCAAATGGAGGTGTTCTGCTAAAAAAGAATGAGAGGATGAGTTTTTATCCACTTGAGGAAATATTTGTCGAAGCACCAGAGCTGGGACCACTACAAGGAAAGCCAGAGTTGATTATGTTCTTGGGGAAGATCATCCCTATGTTCAAGATCTTTGTTGATGTTGCTAAATTAGTGGAACAAAAAGGGAAAAAGATTGTCTTGCTAGCTGACAAAAATCCAGCTCAAAAGAAAAGAAAGAAGTTACCCTGAAGATCTAGTAGACTCCAGAAGAAATTGCTACTCTCATTGAAGAACAGTATGAGAACCTTGTAGTTTATGATGATGAGAACATTGATGTTGATTTTGATTTTAATTTGTCTGCTTTGTATGAGGATGATGATGTTTTCTTTTCCAAAATGAATACAATAAATTTTGATTTTGCTTTCTTGTGTGATGTTTTTCCTGATGGTTGCATATATTTAAATAGTGGTTACATGAGCATTTTTAATATTAACTCTGTTAATACAAAATCATTAAATTTGGGAACAACTGATAATCCTAAAAATATTAGCATAGCATCAGACCATACTCTTGAATAGAGAGAGATTAGAAAAAATATTTAAAAAATATGAAGAAGTCTTTGCTTGGTCATCTGAGGATATGCCTTGAATTGATCGAGATATAGCCGAGTACATGATTCCCACTTACACTCTCATAAAACCTGTCAAACAAAAGCTTAGACGGTTAAGGCTGAAATGGGTTGAGTTGATCAAAGAAGAAGTCACTATACATATATAAGTAAAGTTCCTTAAAGTGATAGACTATCCAGACTAGTTAGCCAATATAGTTCCCATGCAAAAGAAAGATGGGAGAATTAGGGTTTTTGTGGACTATAGAGACTTGAACAATGCTTCCCCTAAGGATGACTTTCCTTTACCCCATATGGATGTCCTTGTTAATAGTACAACCTCTAGCATGATACACTAATTCGTAGATAGATTTTTCGAATACAATCAAGTGTTAATGGCCTAATAAGATAAAGCTAAAACTACCTTCATTACTACATGGGGTATATTTTATTATAGGGTGATGTCGTTTGGGTTAAAGAATGCTGGAGCAACCTACCAAAGGATGGCCACCACCTTGTTTCATGACATGATGCATAAGTAAGTTGAGGTATATGTTGATGATATGATGGTGAAGTCAGATACAAGAGAGCAACATTTCCAAAACCTAGAGATATTATTTGAGAGAGCGGAAGCACAGTCTAAGGTTGAATCTAAAAAAGTGTGTGTTTGAAATTACTTTAGGCAAAATCCTGGGACACATGATTACCCCAAATGGCATTGAGATTGACCCTGACAAGGTTAAGGCAATAAGAGATATGCCAGCCCCTAAGATAGAGAAGGAAGTTTGGGGGTGAAGATTACAGTCCACAAGCAAGCTCATAGTGATGCTTACCACAGTCTATGAACCTATCTTTAAATTTCTTAAAAAGAACCAGCCAGTCAACTGGAATAAAGAATGTCAAAAGGCCTTTGAGTGTATAAAAGAATATTTGATGAACCCACCTATTTTGAAACCACCTAAACCCGGCAGATCTTTGTTACTATATGTAGCAGTAGAATAATAGTCAATAAGATCAATGCTAGCCCAAGTTGATGAATCGGGGGTAGAGTGAGCCATCTACTATTTGAGTAGAAAGCTCCTGCCTTATGAGATTAAGTATAGTATTATTGGAAAGACATGTATAGCTATGGTTTGGTCTTCTAAGAAGTTATGACATTACTTTCAATCATATAGTGTGCAAGAGATTTCCAGGATGGACCCAGTGAAATATTTAAGGGAGACACCCTCATTGACTGGGAATGGTCGATGGTTGATAATTTTAGAAGAATTTGAGAGTGAATATGTAGTCATGAAAACCATCAAAGGTAGAGTAGTAGGATTCTATATAAACTAGAGTTTTATATTTGTATAAATTAGGATCTTTTCCTCAACCAGGGTTTTACAAAATAAATTAGGGTTTTAGAATATAAACTAGAGTTTGAGAAAGTAAATTAGGGTTTTATATAGTAAATTTGATTTTTATATAGTAAATTAGGGTTTTATAAATAAATTAGGGTTTGATCTTATTAATTATGCATATTAGGATTTTTTAAAACTATAATTTGAGATATTGGTTGTTCAAAAGAAGTAAATAGGGATTTAGGTAATTAGAGATTGAAATTAAATCCAAAGGTACTGGATGAAACAATATTGAATGAATTATGATATGCTAATTTTAAAACAAATGAAAACAAGCTACTAGATGTTTTATATAAAATCAAAAGTAGGCTACTAGATGTTTTATATAAATCAAAGGCAGGCTACTGGATGTTTTATATAAATCAAAGGCAAAAGAATAAACTAATGAACAAAGGCAATTCGGTGAATAATAATAATAAGTGAACTACCATAAAAAAATAAATGAGTAAAGTTCCAAAGACAAATCTCCATTCGTTGATTCCTCCAAAACTGAGAGAATATTGATCCAAGCTTTCTACCTTACTTGCCTACACCAACTTGTAGCTTTAGTTGGATGAAGCAAACCTGATATAATGGTCAATGGTCATTGCCTCTAAATTGATGTGTCTTAATTCTATTTTTCATATGCTTTTTCTCTCCTATTTGTTAATTGTTTTTTGCTGCTAGCTCATTAATCAAAATTAATGTCCCATGTTTAACTTGTTAAGCCCCTATTTATAACAAAACATCTAGGTCAAGCTAAGTTAAACCGAGCTTTATCCGGATTTTTAAATCAATAATTCCTAAACACTAACCATATCATATTAAAACAAAAAAAAAAACTCGACATGAAACCTTGTCTATATCGAATTAAAATCAAATTAATTATATATGGAAGTGGTCCAAATTGAATTGGAAGCCAACCAATTGGGATCAAACTAGCTTAGAGCCAAAATTAACGGTCTACAGGGATATTCGTAGGAACCCTCCACTAATTTGGACAAAGGAACCAATTGTACACTCGTTCACCGAGGAACCAGCCACTGGAAATTGGCCTCACAATGATTCGTCGAGAATTTTGAAAGGGGAGTGCATCATTCATGACAAGAATCTATTCAGGTCTCTCATCATTCCTCCACCAAGGGATGTCCACCTACATAATCATAAAAGTGGTAAGTGATCCTTTTTATAAATTTTACATACTAATTTCATCTTTTACCTTGTCCCAGGTTTGACTACTCAGGTGATACCATTTGGTGTACATATGATGGCTGCCTGGCACCTCCTTGCGACCTGATAGCCAAAAATTGAGCCTCGGATATCCAACTCACGGTCCATCAAGTCTAGTTAGCTTCACAAGGTTATATTCATATGCCCAAACCTGCAAAAATAATGAAAAGTCAAGCTCATATACTCACATTATTTGAGTCATTAGTTGTGGAAATTTATACCTCAACAATGACCATGAAACTAGTAAAGGATATCTTTCATTTGCAAGTTTGTCGAGACCGTGATAAAGACATATGAGACTAGGTTCTTCCCAATTATAAAATAGCATGAGATTTAGGTTCGTAAGGGTTCGTAACACTGACATATAGATGGCAACCTTAGTATTGCAAAGGATAATTGATGCTAATAGGTACAGCAGGAAATGCCCAGGAATATTGCTCAACCCATCCACCTTGTACTTGTCTAGTGTAGTTCATCCAGTATTCTTGAATTGGCTCATATTTGATCTTATGATATCCCTTGATCTTAGGCCTCACGGCAATCAATTTTTGAATTTCAGTACATGTTAAAATGCTATTAGTTAAAGGGACTAGAATCCTATGACACCTACGATCTGTTATAGCAGCGAAGTCGACTAGGCCAATATTCATTTCTTCGATAGGCAGATGAAAAGTATGACTGGTGTCCATGCATTGCTCTGCCAATGCTTGGACTAAACTCTTTTCAATTTGGAAACCTCTTGTTGGTAATTGCAAGACAAAATCCTTAAAGCCACATTCCCTAATCATTCTCATCACGAGAGGTGGTGCCCGTGTGTACCACCGGTGGGCTTTATAAAAACATCCTCCACCATGAACGACACAAGAGTCATGTTAAATTCAATTAATCTTTCTTTCATGCTTAAAACCTTGTTTAAATTAATTTTTTCTTTTATGCATAAATTCATTTTGCTTTTAATACTAGATCTATTTGAAACATATATATAATAGTAATAATAATAATAAAGAGAGAAAACAATAGCAAAGCAAAAAAAATTGTAAATTGAACTTTACATATGATGGTGAATTTATTTTTGTATAAAAATATATGATAAAAATATTTATACATTTATTTGCATACAATAAATAAAAATTATAAATCTATTTCTATACATGTATTTACCTAAAATAAATTATGTAAATTTATATATTTTCTAAATTTATTCTATAAATTTATTCTCTTGCATATATTTGCTATATGAATTTAAAAATACTTTAAGCTCTTTCTATATCTGACTGATGAATTTGTTTTACATATATAATTATGTAAATTTATTCATATATTTGTCTAAAAAATTCTGTAAATTTATATTTGCTAACAAATTTGTACATTTGCTAAATAAATTTTGTAAATCTAATTCTCTTGTCAATATTTGCTAAGAAAATCAAATAAATCTATTTTTATTTATTTTTTCTTATTATCAATTATCAATAACATATTTTTGTGCAAATAAGTAATTAAATTGCAGTAAAATAACGCTCACCTCGAACCTCTTCATTATACAATGATGAAGATCCATCCCAACTAAGAGGGTAACTATCACGTTTTCCTGTGTTTGGATATGTTCTAGCAATTCAGCATTAGACCGAAGCCCTGTCCTTGAATCATTCTGCACATCCTCCATTTGTAAACTAAAATTGATTAATGAATACTGGCAATATAAGATGAAGAGGAAAGGAGCTTAGAGAATACTAAATATTTAAAATGCAAAGGATGCTGTAATATCCTAAATGATACCCTAAAATTTTGGAATGCTTATTGTTGTAATGGAATTAAATGTTAAGTGTATATTTGATTAAGTGAGAAGATAAAAGGAGTGTGTATATGTTGTATATATAGGGATATATACAACATATACAAGTCAATGCTTTAATTATGGTCAAATGAGATAATTAATTATTTTAAATAGAAATTAAATATAAGTGGAAGATGATATTTATATTATTATAATATTTAATTACTTGGTTGAGATTAAAGAGAGTTTTTGTGTGGTTAAGAGAGGAGATTGGCTTCGACTTGAGGGAAGCTCATCATCTTCTTCTTCTCTCTTCTCCAAGAGCCGGCCATCATCATTGCCAAAGGGAAAGAGAGGTTTTGTTGATTCCTAACACAAGCAATTAAGGGATTTCAAGAGATAAAATTGGAGTTTTAAGGATTTTCTTCACTTTTTGTAAGATTCCAACTTGTTTCTTTGTGTTCTTTTGGAGTTTGTGTATTTGAGTTTGGTGAATGGTTGTTGTAGATGTGTTTTTGGTTGATTTGTTATGTTTGAAGTATTTGATCTTATTAACTTTGATTTTTGGGGTTGGATTGAAGAGAAAGGGTTAAGTTTGGTGAAAGAGACATGAGTTGTGGGTGTGTGAGCGGGGATTTTCGCCTCCACTCCCAGTGGAATGGTTCTTGCGACTTCAGCACTATTTAGGCTCGGGGACTTAGAGCACACGGACCTAAGTCTGAAAAAAATGGAGTCGCCTCCCGGACGGGCCGGGAAAAAAGAAAGGGGTGGATGACTCGATTCCTAAGGAATTCCAACCCCCTAACGGGTTCAGAAAGTTGGGCACGTGTGGGGAACGTGAGAAATGGCCCAGCACCCCCACAATGCCTGGTTCATTGGAACCGGCCTCCTTTACAGGTCTTCATATTATAAAATTCTTAAATATAACAAAATTATCCATATTACACACAAAAATTAAAAGAAAGCATCAATATATTAAAATCAAAGCAAGGTCCAAGCAAAACAAATGAATGGACACCCATCCAAAGATGGAAACATGTCCTTATATCACATTCCTAAATAGGACACCCACAGAAAGGTAGAAACATGCCCTTTACGTAGGTTCCAAAATAGAAAAGCAAATTAAATTACATGATGTTTAAGTAATGAGGTACCCACCAAGTGGAAACATACACCTTACAACTTTTGGAAATCTAAACTAATTGATAAAAGTAAATAATCATTCATCATAAATAAATCATTCATCAAGGCTATTAATTAAAATATAAAATAAACATCCATCCATGATAAATTAAATAAATCAAGCATTGAAATTAAATAGATTAGAGCATAAGAAATAAATCAAAGTGTAATCAAATAAAGCAAATAAAAGTCCAATTATAGCTACTGTGACTTTTTATGGAATTAAAATAAATTAGGGTTTTATGTTTTAAAAGATTGGTAAGACTCTTTGATTAACTAAATTAATATTTGAATGGTGAAATCATGAAACTAGGGTTTTAGACACTTTGAAAATAGTTTTGATTCATAGTTTTAAATGGTGATTTCAAGCTACTGTGTAAATTTAAAGTATTTGTGTTTTTATGGTTTTTAATGTTTTAAAGGATTAGGGCTTAGAAAAAAATTTAGGGTTTAAAGTTTTAAAGGAGTTAGAGTTTAGTATTTTAGGTTTAGAAGTTGAATTAGGGTTTTAGTGTTTTAGAATTAGGGTCTCGGGTGATGAATTTGAATTTAGGATTTGGAAATCAATTTGGTAATTTTATGAAGTTTTATGAACTTAAACAAAAGGATTCAAGTTTTTATAAATAGAAAAGATGTTTTTTAAGGTTTTTTGAAAGAAACTATACCTAGTTTAAAACTTTGAAAGAAACAGAATCAAATTTTGTTTTTGTTGAAAATATGTTTAATTAGGGTTTTGAGATTTTTAAGAAGAAAAAATAACAATTTTATGTCTTTTTGGAAAATAAAGTAACGTTTTAGTGTTTTTAACTTTGGGTAAAACCAAATTAAAGTTCTAAGGTTTTTGATTTGAAAAATAAAATTTCATAGATTATGCTACAGTGAAAAAATAAAACAAAAATTAGAATGTCATACGTCCTTTTATTGATTCTCCAAAAATAGTTCTTCTTGGATGAACAAAAACAAAGACAATTGCTGCCTTTGAATTACTTAAATTGTGTCCCTGCTGTTCCAGAAAAAAAAAATTGAATTGAATTGCTCCTTTTCCTTCCTTGATTTGGTTTAAAATTTTCAAGTCCCTGTTGGTTTTCGGCCCCCTCTCAAATTAATTGCCTTTAGTCCTTATTTATAGTGGTTTGATGTGGTTTATTCCTAATTATTTAAGGCAAGTAATATTGATAAAAAAAGAAACCGATACCTAATTTGTAATATCCCTAAGTGTGCCTAGAAGTTGTGATAATATTGTTATTAGTGAATTGAATGTGTGATTGATAAGTGGTAATTGTGTATGATTTATTTGGAGGATAATAGAAGTTGAGAAAATAATGTATATGTGTGTAGTTGGAAGGAATGCATTGTGTAGAGAGAAGTGTATATGTAGTGTATATGGTGATATATATAACATATAAGTTGGTCAAAGGGCTTGGTCAAGGGAAGAAGATATTTTATTTGTGATTTGTGAAATTACCTATATGGGTATATATGTGACAAAAGTTTAGTTAAATGGATGAGGGCATTATAGTAATTTTCTTTTGGATGAGTATTTAATGCATGTGGACTTTGTGTTTTCTTCATCATTTCTTCTTCTTCTCCTTGTGTTGGCCGGCTCCTTCATTGGCAAAGAAAAACAAAAGAACAAAGAAAGGTTTTGATGATTTTAAGCTCCAAAGTTGAGAGAGATTTCAAGTAGTTAAGTTGGATTTCAAGGAATTTTATCATCTTGGTAAGTTTTCTCTTGTTTACCTTGATTCTTTTTGAAGTTGTGTTTGGATTGAGTTATGTTTAGTAATAGTATGATTAAGTATGTTTGTAATTTGTTGAGAAGAGTTGAAATAGATTTGAAAAGGAGAAGTAAATTGGTGTTGGTGATGGAAGAATAAGAGTTGTGTTTAGTGAATATTTTTCTGTTTTACAATTAGTAAAGGCTGTGACTTGTATGATTTTTAATTAATTATAGAAAAATTTTCTTGAAGTGAATTTTTGATATGTTGTGCCTATATGAGTCTAGAATGACTGAAAAATATGTTGATTCGATTTTGGAATGGTTATGAGTTTAGAAAGATTATTTTTATTAGACCTGTTCCAGCAGGTACCTTAACTGAGACAGCTATATTTCGGGATTTTTAATAAAATGTAGAAAAATCATATCCAATTGAATTTTGGATATGTTGTTGCTTAGTGAGTCTAGTATTTGAGAAAAATAATTTGGAACCACGTTGATTGAATTTGATTTATGGAATTCACAAAGTTCAGAACTGCTGCCAGGATGCAGGGCAATTGGGGCAGTCTGGTTAGGTGAACTATTTGACCAAGATTTTGTGTTCAGTTTGATCTGAAATTTTAAAGGACTGATGTTAAGATACAAAACTAAATTCTGTAAAAATTTTAGAATTTTTAGTCAAGTAGATTATTTTATACAATGTTTCAAAATAAGGATAAAATGGAGTCTAAAACCAGAATGTACTATTCATATGGTCATTTTGCTAATATTCCTTTTGGATTAGGTTGTGAAGAGGTTGAATTGCCCTAATTTGTGAAGTGAAGAACTATTGAGTGGAGAAGAGTTTAGAGTGGTTTGAAATGTTATTAAGGTAAGTACCAATGTTGCATGATTGCATTGTTAATGCATATCACTAATGTATTTTGATGTGTTTATATCATTAATGATATGTATATATATAATTGTGTTATGGGAAAATGAAAGATGTGAATGATTTGATGAATATTAATGTATGAGAATACAATTGATTGAGTATAATTAAATAATATTAGGTAAATTATTACATTGTTAATCTAATGTGACTTGTATAGTGTGAAAGAGAAGAGGATCATTCAACAAGGTATGAGCTATGCAAATTTATTATGATAAACATTTTTATGAAGAATTACTTTAATGTACTTTGTAATGTTATAGCAATGATGCTATATGTATAATGTGAATCATGTGATTGAATAATGATATGTTCATTTGGTTAATGTAATTGATGTTGAGTATTATAATGATGATGCACATGATACTATATGAACAATACTATGATTTGTGTATTATGAATCTTGTGAATTGTATTGTGCTATATGAATAAGGTACTTTGTAATGTTATAGCACTGATGTTATATGTATCATATGGATTGAGATATGATATGTTGTGAAGCCATTGTGATTGGCTATGATGATCTAATTGAAAGAAATAAGGCATGTTTGCCTAGATGATAATGAACATTGAGATTGAAATTGATAATGAAACAATAAGTGAAATATGTGTTTAATGTGTTATTCAGTTTTCAGAGTTCTGGGTTTGGAGGCATGCCTATAAAATGAAAAAAGTAACAGTCTTGCCGGGTTGACGATCTCTTCAAATTGAGTTGAATTGAGGTCCAAGAGACTGGGTCTGTTACACTATGAAAATTGTGAATATGAAATATATGATTGGTAACAGTCTTGCCGGGTTGAGGATCTTCTCATGATGAGTTGATGGTCCAAGAGACTGGGTCTGTTACACTATCCATGGATAGAAATATTGATATATGATGCCTACGGGCTTGATGATTATGATTATAGACCAAAGCAGTAACTCTGAACTCTGAATAACATAGTGGTGTCTGTTGGGCCCGAGTCTGTCTTTGTTGTCAATGTGATATACAAATGTTGAAAGAAATGGATAATGAAATCTTTGGTATATTTCATTGGACATGTGATTGATGATATGTAATATGTGCGTTGAAATATTGATTATGAGCACTAGTGATGAATCATTAATGTTGAATTGTGAATAAAGAAATGTTATGATTGGTATGATGTATAATGTGTGTATTAGCATTGATTGTGAATTCAATTGATGAATTGTGGTTGATGACAATGATTGTCTTAATTGGAAAATGTGACTTGTGATTGGTATGATGTATAATGTGTGTATTGAGATGTTGATTGTGAATATTAGTGATGGGTTGGACTTGGTAGAAATGCTATGTTTATATGTGTATAAGATGTGAGATTAGTTGAAAGATATGAAAGGTGCAAATGAATAGGGATAAACTTAATAAGAACTAAAAATATATGGAATTGAGATATCTTTATATGTTAGTATTTCCATGATATATGTTTGTATTTTATATTTGTACTACTAAGCTTTCGAGCTTAGCGCGGATGTATTATCGCGCAGGTAGCTTGGTGGAAGACATGAAGTCTTTTGGTATGCCACGAGAAGAGTAAGATTTTGTCGAGACCAACTAGAAGGTAATGCATACATGTATCCACTTTAAGTATGTTATATTATATGTATAAATGAAGTTTTGATAAAGACAATAATTTGTAAGTGTTCTTTAAATTGACCTATTATGGTTTGAATTTTGTTACAGGTATTGAAAGGTAAAAAGAAAAGTGGCATCCTTATACTTTAAATACTTACTGTATGTATACTAGGTATACGTATAGTATTTATATGGAGTATTGGGGTGTTACAATTATTTTGGTATCAGAGCTTAGGTTCGAGATTCTCGGCCTAAGTAAAATTAAAAAGAAAAAGTTTTAAAACTCTTAAAATGAATTAAAAAGAAGAGTTTTGAAAATGAAATTTGTAATACATGCATATGCATTCACACCTAGGTTGGTCTCGGAGGTGGCATTATATGATTTATAGTATATCTGTGTTATATGAAATGGATGTTAATGTGTGAATGATATGATGTTATGAGAAAACTGTTTTGTTGTAATGTGAGATGTTGAGGCATGATTACTTAACTTGCTTGTGAAAAAAAGAAATGAATTTAAAAAATATATATATATATATATATATATTGATAAGTTTAATGAACGGACCTATCTGTCTCCTGCGGAACCATGCGGACCCATTGGAATGGGCAACCGAACTTGGACAACCGACCTGGTTGGGGAAGGGTACGTATATAAAGTCATAGTTGTTGGCTATAATGATAAATTTAAATGAGTATAATGAATGATATGAATTTATATAAGTCTAATTGATAATTAAAAAATGGAAATTTATGCAAGTAAAGTGAAGTGTTAAATGTGTTGAAGCATAAAGAAATGAAAAGGAAAATAATATTGAATGAGTTGATTAGTAAAGACAAGGTATGATTATTTAAAGTTTGGGGTATATATATAAAGTTAAGGTATTATTTAAAGGAAAAAGAGATGATATTGGTTATGTAAGAATATAAATTGGTATGGTTATTTTAATGTAAACATTGTGAATTTAAGGTTAGAAATGTGAGATGCTTGGATATTGTGAAAGCTCATGGTAATGGTAATAATATGTGATATTTGAGATTTTTCGAAATGAGCTTAATAATTGGGGAAGAAATATGTGTTGATATTGCTTTATGATATATATATATATATATCCGAGATGTTTTTAAAGTTGATTTTAAGAAAAGATGAGTTTGGTAAATTTAAAGTTTAGACGAAGTAGTAAGTTGAAAAGTTAAAGTTCTACTAGAAACTGATAAAGATTGATTGGATATTGATGATTTAATGTATATTCAATACCTGAGCCAGGTGAAATGATTAATATTGCACATGAAAGTATTATGAATTAAGTAATGTGATTGATGATATGAGAATTTATTTTGAAGTAAAAAGAGAAATAGATAAGCAAATGAAAAGGAGCTATTTTAAGTCATTTTATTGTAAAAAAAAAAAAGATATGGAAGTATATTAAATGTTTTTTTTTAAGATGAAAGTAAAGAGATGTCACATTGGGAATGTGACCAAGATGGATGTGAAGTGTTATTATAGTCAGAATATATATTTGTAGTGTGATTAAATACTTTTTATCATATTGGAAGAATGAGAATAATAGTATTCAAAAGAAAGTGATAAACACTAAATTTGTAGTGAATGTATGAAAAAGGAAAATAAAAATCAGAGCATATAATTAAGTGTATAGGAGCTATTAGGCTCAATGTGTATATTATTAGGTGTAATGTACATATGTATAAATATATGAGTAATATATATATATACGTTGAATGGTAAACAAACGGATATAAAGATGATATATTAAATGCATTTCAAAATAAAGGTGAGAGAGATGTCACCTTAGTAAGGTGACCAAGAATTTGTGAAGTATTATTGTAGTTAGGAAATATATATGTGTTGAGTTGATAAATAATTTAAGTTATGTCAAAAAGGGGTAAGAATGATGTTGATTAAGGAAAAGTAATAAATGTTAAATTGTGTTAAAGATATGTAAAAGAGGAATTATATATAATTGTATGACTATGTGTATACATGTATGGAAAATGTGGAATGAGCTTTTCGATATGAATGTAAATGAAAATGTAAGAAATGTGGAAAGCAAGTCATATTGTGAATGTGACCTAAGTATGTGAATGTGATATAATTATTTGTTTAGTGGTGTGGAGAATAATAGGGCATGTATCAGTGGATCTATGAGAGAATAGGTTTTAACCTATGTAGAGTTAGATTATGGGATGAAATGGAGAGTGAGAAAGGACTCAAGTAACACTAGAAGATGAAATTGTTATGATGATAACTGAGTTAAACTATCATATAATGTTTCCTGGATTAAGGATTTTGTTTGTAGAAATTCTATATGTATAAGTATATAATAAAAAGGAAAGTATACTGTATGAAAAGTGTTACAAGAGATAAATTAGAAGTGGAGTAATAAATGGAATTTGTATATGATTAAATGTTGTGTATAAAGATGTTATAGATAATATTGTTGATGTGAGTTAGACTAATGATAATCGTATGTTCAAGAGAAAATTTATGGAGATGGAGTTGAAATGTGTTAACTCTTGGTGTAGTAAAAGTGTGGAGAATGGATATATAATTCTTGTGATACAACTAAATAGTGTAATTAAAAAGTTTGGATACAGAATAATCGAGAAACAGTATTGATTTATGAGTTACAGGTGTGTGACCATTCATCTCCTATGGCTATATGATTTGGTTAGTATGTGTAGCCGGTTAATTTTAGTATCCATAAATTTGGGACTGAGACAATATGACTGTAGTAAAAATTGGTGAGATTGAAAATTTTGTTTAAGAAGCATAGTTAAAAAGTTATTATAAGATTTGGTGGGAACTATACTAATATGATTTGAAGTGATTTGTTATCACAATAATTTTATTGAATATGGATTGGAAAAGATCAAGAAATTGTATATAAGTTTGCCCTAATTGAATTAGATCATATATACATATATGAATATGGTGCAATTTCATGATAAGTTATATAAATTAATCGTTGGATGGAATTGAACAAGATTGGAAAATGGATATATTGTGACAGATAGATCAATTGATCTGAATTGGACTAAGATTATGAAGTATTATTGAGATTTAATATGTATAGTTGTATTAAGAATGTAATTACTTACGTGACAATGTATATGATGTAAAATATTAAAGTAAGAATGGATAGGAATGTATGGAATTATAGTAATTATAAATTATGATAATAAGGGAGAAGATTGGTTATTTATAAAATAAATTGAAAGGCAATGTATTAAAATGTAAGTTAAGAGAAAAGCATGCTAAAGAGGTAACTCCAATTGTAGAAAATAAGGACCTTGTTATCCATTGAGGGTTGATAAATGTCTATTTAGACAGTGATTGTAATGATGGGATAATTAATGCTAAGATTCAAACCAATAATTGTTGAGGCTAAAGTTAAGAAAGTAATTACATAGAGGTGAAGGAACAAAATATATTGAATATAAAGATTGGATGAAGTATAAGTGTACTATAATATGATTTGATTCCTGATTAAAAATGTTAATAGGAGATGTAATGAGTATTTTGAATGTTTGATCAAGGAAATAAGAAGGTATATAAACATATAGAACGATGAATTATGGAATTTAGAGGAGATTGTTGATTCTAAAAGAAGGAATTGAAGTTATATGATTGGATGACATAATAATTTAAGCATATATTTAACTTCAGGTGGAAGTGAAGATAGTATTTTTATTAAGAATGAATTGTTATGGCATGGATAATTTCGAGGACGAAATTATTTAAGGGGGAGAGAATTGTAATATCCCTAAGTGTGCCTAGAAGTTGTGATAATATTGTTATTAGTGAATTGAATGTGTGATTGATAAGTGGTAATTGTGTATGATTTATTTGGAGGATAATAGAAGTTGAGAAAATAATGTATATGTGTGTAGTTGGAAGGAATGCATTGTGTAGAGAGAAGTGTATATGTAGTGTATATGGTGATATATATAACATATAAGTTGGTCAAAGGGCTTGGTCAAGGGAAGAAGATATTTTATTTGTGATTTGTGAAATTACCTATATGGGTATATATGTGACAAAAGTTTAGTTAAATGGATGAGGGCATTATAGTAATTTTCTTTTGGATGAGTATTTAATGCATGTGGACTTTGTGTTTTCTTCATCATTTCTTCTTCTTCTCCTTGTGTTGGCCGGCTCCTTCATTGGCAAAGAAAAACAAAAGAACAAAGAAAGGTTTTGATGATTTTAAGCTCCAAAGTTGAGAGAGATTTCAAGTAGTTAAGTTGGATTTCAAGGAATTTTATCATCTTGGTAAGTTTTCTCTTGTTTACCTTGATTCTTTTTGAAGTTGTGTTTGGATTGAGTTATGTTTAGTAATAGTATGATTAAGTATGTTTGTAATTTGTTGAGAAGAGTTGAAATAGATTTGAAAAGGAGAAGTAAATTGGTGTTGGTGATGGAAGAATAAGAGTTGTGTTTAGTGAATATTTTTCTGTTTTACAATTAGTAAAGGCTGTGACTTGTATGATTTTTAATTAATTATAGAAACATTTTCTTGAAGTGAATTTTTGATATGTTGTGCCTATATGAGTCTAGAATGACTGAAAAATATGTTGATTCGATTTTGGAATGGTTATGAGTTTAGAAAGATTATTTTTATTAGACCTGTTCCAGCAGGTACCTTAACTGAGACAGCTATATTTCGGGATTTTTAATAAAATGTAGAAAAATCATATCCAATTGAATTTTGGATATGTTGTTGCTTAGTGAGTCTAGTATTTGAGCAAAATAATTTGGAACCCCGTTGATTGAATTTGATTTATGGAATTCACAAAGTTCAGAACTGCTGCCAGGATGCAGGGCAATTGGGGCAGTCTGGTTAGGTGAACTATTTGACCAAGATTTTGTGTTCAGTTTGATCTGAAATTTTAAAGGAATTATTTTAAGATACAAAAATAAATTCTGTAAAAATTTTAGAATTTTTAGTCAAGTAGATTATTTTATACAATTTTTCAAAATAAGGATAAAATGGAGTCTAAAACCAGAATGTACTATTCATATGGTCATTTTGCTAATATTCCTTTTGGATTAGGTTGTGAAGAGGTTGAATTGCCCTAATTTGTGAAGTGAAGAACTATTGAGTGGAGAAGAGTTTAGAGTGGTGTGAAATGTTATTAAGGTATGTACCAATGTTGCATGATTGCATTGTTAATGCATATCACTAATGTATTTTGATGTGTTTATATCATTAATGATATGTATATATATAATTGTGTTATGGGAAAATGAAAGATGTGAATGATTTGATGAATATTAATGTATGAGAATACAATTGATTGAGTATAATTAAATAATATTAGGTAAATTATTACATTGTTAATCTAATGTGACTTGTATAGTGTGAAAGAGAAGAGGATCATTCAACAAGGTATGAGCTATGCAAATTTATTATGATAAACATTTTTATGAAGAATTACTTTAATGTACTTTGTAATGTTATAGCAATGATGCTATATGTATAATGTGAATCATGTGATTGAATAATGATATGTTCATTTGGTTAATGTAATTGGTTAATGTAATTGATGTAATTAATGTGAATCCGTTGCCGCTTCAGGTAATTACCTAAACTGTCCTTTCGGGTTTTCAATTTAGGTTTTCTTTTTCCTTTTTTTTTTCACTCTAACTTTTGCCTAATCCGCCCATGCAGGTTTTCAGAACTAGCGAGCTGTCCTAATAAAAGATGCTTCTTTTCCATTTATAATTTGTCATCACCTTTTGCTATTGTGTTTATCTATTTCATTCATATTTGGTCGAATACTTATAATAGTGCACATAGAACAATTTTAACATTAATTTTGTTTTATTAAATTGGGGAACAACCAAACATAAAGCTAGCATACACAAGATCACTCCTGTTGCCAATTAGCCCTTTCAGGTTTTCTAATTGATGATTTTCTCTCAGTTAGCCCTAATTGTTGCCTAGCCCACCCTTTCAGGTTTTCAGAACTAGCGGACTGCTCTAACTTTTGCCTAGGCTGCCCTTTTTGGGTTTTCAACCTAGCGAGCTTCTTTTTTTTTATATCATACATAAAACCTCTTCAACCTGTCAATGTTTACTAGCTCACTAAATTCGTTCCCATCCATGTCTGATAACTTCACCGCACCTTTGCTCATGACTTGTTTCACGACATATGGCCCTTCCCAGCTAGGTCTGAACTTCCCTCTTGGATAAGATACATTAGGCTTACATTGCTTCAACACCAAATCCCCAACTCTGAATTTTCTGACCTTGACCCTTCTATTGTAGGCCCGAGCTATCTTCTTTTGATACAATTGGTTATGATACAATGCCTTTAATCTTCTCTCTTCTAATAGAGCTAATTGTGTGTATCTGCTTGCTACCCATTCCGTTTCAGGCAATTCAGCTTCCAAGACTACTCTTAACGACTTGATCTCAATTTCAATTGGCAATACCGCTTCCATCCCATAAACCAAAGAGAACGATGTCATTCCAGTAGGTGTTCGCACACTCGTCCTATATCCCCATAAAGCAAAGGGAAGCATTTCCGACCAGTCCCTATAAGTCTTAGTCATCTTGGACAGAATTTGCTTAATTGTCTTATTCGTTGCTTTTACTGCACCATTAGCCTTTAGTCTATAAGGAGAGGATCTATGATGATGGATTTGGTACTTTGAGAATAAATCCTTAACTGTTCCTTGAAACTGTACCCCATTGTCTAATATCACACTGTGCGGGACCCCATATCTACAAATGAGGTTCTTTTCGATAAACCTAGTCATTTGACTTGTACCGAGCTTGTTGAAGGATTCGGCTTCGACTCATTTTGAAAAATAATCAACTGCTACTACAATGAAACGGTGACCATTTGAGGCTATAGGATGTATCTCTCCTATAATGTCGATACCCCAGGTGGCAAATGGACAGGGTGAAGACATTGAATGCAGTTCTTCAGGAGGCATATGATTCAAGTTACCATACATCTGACATTGCCGGCACTTCTTTACAAACTCAATACAGTCTTTCTCCATGGTCAACCAATAGTAACCTTGTTGAATAATCTTCTTAACTAGGGCCAAACCACTCATGTGCAGACCGCAACTTCCTGCATGTATTTCTGACATGATGCGCTCCACTTCAAGCTTTCTTAAACATCTCAAATGCACTCCTTCAGGCCATCTTCGATATAATTCTCCATGGAAGGTGATGTATTGCAATGACCACCTCCTTATGGCTCTTCTCTCTTTCTTTGTTGCCCCCGGCGGGTAATATCTTTCCTCCAAAAATCGTCTTATAGTATCATACCACGCATCATGGTCTGTATCAATTTCCATGATTGTCTCATATTCATAGAAAAGAATTGATGAACTGGTCAAGATTAGAGGCTTAAGGAATAGGCTGGTAGGATTTTCCCATACTTAAGCCAATGTGGCCAGGGCATCAGATATCTGATTTTCTTCTCTTGACAGGTGTATAAACCTACACTCCTTAAAATTCTTCTTCATCATGGTCAAATAACGGTGGTATGGTTTTAATTTTCCTCTTTCAACTCCCACTCTCCATTTACTTGGGATACTACTAGTAATGAATCACCATAAACTTCCACCTTATCCACCTTCAAAATCATTAGGGTTTCCAAATTGAAAATACAAGCTTCGTACTCCACCATATTATTGGTTGCCCTAAATTTCAACTTTTTGGCTAAAGGGATAAGTTCCCCTTCGGGCGATTCTAGTATAACTCCCAAACCTGCTCCTTTTCTGTTTACTGCTCCATCAAAATACATTTTCCACCCTTGTACTTCAATTGCTTCTAAATGTTCATTCGGAAATTCCAAGATTACCTCTTCACTTTTTGGTAATGGTTGTTAAGCCAGGAATTCTGCCACCGCTCTACCTTTGATTGTTTTTCTGGTTACATACTCAATCTCAAATTCCTCTAATATTATCAACCATTGACCGTATTTCCCAATTAAAGAGGGTGTCTCCCTTAAGTACTTCATTGGATCAAACCTGGAAATTGCTTGCACACTATACGATTGAAAGTAATGCCGCAACTTCTTAGAAGACCAAACCACGGCTATACATGTCTTTTCAATGATACTATACTTAATTTCATAAGGTAGGAGCTTTCTACTCAAATAGTAAATGGCATGCTCAATCCTCAACTCATCTGCTTGGGCTAGCATGGCTCCTATCGACTTTTCTTCTACTGCTAAGTATAGTAATAGAGGTTTGCCGGGTTTAGGTGGTTTCAAAACAGGTGGATTCAACAAATACTCTTTTATTTGATCAAAGGCCTTTTGACATTCTTCATTCCATACGACCGGCTGATTCTTTCTAAGCAACTTGAAGATAGGTTCACAGATTGTTGTGAGCTTTGCTATAAATCTGCTAATGTAATGTAGTTTACCAATGAATCCCCGAACTTCTCTCTCCGTCTTTGGGGTTGGCATATCCCTGATTGCTTTGACTTTGTTAGGATCTATCTCAATACCATTCGGACCAATTACATGTCCCAACAATTTGCCTGATGTAACACCGAATACACACTTCTTCGGGTTTAATCTTAGCTTATATTTCAAAGCTCTATCGAAGAATAACTCTAAGTTCTATAAGTGTTGCTCCCTTGTGTCTGATTTGACCATCATATCATCAACATATACTTCAACTTCTTTGTGCATCATGTCATGAAATACTGTGATGGCCATCCTTTGGCAGGTTGCTCTAGATTTCTTTAAGCCGAAAGGCATCACCCTATAACAAAATATACTCCATCTAGTAATGAAAGCAGTTTTGGCCTTATCCTCTTGGGCCATTAACACTTGATTGTATTCGGAAAATTCATCTACAAGCGAGTGTAGCACACTAGAGGCTGCACTATCAATGAGAACATCTATATGAGGTAAAGGAAAATCATCCTTAGGGGAAGCCTTGTTTAAATCTCTATAGTCCACGCAGACCATTATCCTTCCATCTTTCTTTGGCAAGGGTACTATGTTGGCTAACCAATCTGGATATTCTATTACTTCAAGGAACTTCAACTATATTTGCTTAGTGACCTCTTCTTTAACTAATTCAGCCCACTCAGGTATTAATCGCCTAAGCTTTTGTTTGGCAGGTTTTATGTGAGTGTAAGTAGGAATATGATGCTCGGCTATGTCTCGATCTATCCCCGGCATATCCTTATAAGACCAAGCAAACACTTCTTCATATTTTTGAATATTTTTTCAAATCTCTCTCTCTCATCAAGAGTAAGGTCGGATGCTATGCTAATGTTTTTAGGATTTTCAGTTGTTCCCAAATTTAATGATTGTGTGTTAACATAATTAATATTAAAGATGCTCATGTAACTGCTATTTGAATGTATGCAACCATTAGGAGAAACATCACACAAGTAAGCAAAATCAGACTTTATTGCATTCATTTTGGAAAAGAAAACATCATCATCCTCATACAAAGCAGACAAATTAAAATCAAAATCAAAATCATTGTTCTCAGAATCATAAAGTAGGATGTCTTCAAACTTCTCTTCAACCAGGGCAGCAATCTCTTCCGGAGTCTTCTCGGCTTTCAGGGTAGCTTCATTCTTCTCTTTTGGATTGGATTCTTTGTTGGTTGACAAGGTGAGCTCTTTCTTCACTTGCTCCACTAGCTCAGCAACATCTGCAAAAATTTTAAAACCTGGAATTAACTTACCCATGAACATGATCGGCTCGGGCTTTTCTTGGAGTGGTCCCATATCTGGAGCTTTGACAAAGATCTCTTCAAGTGGTGGGAAGCTCATCTTCTCACTCTTCTTTGGCTGGACATCATTGTCTTCATCATATCCTAACCCCTTCTCAGAAGTTTGAGTCCTAAAATTTGGCAACTTTGTCAAACCAGCCTTACCCTTTCCAAGACAAGCTCCGGGAAGGTAGTTCATGTTCTTCATGATATTCAAGACTTTGGAGTCCACTACTTCATCATCAGAAATTGCAGCCACTTGAAAACCATTGAGAGGCCTCTCAACCATTAGAGCATTAACAATCTCATTATCTTTAGCTTCAATGACCACTGTCTCATTTCCGTTGGGGAATTTGATCTTTCGATGAAGGGTGGAAGGAACTCCACCAAGAGGATGAAACCATGGTCACCCCAAGAGTAAGGCAAAGGTAATTGGTATGTCTAAAACAACAAACTCAACAATAGATTCAATTGGACCTACCTTGACAGCCACTTTGAAAGTCCCTTCGGCATGCCTCTTAGTGTTGTCATAAGAATGAATTGTCACCTCGGTTGGGTTTAGATCTCTTGTTGACATGGCTAGCTTTGGCAATATCTTAAGTGGACAAACATTTATGGTAGACCCATCGTCGACCATTACACATGAAGTCCTCTTCCCCTTGACTTTGACTTTGATAAAGAGAGGGCAGATGTGGTCTCTCCCCTCCTCCGGTAAGTCCGCATCTGAAAAAGAAACTGCTCCCATATTAACTTCACTCTTTTCTTGGACCTCTTCACATTTCATTACTTCCCCAATTTTTATTAAGTTGATCAACTCCTTCGGTGTTGTGGAGGTAGAAATTGGCATGCTAGCTAAGGATTTGGCCATAGTTTCTTGGTTCTTTTTAGAAGTAGCTAACAAGTCCCAAATGCTAACACTTGCTTGGGTTCTTTTCAATTACTTGAGCACAGCATCATCTTCTTCTATTTCAACTTCCTTCCCCTTATTAGTTTCTATCTCCTTTAGTGGTGGCCTTGCGTAAGGCTTACAGTATCTTCTTTAGACTTGGACCAAGTCCACTCCTCCTTCTTGGGTATAATATCATCATCACTGTCACTTGAATCCCAAAACCCATTGACAACACAAATTGCTACTTCTCTACCCATGATAGCTTGTTCAATTTTGACAAATGCCTCTTCTTCTTTGGTTGCTTTTTCATCCACATCTTGAAAAGAAGACATGACAAAGTCCTCATGTAAACCTCCTCTAATCATGAAGGTCGCCGGTGGTGGTACCCTATTGAATTTTGGCAATGGGTTGTCTTTGGTGTTTGGCTTGTTGGGCTCGGGTAGCTTCCCATTATCAATTAGGTTTTGGATCTCATGTCTCAACCTCACACATCTATTCGTGTCATGTCCTTGCATTTGGTGGAATTGACAAAATGCTTTGGTGTCAAAATTAGGTGGGAGAGGGTTTGACAAAGGATGAGGATTTAAGGGTTGTAGCAATCCTTTTCTTTGAAGCTTGTTGAGAACCCAAGACATCAGTTTTCCCAATTCCAAAAATTGTCTGCTTGTTCCTTGGTTAGTAGCATTAACACCGACGGCCTTTTGCATGCTTTGGCTACCAGGTTGGTAGCTCCCTTTCTCGTTCCTTTTTGTTGCAAATCGGCTTTTCTCCCTTTCCCATTCTTCAATTTGCAAACCAGCTTGGAGAAGGTCTTTGAAATCACGGATGAGTGTATGAGACATCCTTTCACGAAGATTAGGCAATACCCTTCTCACAATCATCCTTATTTGATCGGATTCATCGGGCCTCTTCTTTAGTAAAGCAGCCTTGTTTCTCCATCTCTTGACATAATCTACAAAATTCTCATTCGGCCTTTGCCTAATTGACTCCACTTCCATTAAGGTAACTTCTAACTCAACATTATATCCATATTGTTGGATGAAGGCTTTGTAAAGTAGATCCCAACTCTTTTGTGTTCCATCATCTAAGGTATTGAACCAATTTTGGACAACAGGGTCCAATGAGAGCATAAAGTACCTTAAGGTGTGAGCCTTAGTAGCTCAGGCAGATTGAATGGTAGTGATATGCTGCTTCACATGAAGATGGGGATTTTCAGTGCCATTGTACTTAGCAAAGGAAGGTATCTTGAATTTATAAGGGACCTCTTCATCTTGTTCAAATAGTTTGTCGATCTCAGACATCTCTTCGGTTTTTAGCTTCTTCTCAAATTTCTGTTCTAAATCAGCAATCATCTTTTCAACATCGGATGTCTCGGTCTTTTCAATAGTTGCCCTCTCAACAGCCTTCGGTTCTTTCTTCTTTTCTTGAACCTCTTGATAGTATTGAGCCCAATCATCATCATCATCAATGATCACCTTTTCATCATCAAAAACCACTTCACTAACTTTGGTCTTCCCTTTGTCCTTTGGTTTCTTAGTGCTAGCAGACGCCTCGGCATGGTTCTCTAAGATTACAGTCAACTGGTTCTTCATGGTCTCAGCTAGGGCCTCTTTGATTTCTTCCATCTTGGCATTAAGGGCCTCATCCACCTTCCTTTGAATTTGTTCGGGCTCCATTGTTTTAGGTGAGCAAGTGATTGAGTCATTGCTAGACACTTCATCTCTGGCATAGGTCGGATTGTTGTAAGCTTTAGAACTATCGTAATCCAGGGCTGTGAGCGAGAGAGGATCAATGATATGAGATGCAAGTGTATGCATGTATGCACAAACAATCAACAAATAAGGATAAATAGGACGTTCCTTCCAACCTTATAACATCCACACACGAATGGCGAGTCACTTTCCTATGTATATGGTTAACAAAATACCAACATGGGGTATCTTGCTTTCGAATAATTCCCTCGGACGTTTCAACCAATAGTCATATTTTCGAAAATGGAAATCCATCCATGATAATTCCCATTAATTAGGTTTTAATCCATTCAACCAACTAAAGTAGCTCTTATGATATATTGGATTAAAACTAAATTAAGAGGTTTATTATAGATAGATTTCTCACTTGAAAAAGTTAACTAATGATTTATGCCAAAAACAAGCCCATGGTTAATTTATTCTTAGTGTAAACTAGGCCCACAATTGATTTTTGGTATTTCATAATTGACCTAAATATTTTTGCAAGCTCTTTGTAAAAAATGGTTGGATGAAAATAGTTTTGTTTCTAAGCCCATTGTAAAAGATTTTAGAAAAAATGGATTTTGGGCTTAGTATTTGGGCCATGGGACAAAGAATTTATTTATTTATTTTTTAGAAAAGACTTATGACCAAAGACCATCTTGAAAAATTTTAAAAATAGTTTTGGTCTTTTGGATTTTAAAGAAAAAATTATTTTGAGCTTACAATATACGTAGGTAATATTAGAAAAAGAACAAACCAAATAAGCCATGATTTAGACTAAGATAAACTAGCCTTAGTCAAACAACATGCATTTGGGGTAAAACCTAAGGAAAGTAACTAGGCCAATTACATGAGCTTTAGTCTTTGGGTAAAAAGGCTTAGGTTCCTATAGCAAGTATATACCAAATGGTATGAGGCTATGAGTGGTTATGCCATGCTCGATCTCCATTCCTTGAGTGAAAGTATGGTATCCCTTACATAATACAACACGGGTAACACGGGCATCCTAACTCACGCACACGATGCAATCTAATATGATGCAATGGATAATATCATTATAAGAAAGAATAGTATAATATAAAGACCAACGGAATCAACTTCTCTTATCCCCAGTAGATTCGCCACTGTGAGCAGGGATTTTCGCCCCCACTCTAGGTGGAATGGTTCTTGCGACTTCGGCACTGTTTAGGCTCGGGGCCTTAGAGAACACAGACCTAAGTCCGGAGAAAATGGAGTAGCCACCCGGAAGGGCCTGGAAAAAAGAAAGGGGTGGATGACTCGATTCCTAAGGAATCCTCAACCCCCTAATGGGCAAAAAGTAAAAGAAAGCATCAATATATTAAAATCAAAGCAAGGTCCAAGGAAAACAAATAAATGGATACCCATCCAAAGATGGAAACATGTCCTTACATCACATGCCTAAATAGGACGCCCACCGAAAGGTAGAAACATGCCCTTTACATTGGTTCTAAAATAGAAAAGCAAATTAAATTACATGATGTTTAACTAATGAGGTACCCACCAAGTGGAAACATACCCCTTACAACTTTTGGAAATCTAAATTAATTGATAAAAGTAAATAATCATTCATCATAAATAAATCATTCATCAAAGCTATTAATTAAAATATAAAATAAACATCCATCCATGATAGATTAAATAAATCAAGCATTAAAATTAAATAGATTAAAGCATAAGAAATAAATCAAAGTATAATCAAATAAAGCAAATAAAAATCCAATTATAGCTACTGTGACTTTTTATGGAATTAAAATAAATTAGGGTTTTATGTTTTAAAAGGTTGGTAAGACTCTTTGATTAACTAAATTAATATTTGAATGGTGAAATCATGAAACTAGGGTTTTAGACACTTTAAAATTACTTTTGATTCATAGTTTTAAATGGTGATTTCAAGCTACTGTGTAAATTTAAAGTATTTGTGTTTTTATGATTTTTAATGTTTTAAAGGATTAGGGCTTAGAAAAAAAGTTAGGGTTTAAAGTTTTAAAGGAGTTAGAGTTTAATATTTTAGGTTTATAAGTTGAATTACGGTTTTAGTGTTTTGGAATTAGGGTCTCGGGTGATGAATTTGAATTTAGGATTTGGAAATCAATTTGGTAATTTTATGAAGTTTTATAAATTTAAACAAACAGATTGAAGTTTTTATAAATAGAAAAGATGTTTTTTTAAGGTTTTTTAAAAGAAACTATACCTATTTTAAAACTTTGAAAGAAACAGAATCAAATTTTGTTTTTGTTGAAAATATGTTTAATTAGGGTTTTGAGATTTTTAAGAAGAAAAAATAACAATTTTAAGTCTTTTTGGAAAATAAAGTAACGTTAAAGTTCTAAGGTTTTTGATTTGAAAAATAAAATTTCCTAGATTATGCTACAAAGAAAAAATAAAACAAAAATTAGAATCTCATACCTCCTTTTCATGATTCTCTAAAAATAGTTCTTCTTGGATGAACAAGAACAAAGACAATTGCTGCCTTTGAATTGCTTAAATCGTGCCCCTGCTATTCAAGTCCCTGTTGGTTTTCGGCCCCCCCCTCAAATTAATTGCCTTTAGTCCTTATTTAAAGTGGTTTGATGTAGTTTATTCCTAATTAGTTAAGGCAAGTAATATTAATAAATAAAAAAAAGAAACCGAAACCTAATTGAATTAGGTTTCGAAAAATTTGCGTCGGAAAAAATTGCGCTGCCAAAAAAATTACCGCAGGAAAAATACGCTGGCAAAAAAAAACTGCCGCAGAAAATTGCGGCAGTGGGAGTGCTGGGGTGTTGCCCGCAGGAAATTCCTGCGGGCTTAATGCCCACGGGCCCACGGGACGATTTTTTCTTCGCCGATTTTTTCGACTCCGATTTTTTTTTGACTTTTAGTTGTTTATTTTTAATTTTTTTAATAAAAATTAGATGCTAAAGTAAAAATTATTTAACAAAATTATTTTGGACCAATTAGACAACAAAAATTATTTTGGACTAAATAAAACTTATTGGACCGGATTGGGTCAAAAATTAAGGGTCTACAGGGTGTTGTGGCTTTGAGTTGTGAATATGGTTGTGCTTGTGTGTTGATGCATATAATTGAGTTGTATTGATGTTATGCAAGTTTATATTGGCATATTGATGGTTTTGGTTAAGTTTGTTTGGAGTGGAAAAGGGTAAAAGAAAGATGTTTGTTGGATGTGGTGTTTTTGGTGTCAATTTTAGGTTTTTGGCCTGACAAGCCTAGTAGCACAGCCATGTCTTTGGGTGTGTCATTGGTTCTGCTTCCAGTACAGGTGATACGAGCAGTGACACGCCCATGTCACTGAGCGTGTCATAGCTATTGTGTTGTTGGAGGTTTGACATGTCCAGTGACACGCCATGTAACTGAGTATGTCATAGACACTGTGTTGGGGGAGAATTGACAATTGCAGTGACACGCCCATGTCACTGAGCATGTCAAAGCTTCTGTGTTGTGGGTTAGGGCACGTCCATGAAGACGTCCGTGTTGTTGAACATGTCATGTGTGGAGTTTTCCCTAGTTAGCTCTTATCCTTATTTTCTTATGTGTATCATTAAGTGAGTGTGTATAATCACCTTTGGATTAGGTTTTGAAGAGATTTGTGTTGCCCTAATCCAAGTGTTGATGGAGATCTTGGAAGAGGAGGTTGATAGATTGGTGTTAGTTGCTCTTAGAGATAAGTACAAACCTTACATGATTGCATACATTTACATGACTTTGGGACTTAACACATTTGGTTGGAAAAATGAGTTAGGTTACCTACTTTATTGTTGCTATATGTGAGCTATGTTAAATATATGTTGAGGATTCAAAATATATGAACAATGTAATTTGTTATGTATACCTTAATGATGAAATGTGAAGCCATTATTGATGGCTATAATGATATAAATGAACTATTTGGGGCATTGTGCCTAGATGATCATGAGAAAATGATAATGGATTTGATAATGAAATTAAGAAAGAATTATGTGTCTAGTATGTTATTCAATTTTCAGAGTTTTGTTGTTGGTGGCATGCCTAAAGTAACAATCCCTTAAAGCTGGGTTGGGCTTGGTCCTTGATGCCAGGTTGGTGTTTTATTAGTTTTTGTCATAGAATTGTGTCTTATTTATTATGATAATTATTTTTTTCTTTAGGTATTTGGTAGTTTTAATCTGTTTATTTAGTATCAATTTTGATAGTTTTAATTTATTTCAGTGTTTATGTATTTTTTGTTCTAGTTTTTAGTGTGGTGTTTATGTGTTGTTGGTTAAATGTTTATTTGATTCTTGTTTAAAGTTTGTTTAAGTGTTTGTTTTAGTTTAATATGCAAATTGTTTCCTTGGAAGAAAGAGTAGCATGAAGCAAAGGGAAAAACCAAGGAACCAAGAGAGAAGGAATTTTTGGGCAGTAACTGACACACCCACTTGACACGGCCAAGCCACTGGCCGTGTCACATGACACGGCCAGGAGCTTGGTCGTGTCCCACACATAGCCAAGGAAGAAACCAAAGAAAGAAGAGCAAAGAATGAAGAGAGCAGTAGGTGACACACTCAGGTGACACGGCCAAGCCACTGGCCGTGTCACATGACATGGCCAGGAGCTTGGCCGTGTCACACTCCATTCCAAAGAAGCATTTATAAAGGCAGAAGCGGACACATTCAGTGACACGGCCAAGCCACTCACCGTGTCACATGACACGGCCAGTGACTTGGCCGTGTCACTCCATGGATGAAAGGAAGAAAGAAAACGCGGATTTTTGGAGCGGGGTTTCATATAAATAAGAGAATTAGGGTTTTATTTGAGGGGGAGATTTGATCAGCCGTCAAACATTACTTTAGGGTTTCTAGTTTGTTTTCTTTGAGATTTTTTATTACACTTTGATGCAAACAGTCTAGATTAAAATTTGTTTTTGCCATTGCAACATTCTTCTAGCAAAGATCTGATCAAGAGATTCTTCAGAAGCTAAAGGGAGTTTGTAATTTGGTTTTGTTCTCAAACTTTATCTCTTAAATTTCTTTGGAATTGTATTCATGAATTCTATTATGTCTAAATTGATTTCTTTGAATTTTAATGAGATGAATATGTTTGATAGCATTATTATGAACTATTTTGATCTAGTCTAGGGTTTGTATGGATCTACTATGATTGTATGAATTGGTTATAGCTCTTAACTGTATTATTTCTTTAGCCTTGATTGAATGGATTACTTGTCGACTCATGTACTTTTCTTTAAGTATGCAAGTATGTGAGATTATCAAGGGTTGGTGAATATGCCATTTGAGGGAGCTATGAGTTTATGTGTAACATCCTCATATATGCCTAAAAGTCTTGGTTATATTGTTGTTGTTGTTGTTGTTGTTGTTGTCATTATAATTGGATTGAATGTGTGTGTTGTGATAAGAAAAAGAAATGAGAAAAGAAAAGTATATGTGTTTTGAGAAGAATTTAGGGTTTAGAGATTTATGTATATGTTGTGTATATGTTGATATATATAACATATAAATTGGTCAAAGTGTTTAGTCAATGGAAGAGAGATATTTTTATGGGATTGTGAAATGACTTAAATGGATATATATAAGACAAAAGCTAAGTGATGTGCATGAGGGTGTTTTAGTAATTTTCCTTGTAGGATTGCATGGTGGAGATTTAAAGAAGAAGAAGTGGTTGACTTGTCTTCACTTTGTCTTTTCTTTGAATGGTTGGCCGGATATTCAAGAAAGAAAGAGACAAGAGAGGTGTTCTTGATTCTACAAGCATATTGAGAGGAGATTCAAGGAATTAAGTTGAAGCTTGGTGAAATTCAACAAATTTGGTAAGCTCTTTTCTTGATTTCCTTTATTCTTTTGAAGTGGAGTTTGAAATGAATTTTGGTTTGTTGAGATGATGATTAATTGTGTTTGTGATGTGTTTTCTAATGTTATTTTTGATGTTAAGTGAAGAGGTTTAAGAGGTGTTGTTGTTGGAAGGGTTGGAGATGGTTTTGTTTTAGGATTTTGAAGTGTTACATGATGTTTTCCTTGTGTTTGCTTTATTATTTTCAAAGATCTTCTTGTTATTGGTGTTTGTTGGAATTTTGGGCTTGGAAATGGAAAGTTGGCCGAAGGCAGTAGCCTTCTGGATGCCACGCCCGTGGCCTTGGTTGGCCATGGCCGTGGCCAATAGTAGGCATTTTGTGCCATGGCCGTGGAGGCTGAAAGCAAGGGTGGCAGTAGTGGTTTGTATCCCACGCCCGTGGGGGTTGTGATGGCCACGACCGTGGCCTATATTGAATGATGTTGAAGTGTAATTGTGTGATTTAAGGTCTTAGATAAGGTTGTTAAGTGATTAAATGGTATTGGAATTGATTGATTGTATCATTCTTTGGATTAGGGTTTGATTGAAGATGATTTGTTCTAAGTTGAGAAGTAAAGAACTTTGGTAGAAGGAAGGAGTTTGGAGTTGTGTGAAGTGTGATTAAGGTAAGTACAAAGTACATAATTGCATACACTCATATGATGTGGAGATTTAACCTACATTTGCTTATATTGATATTGCATTGTTAATGCATATGAGTAATGTTATGTGTGCATATTGTAACTCTTGTGACATATAGTGTGTTATATGTTTATCAATGATGTCATATGTAGGGTATGAAGGATATGATGTAAATGGTTGTGTATTTGAAAGATGAAATTGCATAATGTAAATTGAGGCATGTATGACTATGTGATGATGTGTATTGGATTTGGTTATGTGTATTTGAATAATGTGATGCTTTATGAATTGTAATTGTAATGTTATATCAAAGATGTGATATCAATGATGTTATATGCATAATAAGAATTGAAAAGTGAAATGTGATACAAAGCCATTGTTATTGGCTATGATGATGATATTGAGAGAAAGAAGGCATGTTTGCCTAAATGTTGATGATAATTGGAAATGGAAATGATAATTGAATAATAAATGAATTGTGTGGCTAATGTGTTATTCTATTTTCAGAGTTTGTTGTTGGTGGCATGCCTAGTAAGTGTAACAATCTCTTGAAGTTAGGTTGGATTGAATCCTTGAAGACTAATTGAGATGTTACCACCCTTGAAGCTAGGTTGGATTGGTTCTTGAAGCCAAGTTGGGTTGAAGCTTAGTATACTTTGCTCCCCTTGAAGCTTGGTTGAACCTAATCCTTGAAGCCTAGTTGGGTATATGATATTGATAAATGTGATGATAGAACCAAAACATTAACTCTGAAAATTGAATGGCATATTAGTGTGTCTTGGGCCCATGCTTGTCTATGGTTAATGTGAGTCATGAATGATGCTTGTTTTGCTTTGTGTTGATGATTAAATGAATACTAATGAGGCAAATGATAAGATATTGAAATGTGATATGTAATGTGGAAGTAAGTTGTTAGTTTTGCATATATGATGTTACATATATTTTATGGATTGAGAAAGTACATTGCATTGCACTAAGTCATAACATTAGCATGATTTATCTTACTAAGCCGTTGGCTTAGCGCGATAGTGTTTAATCGCGCAGGTGATAGAGTTGATAGAGTTGATCCCGAAAGCTCTTCAAGACCGACTGAGAGTAGACAGTGACGAGTTGATTTTGGAGTCTTAAAGATCAAAGAAAACTTGCCAATCATGTATAACTCTCTCATATTTTGTAAAACATTGATTAAATGTACATATATGTATATTTGTAAATATGGAACTAAGTGTTTTTAAATATGTAAATATTTTATGACTTCCGCTGTGTAATAACTATATGTATGTATATATATATATATATCTAAGGTGTTTTAATTTAAAAGTAAATGATCTACTTTTCTATATTATATAATGATAATAGTATTGTAACTATTCAAATGTTTTGAATGTTGAAGAAAACCGTAGCATCCCTATGTTTGGTGCACTTATGCTACATTGTTGTGGTTGTAGTGTGTGTGCATTGGATGTGGGGGTGTTACAATTGTTTTGGTATCAGAGCCTAGGTTTGAGATTCTCAACCTAGGTAATATGTTATAAAAAGAATATTTTGAATTAAAAAGTGAGTTTTTGAAAGAAAATATATGTTTGGGATTGGCAATCTTTGATCTTTAATTAGGTGTGTCCTGTTGTGTTTGCAGTGTTAGGTGTTGATGGATCCTCATTTGAGACAGTCAGTTGAGGGCAGTGAGGAGAGTGTTGCTCCTGATGAGGGAGTTAGAGTTGAGAGTGCTGGGGAGGCACCTGCTTCGGTGTCGGGTAGACCAGTAAGTGGTGAGGTTCCACCAGCTTGGTTTGTGCATATGATGGAGACTTTCAGGCAAGCACCTGTACAACCAGTGCCACCACCCCCTCAGCCTTTGGTGCCAGTGAGGCACTATGACAAGCTAAGGAAGTATGGAGCTGAGGATTTTATTGGTACCACTGATCCAGCTGTGGCAGAACAGTGGCTTGACAAAGTTCAGAGGATCTTTATTCAGTTGCAAGCCACCCCTGAGGAAAAGTTTGACTATGCAAGATCTTTGCTACAGAAGGATGCCTACGATTGGTGGAAGACTGTGCCACATTCCATGGAAGATCCACCAACTTTGTCATATGCAGATTTCTTGAGGGAATTTGAGTTGAAATATACTCCTAGGGAGTATAAGGATATGAAGAAGATGGAATTCTTAAGCCTGAAGCAAGATAACAAGACTGTTACTGAGTACGAAGTTGAGTTCATTAGACTGAGTCAGTATGCTGGGGGCATCCTTGCTGATGAGATTGATAGATGCCGGCGATTTCAGGAGGGATTGAGGCCCTCGATCATGTGCTTAGTGGCTGGATCTCGATATCACGATTTTTCCCAGCTAGTGGAAGCAGCTCGAAGTGTGGAGCGAGCTCAAGTGATTGTAGCTGCTTCAGAGGATGAGGTTAGGGTGAGAAGGCCCCAGTTTGAGGTAGGGTCTTCTTCAGTGAAGAGGGGTAGAGGAAGCTTTGTTCCTCGGAGTGTTAGGAGTCAGAGACCAGCAGGTAGATCAGTGCAGTTCCTGAGACAAAGATTTAGACCTGCAGCTTCAGTGGCAAGTGCTCCAACCCCTATGGTTCAGAGATCCACCTTACCTATCTGCATCCATTGTGGGAGGCCCCATGGTGGTCCTTGTTGGAAAGCTGGTGTTGCAGGGGTATGTTTCAGGTGTGGGTCACCTGACCACTTTGTGAAAGTTTGCCCTGAGAGGCAAAGGCAGATGTCAGTTGATTCTGCCGCTTCTCGAGCCAGTGTGAGGGGAGGCAGAGGTGCCAGCCGAGGTGGTAGAGCAGGGTTCAGTTTTAGAGGTGGTGCTGCATCCAGGGAGACTAGACCAGAGGAGGTTGGTTCTTCCCAGAGGATGTATGTTATGCAGAGACAGCCGGATGCATCGGCGGTCATAGCTGGTACTTTTTCTTTATTTAATACTGCAGTACTTGCATTGATTGACCCTGGATCCACACACTCTTACATTAGTGCATCTGTGTTACCTGTATCTGATATGCATGCTGAGTCCCTAGGATTTGATGTTTTGGTGACAAATCCGTTAGGGCGTAGTGTGGTTGTGAGTAAAGTGCATAGAGATAGTGCAGTGAGAGTACAGGGTGAGGAGTTCCTTGGGGATTTGATAGAGATGCCATTTAAGGAATATGATGTGATCCTAGGCATGGATTGGCTATCTCGACATGGAGCTGTGGTGGATTGTAAAAAGAAAATTGTTTCTTTGAGAACTGGTGATGGTAGAGAGGTGATAGTATCTAATGAGCAGGAACAGTTAGCCTCTTTATTTGTTTCAGCTGTTGCAGCTCGGAGGTTGATCAGGAAGGGGTGTGAAGCCTATCTTGCTCATGTGGTAGATACTAGAGTGAAGGGTTCTTCTATTGATAGCATTGCCACAGTTGCAGAGTTCCCTGATGTTTTTCCTGAGGAGTTTCCAGGATTGCCTCCGGAGAGAGAGGTGGAGTTCGGTATCGAGTTGTTGCCTGGTACCACTCCTATCTCCATTACTCCTTACAGGATGGCACCAGCAGAATTGAGGGAGTTGAAAGTGCAATTACAGGAGCTGTTGGATAAAGGATTCATTCGCCCCAGTGTTTCTCCTTGGGGAGCTCCTGTGTTATTTGTGAAGAAGAAAGATGGTACGATGAGGTTATGTATCGATTATAGGCAATTGAACAAGGTGACCATTAAGAATAAGTATCCTTTGCCTAGAATCGATGATCTCTTTGATCAGTTGAAGGGAGCGTCAGTATTCTCTAAGATTGATCTGAGATCGGGGTACCATCAGCTGAGAGTCAGAGCGGGAGATGTTCCAAAGATTGCATTTCGGACCAGGTATGGGCATTATGAATTTTTAGTTATGCCTTTTGGTCTGACGAATGCACCTGCAGCTTTCATGGATTTGATGAATAGGGTGTTTAGGCCCTATTTGGATCAGTTTGTGGTAGTGTTCATCGATGATATTCTGGTGTATTCGAGGAATGAAGAGGAACATGATATGCATCTGCGGATTGTGTTGCAGATCTTGAGAGAGAAGCAACTGTTTGCCAAATTGTCGAAGTGTGAGTTCTGGTTGGATCAAGTAGCTTTTCTCGGACATATTGTTTCAGCAGAAGGCATTAGAGTTGATCCGAGCAAAGTTGAAGCCATTTTGAATTGGAGTCCACCCAAGTCTGTGACAGAGATTAGAAGTTTTCTGGGTTTGGCGGGCTATTATCGGAGGTTTGTGAAAGGGTTTTCCATGATAGCTACTCCACTCACCAGATTACTTCGTAAGGGAGTGAGATTTGTGTGGACGGATCAGTGTCAGGCGAGTTTTGAACAGTTGAGAGAGTTGTTGACTCAAGCACCTGTTCTTACTGTACCGGTAGAAGGCAAACCCTATGTGATCTACAGTGATGCTTCACATAGAGGTTTGGGGTGTGTATTGATGCAGGAAGGGAAAGTTATAGCTTATGCATCTCGTCAGTTGAAACCGCATGAGCTTAACTATCCTACCCATGATTTGGAATTGGCTGCCATTGTGTTTGCATTGAAGATTTGGCGCCATTATCTGTTTGGGGAGAAATGTTTTATCTACACTGATCACAAGAGTTTGAAGTATTTGGGTGTCCAGAAAGAACTCAATCTTCGTCAGAGGAGATGGTTAGAATTGATTAAAGACTACGACTGCTTGATTGATTATCATCCAGGTAAAGCAAATGTTGTTGCTGATGCTTTGAGTCGGAAGTCTTTAGCAGGATTAACTGTTTTCTCGCTCTCGTTGCTTGTTGAGTTGAGAGCTTTGCATGCCAGTTTTGTACCTTGTGATGATGGTGCATTGTTGGCACAGTTGCAATTGAAGCCAGTTTTGTTAGATCAGATCAAAGAGGCTCAGTTGGTTGATATGAAGATTCAGAAGATTATTTCAGATTGCAAGTTTGGGAAGACTAGAGATTTTGTTGTGAGAGATGATGGGAGTCTCTGGTTTAAGAACCGATTGTGTGTACCCGATGATGCTGATTTGAAGAGGATCATTTTGGAAGAAGCTCATCAGTCTATATTTGCTATGCATCCGGGTAATACCAAGATGTATCACGATTTGAGACAGCATTATTGGTGGATTGGGTTGAAGAGAGACATTGCTGAGTTTGTATCAAAATGTCTCACTTGTCAGAAGGTTAAAGCAGAGCATCAAGTTCCAACTGGGTTGCTTCAACCGTTATCAGTGCCAGAATGGAAGTGGGAAAGAGTGACAATGGACTTTGTGTCTGGGTTGCCTTTGACACAAAGGAAACATGATGCCATTTGGGTGATTGTGGATAGATTGACTAAGACAGCTCATTTCCTTCCGGTTCGGATGGATTACTCTTTGGAGAGGTTGGCTGAGCTGTACATCCATGAAATTGTGAGACTGCATGGAGTTCCAACTTCTTTAGTGTCTGATCGAGATCCCAGGTTTACTTCAAGATTTTGGAAGAGTTTGCACAGTGCTTTGGGTTCTAGACTGCATTTCAGCACTGCTTTTCATCCACAGACGGATGGACAGTCTGAGAGGGTGATACAGATCATTGAGGATATGTTGAGAAGCTGTGTCATCGATTTCACTGGAAGTTGGGATAGATTCTTACCTCTTGTGGAGTTTGCTTATAATAATAGTCACCAGTCCAGCATCGGAATGGCCCCATTTGAAGCATTGTATGGCAGACGGTGTAGGACACCTCTGTGTTGGAGTGAGCTTGGTGATGGTAAATTGATTGGGCCTGATTTGATTCAAGAAACTGAAGAGAAAGTAAAATTGATTCGAGGCAGATTGAAAACAGCTTCAGACCGACAGAAGTCTTATGCAGATCTGAAGAGGAGAGACATTCAGTTTGATGTTGGAGATAAGGTATTTTTGAAGGTATCTCCTTGGAAGAAGATTTTGAGGTTCGGTCGGAAAGGAAAATTGAGTCCTCGTTTCATCGGACCGTATGAAGTATTGGAAAGAGTTGGGCCAGTGGCGTATAGACTTGCTTTGCCGCCTGAGTTGGATCGTATTCATAATGTGTTCCATGTATCTATTTTGAGGAGGTACAGGTCGGATCCATCTCATGTGTTGCCATTGGAATCTATTGAAGTGAGCCCAGACTTGACATTTGAAGAGGAACCAGTTGCTATTTTGACACGGGAAGTAAAAGAATTGAGGAACAAGAGAGTGCCATTGGTGAAGATTCTTTGGAAGAATCATGCAAAAGAAGAAGCAACTTGGGAGAGTGAGCAAGCTATGCGAGAGCAATATCCTCAGTTGTTTCAGAGTTGATATCAGGTAATTTCGAGGACGAAATTTCTTTTTAGAGGGGGAGAATTGTAACATCCTCATATATGCCTAAAAGTCTTGGTTATATTGTTGTTGTTGTTGTTGTTGTTGTTGTCATTATAATTGGATTGAATGTGTGTGTTGTGATAAGAAAAAGAAATGAGAAAAGAAAAGTATATGTGTTTTGAGAAGAATTTAGGGTTTAGAGATTTATGTATATGTTGTGTATATGTTGATATATATAACATATAAATTGGTCAAAGTGTTTAGTCAATGGAAGAGAGATATTTTTATGGGATTGTGAAATGACTTAAATGGATATATATAAGACAAAAGCTAAGTGATGTGCATGAGGGTGTTTTAGTAATTTTCCTTGTAGGATTGCATGGTGGAGATTTAAAGAAGAAGAAGTGGTTGACTTGTCTTCACTTTGTCTTTTCTTTGAATGGTTGGCCGGATATTCAAGAAAGAAAGAGACAAGAGAGGTGTTCTTGATTCTACAAGCATATTGAGAGGAGATTCAAGGAATTAAGTTGAAGCTTGGTGAAATTCAACAAATTTGGTAAGCTCTTTTCTTGATTTCCTTTATTCTTTTGAAGTGGAGTTTGAAATGAATTTTGGTTTGTTGAGATGATGATTAATTGTGTTTGTGATGTGTTTTCTAATGTTATTTTTGATGTTAAGTGAAGAGGTTTAAGAGGTGTTGTTGTTGGAAGGGTTGGAGATGGTTTTGTTTTAGGATTTTGAAGTGTTACATGATGTTTTCCTTGTGTTTGCTTTATTATTTTCAAAGATCTTCTTGTTATTGGTGTTTGTTGGAATTTTGGGCTTGGAAATGGAAAGTTGGCCGAAGGCAGTAGCCTTCTGGATGCCACGCCCGTGGCCTTGGTTGGCCATGGCCGTGGCCAATAGTAGGCATTTTGTGCCATGGCCGTGGAGGCTGAAAGCAAGGGTGGCAGTAGTGGTTTGTATCCCACGCCCGTGGGGGTTGTGATGGCCACGACCGTGGCCTATATTGAATGATGTTGAAGTGTAATTGTGTGATTTAAGGTCTTAGATAAGGTTGTTAAGTGATTAAATGGTATTGGAATTGATTGATTGTATCATTCTTTGGATTAGGGTTTGATTGAAGATGATTTGTTCTAAGTTGAGAAGTAAAGAACTTTGGTAGAAGGAAGGTGTTTGGAGTTGTGTGAAGTGTGATTAAGGTAAGTACAAAGTACATAATTGCATACACTCATATGATGTGGAGATTTAACCTACATTTGCTTATATTGATATTGCATTGTTAATGCATATGAGTAATGTTATGTGTGCATATTGTAACTCTTGTGACATATAGTGTGTTATATGTTTATCAATGATGTCATATGTAGGGTATGAAGGATATGATGTAAATGGTTGTGTATTTGAAAGATGAAATTGCATAATGTAAATTGAGGCATGTATGACTATGTGATGATGTGTATTGGATTTGGTTATGTGTATTTGAATAATGTGATGCTTTATGAATTGTAATTGTAATGTTATATCAAAGATGTGATATCAATGATGTTATATGCATAATAAGAATTGAAAAGTGAAATGTGATACAAAGCCATTGTTATTGGCTATGATGATGATATTGAGAGAAAGAAGGCATGTTTGCCTAAATGTTGATGATAATTGGAAATGGAAATGATAATTGAATAATAAATGAATTGTGTGGCTAATGTGTTATTCTATTTTCAGAGTTTGTTGTTGGTGGCATGCCTAGTAAGTGTAACAATCTCTTGAAGTTAGGTTGGATTGAATCCTTGAAGCCTAATTGAGATGTTACCACCCTTGAAGCTAGGTTGGATTGGTTCTTGAAGCCAAGTTGGGTTGAAGCTTAGTATACTTTGCTCCCCTTGAAGCTTGGTTGAACCTAATCCTTGAAGCCTAGTTGGGTATATGATATTGATAAATGTGATGATAGAACCAAAACATTAACTCTGAAAATTGAATGGCATATTAGTGTGTCTTGGGCCCATGCTTGTCTATGGTTAATGTGAGTCATGAATGATGCTTGTTTTGCTTTGTGTTGATGATTAAATGAATACTAATGAGGCAAATGATAAGATATTGAAATGTGATATGTAATGTGGAAGTAAGTTGTTAGTTTTGCATATATGATGTTACATATATTTTATGGATTGAGAAAGTACATTGCATTGCACTAAGTCATAACATTAGCATGATTTATCTTACTAAGCCGTTGGCTTAGCGCGATAGTGTTTAATCGCGCAGGTGATAGAGTTGATAGAGTTGATCCCGAAAGCTCTTCAAGACCGACTGAGAGTAGACAGTGACGAGTTGATTTTGGAGTCTTAAAGATCAAAGAAAACTTGCCAATCATGTATAACTCTCTCATATTTTGTAAAACATTGATTAAATGTACATATATGTATATTTGTAAATATGGAACTAAGTGTTTTTAAATATGTAAATATTTTATGACTTCCGCTGTGTAATAACTATATGTATGTATATATATATATATCTAAGGTGTTTTAATTTAAAAGTAAATGATCTACTTTTCTATATTATATAATGATAATAGTATTGTAACTATTCAAATGTTTTGAATGTTGAAGAAAACCGTAGCATCCCTATGTTTGGTGCACTTATGCTACATTGTTGTGGTTGTAGTGTGTGTGCATTGGATGTGGGGGTGTTACATTATGAGCAAGAGTATTGTCTAATTTAGATACTCCATTTCTTGATGTTTCAGCTTAAATGTCTTTTCTCACACCTTCACCTTAGCCCAATTACATCCAAATAAAAGATCTTCGGATTATTTCTTGAGAAAATAAGTGAGAGAGATTGGATAATTAAGCAAGTTTATGGCAGTATGCAATCATGTGTGGTTTGAGTGAATTAACCTTTGAAATCGAGTGAAATACTTAGATGAGAGATGAGATTTGTATGTCTGGATTAATGAATGAGTTAAGAAAATCTTGATTGAAGTAAATTGCAATTATTTATGGCCGAGTCTTAAAAGATTTCATCTTATATACTGGAATTATAGTTAAGGTTGTTTGAGTTTATAATTTATGCCATGTGAATTTGCTTGAGGACAAGCAAATTTTTAAGTGTGGGGTAGTTGTTTTATTAGTTTTTGTCATAGAATTGTGTCTTATTTATTATGATAATTATTGTTTTCTTTAGGTATTTGGTAGTTTTAGTCTGTTTATTTAGTGTTTTCATCAATTTTGGTAGTTTTAATTTATTTCAGTGTTTATGTCGTGTCACTCCATGGTAGTTTTTGGTAGTTTTTGTTCTAATTTTTAGTGTGGTGTTTATGTGTTGTTGGTTAATGTTTATTTGATTCTTGTTTAAAGTTTGTTTAAGTGTTTGCTTTAGGTTAATATGCAAATTGTTTCCTTGGAAGAAAGAGTAGCATGAAGCAAAGGGCAAAACCAAGGAACCAAGAGAGAAGAAATTTTTGGGCAGTAACTGACACACCCACTTGACACAGCCAAGCCACTGGCCATGTCACATGACACGGCCAGGAGCTTGGCCGTGTCACACTCCATTCCAAGGAAGCATTTATAAAGGCAGAAGCGGACACATTCAGTGACACGGCCAAGCAACTGGCCGTGTCACATGACTCGGCCAGTGACTTGGCCGTGTCACTCCATGGACGAAAGGAAGAAAGAAAACGCGGATTTTTGGAGCAAGGTTTCTTAAAAATAAGAGAATTAGGGTTTTATTTGAGGGGGAGAGTTGATCAGCCGTCACATTACTTTAGGGTTTCTATTTTGTTTTCTTTGAGATTTTTTATCACACTTTGATGCAAACAGTCTAGATTAAAATTTGTTTTTGCCATTGCAACATTCTTCTAGCAAAGATCTGATCAAGAGATTCTTCAGAAGCTAAAGGGAGTTTGTAATTTAGTTTTGTTCTCAAACTTTATCTCTTAAATTTCTTTGGAATTGTATTCATGAATTCTATTATGTCTAAATTGATTTCTTTGAATTTTAATGAGATGAATATGTTTAATAGCATTATTATGAACTAATTTGATCTAGTCCAGGGTTTGTATGGATCTACTATGATTGTATGAATTGGTTATTGCTCTTAACTGAATTATTTATTGAATGGATTACTGTTAATATATAATTGATTAGCCACCAATTATGTGTTTGAGGTATTAGATGAAGGATTGAGAGATGAAGTCTAATGCTGGAACAATTCAATTAGGGACTTAGGTGAATTAGAAATATAACCTAAGAAAAAGATCATTTCAATTATAACAAGATTATTTGAAAGAGGTTTGAATGCGAGAGCTTATTTCCTTGATTCAATTAATTAAGTTGCTTGAGATCTAATCTTTGAAATTAAATTGGTTGAGAGGAATAACCATTCATACATATAAGTTAGTAGAGAAGTACAAACCCTAGACCTTTCTATTAAGTGAATCAATTTATCAGCTCAGTTTACTTTTATTGTTTTTAACTTCACTCGATTTGTTTTCAATAGTTGTTAGCAATTTAAATTTATTATAATTTGTTATTTGCAATCTGATAATCAATTAGCTTATCTAGCTTCCTTGTGAGACGACCTTGAGGTGTTCACCAAGATACTACAGTAGCCTCGTATACTTGCGAGTGTGGTTCTAGTAGTGTTAATTAGAGCGCAATAGTTGGAACAATTGAGCAATAAGCTAATCCTTGAAGCATAGTTGGGATGTTACGTATGAGGTAATCCTCAATGTGATGATGATTCACCTATGGGCTTGATAAATGTGATTATTGGACCAAAACAGTAACTCTGGAATTTGAATGGCATATTAGTTTCTTTTGGTCCCATGCTTGTCTTTGCTTTAATGTGAACTATGAATAATGGAACAATTGAGCAATGTAATGAGATTTAATGTTATGAAATATGATATCCTTGTATATTACTTCTAATTCTTGAAAGTTTGACATTGGCATTACATTAAATCATATTGTTATCATGGGTTGTACCACTAAGCCTTTGGCTTAGCGCGACTGTGATTTATCGAGCAGGTGACAGGGTAGATACGGTTGAACCGAAGAGTTCAGCTAGACCGAGTCGAGTCTAGGCTTGTGATACCTTGTGAATTGTTGATTATTTGACTTCAAGATCAGAGACGAATTGCCAAGCATGTATAAACTCTATATTTTTGTAAATATTGGTTTTGATGTATATATATTTATATTTCACTACAATTTCCGCTGCTTATTAAATAAATATTTTGGATAAACTTTGGGTGTAATGAAGATATATGTATATGTATTTTAACAAGGAATGCTTTATCTATTTCTATTTATAATGATGATTTGATGTTAAAGTTGTAAAGATTGGTTTGCTTCAAATAGACTGTGACATTCTTGTATCTAGTATACGTATATTACATATATGGGTGTATGTGGTGTATGTATATGGGGTATAGGGATGTTACAATTGTTTTGGTATCAGAGCCTTGATTTGAGGTTCTCAACCTAGGTGAATTGTAAGAAAAAGAAAATTTTGGTTTTTAAAATATGGTTTTTGAATAAGATACATGCACTGGCACTAGCAGTTTTTGATATTTGATGAGGTAATATTTGCTGTGTTTGTAGATATAGGTAGTGATGGCGTCTCAGTCACATCAGTCCATAGAAGGTAGTGCTGAGAGTGTAGCTCCTAAAGAGGGTAGAGATGGAGCTAGGGTTGAGAGAGCTAGAGAGGCACCTGCTCTTATGCCAGAGACACCAGTAGCTGATGAAATTTCACCGATTTGGTTACGGCATATGGTAGAGTTTTCGAGGCAGGCTCCAGTGCAGCAGCCGCCAACTTAACCACTGCCAAAAGTACCGATGAGGCAGTATGATAAATTGAGGAAGTTTGGAGTTGAGGATTTCTTTGGTACTACAGATCCTGCAGTAGCTGAGCAATGGTTAGATAGAGTTCAGAGAGTATTCATCCAGCTGCAAGCTACTCCTGAAGAGAAGTTTGATTATGCTAGATCACTTTTGCATAGAGATGCTTATGATTGGTGGAAGACGGTTCCACATGCTATGGATGATCCACCGACCTTGACTTATGGTGATTTTCTACAGGAGTTTGAGCAGAAGTATACTCCGAGGGAGTATGAGTATAAGGATGCAAAGAAGATGGAGTTTCTGAATCTGAGATAGGATAACCGGACAATGATAGAGTATGAGATTGAGTTCATCCGGTTGAGTCATTATGTCGGTGGGATTATTTCAGATGAGATAGACCGGTGCAGGAGATTTGAGGAGGGGTTGAGACCCTCTATTATGTGTATTGTTGTTGGTTCCTGGTACCAATATTTTTCTCAGTTAATTGCAGCTGCCAGGAGTGTTGAGAGAGCACAGGGTATTGCAGCAGCTGCTATTGTGGAGGAGACTAGAGTTAGGAGACCTCAGTTTGAGGTAGGGTCTTCATCTATGAAGAGAGGCAGAGGAAGCTATTTTTCGAGGGTCAGTAAGAGCCAGAGGCAGTCTGGTAGGTCAGTTCAGTATCAGAGGCAGAGACCGAGACTTACAGTTTCTGTAGCTAGTGCTCCGACTCCAGTGGTTCATAAGTCTATTCCACCTACATGTGTCCATTGTGGTAGGGCACATGGGGGTGCTTGTTGGAAGACTGGTGGACTAGGAGTGTGTTTTATATGTGGGTCACCAGATCATTTCATCAAAGATTGCCCTGAACTATCGGAAGATAGACAGACTAAAACTGCAGCTTCTCGACCCAGTGTTAGAGGAGGTCGAGAGGGTAGAGATTTTAGTAGAGGTGGTCAACCCAAGATTAGTCAGAGAGGAGGCTCTACATCCGGAGGCAGTAGGCCAGTTGAGGCTAGGCCATCTCAGTGAGTGTATGTGATGCAAAGGCAGCCGGATGCTTCAGCATCATTGCGGGTACATTTTCTTTATTTGGCATTTCAGTTCTTGCTCTAATTGATCCAGGATCTACTCATTCTTATATATGTACATCTATCTTGCCTGTGACTGAATTGCATTCAGAGTCCTTAGGAGTTGATGTCTTGGTGACAAATCCTTTAGGGCATAGTGTGGTAGTTAGCGAGGTGCACCGAAATAGGTCAGTTGTGGTGTAGCATGAGGAGTTCTTGGGTGATTTGATTGAAATGCCTTTTAAAGTGTATGATTTAAGATTTATTGTCTAAGCATGGAGTTGTCGTAGATTGTCAGAATAAGTGTGTTACTCTAAGAACCGGTGATGGTAGAAGTGTAATGGTATCTAGTGAGCAGAGACATCTTTCATCCTTGTTTGTTTCAGCTGTTGCAGTTAGGATGATGATTAGAAGAGGGTGTGATGCTTATCTTGCTCATGTGGTAGATACTATGTTAGTGGGTTCTCAGCTTGATAGTATAGCCACAATTGCTAAATTTTCAGATGTTTTTCCTGAAGAGTTGCCATGGAAACCCCTGAGAGAGAGGTTGAGTTTGGTATCAATTTGTTGCCTAGTACCACTCCCATCTCTATTGCTCCCTATCGAGTGGCACCTGCTGAGTTGAGAGAGTTGAAGGTGCAGTTGCAGGAGTTGTTGGATAAAGAGTTTGTTCACCCTAGTGTGTCTCCGTGGGGAGCTCCTGTTTTGTTTGTAAAGAAGAAGGATGGTACCTTGAGACTGTGCACTGATTATCGACAGTTTAATAAGGTGACTATCAAGAACAAGTATCCTTTGTCTAGGATAGATGATCTCTTTGATCAATTGAAGGGAGTAGCAATATTCTCCAAGATTGATCTGAGATCAGGGTACCATCAGTTGAGAGTCAGAGCTGAAGATGTATCTAAGAAAGCTTTCCGCACAAGGTATGGGCATTATGAGTTTTTGGTGATGCCTTTTGGATTAACGAACGCACTAGCAGCTTTTATGGATTTGATGAATAGGGTCTTTAGACCCTATCTAGATCAGTTTGTGGTGGTCTTTATCGATGATATTTTGGTGTATTCGCGTAATGAGGAGGATCATGATAGGCATTTGCGAATCATATTGCAGACTTTGAGAGAAAAGCAGCTGTATGATAAGCTATCTAAATGTGAGTTTTGGCTTGATCAAGTAACTTTTCTCGGTCATATAGTTTTAGCAGATGGTATTAGAATTGATCCGAGTAAAGCTGAAGCTAATTTGGTTTGGAGTCCACTGAAGACTGTAACAGAAGTTAGAAGTTTTTTGGGTTTGGCAGGCTATTATCGACGGTTTGTGAAGAGTTTTTCTTTGATAGCTACTCCACTCACCAGATTACTTCGAAAGGGAGTTAGATTCGTGTGGATAGATCAATGTCAAGCAAGCTTTGAGCAGTTGAAAGAGATGTTGACTCAAGCTCCTATTCCTACCTTGCCTGTGGAAGATAAACCATATGTTATTTACAGTGATGCTTCACATAATGGTTTAGGTTGTGTTTTGATACAGGAGGGTAAAGTCATTGCTTATGCTTCTCGGCAGTTAAAGCCGCATGAGCTTAATTATCCGACACATGATTTGGAACAGCCATAGTTTTTGCTTTAAAGATTTGACGACATTATCTTTATGGGGAGAAGTGTTTCATTTATATAGATCACAAGAGTTTGAAATATTTGGGTGTTCAGAGAGAGCTTAATCTTTGGTAGAGACAGTGGTTGGAGTTGATTAAAGGCTATGACTGTAGTGATTTATTATCATCCTAGTAAGGAAAATGTAGTTACTGATGCCTTGAGTCGAATGTCATTAGTAGGTTTGACTGCTTATTCGCTCCAGTTGTTTCTTGAGTTGAGAGAGTTTCATGCTAGTTTTGAATCATGTGATGATGGTGCTTTATTGGCTTAGTTGCAACTGAGACCGGTATTGTTGGATCATATTAGAGAGTCTCAGTTGACAGATGAGAAAAGTCAGAACGGATTGCCAAAAGGGGGAGAGCCGAGACTTCCATGTTAGAAGTGATGGTAGTTTATGGTACAAAGATAGATTGTGTGTTCCTGATGACGTAAGATTGAAAAACACTATTTTTGAGGAAGCACATCAGCCGGCTTTAGCTATGCACCCTGGGAGTACTAAAATGTATCATGATTTGAAGCAACATTATTGGTGGTCAGGTATGCAGAGGGACATAGCGGAGTTTGTATCCAAGTTTCTCACTTGTTAGAGAATGAAAAGCGAGCACCAAGTTCCTTCAGGGTTGCTTCAACCTTTATCAGTGCCAGAATGAAAATGGGAGCGTCTAATAATGGATTTTGTGACTGGTTTGCCGTTGACTCAGAAGAAGAATGATGTCATCTGGGTGATTGTTGATCGGTTGACGAAGACAGCTCATTTCCTTCCAGTTCGGATGGACTATTCTCTTAAAAAGTTGGCTGATCTGTATATTAGTGAGATTGTAAGATTGCATGGAGTCCCAATTTCTTTGGTATCTAATCGAGATCCCCGGTTTACATCGAGGTTTTGGGAGTTTGCATGATGCTTTGGGTACTCGGTTACATTTTACCACTTCTTTCCATCCTTAGAGAGATGAGTAGTCTAAGAGAGTGATATAGATTTTAGAGGACATGTTGAGAAGTTGTGTCATTGATTTCTCTGGAAGTTGGGACAAGTTCTTGCCATTGATGGAATTTTCCTATAACAACAGTCACCAGTCTAGTATTAGAAAGGCACCTTATGAGGCATTGTATGGTAGAAGACGTAGGACACCTCTATGTTAGGATGAAGTTGGAGAAGGTAAGTTGGTTGGTCCCGATTTGATTAAAGAAACAGAAGAGAAAGTGAAGATAATTTGGGATCAGTTGAAAGCAGCTTCAGACTGACAGAAATCTTATTCGGACTTAAAGAGGAGAGACACAGAGTTTAGTAATGGAGATAAAGTATTCTTGAAAGTGTCTCCTTGGAAGAAAATTTTAAGATTTGGTCACAAAGGGAAGTTGAGTCCTTGTTTCATTGGACCCTATGAAGTACTAGACAGAGTTGGACCATTTGCTTATAGACTCGCTTTGCCACCTGAATTGGATAGAATTCACAATGTCTTCCATGTTTCTATGCTCCGGAGGTACAGGTCAGACCCATCTCACATTCTACCAGTGGAATCTATTGAGGTGAGTCCATATCTGACTTTTGAAGAAGAATCAGTAGCTATTTTGGCACATGAAGTGAAAGAGTTGAGAAATAAGAAAGTGCCACTTGTGAAGGTTCTTTGGAAGAATCATGCTAAGGAAGAAGCAACTTGGGAGAGTGAGCAAGTGATTCGAGATCAATATCCTCAGTTGTTCCAAACTTGAGAACAGGTAATTTCGAGGACGAAATTTATTTATAGAGGGGGAGAATTGTAATATCACAAATGATACCCTAAAATTTTGGAATGCTTATTGTTGTAATGGAATTAAATGTTAAGTGTATATTTGATTAAGTGAGAAGATAAAAGGAGTGTGTATATAGGGATATATACAACATATACAAGTCAATGTTTTAATTATGGTCAAATGAGATAATTAATTATTTTAAATAGAAATTAAATATAAGTAGAAGATGATATTTATATTATTATAATATTTAATTGCTTGGTTGAGATTAAAGAGAGTTTTTGTGTGGTTAAGAGAGGAGATTGGCTTTGACTTGAGGGAAGCTCATCTTCATCTTCTTCTTTCTTCTCCAAGAACAGGCCATCACCATTTCCAAAGGGGAAGAGAGGTTTTGATGATTCCTAACTCAAGCAATTGAAGGATTTCAAGAGATCAAGTTTGAGTTTTAAGGATTTTCTTCACTTTTGGTAAGTTTCCAACTTGTTTCTTTGTGTTCTTTTGGAGTTTGTGTATTTGAGTTTGGCAAATGGTTGTTGTAGATGTGTTTTTGGTTGATTTGGTATGTTTGACATATTTGGTCTTATTAACTTTGATTTTTGGGGTTGGATTGAAGAGAAAGGGTTAAGTTTGGTGAAAGAGATAAAAGTTGTGGGTGTTGTGACTTTGAGTTGTGAATATGGTTGTGTTTGTGTGTTGATGCATATAATTGAGTTGTATTGATGTTATGCAAGTTTATATTGGTATATTGATGGTTTTGGTTAAGTTTGTTTAGAGTGGAAAAGGGTAAAAGAAAGATGTTTGTTGGATGTGATGTTTTCGGTGTCGATTTTAGGTTTTTGGCCTAACACGCCCAGTAGCACTGCCATGTCTTTGGGCGTGTCGTTGGTTCTGTTTCCAGTATGATTGAAATGACTTTGGGACTTAACACATTTGGTTGGAAAAATGTTTAGGTTACCTATTATATTGTTGATATATGTGAACTATGTGAAATATATGTTGAGGATTCAAAATATATGAACAATGTAATTTGTTATGCATACCTTAATGATGAAATGTGAAGCCATTGTTGATGGCTATAATGATATAAATGAAATATTTGGGGCATTGTACCTAGATGATTGTGAGAAAATGAGAATGGATTTGATAATGAAATTATGAAAGAATTGTGTGCCTAGTATGTTATTCATTTTTCAGAGTTTGTTGTTGGTGGCATGCCTAAAAGTAACAATCCCTTGAAGCTGGGATGGGCTTGGTCCTTAAAGCCAGGTTGGGTTGATGCTATGCTCCCCTTGAAGCTTGGTTTGGCCTAGTCCTTGAAGCCTAGTTGGGATGTTACATATGAGGTAATCCTCATTGTGATAATGATTCACCTATGGGCTTGATAAATGTGATTATTGGACCAAAACAGTAACTCTGAAATTTGAATGGTATATTAGTTTCTTTTAGGCCCATGCTTGTCTTTGCTTTAATGTGAATTATGAATAATTGAACAATTGAACTATGTAATGAGATTTAATGTTATGAAATATGATATCCTTGTATATTGCTTCTAATTCTTGAAAGTTTGACATTGGAATTACATTGAATCATATTGTTAACATGGGTTGTACCACTAAGCCTTTGGCTTAGCGCGATTGTGATTTATCTCGCAGGTGAAAGGGTAGATCCAGTTGAACTGGAGAGTTCAGCTAGACCGAGTTGAGTCTAGGCTTGTGATCCCTTGTGAAGTGTTGAGTATTGGACTTCAATATTAGAGACGAATTGCCAAGCATGTATAAACTCTATATTTTTGTAAATGTTGGTTTTGATGTATATATTTATATTCCGCTATAATTTTTGCTGCATATTAAATAAATATTTTGGATAAACTTTGGGTGTAATGAAGATATATGTATATGTATTTTAACAAGGAATGTTTTATCTATTACTATTTATAATGATGATTTGATGTTAAAGTTTTAAAGATTGGTTTGCTTCAAATAGACTGTGACATTCTTGTATCTAGTATATGTATATTACATATGTGGGTGTATGTGGTGTACGTATATGGGGTATAGGGATGTTACAGATGCAGCTCGAATGAATAAATTGCAAAGAAGACAAGTTTATGAACATTTAAATAGAAAACCAATGCATGTAAAAGAACAAAAAGTAAAGTAAAAGGAAAGAAAAGAATAGTGCATATACTTTGGATTAATTGACAGATGATGATGAGAAATATAGTACTGATACTTTGCACAATTTTCAAAAGGTAAGATGCATTTGTATAATAATTACAAGTTAAATTTCTGATGCTTTGCATTAAAGTGAAATTTACTATATATGAAAGGTAAGTCAAATTTACTATATTTGAAAGGTCGGTCTTATGCTTTATTCAATAATTTAAAAAGTAAGTTGAATGCTTTTACAATAATAGAATATTTGTAATTGATTTTTTGATGCAAGTCAAATTTAAAATAGTAAAATATATCTATGCATGTCTAAGAATTTATTTTTATTAATAAAATATATTTTTCTTCACAGGGAGTAAGGGTATATAAGGATTAGCCAGTATAAATGATAGTTAAACAATAGCTAAATTTTTTGCTAAATTCTTGCTAATTGTTGAAATTATTTTCTTGTAGATATTTCGAGTCCAGAACTCAATTTGGATCTAGAATGCAAAATCTAGTCTCGAGTCCAGAACCCAAATCTAGTGCCAAGTCTAGAACCCAAATTTAGTCTTGGGTCCAAAATCCAAATTTAGTCTTAGGTCCAAAACCCAAATCTAGTCTCGGGTCCAAAACCTAAATCTAATCTCGGGTCCAGAACCTAAACCCAATCTCGGGTCCAATACCCAAATTATTTTCAAGTCCAGAACTCAATCTAGGTCCAGAAAAAAAAAACCATCTGTAGACCCTTAATTTTTGACCCAGTCCGGTCCAATATGTTTTATTTAGTCTAAAATGATTTTTGTTGTCTAATTGGTCCAAAATAATTTTTATTAAACTGTAGACGCTTTATTTTTTACCCAATCCGGTCCAATATGTTTTATTTAGTCTAAAATTATTTTTGTTGTCTAATTGGTCCAAAATAATTTTTATTAAATAATTTTTTCTTTAGTACGTAATTTTTATTAATAAAAAATAGAAATAAACAATTAAAAGTCAAAAATAAAAATAAAAATAAAATTGGAGTCGGAAAAATCGTCATGTGGGCCCGTGGGCATTTCGCACGCAGAAAAATTCTACGCAGAATTTTTCTGCCTGCGAAATAGCTTACGGGCCCGCCCCTCGCGCGCTGCCGCAGCCAGCTGAAGCAGATTTTTTTGCCAGCGCAGTTTTTCTGCAGCAGTTTTTTTTTCGGCAGCCCAATTTTTCGGACACAAATTTTTCGAAACCTAATTCAATTAGGTTTCGGTTTCTTTTTTTTTTATTAATATTACTTACCTTAACTAATTAGGAATAAGCCACATCAAACCACTATAAATAAGGACCAAAGACAATTAATTTAGGGAGGCCAAGAGGGACAAGAAAAAAAGAAAATCCTAATCCATAAAGGAAAAGCTTGAATTCAATTGATATTAAAAGGAGCAGAAACATGATTTAGGGGATTAAAAAGGCAAAAAGGCTGGTCTTTTGAGCTTGTTCATCCAAGAAGCAATTTTGGTGCAATTTACAAAAGAAGGTATGAAATTCTAATTTCTTTATTTTTTTTACACAGTAGCTAAAACTATGAATTTGCTTTTTTGAAAATCTAAAATCTTAGAGTTTTAAATTAGTTTTTCTAAAGTTAAAAGCTTTATTTCGTTGGTTTATCTTCCAAAAGGCTTAAAATTGTTATTTTTACTTCTTAAAAATCTTAAAACTCTAATTGAACATATTTTTCAACAAAACTAAGATTTAAATTCTGTTTCGTTTAAAATTTAAAATAGGTTCTATTTCATTCAAAAAGCTATAAAAAACATCTTTTCTACTTATAAAAACTTTAATTTGTTTATTTAAATTCATAAAACTTCATGAAATTATCAAATTAAATTCTTAAAAATAATGCATCACTGTGACCCTAAATTCTAAAAATCCTAATTCAACTCCAAAACCTAAAATAATGAACCCTAACCCTTTTAAAACCTTAAACCCTAATTTTTATGAACCCTAATCCTTTTAAAACATTAAAAACCGTAAAACCATAAATAGATTAAATTTACATAGTAGCTTAGAAACCCAATAACCGAAAATCATAAATCAAAGTATTTTAAAGTGTCTAAAACCAAAATTTCATGATTTCACCATTCAAACCTTAATTTGTTTAATCAAAGTATCTTACCAACCTTTTAAAAACATAAAATCTTTAATCTATTTTAATTCCATGAAAGTGACAGTAGCTTAAATTCATGAAATTTCCAAAACCTTAACACATGAGATAATGAACCCTAAATGGAAATAGTAGCTATAATTGGACTTTTATTTGCTTTATTTAATTCTATACTTGATTATGCTTTGATTTATCTCTTATGCTTTAATTTATTTAATTTCAATACTTGATTTATTTAATTTATCATGGATAGATGTTTATTTTCTTTTTTGATTAATAGCTTTGATGAATGATTTATTTATGATGAATGATTATTTACTTTTATCAATTAATTTAGATTTCCAAAAGTTGTAAGAGATATGTTTCCACTCGGTGGGTACCTCATTAGTTAAACGGTGGGTACCTCATTAGTTAAACATCATGTAATTTAATTTGCTTTTTATATTTTAGAACCTATGTAAAGGACATGTTTCTACCTTTCGGTGGGTGTCCTATCTAGGCATGTGATGTAAGGACATGTTTCCATCCTTGGATGGGTGTCCATTTATTTTTTTTTGGACATTGCTTTGATTTTAATATAATGATGCTTTCTTTTAATTATTGTGTGTAATATGGATAATGTTATTATATTTAAGAATTTTATAATATTAAGACCTGTAAAGGAGGCCGGTTCCAATGAACCGGGCGTTGTGGGGGTGCTGGGCCATTTCTCACCTTCCCTACACGTACCCAACTTTCTGAACCCATTAAGGGGTTGGGAATTCCTTAGGAATCGAGTCATCCAACCCTTTCTTTTTCCCAGCCCATCCGAGTGGCGACTCCATTTTCTCTAGACTTAGGTCCGTGTTCTCTAAGGCCCTGAGCCTAAACAGTGCCGAAGTCGCAAGAACCATTCCACCGGGAGTGGGGCGAAAATCCCCACTCACAGTGGCGACTCCACTGGGGATAAGAGAAGTTGATTCCGTTGGTCTTTTTATTATTTTATTCTTTCTTATAATGATATTATCCATTGCATCATATTAGATTGCATTGTGTGCGTGAGTTAGGACGCCAATGTTACCCGTGTTATATTATGTAAGGGATAACATACTTTCACTCAAGGTATGAAGATCGAGCATGGCATAACCACTCATACCCTCGTACCATTTGGTATATACTTGCTATGGGAACCTAAGCCTTTTTACCCAAAGACTAAAGCTCATGTAATTGGCCTAGTTACTTTCCTTCAGTTTTACACCAAATGCATGTTGTTTGACTATGGTTGGTTTATCTTAGTCTAAATCATGGCTTATTTGGTTTGTTCTTTTTCTAATATGACCTTAGTATATTGTGAGTTCTAAATAAATTTTTCTCTAAAGTCTGAAAGACCAAAGCTATTCTTAAAACTTTTCAAAATGGTCTTTGGACATAAGACATTTTTTAAAAACAAATAAAAAATTCTTTGGCCCATGGCCCAAATACTAAGCCCAAAATCCATTTTTCTAAAATCTTTTACAATGGGTTTAGAAACAAAACTATTTTCACCCAACCTTTTCTTACAAAGAGCTTGCAAAAATATTTAGGTCAAAAATCAATTGTGGGCCTAGTTTACACTAAGAATAAATTAACCATGGGCTTGTTTTTGGCATGACCCATTAGTTACCTTTTTCAAGTGAGAAATCTATTTATAATAAACCTCTTAATTTCATTTTAATCCAACATAGCATACAAGCTACTTTAGCAGGTTAAATGGATTAAAACCTAATTAATGGGAATTATCATGGATTGATTTCCATTTTCGAAAATATAACTATTGGTTGAAACGTCCGAGGGAATTATTTGAAAGCAAGATACCCCATGTTGGTATTTTGTTAACCATATACCTAGGAAAAGAGACTCGCCATTCGTGTGTGGATGTTATAAGGTTGGAAGGAACGTCCTATTTATCCTTATCTGTTGATTGTTTATGCATACATGCATACATTTGCATCTCATATCATTGATCCTCTCTGGCTCACAGCCCTGGATTATGATAGTTCAAAAGCTTACAACAATCCTACCTACGCCGGAGATGAAGTATCTAGCAACAACTCAATCACTTGCTCACCTAAAATAGCCTAAACAAATTCAAAGGATGGTGGATGAGGCCCTCAATGCCAAAATGGAAGAAATCAAAGAGGCCCTAGCTAAGACCATGAAGAACCAGTTGACTGCAATCTTAGAGAACGATGCCGAGGCATCTGCTAGCACTAAGAAACCAAAGGACAAAGGGAAGACCAAAGTTAGTGAAGTGGTTTTTGATGATGAAAAGGTGATCATTGATGATGATGATGATTGGGCTCAATACTACTAAGATGTTCAAGAGAAGAAGAAAGAACCGAAGGCTGTTGAGAAAAAAACTATTGAAAAGACCGAGACATCCGATGTTGAAAAGATGATTGCTGATTTAGAAAAGAAATTTGAGAAGAAGCTAAAAACCGAAGAGATGTCTGTAATTGACAAACTATTTGAACAAGATGAAGAAGTCCTTTATAAGTTCAAGATGCCTTCCTTCGCTAGGTACAATGGAACCGGAAACCCTCATCTCTATGTGAAGCAGTACATCACTGCCATGCAATCTGCCCGAGCTACTAAGGCTCAAACCCTAAGGTACTTCATGCTCTCATTAGACCCTATTGTCCAAAATTGGTTCATTACCTTAGATGATGGAACACAAAAGAGATGGGATATGCTTTACAAGGCCTTCATCCAACAATATGGATATAATATCGAGATGGAAGTTACCTTAATGGAAGTGGAGTCCATTAGACAAAGGCCAAATGAGAATTTTGTGGACTATATGAAGAGATGGAGAAACAAGGCCGCTTTACTCAAGAAGAGGCCCGATGAATCCGATCAAATAAGGATGATTGTAAAAGGGGTGTTGCCTAGTCTTCGTGAGAGGATGTCTCATACACTCATCCGTGATTTCAAAGATCTTCTCCAAGCTGGTCTACAAATTAAAGAGTGGGAAAGGGAGAAGAATCGTTTTTCAATAAGAAGGAATGAGAAAGGTAACAACCAGACTAACAATCAAATCACACAAAAAGAAGTTGATGTTATGTAACCAATCAAGGGAATAAAAGACAATTCTCAGATATAGGGAAGCCTTTGTCTTGGATCTTCGACAACTTGCAAAAGAAAGGGTTGTTACAACCGTTAGCTCCTCGACCTTTACATAATCCATTGCCACCAAACTTTAATGCCGAGGCCTTCTATCAATTTCATCAAATGCGAGGGCATGAAATAGATAAATGTGCTCGTCTAAGGCATGAGATCCAAGATTTGATTGATAGTGGCAAGCTACCTGAGTCGGATAAGACCAACACCAAGAACAACCCTTTGCCTAAATTTGGAAGAGTGCCTCCACCAACAACCTTCATGGTGGGAAAATGATTGGAAGAAGATTTTGTTTTATCATCCTTTCAAGATGGAAATATTGAAGATGTGAAGGGAAAAGAAGCTTAAATGCAACAAACTTTCCTTAGCTTGAATATTGCTTCTTAATTTTACTTTCTTTATATTAAATTGGAACAATCTTGTTTTTTCAAATTTAAAGTTGCTTGAATAAATTACGTTCATCAAAATTTTTGTTGGTCTTTGTTCATTTTGATGCTCAACCAATGAGGAATCTATCTTGATAATTCATGAGTTAATATATTTATGCATCATGACTCGAATTACTTTACTGGGTGAGGGAATATACTTACTTAGAGAGGGCTCCTGCATAATTATCTTTGTCTAGGTCCTTGTCAGTCTTAGAACATGTTTTGACAAACTTTCAAGGTGAAATTGAACTCTGCTTATTTAAGGAAGTGATGATCTAGGCATTGTTTGGTTAGCCAACAACTAGTATCCACCTATTAAATATCAATCCCTAGTTGTCACTTTGAGCCTTCATAAAATTTTAGCTTTCTTTTCATTGGCTTATAAACCCTAATAACCTACCCTGAGCTGTTGTGATACTTTTGACAAGTCTTATGATCACTAAGATAAATAGGCAAGAAGATCAAAGAAAGCAATGATTAATCAAGATCATGAGGATAGTTGAAGTTTCAAGACCATGAAGATAGTTGAAGTTCTCAAGACCATAAGAGTATTTGATGTTCTCAAGACCATAAGGGTAGTTGATGTTTTCAAGATCATAAGGGTAGTTGAATTTTTCAAGACCATAAGGGTAGTTGAAGTTTTTTCTAATATCTCCGATATATCAAGACAACATCAGAGTAACAAATGATTTATCCCTGCTAAAGAAGATTTATTTTACTCCATTCATCCATTATTGGAAGCCTAAGCTAGTACAAACAAGACAACTCTTTTAGAGCTAGAACTAGAAAAAAAAGAAGAGAGAAGAAAAGAAAACAAAAAAGACAAAAGAAAGACAAAAGAAAAAAAAAACCAACAAGAAAAGAAAACCTAAAAATGTGGTTCAGAAAGCCAACTGAGTTCTCTTTTAGCTAAGCAGCAAAAGGCTTCCATTTGGACAGTTTTACTTGAATTAGTCCAACCCAACCAAGGATTCAGTCAAAATCAAAGAAAAAGGAGAAAGACAATAATGTTCTTGAAAGTTCTATACTTGACAGTCCTACAAGGAAGAAGGACAAAATTATAAAATGCTCAAAGAAAGGGAGGAAGAATAAAAAGAAAGAAAAGGGAGAAGAAGAAAAGAAACAAATTTGGGAACCTAAATTTTTTACAAGGCCAAAGACTATCCCAATCAAGAACTAGATTAATGCAAGAAGATAGAAGGAATTTGGAGTCTAGCAAGATTGCCTCCAAGCTGCCTAAAATTAAAATAAGAAATTTGTAGTGTGAAGGTTTGTCCCTTGTGTCACATCAGCTCCTATCTCAAAATGGCCTTCATTTAAACCTGTGTCCCTTATAGACCCCATTTCAAGCCTATTAAAGACCTGTTGATCTCTCTTGGTAGCTAGAGTCTATTAGTGGAGCTAGTTTGAATAAGCATGCATTTGAGATAGACAATATTTAAACTCGAATGAGAACCTTTGGCCAAGTAATGTGTATGTGCCTATCTTAAGTGCAACAATTCTTGCTTAAATAGAAATGATTCCCGAGTTTAGTACGGTAACTAGGGCTGTCATGTTATAGATGTGTTAATTTCGAAAATCAAGTCCTGAGGTACATTGACATTAATTTGAAAAGCCAACATTCGATTTCAAAATTAAAATTCAAAAAATTTAAAAAAAAATTTAAATAAAAATTTTTTTTGTCATACAAAGCCTTCAAGATAAGGGAAGTATGTTGAACCTCCAATGGACACATTGGGAAGAGGAAATGATTATTGGCAAGGTCATGGAGAACTATCGGCCGACATGCTATGGATGTATCCCTGACTCTACTGCTTGGGATCTCCACCACTCATGTTTTCATCATCTTGAAGATAAAAGCCTCAAATGCAAAGCTTTTGATCATTCCAATGCGAGACTTGAACGAGCGTCAAAAAAGAACACTTCTGCTAATCACCTCGGTCTGTGAGTCGATGGAATGACTGTAAGTATTATTCATGCATATCATGCACACATGAGCATATCACATCGCACTTTCTTATCTTGTATTATCTATTCTTTATCAAAGTGAACAGCAAACACTCTGTGAAGTGAAGAATCAAAAGAAGATGTCAAATCAGGGGGGGGCATGGAAAGCCTATTTGCTTATGGAAGCTCTAGTCTTTTTGCAAAGAGAAGAAATGCATGCTTATGCAAAGAACTAGACAAGAAAAACATCAATCAAAGCTGGCATGAAAGAAAAAAATCCTTGGGAGGCAAGGAGAGAGTATAAGGTCTAATTAATAACAGCTGAATTTTTGCAAAAAGAAAGAACAAAAGAATAAAACATTAGAACTCTCAAAAGAATGAAGATACAAAAGACAAAAGACCAATCCAGCTAAAAGAGTTAAAGCCAAGGTAAAGACCTGATCTCCAATAGATAAAGACCCATGTTTCAAGGGTAAAGACCCGATCTTAAAGGATGAAGATCCTTTTGCAAAGGTGAAGACCTGATCTCAAAGGATGAAGATCCATTTTTCAAGGGTAAAGACCCGATGTCAAAAGATGAAGATTCATTTTCAAGGATGAAGATCCATTTGCAAGGGTGAAGACCCAATCTCCAAGGATGAAGATCCATTATGAGGGTGAAGAATCACAATGCATAGAACAGCCGGAGCAGTCAGACTTCTCAATTGATAAAAGGTTAGTCAAATTCATTCTCGGGTCCAAGTACCCATTCTCGGGTCCAAGTACCCAAATCAAATCTAATCTCGGGTCCAAGTACCCAAATTAAATCAAAATAAATTCAAATCTCAAGTCAAAGTACCCAGTTTAGGATCGAGTATCCAAATCCAAGTTAGGATCGAGTATCCAAATCCAAGTTAGGATCGAGTATCCAAATTAAGTTAGGATCGAGTATCCCAATCCGAGTTAGGATCAAGTATCCAAATCCAGTTTAGGATTGAGTATCCCAATCCAGTTTAGGATCGAGTATCCAAATCCAGTTTAGGATCGAGTATCCGAATCCAGTTAGGATCGAGTATCCCAATCCAATTTAAGATGAAGTATCCAAAGCCAGTTTAGGATCGAGTATCCAAAGCCAGATTAGGATCGAGTATCCAAATCCAGTTAGGATCGAGTGTCCAAATCAAGTTAGGATCGAGTGTCTGAATCCAATTTAGGATCAAGTATCCAAATCCAGTTAGGATCAAGTATCCCAATCTAGTTTAGGATCGAGTATCCAAAGCCAATTTAGGATCGAGTATCCAAATTTGATTTAGGATCGAGTATCCCAATCCAGTTTAGGATCAAGTATCCAAAGCCAGTTTAGGATCGAGTATCCAAAGCCAGTTTAGGATCGAGTGTCCGAATCCAGTTAGGATCAAGTATCCCAATCCAATTTAGGATCGAGTATGCAAATCCATTTTAGGATCGAGTATCCCATTCTAGTTTAGGATCGAGTGTCCAAAGCCAGTTTAGGATCGAGTATCCAAATCCAGTTAGGATCGACTGTCCGAATCCAGTTAGAATCGAGTATCCCAATCCAATTTAGGATCGAGTATCCAAATCAGTTAGGATCGAGTATCCCAATCTAGTTTAGGTTCGAGTATCCAAAGCCAATTTAGGATCGAGTATCCAAATCCAGTTTAGGATCGAGTATCCAAATCCATATATGATCGAGTATCCAAATCCAATTTAGGATCGAGTATCTAAATCCAGTCTAGGATTGAGTATCCAAATCTGATTTAAGATCGAGTATCCAAGTTTATTTTAGGATCGAGTGACCAAATCTCTCGGGTCCAGAACCCAAAACCTCAAAAATTAAGTCTTATTGCTTTTCACTCTCTTTCACTAAGGTTTCAGACCATTTAAGCAGGGGGCAAACTGTAGACCCTTAATTTTTGACCAAATCCAGTTCAATATGTTTTATTTAGTCTAAAATGATTTTGTTATCTAATTGGTCCAAAATAATTTTTATTAAACTGTAGACCCCTTAATTTTTGACCCAATCAGATCCAATATGTTTTATTTAGTCTAAAATAATTTTTGTTGTCTAATTAGTTCAAAATAATTTTTATTAAATAATTTTTACTTTAGTAGCTAATTTTTATTAATAAAAAATAGAAATAAGAAAATAAAAGTCAAAAACTAAAAATAAAAATAAAAATCAGAGTCGAAAAAATCAGCGACGAAAAAATCGTCGCACTGGCCCGTGGGCATTTCGCACGCAGAAAAATTCTGCGTGCGAAATAGCCCACGCAGAATTTTTCTGCCTGTGAAATAGCCCAGCTATTTCGCACGCAGAATTTTTCTGCCTGTGAAATAGCTTACGGGCCCGCTCCGCGTGAACTGCCGCAGCCAGCTGTGGCAGATTTTTTTGCCAGCGCAATTTTTCCGCAGTAGTTTTTTTTTAGCAGCGCAATTTTTCCGATGCAAATTTTTCAAAACCTAATTCAATTAGGTTTCGGTTTCTTTTTTTTATTAATATTACTTACCTTAACTAATTAGGAATAAACCACATCAAACCACTATAAATAAGGATCAAAGGCAATTAATTTAGGGAGGCCGAGAGGGACAAGGAAAAAAGAAAATCCAAATCCATAAAGGAAAAGCTTGAATTCAATTGTTATTAAAAGGAGCAGAAATACGATTTAGGGGATTAAAAAGGCAAAAAGGCTGGTCTTTTAAGCTTGTTCATCCAAGAAGCAATTTTGGTGCAACTTACAAAAGAAGGTATGAAATTCTAATTTCTTTATTTTTTTTACACAGTAGCTAAAACTAGGAATTTGCTTTTTTCAAAATCTAAAATTTTAGAGTTTTAAATTAGTTTTTCTAAAGTTAAAAGCTTTATTTCGTTGGTTTTTCTTCCAAAAGGCTTAAAATTGTTATTTTTACTTCTTAAAAATCTTAAAACTCTAATTGAACAAATTTTTCAACAAAACTAAGATTTAAATTCTGTTTCTTTTAAAATTTTAAAATAGGTTCTATTTAATTCAAAAAGCCTTAAAAAACATCTTTTCTACTTACAAAAACTTTAATTTGTTTTTTTAAATTTATAAAACTTCATGAAATTATCAAATTGATTTCCAAATTCTTAAAAATCATGCATCACCGTGACCCTAAATTCTAAAAATCCTAATTCAACTCCAAAACCTAAAATAATGAACCATAACCCTTTTAAAACCTTAAACCCTAATTTTTATGAACCTTAATCCTTTAAAACATTAAAAACCATAAAACCATAAATAGATTAAATTTACACAGTAGCTTAGAAACCCAATAACCGAAAATCATAAATCAAAGTATTTTAAAGTGTCTAAAACTCTAGCTTCATGATTTCACCATTCAAACCTTAATTTGTTTAATCAAAGTATCTTACCAACCTTTTAAAAACATAAAATCTTTAATATATTTTAATTCCATAAAAGCCACAGTAGCTTAAATTCATGAAATTTCCAAAACCTTAACCCATGAGATAAAGAACCCTAAATTGAAATAGTAGCTATAATTGGACTTTTATTTGCTTTATTTAATCTATACTTGATTATGCTTTGATTTATCTCTTATGCTTTAATTTATTTAATTAAATACTTGATTTATTTAATTTATCATGGATAGATGTTTATTTTCTATTTTGATTAATAGCTTTGATGAATGATTTATTTATGATGAATGATTATTTACTTTTATTAATTAATTTAGATTTCCAAAAGTTGTAAGAGATATGTTTCCACTTGGTGGGTACCTCATTAGTTAAACATCATGTAATTTAATTTTCTTTTCTATTTTAGAACCTATGTAAAGGACATGTTTCTACCTTTCGGTGGGTGTCCTATCTGGGCATGTGATGTAAGGACATGTTTCCATCCTTGGATGGGTGTCCATTTATTTTTTTTGTTTGAACATTGCTTTAATTTTAATATAATGATGCTTTCTTTTAATTATTGTGTGTAATATGGATAATGTTATTATATTTAAGAATTTTATAATATTAGGACCTGTAAAGGAGGCCAGTTCCAATGAACCGGGCGTTGTGGGGGTGCTGGGCCATTTCTCACCTTCCCTACATGTACCCAACTTTTAACCCATTAAGGGGTTGGGGATTCCTTAGGAATCGAGTCATCCACCCCTTTTTTTTTCCTGGCCCGTCCAGGTGGCGACTCCATTTTCTCTGGACTTAGGTCCGTGTTCTCTATGTCCCTGAGCCTAAACAGTGCCGAAGTCGCAAGAACCATTCCATCGGGAGTGGGGGTGAAAATCCCCGCTCACACCATCTCAGGTCCATAACCCATTCTTGCCCAAAATCAATGCAAAAGTCATGTTACTTTTCGCTCTCCTAATTAATCAAGATCATTTAAGTAGGTGGCAAACTGTAGATCTTATTTTTGGCCCTAAGCTAGTCCAATCCCAATTAAAAGAGGCCAAGCTAAATTTGTTGCAATTTTAAAAGCTTAAACCTAGTTTATAGCTTTGGATTAGTCGGTCCAATTTTAAAAAAGCCTAAAATAAGTCATTTTAATTTTTAAAGCGCTAAACCTAAAATAGGTTTGATTCAATTTTAAAATGCAAAACCATGTTGAACCGAACAAAAAATATTAAATCATGATGAATTGGCTAGCTAATTCGCCATGGAGGGGCCTCCATGGTGAATTTTCCATGGCCAATTAGCCATGCTATAGTGACCATGGAAAATTGGTTACCCGAATTTTCCATGGACACCCATCCATGGAGAATTGGGAATTCCTGATTCACCATGGTCTTTAAAATTTTATTTTTAATTGTTATTACCCGGCCTAACTTGGTTTATTAAGTTTCCTAATCAATATTGGTTTTGTTTAATTGTTAAATTAGTAATAGGGTTTTGTTTTCTTTGCTTATAAATAACAAAGATTAATACTGAAATATGACCGGCAATTTAGGTTAGCAATTAACATGAAGCAACCAAGCATTAGCAATTAGCAAGGATACTATCAAATTCATAAAATAAGGCAGTGGCTACTATCTTTCTTTTTGCTCGACTAGAATTTCAATTCGGTGCAGACAGTAGCTTGGATCAACCTACTTAATTTGGTGAAGCCTTCAATGCAGATTTGGTCTTTATAAATTTAACTTGTTTAAACGTACAATTTCCTTTGATCATTTTGATTTTTTTTTTTGTGATTTGTTATTTTAATCCATGAGCTTAATTACTAAAACCCTAGTTACATATTTTATAAATCCAAAACTCAATACGTTTGTCTCATTCAGTAGTTTATATTTATTTATTTCAATTTCACAGTGGCTTAAGATTCAATTTAAAATTAGATACAAAAGTGGTGATTCAATTTAATTATCAAAACCCAAAATTAGATCACCACTTTTGTATATTCATAAAATATAAAAACCCTAACGTTTATTTAAGAAATCCCTGCATGTAAAACTCTAATATCCAAAAATCAAAAATCCTAACCACAATAACTAGTAACCTAACTTCCAAACCCTAAACTCCTAAATTTAAATATGTAAAACTAGTAACCTAATTTACAAACCCTGATTTCTAAAACCCTAATTTCCATGACCCTAATTCTCAAATAATCAAAACCCTAATTTCTAAATCAAAACCCTAATTTCCAAATTAAAACCCTAAAAACCCTAATCTTTTTTTCAAAAGCCTAAAACCCCTATTTTCATCCATAAACACTAAAATCCTAATCCTTATACTAAAACCCTAATTTTTATCTTAAGACCCTAATTTAATCATAAAAATCTTAAAACAATCTATAAACCTTAACTTAAGATGTAAACCCTAAATTTGAATATTTGATGCTTAATTTAAATACTAAAACCTAGATTCAATTATTTCATGTTTATGATGAATGCATTATTAATGTTTTATTTGTTATGGATTATTTATGCTATTTTTGTTCATGGAGACTGTTTGAATGATTTAATTTCATTTGGTTAATTATTTAAGCTTCAAATACGTAAGAGGTATGTTTCCACTTCGTTGGTACCTCATTTATTAAATTCAATATAATTTTATTTATTTTAAAGTTTTGGACTAATGTAAAGGGCATGTTTGCATAAAATGGTGGGTGTTCTATTTTGGCTAGTTTTGAATATTGGACATTATTGTAAGGGCATGTTTCCATCATATAAGGATGCCCATTTTTTATTTGTTTGTTTGTTTGGACATTCTTTGATTTTAATACAATGAATATTTATTTACTTTAATATGTATATAATATGAATGATATATCAATAAGCTAAGAATTTAATAATATCTAGACCTAAAAAAGAGGTCAGTTCCAATGAACCTGGCATTATGGGGCTGGGTCATCCTCACCTTCCCCATATGTACCCAACTTTTCAAATCCAATAGGGGGCTGGAGATTCCTTAAGAATCTAGCCATCCACCCCTTTCTATTTTCCTAGTCAGTCCGGGTGGTGACTCCATTTTCTTAGGGTTTAGGCCCATATTCTCTAAGGCCCTGAGCCTAACAGTGCCGAAGTCGCAAGAACCATTCCACATAGGAGCGGAGGCAAAAATCCCCGCTCATTATATGAGTTGATTACATTGGATTAAATTTGAAGTTGATAGATTGGCCACCTATTAGTCTAAAGATATTAAATGAAGAATCGAGAGGTGAAATTTGATATTGGAACTATGTATTCAACCACCCTAAGAACAAATTAGAAATTAAAGTTCTAGGGTTTTTTAATTTGCAAATTCAAAATAATTTGTTGTTGTTAATTCATGAATATGAGAATTAATGAATTGATAATTGCTAATTAATCACAAGAAACAAATTAAGTTACAAGGTTATATTAAGGGATAATTTGAGAATTAAAATTTTGATTAAATTGAATTGTAAATACTAGCCACCCTTTTGATTGTTCCAATTCTTCTGTGCAAGCATTATTAATTTTACTTTTAATCTTAGATTTCTTTTACCTATTCAAAACACATATTCAAAATTTAATTTTTTTTGTTTCATTCAAACTATTATCATCAAACACCTTCCTTGTGAGATGATCTTTCGACGTTCAACATTTTACTATAACTAGCTCGCATACTTGCGAGTGTCTCTTTGTAGTAATATTAAGAAGAGCACAAAAATTATCTAAATGATATTTCAATCAAACCACCTGTAGACCCTTAATTATAGCCCAAATTTGATATGGCCCTGATTAAAGGATGCCAAAATAGATTTGATCTAACTTTAAATATTTAAACCTACTTTATAATTTTTAAAAGGAGTTGGTTCAGATTAAAGAGGCATATATTTGATTGTAAAACCCTAAAACCAAGTGGAATTGGCCCAAATTAAAATTTTTGGTTCGTAAGTTAAAAAAGATCAGAATAATTTAATTGAGGCCGACGTGGAGACATTAGCATGCTTCATGTCAACCTTGGCAGCCCAAGATCGACATGAGCATGCCTCATGTCGACTTGGGCAAGGTAGGTCGACATGAGCATGCTTCATGTCGACCTTGGGAGGCTAGGTCGACATAAACATGCCTTATGTCGACCTTGGCAGCCCAAGATCGACATGAGCATTCCTCATGTCGACTTGGGTAGCCCAAGGTCGACATGAGGTTGGTCTCATGTCGACCTAGGGCAACTAGGTCGACATGGGTTCAATATGTTTCCTAATTCAACTAGAATTTGTTTTAGGGACTGTTTTATATTAGGTTAAGGATTCTGAGTGAGGTTTGGATATAAATATTCATGTTTCAGAATTCAAAAGGGGAGAAAACATTAACAAGGTAACATTAAGAGGGGATGGCAAGGACATTAACAAGATAGCAAAGAGACGGTACCAAACAGAAAAGATTAGCATCAAACATTCATCGGTAATCAATCCATCAAAGACAGCAGTGCTGTCTTTGTTAATTGTTCATCTAGAAGTTAATTATGGAGTAATCGACGAGTGGATATTTGATCTTTAATCATGAATTTTTTATGTTTACAGTAGTTTTGTTTCTTTGATTAATAAGAACATGCATGCAGTAACTTTGAACACACAGTAGCTTGATCTTTGAACATGCAGTAAATTATTTTTTTCGTTTTAATAACTTTAATCGTTTGTTTTGGTTTTTGTTTTAATAACTTTAATCTTTTGCTTTAATTATCACATTAATCAATTGGTATTTTTAATCCCACTGGCATATTTCATAAAGCATAAAACTATCCAGTAGTCAACAATTAATTGTTAAAATCCATCTTGTTTACTTTAACTTCGAGAACCGTATGTTATTTCATTACAACTCAAAACCTTAAACTATTTTTATCCAAAAGCCTAAACCATTTCATTATTAAACTCCAAAATATTGATTATTTTTCCAAAACCTTAATTTATTTTTCCAAATCCAAAATTGTTTCTTTTTAGGCAGTAAGCTAATTCCAAAAACCCTAATTCCAAAACCCTAATTCCAAAACCCTAGTTTCAAAAACCCTAAAAATCCTAATTTCAAAACCTTAATTATAAAACTTTACTTTCTAAAACCTTAAATTTCAAAACCCTAAATTCAATTGATAATTCTTTAAAACCCTAAATTTATATTTTTATTGCTTTATTTAATTTTAGGTTTGCTTATATAGTTTATTATATTTTTTGATGGTGTATTTATTTAATTTCAATGCTTGATTTATTTAATTTATCATGGATGGATGTTTATTTTATATTTTGATTAATAGCTCTGATGAATAATTTATTTATGGTGAATGGTTATTGATTTTATCAATTTATTTAAATTTTCAAATGTTGTAAGAGGTATGTTTCCACTTGGTGGGTACCTCATTAGTTAAATATCATGTAATTTAAATTGCTTTTCTATTTTAGAACTTATGTAAAGGACATGTTTCTACCTTTCGGTGGGTGTCCTATTTAGGCATGGGATGTAAGGACATGTTTCCATGTTCGGGTGGGTGTCTATTTATTGTTTTGCTTTGACCTTGCTTTGATTTTAATATATTGATGCTTTCTTTTTATTATTGTGTGTAATATGAATAATGTTGTTATATTTAAGAATTTTATAATATTAAGACCTGTAAAGGAGGCCGGTCCCAATGAACCGGGCGTTATGGAGGTGCTGGGCCATTTCTCACCTTCCCTACAAGTGCCCAACTTTCCGAACCCATTAAGGGAAGAGTCTGATCGAGATCCCCGGTTTACTTCAAGATTTTGGAAGAGTTTGCAAGGTGCTTTGGGTTCTCGACTGCACTTCAGCACTGCTTTTCATCCACAGACGGATGGGCAGTCAGAGAAAGTGATACAGATTATTGAGGATATGTTGAGAAGCTGTGTCATTGATTTCTCTGGAAGTTGGGATAAATTTTTACCTCTTGTGGAGTTTGCTTACAACAACAGTCACCAATCCAGCATCGGTATGGCCCCATTTGAGGCATTGTATGGTAGACGGTGTAGGACACCTTTGTGTTGGAATGAGATTGGTGAAAGTAAGATAATTGGTCCAGATTTAGTTAAAGAAACTGAAGAGAAAGTGAAAATGATTCGAGATAGATTGAAAGCAGCTTCAGATCGATAGAAGTCTTATTCGGATTTGAAAAGGAGAGACATTGAGTATTATGTGGGAGATAAAGTATTTTTAAAAGTGTCTCCTTGGAAAAAGATTCTGAGATTTGGTCGAAAAGGGAAGCTGAGTCCTCGTTTCATTGGACCGTATGAAGTTTTGGAAAGAGTTGGGCCAGTTGCTTATCGACTCGCTTTGCCACCTGAGTTGGATCGTATCCATAATGTATTCCATGTTTCTATGTTGAGGAGATACAGATCGGATCCATCTCATGTGTTGCCGATTGAATCTATCGAGGTGAACCAAGATTTGACATTTGAAGAGGAACCAGTTGCTATTTTGGCACGTGAAGTGAAAGAGTTGAGGAACAAGAGTGTGCCATTAGTGAAAGTTCTATGCAAGAATCATGGAAAGGAAGAGGCAACTTGGGAAAGTGAACAAATCATGCGAGAGCAATATCCTCAATTATTTCGGACTTGATATCAGGTAATTTCGAGGACGAAATTTCTTTTTAGAGGGGGAGAATTGTAATATCCTCATGTATGCCCTAGAAGTTTTGATTATGTTGTTATTGTTGTTGTTGTTGGTTTAAAATGTGATTGAATGTTTGTGTTGTGTGATAAAAAAAATTGGTGTAACTTGTGGAGAAAATCAAGTGACACGGCCAAGCTTGTGATCAAAATTGGTGTAACTTGTGGAGAAAATCAAGTGACACGGCCAAGCTTGTCATGGCTTGGCCGTGTCCTTCATCAAAAGAAGCAGAAATAAGGAAAATTAGGAGACACGGCCAGGACTAACATGGCTTGGCCGTGTCCCTCAAGGAAACAAGTCCAGTAGCGAACACGGCCAAGCCACTGGCCGTGTCTCACCAAAGAAACAAAAGAGCAAAAAAGAACAGAGAAGGACACCATCAGTGGACACGGCCAGGACACTGGCCGTGTCACATGACACGGCCGTGTCCTTGGCCGTGTCTCACAAGGGCAAGCATACAGAATGGGACACGGCCAGAAGCTTGGCCGTGTCCCCAAGAAAGAAAGCAACTATACACGGCCAAGCTCCTTATGGCTTGGCCGTGTCACCCTGGGTCCTTAGCTGGTTTGCACGAGAAATGAGCTGGTGTGTTTTAGTTGGAGACAAAAGAACAAAAAAGAGTGAAAAAAGTGGGAGGATTTTATGGAAGAAAGGTATAAAGAAATTAGTAAGTGGGAGACAAGGCGTGATGGGTGTCTTAAACAATTGAAAGTGGAAGAGCATAGGGATTAGAAAAGGGATTTTTGAATTAATTTAGTGGACATTCTCTACACTTCCACTTGTTCTGAATCTTCCTCATCTTCTTCCTTGGTGGGGGGCTGGAGAGAGCAAGACCATTCACCATCTCCATTCACCATTTCTTTACACACACTAAGAGCAAAACAATTGTTGGTTTTGAAGTGAGTTATTAGTTCTTGAGAATTAGGGTTTTAGAGGCTTGATTGGAGAGTTGAGAATTTGAGAAAGCTATCATCTACTCCTTCAAGAAGAGAACCATTTGTTCAAGAGAGCTGGAAGTTCATCATCACACACCAAGAAGGAGCCACGAAAGAGACGAGAGTCTGATTTTTAGCATCTTCAAAAAGGGGTTTTTCTAACTCTTTCTTTTATTCCATTTCTTATTTGTTGTTGTGTATTAAGAACATTAATATTGCAATGTATAATTTTGATTTGGTTTATATTGAATTGAGTATTTGTTTAAAACATATGATGAGCTAAATTACTCATGCTTGGGGTTGTAGTATATTTGATTAAATGATTTGATTTGATGATTCCATTGATATACCTTGTTATTTGTTGATTGCATTGAATTAAAGGTAAATTGATAGAATGGCCACCTATTGATTACTTAATATTGAATGACGAACCGAGAGGAGAAGTTTAATATCGGAACTATGCAATTGACTACCCTAAGAATGAATTAGAAATATAAGTTCTAGGGTTTATTAATTTGATAATGTTAAACAATTGGTTATTGTTAATTCATAAATGTGAGAACTAGTGAATTGATAATTGGCTAATTAATCTTAAGAAACAAATTAAGATTCAAGGTTATATTAATGGATAATCGGATAATTGAACATTTGATTAAATAGACCTACAACCCTAGGCATCATGTCCATAATTGAAATTCTCTTGTATAAAATCAATCGTTTTCATTTCTAAGGTTAACTATAATTCACCAATCCAATCTCACAATTGAGTTTACAGTTTTATGTTAATTGAACTATTACATGCAAGTCCTTCCTTGGGAAACGACCTTGGGGCGATCACCGTCACTACAATAGCCTCGTATACTTGCGAGTGATGCTTTGTGATAGTGTTGATTTTAAGCGCAACAAGTTTTTGGAGCCGCTGCCGGGGAAGGCAATTTTTGTGATAGTTTTATTTTTTTTATTTTATTTGTTAAATTGTTTAAAGTGTTCTTTTTGAATTGCTTAGGTACTTTATGCACGGACGACGGTCTCAAGGAAATGAACTTGTTCCATTTATTGACAACATCCATAGACGTCCAAGATCCGAGAGACCAAATCCTTTTGAGCAAGAAGAAGAAAATACCGAAGAGCAATTTGAGGAGAACACAGAAACAGAGATGGGTGATGCACAAGAGCCACCCATGAAGGAGTTTGCTCGACCGATCATCGGAGTAACCACATCTTGTATCCGGTTGAGCAACGCAGCAAGAAACTATGAACTCAGAAATACTCATTATAGTATGCTGCCATCCTTCCATGGACTGCCGAATGAAGATCCTCTCAACTTCATTCGAGATTTTTATTCAACATTGCATACGTTCCCATTGCAAACATTAACGGAAGATGAACTGAAGCTGAGATGTTTCCCATACAGTTTAAAGGACAGGGCAAAAGTGTGGTTAATGACCCTACCGGAGAATTCTTTAACCACATGGACTGAAGTCTACAACAAATTTATGGGAAAGTTTTATTCTCATCAAAAGACCAAGGAGCTTAGGGGGAGTATTGCAACTTTCACCCAGTTTGACGGAGAACCATTTCACGAGGCGTGGGATCGCTTCAAATCATTATTATTTCAGTGCCCTCACCACTATTATCCATAACAGTTGCTCAATCAATTCTTTTATGATGGGCTAACTCAACAATCTCAAAATACAGTGGATAATGCAGCAGGGGGTGCAATGGGTGAAAGAACAGCTGCAGAAATAGTTGTATTGTTTGAAATGTTGGGGGAAAATTCCCAAAAAAAGAGCATTGGAGAAAGAAGAAGAGGAGCACATGAGATAAGTGCAAACTCAGAAATGGCTAGGCAAATTGCAGAACTGACAAGGCAAGTAAAATTGTTGAATGTAAAAGGGAACTTGTCGGGACCAAGCCAAGAGTCATGCGCATCATGCGGTCTTGTAGGCCATCAAGCAAATGTGTGCCCCTCAAATTTTGACTCATTTCAAGAGGAGCAAGAGCAAGCTTTTGCTTTTGAAGGGTTCCAACAAAGGGGTAGGAATGACCCATATTCAAATTCTTATAACCCCGGTTGGAGGAATCACCCCAATTTTTCATGGAAAAATCAACAACATGCTCCACCTCAACAACCCTTCCAACCATATCAAAGAGGTCCCCAATTTCAAGGGCAACCCTCAAATCAAGAGCAAGTCAAGAAACCTTCATTTGAAGACAACTTGAATGCTTTCATTCAAGTAAGCACTCAAAATCAAGAATTGAACAATAAGCGGTTTGACTCTTTAGAAGCATCGCTTAAGAAGGTTGAAACTCAAGTGGGCCAATTGGCCAATCAACTTCAAGCCAATCAAAAAGGAAAATTTCCAAGCCAACCGTAGAAAGCCAAAGCAATCACCGTTTTGAGAAGTGGTAAGGTACTTGATAATAAAATCGGTGATAATAACATTGATGATTTCTTGGATGCAGGTACAATGCGGGGTAATGGCAAGGAAATGCAAGAAGAAGAAGCTGAACCAAATGAGCTTAAGGAGGACAAAGAGGAGGCATCCGTTGCACCAAAACTGCACAAATCTCCAAATCCGTACAGACCACCAATTCCATTTCCCAGCAGGTTAAAAAATGAAAAACATGATAAGCAATTTTCTGAAATTTATAACATGCTTTCGAAGGTAAGTATCAACCTACCCTTACTAGAGGTGATAAAGAATATGCCATCTTATGCCAAATTCTTAAAAGAGCTTAACACTAAGAAGATAAGGTATGAGTTGGATGAGAAGGTGATAGTTTCGGAAGTAACAAGTGCTGTTTTACAACATAAGTTACCTCCTAAACTAAAAGATCCTGGGAGCTTTATTGTTAAAATCTCTATGGGGAATGGGAAAAAGACCATTGGCATGTGTGATCTTGGAGCTAGTATTAATTTGATGCCATACTCAATTTATCTGAATCTAGAGCTAGGGGAACTCAAACCGACCAAAATGGTTTTACAATTAGCAGATAGAACTCTTAGATACCCTAAGGGAATCATAGAAGATGTTCTAGTGAAGGTAGGAGGTTTGATTGTACCCGTCGATTTCATTGTCTTAGACACGGGGGGAGAAATCCCACGGGATGCCGAGCATGAAATTTTGTTAGGAAGGCCTTTTATGGCCACAACTAACACTTTAATTGATGTTAAAAATGGAAAATTAACCATTACCGTTTTGGGACGAACTGTAGAATTTTCAATTTTTAACACTTCCTCCATTCCCACTAGTGTTTTATATGAAGATTGCTCTTTCATTGATCTTACTGATAGTGTTGTCCAAGAAGTTTTCTTGCAGGAAAATGGTGAACACAAGCTAGAAAAGGCTCTAAAATTGCAGGAAGAAGCAGAGATTTCCAATGAGGAGGATAAAGAAGACAATTCCGTCTTGGGCGATGAGAGTGTTGAGGAAGAAATTGAAATTGAAGAAGAGCAAGTTCAACTACAAGGGGTTGAGCTTAAAGAACTCCCCAAACATTTAAAATATACTTTTCTTGGGGAAAATAACTCTCAACCAGTGATAATTTCTGCTACCCTTACCAGTGAGGAAGAGAATAAGCTTGTAACAATGTTGAAAAAATTCAAGAAGGCTATAGGTTGGGGGTTGAATGACATTAAGGGTATTAGTCCCTCTATGTGCATGCATAAGATCATTTTAGAGGAAGGGGCTAAACCGGTGAGAGAGTCTCAAAGGAGACTAAACCCTAACATGAGCGAGGTTGTTAAGAAGGAGGTCCTTAAATTACTGGATGAAGGGGTAATTTACCCTATTGCTGATAATGAATGGGTTAGTCCCGTTCATGTTGTGCCTAAGAAAACAGGGTTGACAGTGTTCCAGAATGAAAAAGGAGAGTTGGTACCAACACGAACACAAACTGGGTGGCGGATGTGCATAGATTATAGGAAATTAAATAAAGTCACCAAGAAAGATCACTTTTCTTTGCCATTTATTGATCAAATGCTTGATAGATTATCTGGACATTCTTTTTACTATTTTCTTGATGGTCTTTCAGGTTACTACCAAGTCCCGATAGCACCAGAAGATCAACCAAAGACTACATTTACTTGTCCCTTTGGGACGTTTGCATTTCGAAGGATGCCATTCGGACTTTGCAATGCACCGGGCACATTTCAAAGGTGTATGCTTTCCATATTTTCTGATATGCTAGACAAGTGCATTGAGGTATTCATGGATGACTTTTCTGTCTTTGTAATTCCTTTGATGATTGTTTGGAAAAGTTGACTCTAGTACTTAAAAGGTGTATTGAATGTAATCTTACATTGAGTTGGGAAAAGAGTCACTTTATGGTTGATCATGGAATTGTTTTAGGGCATGTTATTTCCCATGAAGGGATTGAGGTAGACAAAGCTAAAGTTGAATTAATTGTGAACCTACCTCGACCCACATCAGTTAAGGGAATTAGAAGTTTTTTGGGACATGCAGGATTTTATAGGAGGTTCATAAAAGATTTTTCCAAAATTTCACGTCCTTTGTGTCATTTGTTAGGAAAAGATGTCCCATTTGTTTTTGATGAAAAGTGCTTAGAGGCTTTTAAAATTTTGAAAGAAAAACTAACTTCTGCCCCTATAATTGTTGCCCCAAATTGGGACTTGCCCTTTGAAATTATGTGCGATGCATCGAATTTTTCCATCGGAGCTGTTTTGGGCCAAAGAGTGAATAAGTTAATGTGTGTAATTTATTATGCAAGTTTATCTTTAAATGATGCACAAGTAAATTACACAACCACTGAGAGAGAAATGTTAGCTGTGGTATTTGCACTAGACAAATTTAGATCTTACTTGATAGGTTCTAAGGTCATAGTATTCTCTGATCATACAGCCTTGAAATACCTATTGACCAAACCACAAGCTAAACCTAGGCTCATTAGATGGGTGTTGATGTTACAAGAATTCGATGTAGAAATCAAAGATAGGAAGGGAAGCGAAAATGTAGTGGCCAACCATCTTTCTAGACTTAACTCTTGTGAAAATAATGCTGAAATTGCTTGTGAAAATGCTTTTGAGAAATTCCCGGATGAACACTTGTTTTCCTTAACTCAAGCACCATGGTATGCTGATATAGCTAATTATCTTTCTTGTGGTGTAGTGAGAAAGGATTTGAGCTTCCAAGCAAAGAAGAGATTCCTGCATACGTGTAAGTATTATTTTTGGGATGAGCCTTACTTGTTTAGAATTTACAGGGATGAAGTGATAAGAAGATGTGTGCCGGAAGAGGAACAAAAACAAGTGCTACAATATTGCCACAATTTGTATTGCGGGGGACATTTTGGAGGAAAGAAGATAGCCAAGAAAATTCTTCAAAGCGGTTTGTATTGGCCTACTCTTTTTAAAGATGCTTATCATTTTTGTATAAGATGTGATGAATGCCAAAGAGTAGGAAACATTAGCAAACGGAATGAAATGCCCCTTAATATTTTTATTGTGGTTGATATTTTTGATGTGTGGGGAATTGATTTCATGGGGCCATTTCCCAAATCCTTTGGTTTTTAATATATTCTTCTAGCAGTAGATTATGTGTCCAAGTGGGTTGAGGCAATCCCCACTAGGAACAATGATGCTAACATTGTGTTAAAATTTGTGAAGGAGAATATTTTGAGCAGGTTTGGAACCCCCAAGGCGATAGTGAGTGATGGAGGAAGCCATTTTTGCAACAAATGGTTTGGAAAGTTGATGACCAAGATGGGCATCCGACACAAGGTGGCAACTCCATATCATCCCCAAACATCCGGACAAGCTGAGATTTCAAACAAGCAGATCAAGGGGATTTTAGAAAAGACAGTGGGCACAAGTCGGAAGGACTGGTCAATCCGACTCTCGGAAGCATTGTGGGCTTATAGGACTGCTTATAAAACCCCATTGGGAATGAGTCCTTATAGGTTGGTCTTTGGCAAGGCATGCCACCTCCCGGTGAAATTGGAGCACAAGGCTTATTGGGCAATAAAGACCACAAATATGGACTTAGGTGAAGCAAGGGAGCAGAGAATGCTACAAATTTCCGAGCTTGATGAGCTTCGGAATGAAGCCTATGAGAGTTCGAGGATCTTCAAGGAAAAGACCAAAGCTATTCATGACAGGATGATTCTTCGAAGGACTTTTGAACCGGGAATGAAAGTCCTTCTCTTTAATTCAAGAATGCGGTTGTTTCCCGAAAAATTGAAGTCGCGTTGGAGTGGACCCTTTCAAGTTACTCAAACATTTCCTTATGGGGTTGTTGAGTTGCTTAATTTAAAAACCAACGAGACATTCAAGGTCAATGGACAAAGGGTGAAGCCCTACTTGGAAGACATCGAAGTTGCAAAAATGGTGGAAAGCATGGTGTTCATTGACGAATGATGCAACAATGTCCAGCTATACGACATTAAAGAAGCGCTAAATGGGAGGCAACCCATCGATTTGCAATTCTTTTCACTGTTATAATTTTATATTTTGCAATTTTAATTTCATGTTAAGTTAAATAAATAGAATAGGTACTTTGATCGGTTTTTCTTTTTCTTGAATGTGTTTCAGGGTTAAGCCAAGAAGAAGATTGCATTTTTGCGATTTGGTGACACAACTAAACCAACAAAAAAAATTTCAAAACCTATTTGGCAGAGGCAAACACGACCAGAGGACCTGGTCGTGTCCTTGCCCGTGTCCAGTAGCTCCAAAAGACACAGAGGCAGACACGGCCAGAGGCCCTGGCCGTGTCCTTGCCCGTGTCAAACAAGCTCCAAATGTCACAGAAGCAGACACGGCCAGAGGTCCTAGCCGTGTCCTTGGCCATGTCACACAGACACGGCCAAGCCTCTCCCCGTGTCACCAAAATTGTTTTGCAATTTATTTTTTCCAGAACAAGACACGTTCAAGGGACACGGCCGTGTCCCTCAAAAACCATCAGACACGGCCAAGCTTCACCAAGCTTGGCCGTGTCACCTAAACTTTTTGTTTTAAAATCACGAATTTTGCCCAGCTTTTCATTTTAAATCCCTAAATCTTTCTCTCTCCTCTCTCATTTTCTCTCGCTCTTTCTCGATCTCTCTCTAAAAACCTCCATAGCCACCATCTTCAAGCTTCAGAATCATAGTAAATCTTTCACTTTTCTTCACCAAAACCGATTTTAACCCATCCACTTCTTTTCTTTTCTCATTAAAATCAATTAAAATTGTGAAATTTTCATTTTCACCAAATCATCAAAATGACAAGAACAAAAATGGTGTCTCACCACAAAAGGACGTGACTTCCACCTTCAGCTCCATCTTCGTCATCGTCAGCACCAAGGAGAGCAACTCTTCTAGCTCAGGGTTTCTTTCCGACGAGGTATGTTAACGAAGAATCCCTCGATGCTCTTCATATTCGAAATAATTTTTATGGATTTGTTCATAATCTTGGGTGGGATAGATTTGTTTCCCTTAAACCTTTGTAATTTGAGGAGCTTACATTGGAATTTCTAACCACACTTAAGGTTGAAAAAAATGACCAAAGGATTTGCATTAGGTTACACTTTAAACTGCTTGGGAGACAATTTGTGCTTAAAATTGAGCAATTGAGCAATATATTTGGTTTTCACCAACAAGGGGAACAATGTGTGCCTAAGAGTTTTCAACAACAATTTTCATGGGGAGCTTTGGGCTCAGGTACCTATGTGGCCAAATCGGCCAAGGCTACGAAATTGAAAAATCCCGCCCTAAGGTACTTACACCGGTTTATGTCGTGTGGATTTTTTGCAAGAAAAGAGAGCACAGGGGTTGTAGAACTAAGCGAACTATACTTTTTAGACTGTGCTAACAATAACGTACCCATTTGCAATGGCTATTGGTTAGCCGACGTGTATGACAGTGTGGCACATAAAAAGCGGGGTGCCATTTGTATCGGAGGATTAGTTACAATTTTAGCAATGGCACTCCTTGACAATTTTGACCCTAGCAATTGCCAGATGACTAAGATATCGGGGAATGATTCATTAGATCTTGCCACCCTAGAGAAGATGCACATGGTTTCAAGAAAAGGAGGAGCGTATGTTATGGGTTCAACTGAGATTGAGATACCGGAGGGCCATCAAAAGAGAGCACGAGTCGAGGAGGATTCCGACTCGGATTCTCTAGATTTAGATGAAGATGCTTCAATCCCGAACGATCAGGAGATCCTTCATAGGATTGAAGCATTGGAAAGCAGGGTTGACCGAAACCATGCTGCAGCCATGGAACGAATTGACCGTAATCATACAGCAGTCATGGAACAAATGGACCTAATCAACAGCAACCTCGCTAAAATTCTGAGCCTTCACCCATCAGCGGCATCATCGTCCTATCCTCCACCACCGTAGATCCTACCGGCTCCAACCTTTTGACATCACTTGTTATTTTCTTATTTGTAGTTATTTCATGTTTTTATTGTTTTGGATTTTAATGTTAACTCTTTATATTATGTTTATTTTATATATTGTATTTTGCACTTGAACAATGGTTGTTTGTGGATGAAAAGGTAGCACTTGCGTCACAAAGGATCGATGGAAAAACAGGTTGTACCTTAACTTTTTACTTTACATATCATTGTTTCCATTGAGGACAATGTAAAACTTAACGTGTGGGGTGTGTGCTAAGCCTTTTGTTCATGAATATAAATTGTTATTTTCGTAAGTGTTCTTGTTTTGTTAAGTTTCTTGTTTTGTTTTATAATTGATTTTGATGGATATTAATAAGTTCAATTGTTATAAGAATGTTGATAGATGACTTTTAAATTTTTGAAGCATGAATTTGAGGATTGATTAGAGTTAGTACTTATTGTCAATTTTGATGGTTATTCTTTGCATTGCCATTAAACTAGTGAGTAATTGAGCCATCAACTTATCATTCTTTTTATGTGTGAACATCTTTGATTGATGAATTACTAGAACTTGCTTTGACATGCATTTTGAGACTACATAAAAGTTTCAATTAAGCATCAACATGATTAAGGCAATTTAGGGCAAACCATTTTGGCTTAAAAAGACCAACCTTACATCCGACCTTAGTTCGCTAACTTTGAGCTTATTTCATTTTTTCCTTCTTTCTTTTTCACAACACCATCGGCTTGAGCCATTATATTTTAACTCTACCCATTCATTAGATCAAGAGCACTTTAAGAGCATTAATGGAGTGTTGTGCAGAATAAGTGTGGGGTTGAATTCAATGGGCTTTAAATTAGTTGGATACCCTAAAAAAATGAATAATGAAAATTAAAATAATAGTTGTTGTTCTTGTCGGAAGGGTTGTAATGAGTTTGGAAATTATCTTTGCAAATTAAACAAATAGAATCCCTTAAAAGCACATAAATGCTTAGTGCTAAGTGATTGAGATGAATTATGGGATTGTTGATCATGCTACATTGCTTACTTCACTCTTGAAGTACTCTTGACCTAAATGAACTAACTCACTCTCCCAAATGTCATACCTTTTCCTTAGCCCCGTTACAACCAAATAAAAGACCTTATGATTGATGCTTGATGGTGATTAGGTGGTGGAGATTTGATTGATAAGCAAGCCTATAGTCCTAATCTTTCATTGAATGTTGAGAGCTTAAACACTACCCAATTAAACACTTGAGAGGTTTTGTGAGGGAGTGACAATTTTGGTATGCATTGATTGACCATTAAGTTACTTGAGTACCGATTATTTTCGATTCGATTATGATTGCGAATTTAATAAGATGGGAGTCTTAATTCATCCTTATAACCCTTGAACTTGATAATATTTATCTTGTGTTATTTGTTTTTATTTTAACTTTGCTTGGGGACAAGCAAATGATTAAGTGTGGGGTAATTGTTTAGATCAATTTTGTATATATTTTCTATGATGTTTATGTTGATTTTAAGTTAATTTTCATGTTAAATTGCACTTAAGTTTGTTTGAAGTTGTTGATTTAGGTTGGAGCACATTCGATGGAGCCATTTGATCAAAATTGGTGTAACTTGTGGAGAAAATCAAGTGACACGGCCAAGCTTGTCATGGCTTGGCCGTGTCCTTCATCAAAAGAAGCAGAAATAAGGAAAATTAGGAGACACGGCCAGGACTAACATGGCTTGGCCGTGTCCCTCAAGGAAACAAGTCCAGTAGTGAACACGGCCATGAGACACGGCCAAGCCACTGGCCGTGTCTCACCAAAGAAACAAAAGAGCAAAAAGGAACAGAGAAGGACACCATCAGTGGACATGGCCAGGACACTGGCCGTGTCACATGACACGGCCGTGTCACATGACACGACCGTGTCCTTGGCCGTGTCTCACAAGGGCAAGCATACAGAATGGGACACAGCCAGAAGCTTGGCCGTGTCCCCAAGAAAGAAAGCAACTATACACGGCCAAGCTCCTTATGGCTTGGCCGTGTCACCCTGGGTCCTTAGCTGGTTTGCACGAGAAATGAGCCGGTGTGTTTTAGTTGGAGACAAAAGAACAAAAAAGAGTGAAAAAAGTGGGAGGATTTTATGGAAGAAAGGTATAAAGAAATTAGTAAGTGGGAGACAAGGCATGATGGGTGTCTTAAACAATTGAAAGTGGAAGAGCACGGGGATTAGAAAAGGGATTTTTGAATTAATTTAGTGGACATTCTCTACACTTCCACTTGTTCTGAATCTTCCTCATCTTCTTCCTTGGTGGGGGGCTGGAGAGAGCAAGACCATTCACCATCTCCATTCACCATTTCTTTACACACACTAAGAGCAAAACAATTGTTGGTTTTGAAGTGAGTTATTAGTTCTTGAGAATTAGGGTTTTAGAGGCTTGATTGGAGAGTTGAGAATTTGAGAAAGCTATCATCTACTCCTTCAAGAAGAGAACCATTTGTTCAAGAGAGCTGGAAGTTCATCATCACACACCAAGAAGGAGCCACGAAAGAGACGAGAGTCTGATTTTTAGCATCTTCAAAAAGGGGTTTTTCTAACTCTTTCTTTTATTCCATTTCTTATTTGTTGTTGTGTATTAAGAACATTAATATTGCAATGTATAATTTTGATTTGGTTTATATTGAATTGAGTATTTGTTTAAAACATATGATGAGCTAAATTACTCATGCTTGGGGTTGTAGTATATTTGATTAAATGATTTGATTTGATGATTCCATTGATATACCTTGTTATTTGTTGATTGCATTGAATTAAAGGTAAATTGATAGAATGGCCACCTATTGATTACTTAATATTGAATGACGAACTGAGAGGAGAAGTTTAATATCGGAACTATGCAATTGACTACCCTAAGAATAAATTAGAAATATAAGTTCTAGGGTTTATTAATTTGATAATGTTAAACAATTGGTTATTGTTAATTCATAAATGTGAGAACTAGTGAATTGATAATTGGCTAATTAATCTTAAGAAACAAATTAAGATTCAAGGTTATATTAATGGATAATTGGATAATTGAACATTTGATTAAATAGACCTACAACCCTAGGCATCATGTCCATAATTGAAATTCTCTTGTATAAAATCAATCGTTTTCATTTCTAAGGTTAACTATAATTCACCAATCCAATCTCACAATCGAGTTTACAGTTTTATGTTAATTGAACTATTACATGCAAGTCCTTCCTTGGGAAATGACCTTGGGGCGATCACCGTCACTACAATAGCCTCGTATACTTGCGAGTGACGCTTTGTGATAGTGTTGATTTTAAGTGCAACAATGCCCTGAAATCGAAAGTAGTAAAAGTCCCGTGCCTCTTGTTGATACATTTTCTCAAAATATGCCGCATGTTGATGACTCGCATCTAGTTCCTCCTGAAGCTTCTTATTTTGCTCCTCAAGCATCCGCTGTGAGGCAGAAAAGGAAAGGGTAAGTCCATACATTTTCATGCATACATGCAAGCATACATCATTATAGGATAAAAATGACTGACCAGGTAACTCAGATCAAAGTTCTGCGAATCAGATGGCACATCTAAATGAGAAGGGGTAAATGGAGAAAACTGTCGCTGTATTGGAGTATCATACAGATGGACAACTCCATAGCCAGAGAAATCAACAGCCTACAATGATTATATAAATAATCAGAATAGATAAACAAAGAGACAGTTGTAATGACAAAGCGATAGCTACCTGGGAAGTGCCAGCCCCAGAATTGCCTTGGTTTTGAGAAGAAGGCTCCTGCTCATCTTCTTCCTCATCCTCACCCTCTTCCTCTTCTTCCTTACCTTCTCCTTGCTTCGCTTCTATTTCTTCTTCACCTCCAGATAGCCCACGGACACCAACAGGTGACACTTCAAAATTTAGCAGATAATCTTGGATAAATTGAGCATATGACATGTCCGGTGAGAGCAGGAAGTCATGAACATAGAAACCAATACGGGAACGACTCCAAAAGGGCTGGCATTGCATTAAGGTTCAGAACATATGATGGAATAGCAACTGGTACTCTGCGCTGGTTAGGTCCAAGGAACCAGTCATGTACTCTATCACCTAGAAACCACCCACTAGAGACCGGGCCAGCCATAATTCGACGAGAGTTGTGCAAAGGCATTGCATCAGTCATGCATCTAATCCAACCATTTTTCTCTTCGGCTCTCCACCAGGCTGTATCCACCTGCAGAAAAGAAAATCGGTAATTTATCTTTTATCATAGGTTTGATATTAATATTAACATTTTTCTTACTTGATCCCAGGTTAGACGACTCAAGTGGTAACTATGAGAGTGCACATGGTGACTCCCGGACCCTTCCCTGCGACCCAACAACCAAACACCCAACCTTGAAAAATTGACTCATGGCTGTGAAATGTTTGGAACCCTCACCAAGTTATGCTCGTATGCCCAGACATGCACATAAAAGAGAAAATCAAGCCTATGCACATGCATTGTGTGGATTAATAATTTTAAAGGAAATGGCACCTCAGCAATGGTCGCGAAACAAATAAAGGATCTTTTCTTCCAGCAGAGCACATCAAAACCGTGATAAAGACAAGCTATACCAGCTTCCCCCCATGCATAAGAAGATACGCGATCCAAGTCAGAAAGGGCGCGCAATACGGATAAGTGAATGGTAGACTCGGTGCTACCCAAAATGGTTGCCCCCAACAAATACAATAAAAATCCCCGAGTATATTGTTTTGCCCTCTCACCCTACACGGGTTGAATGTACGTTACCCAATACTCTCGGATGGGCTCATATCGGATCTTATACGACCTTCTATATTGGGGCTTGACACTGATCAATTGTTGGATTTCTTCTTCTTTCAGAATATTGCAGGTAAAAGGAAAAGGGGTTCCATCACATCGGAGGCCAGTTATAGCAGCAAAGTCAACCGGACCAATTGTCATCTCTCCAATGGGCAAGTGAAAAGTATGAGTTGTGTCCACCCATCGTTCTGCAAGCGCCTGGATCACGCTTCGGTCTATTTGATAGCCCCGTGCTGGTAATTGCAAAACGAAGTCCTCAAAACCACTTTCCTGCACCATTCTCTTTACTGCGGGCGGGGCCTAGTCATACCACTTACGGGCCTTGTAAATATTTCCTCCTACTTTTATATCGCAACCATCATGCTGCCCAAATGCAGGTAAGTCCAGGTAAGTACACATGTAATTTTACACACACACTTTAAAAAAAAAAGTAAGTATAACTATAATAATAAATAAATAAAAAGTAAATAATAGTAATATGAAATAGTAAATAATATAGAATATGTTAAATGTTAAAAATAATTATTAATTAAATTAAACAATAAAAATATATGTAATAAAAAATAATAATAAAATAAAATAATTTTATATAAATATATAAAGTAATAATAAATAAAAAAATTAATAAAAAAATAAAAAAAATATTATTAAATTAAAATAAAATACATTTGTATAAATATGTAAAGTAATAGTAACGATAAAAAATAATAAAATAAAAAGGGTAATAAATAAAAATAAATAAAAAGGGGACATAGACAAATAACTTCTCGCACAACAATTGATGTGTTTCATTCTTACACAATCATTTTTCGTGCATAAATTTATAAATATTGTCAAATAAATTATGCTGCATACTTGATCTTGTTTAATCTATATGAATATAATTATACTAACAAATTTTGCAATAAATTACTTATATGTATGAAAAAGTATCACTTACCGGTGTTTTATCTTTGGAACTTCGATGGAGATGCATGCCAAGTAACATCATAATTTGCACAATTTCATTATCTTGAAGGTAAGAAATCAATTCATTATTTGACCGAGTCCTATGCCTTGAAGAGTGTTGAACAGCTGACATGGTAACTGCTTGAGATTTATGAATCTTATAATACTAACAGTGTTTAGTTTGAAAGGAAAGATACGAACTCTTTATAAAAAATGAAATGAAGAAATGAGGTGCTTATATAGAGGAACGGCAAAGGAAAAAAAACAAAATTCAAAAAGTAAATTTTACTATGGATGAATAGTAAATTTTACTATTGATGAATAGTAAAATTTTACTATTTATCAATAGTAATTTTACTATTTATGAATAGTAAATAGTATATTAATATTGACTACACAGTAAATAAACAGTAAATTCAATTATTCAATTTAATCATTCAAAAACTTGCGTGTATATAAATATATTTTTTTGTACTATTTAAATATTTTTACACGTAGGGAGCAAGAGAAGATATGTGCATGGTAAAAATTAGCTAAATTTTTTTGCAAATTATTTTAGTTAAATCTTGGGTCCATAACCCAAATCATCCCGGGTTCAGAACCCAAATCTTTTTCGAGTCCAGAACTCGAACCGGGTCCAAAACCCAAATCTTTTCCGAGTGCAGAACTTAAACCGGGTCCAGAACCCAAATCTTTTTCGAGTCCAGAACTCAAACCGAGTCCAGAACCCAAATCATCTCGGGTCCATAACCCAAATCTTTTCCGAGTCCAGAACTTAAACTGGGTCTAGAACCTAAATCATTATCGGGTCCAAGTACCCAAATCAAATCAATCTCGGGTCCAAGTACCCATTCTTTGATCCAAGTACCCAAATCAAATCAATCTCGGGTCGAAGTACCCAAATCAAATCAATCTCGGGCCCAAGTACCCATTCTAGGGTCTAAGTACCCAAATCAAATCAATCTCGGGTTCAAGTACCCAAATCAAATCAATCTCGGGTTCAAGTACCCAAATCAAATTCATTGTCGAGTCCAAGTACCCAATCTCGGGTCCAAATACCCAATCTCGGGTCCAAGTATCCAAATCAATCTAATCTTGGGTCCAAATACACAAATCAAAATCATTCTCGGGTCCAAGTACCCAAATCAAATTAAAGCTTGGGTCCAAGTACCCAACCTCGGGTCCAAGTACCCAAATCAAATTCATTATCGGGTCCAAATACCTAATCTCAGGTCCAAGTACCCAATCTCAGGTCCAAGTACCCAAATCAATCTAATCTCGGGTCCAAGTACCCAAATCAATCTAATCTCGGGTCCAAGTACCCAAATCCATATCATTCTCGGGTCCAAGTGCCCAAATCAAATTCAATCTCATGTCCAAGTACCCAAATCAAATCAATCTCGGGTCTAAGTACCCAAATCAAACCCAAAACAAAACCTCAACCATCTCAAAAATTAAGTCTTATTGCTTTTCACTCTCTTTTGCTGTAGTCTCAGATCGTTCAAGCAGGGGGCAAACTGTAGACCCTTAATTTTTGCCCCAATTTGAGATGGCCCTGATTAAAGGATGCCAAAATAAATTTGATCCGACTTTAAATATTTAAACCTACTTTATAATTTTTAAAAGGAGTCTGTTCGGATTAAAGAGGCAAATATTTGATTGTAAAACCCTAAAACCAAGTGGAATTGGCCAAATTAAAATTTTTCAGTTCATAAGTTAAAAAAGGTCAGAATAATTTAATTGGGGCCAGCCTGGAGACATAAGCATGCTTCATTTCAACCTTGGGAGCCCAAGATGTCGACTTGGGCAAGCTAGGTCGACATGAGCATGCTTCATGTCGACCTTGGGAGGCTAGGTCAACATGAACATGCCTCATGTCGACCTTGGCAGCCCAAGATCAACATGAGCATGCCTCATGTTGACTTGGGCAGCCCAAGGTCGACATGAGGTTGGTCTCATGTCGACCTAGGGCAACTAGGTCGACATGGGTTCAATATGTTTCCTAATACAACTAGAATTTGTTTTAGGGACTGTTTTATATTAGGTTAAGGATTCTGAGTGAGGTTTGGATATAAATATATATGTTTCAGAATTCAAAAGGGGGGGAAAACATTAACAAGGTATCATTAAGAGGGGACGGCAAGGAACATTAAGAAGATAGCAAAGAGACGGCAACAAACAGAAAAGATTAGCATCAAACATTCATCGGTAATCAATCCATCAAAGACAGCAGTGCTGTCTTTATTAATTGTTCATCCAAAAGTTAATTGTGGAGTAACCAACGAGTGGAGGTTTGATCTTTAATCATGAATTATTTATGTTTATAGTAGTTTTGTTTCTTTGATTAATAAGAACATGCATGCATGCAGTAACTTTGAACACACAGTAGCTTGATCTTTGAACATGCAGTAAATTATTTTTTTTCGTTTTAATAACTTTAATCGTTTATTTTGGTTTTTGTTTTAATAACTTTAATCTTTTGCTTTAATTATCACATTGATCAATTGGTATTCGTAATCCCACTGGCATATTTCATAAAGCATAAAACTATCCAGTAGTCAACAATTAATTGTTAAAATCCATCTTGTTTACTTTAACATCGAGAACTGTATGTTATTTCATTAAAACTCAAAACCTTAAACTATTTTTATCCAAAAGCCTAAACCATTTCATTATTAAACTCCAAAATATTGATTATTTTTCCAAAACCTTAATTTATTTTTCCAAATCCAAAATTGTTTCCTTTTAGGCAGTAAGCTAATTCAAAAAACCCCAATTCCAAAACCCTAATTCCAAAACCCTAGTTTCAAAAACCCTAAAAATCCTAATTTCAAAACCTTAATTATAAAACTTTACTTTCTATAACCCTAAATTCAATTGATAATTCTTTAAAACCCTAAATTTATATATTTATTGCTTTATTTAATTTTAGATTTGATTATATAGTTTATTATATTTTTTGATTGTTGATTTATTTTATTTCAATGCTTGATTTATTTAATTTATCATGGATGGATGTTTATTTTATATTTTGATTAATAGCTCTAATGAATGATTTATTTATGGTGAATGGTTATTTATTTTATCAATTTATTTAAATTTTCAAATGTTGTAAGAGGTATGTTTCCACTTGGTGGGTACCTCATTAGTTAAATATTATGTAATTTAAATTGCTTTTCTATTTTAGAACTTATGTAAAGGACATGTTTCTACCTTTCGGTGGGTGTCCTATTTAGGCATGGGATGTAAGGACATGTTTCCATCTTCGGGTGGGTGTCCATTTATTTGTTTTGCTTGGACCTTGCTTTGATTTTAATATATTGATGTTTTCTTTTAATTATTGTGTAATATGAATAATGTTGTTATATTTAAGAATTTTATAACATGTCTCCACCGTTTAAGACCTGTAAAGGAGGTCGGTTCCAATGATCCGGGCGTTGTGGGGGTGCTGGGCCATTTCTCACCTTCCCCACACGTACCTAACTTTACAAACCCATTAAGGGGTTGGGGATTCCTTAGGAATCGAGTCATCCACCCCTTTCTTTTTCCCGGCCCCTCCGGGTGGCGACTCCATTTTCTCCGAACTTAGGTCCGTGTTCTCTAAGGCCCCGAGCCTAAACAGTGCCGAAGTCGCAAGAACCATTCCACCAGGAGTGGGGGCAAAAATCCCCTCTCACACCACCTACAAATTATTTTCCTTGTACTGCTACAGGACTATCTCAATAAACTCTACTAACTACCACACTATGCCCTAAGGGATTAGTCATAAATATATCAAATCCCAAAGATTGAAAAATGCACACCATGCATAGGCAAAATCGATGCACTAATGTATGAGTGGGTAGATCCAAGATCTATCAATGCATGCACAAGGGTACCAAATAAAGAAAATGTACCAACTATGACATATGAAGCATCTGGCTTATTCTGCATCATATATACTCTTTAAGCAACTCTAATCTCCTCCGGCCTACTCACAGATATTGAATCCCCTCTCTCACTAGCCCTAGATCTACCACCACCTCTACTTCCCCTACCTCCTCTATTACTCTGTCTGGATCATGATCTATCAGCTGATCTTTCATCTAGTGGCTCTAGACAATCTCTAACAAAATGACCTGAAGATCCACACATATAACAACACTTGAAATTAGCTCCCCAACAAACCCCTATACGCATTCGACCACACTTTGTACAGGTAGGTGGTAGAGACCTATGAGAACCTAAAGTCAGTGTACTAGCTATCGAAGCCACAAGTCTTAGCCTTTGATACTGTGATATGCTAGTTTGTCCCTGACCCTTGCTAGACCTCTGAAAATAACCACCTCTACCTCTTTTAGAAGATGAGTAACCCGTCTCTATTGGTGCTCTTCTAGCTTTGCTTTTTTCAGACCTAAGTGCAGCTACAAGTCCTTGAGCTTTCTCTACATTTCGTGTAGCTGCTACTATCTTGGAAAAATCATCATAGTGAATCGCTGCCACTTGACACATAATAGACGGCTTCAACCCTTCTTCAAATCTTTTACACCGTCCACTTCATCTATCAGAAAACCACCAGCATATTTACTCAAATGAAGAAATTTCTCATACTCGTAAATTGTCTTGTCTCCTTGCTTCAAGTTAACAAACTCCTTCTTCTTCTTGTCTTTATACTCCCGAGGAGTATATTTCTTCCCAAACTCACTTAGAAAATCATCATACATCAAAACTAGGGGTTTCCTCAATCCATTAGGAATGGTCCTCCACCAATCATACACTTCTCCATGCAGAAGAGACAAGGCATAGTCAAATTTCTCTTTCGCTATAGCTTACAACTGGATGAACACGCTTTCAATTCGATCTAACCACTATTATTCCTCTGCTAGATCCGTAGTGCCTACAAATTTGGTAGCCCCAAACTTCCTCAACTTCTCATAATTCCTAATTAATTGTTGCAGTTGTGGTTAAGCTTGGACTTGAAGTAACAATTCCACCATTTACTGTGCCCACATTAGTGGAATTTCTAGCACTACTGGTCTAACTGGCATTGATGCCTCCCTAATAGCTTCTGTACTTGCTCCAGCCACACCTTCCCTGGAGCAAAACTCTCCATACTACCTTTTTCAGATCTATGAGATGGGACATGTCTACTACCTATATCTATTACAAGATCATAGGTTGCCACATTAAAGATCAATTCAAATGCTTATGCATATGCATGTACAACACTTTTTTTAAAAATAAAAATCAACTTTGAAATCCCTTTTTTCTCTCACTTAAAATCCACCTAGATTAAGAATCTCAAACCTAGGCTCTGATACTAAATGTAACATCCTAAAATTTTTGAAAATTTCTAATTTTTGAAAAATTTGATAAAATAAATTATAATTTAAAAGGATAAATTAAATTAATAGTTTTAAATGAAAAATAAAGGGATTTTAAATGAAAAAGTGTGATATATATGCAAAATATACATAACATATATAAAAGTCAACACTTTTTAAAAGAAAAAGGGTATTTTGGAAATTAAATATTATAAATTCAAAATTAATAAAATAACTCAAAAATAAATTATTTTTGAATGGAAGAGAGAAATTAGGACTTTTAATTTATTAAAAAAATAATTAAATAATTAAATAATAAATTATTTTAATATATATATATATGTTGTTAAAAAAAAGATGAAAGGAAAAGAATATAAAAGTCTTCTTCTTCTTCTTCTTCTTCTTCATCTTCAATGACGTGTGTTCCTTGGGAGCTTGAAGACCAAGGATTTTTCTTCTTCCATACTCCATAAATTGAAGGAATTAACAAGTTTCAAGTGGATTTTTTGTGATTTCCATCAAAATTATTAAGTTTCCATCTCTTTTCTTTGAATTCAATGGAAGATGAGATTATGTGAGTTTTGAGATTTTGATGTAGTATGTTATAATTGTTGGAATTGGTGTGTATGATGCTATTTTGGGTAGTTAACAATGATTCTAAGGTTAGATTGAAGAGGTGATGGATTTTGGTTAAAGAATGGTGAAGAGAGAGAATTTAGGGTTATGGATTTTTTGGGTTTTGAAACATGAAATTTAATTGTGAAAATTGGTTCTAAATGAGTTTTTTTATTCATAAACAAGTATTTTAAAGTCGAATATTGGATTTGGTGGTGTTGGGTTGGAGTTTGAGAATGGAAGTGGAGATTTAGGGTTTTGGAAAAGTGATTGAATTGTGTGATTTTATTTGTTTAAGCATGTTGTTTAGTGTTAAAAGTGATGAATATAAGCTTAGAATGAGTAATGGATTGTGTTTGAATGGAAAACCTTCAATGGGGGAAGGTTATGCCATTTTTGAGATTTTGTGTATAAGAGTGTATTTTTACAATGTAAATGATTTAAATGTATTAAAAAATGCTTTTAATAATATAAATAAACTTAAAACACTAATTTAATTATAGTAGAATGGAATTCTAATGTTGAAGTAAGGAAAGGCTAAATTTTTGGAAATTTGTAGGAGTGATGTGTAATTATGGTTTAATGTTGGAAATGCCATTAAATGTGATAATAAATGATTATTTGTTATCACATTTGGTTTAGGCATTGAGGGAGGTTGATTTGCTTCGTCCAAGTGGTTAAGGGCAAGTTAGAAAGATTAGATTGAAGGTTGTTTTTAGCTTACTTTGGATTGCTCGTGGAGGTATGTACAAACTTTGAATATATTGTTTATATTTGCATGACATTTGGGCTTAACACATTTTGGTTGGAAAATGTTTTAATTTACTTGGTTCATTGATTGTGTATGAATAATGTGCTATGACATTTATAATGTCATATATGTGTTAAATGCACTGTAAAATGCCATTGATAATGGTTAATTTGTGTAACATGTGAAATATGCATATTATGTGAAAATACCCACAGTAATTGGGTAATGTGTTGTGAATGTGTTGTGCTCAAATTAACTCTACTACAAAGCGTCACTCGCAAGTATATGAGGTAACTGTAGCAAAGGTGATCGCCCCAAGGTCGTCTCACAAGGAAGCTAAAGTAGCTAATTGATTATCAGATTATAAATAACAAGTAATGAATAAATTTAAATTGCTAACAATTAATAGAGACAGATGGATCGAAGTTTAAAACAATAAAAGTAAATTGAGTTGATGTTTTGATTCACTTAATAGAAGGGTCTAGGGTTTGCACTTCTCTACTACTTATATGTATGAACAGTTATTCCTCTCAACCAATTTAATTTCAAAGATTAAATCTCAAGCAACTTAATTAATTGAGTCAAGGAAATAAGCTCTCGCATTCAAACCTCTTTCAACTAATCTTGTTACAATTGAAATAATCTTTTCCTAGGTTATATCTCTAATTCACCTAAGTCTCTAATTGAATTGTTCCAGTATTAGACTTCATCTCTCAATCCTTCATCTAATACCTTAAAACACATAATTGGTGGCCAATCAATTATATATTAACAATATTCCATTCAATCAAGGCTAAAGAAATCATTAAGTTAAGAGTAATAACCAATTCATACAATCATAGCAGATTCATACAAACCCTAGACTAGATCAAATTAGTTCGTAATGCTATCAAACATACTCATCTCATTAATATTCAAAGAAATCAATTTAGACATGATAATATCCATAAATACAATTCCAATGAAAATAAAGAGATAAAGTTCAAGAACAAAACCTAATTACAAACTCCCTGAAGCTTCTGAAGAATCTCTTGTTCAAATCTTGCAAGAAGGATGAATCAATGGCAAGAAAAAATCTAATCTAAGCTAGATTAATCAAAGTGTTCAAAATCAAAGAAAACAAATGTGAAACCCTAAATTCTTCTCTTTGACGCCTGATCCAATCTCAAAACTCTCAACAACCTTTGAAAACCCTAAACTTTTTCTTTTATACGAAACCTCCGCTTTAAAAAATCCGCTTGTCTTTGGTCCATGAGAGACACGGCCAAGTTGGATGAGACATGGCCGTGTTGGAGGTGAATTGGAGGGACACGGCCACAAGCTTGGCCGTGTCCCTTGCTTGTGTTCGCTTCTGTGAGAGTTTCTTCTTTTCTTCTTTGATGTGATTGAGTGACACGGCCGTGTTGGAAAATTTTGGAGGGACACGGCCACAAGCTTGGCCGTGTCCCTTGCTTGTGTCTTCTACTATTTGATTTTTATCTTCTTTTGCTTTGGACTTGAGTGAGACACGGCCAAGCTTAAGCAACTTGGCCATGTTTGAGCTTCTTTGGAGGGACACAGCCACTGACTTGGCCGTGTCCCCTGAGTGTGTCCACCTCTGTGTCTTAATCTTCCTCCTTAGCTTGGTATGGGACACGGCCACAAACTTGGCCGTGTCCTCTGCATGTGTCAGCCACTGTCCATTTTTCCTTTTCTCTTAATTCCTTGGCTTTTTCCTTCCTTAGCATGGTTCCTTGCATATTTAACCTAAAACAAAACTTGAAACAAACTTTAAACAAGAATTAAATAAACAATAACCAACAAAACATAAACACCACACTAAAAACTAGATCAAAAATGACATAAACACTTAAATAAACTAAAACTACCAACATTGATGAAAACACTAAATAAACATATTAAAGCTAACAAAATACATAAAGAAAACAATAATTGTCATAATAAATAAGACACAAATCTATAACAAAAACTAATAAAATAACTACCCCACACTTAAAACTTTGCTTGTCCTCAAGCAAATTCACATGGCATAAATTAAAAACTCAAACAACCTTAACTATAATTCCAGTATATAAGATGAAATCCTTCAAGACATCATACATAAATAATTGCAATTTCCTTCAATCAAGATTTTCTTAACTCATTCATTAATCCAGACATACAAATCTCATCTCTCTTCTAAGTGTTTCACTCGATTTCAAAGGTTAATTCACTCAAACCACTCATGACTGCATGCTACCATGAACTTGCTTAATTATCCAATCTCCCTCACTGATTTTCTCAAGAAATAATCCGAAAGTCTTTTATTTGGATGTAATGGGGCTAAGGTGCAGGTGTGAGAAAAGACATTTAAGCTGGAGCATCAAGAAATGGAGTATCTAAATTAGACAATACTCTTGCTAAGAAACTCAAACTCCCTCAAATGGCATAATCACCAACCTTTGATACTTTCACATACTTGCATACTTAAAGAAAAATACATGAGTCGACATTCCTCTAATGCTAGAAAATATATGAATTTTGTATATATATATATATCTTTTTTATTTTCTCTTTTTCTTTTATTTTTATCATCATTTTTTCATTTTTTTAATATAAATATATACAAAATATAAACTTGCATGAAACATCTAGCTTAAAATAAAGAGGAAAAGAATAATCAACCCTTAGTCAAATACAATGTGCAAAGTATGCATTTCAACCCCAAATAGCAATACTATATTTTTTTTATTTTTTATTTTTTACTTGCTTACCCCACACTTTGAAATAAACCACCCTATTGTCATATCATAAAACTCCATTCCTTAATGCAGGTATGATGATAATAAGAGAAAGTTGAGTTGTGAATTGTGTTGATCAAACAAGAAAAAGGTCAAAGGCTCAACTTGGCTCACTAAGGAATTCAATATTAAGGGAAGTCTTTTTAAGCTAAAGGGCTAACCTAATTTGCCTTCATCATTTTAAAACTTGAGATAAAATCATAATATGAGTTCAATTAGTATGCAAAAGCAAGCTCTAGAGGTGCAAAATCATGAAGGTGCACACATAAGAAAAAAAATCAATTGACACTAATATTCAATCTATAAGGCTCAAAACTCACAAAGGTGGGTTCTCAAAAATTTATATGTCATGAATTGCAGAATGTGAAAATTGATCCTGAATGAATTCAAATGCTAATCTCTATGATGATACTAAAGTCTCAACTATAATACTAGAATCACAGAAAAGATCAATAAGTTTTCAACAATTATGCCATGCACAACACACAATAAAACACACCAAGACAAACAAAACAAAAATTAAAGAAAAGCTAAAAGATTACCCCACACTTTAGAATTTACATTGTCCTCAATGGAAAACAAGAATAATAAAGAGAAAGAGTTAAAGGACAACCTGTCTTCCATCATACCCTGGTGAGGCAAAACCCTAACTTTTCATCACAAACACAAATGTTCAAAAACAAAATAATATATAAGAATAAAATATCCAAAATATAAAATGTTAACATTAAAAAAAACAAAAAATAATAACAAAAATACACTAAACACAATAAAGCAAGGAACTCAAAATCTACGGTGAAGGCGGGTGTGAAGATGATGCAGCCGAGGGATGAAGACTCAAAATCTTTGCGAGGTTGCTATTAATCTGTTCCAGCTGCTGCAAGACCTCAGCATGGTTATGGTTCACCTTGCCCTCCAGTCGATCTACCTTTCCCTCCAGGGCCTCAATCCTAATAAGTACTTCTTGATTATCTGAGACCGGAGCATCCTCATCTAGATCAAGAGAATCTGAGTCGGACTCTTCTTGAACCCGTGCTCTCTTCTGCCTGTCCCCCGGTGCTTCTGGCTCTGTTGAAGCCATCATATAAGCCCCTCTTCTGTGCACCACCATATGCATCTTTTCTAATGTGGCCAAATCCAATGAGTCATTACCCAAAATTCTAGTCATGCAACTGGTACTCGGGTCAAAATCCTCCAGAAGGGCTACTGCTAATGTGGTAATCAACCCTCCAATACAAATTGCCCCCCTCCTTTTATTGGCCACACTATAAAAAACATCGGCTAACCAATAGCCGAAACTAACAGGCACTGCATTACAAGCACAATCCAGGAAAAATAGCTCACTCAATTCCACCACACCCGGGCTCTCCTTCCTAGCAAAGAATCCGCAGAACATAAAAAGTTGCAAATACCTCAAAGCGGGATTGCTCAATTTAGATGCTTTGGCCGATTTGGCCACATAAGTCCCCGAGCCTAATGCTCCCCAAGCAAATTGTTGTTTAAACTCTTTAGGTACCGACCATTCCCCATGTTGATGGAAACCATATATAGCATTCAATTGTTCAATATTAATCACAAATGATTTCCCAAGAAATTTAAAACTCATCCTACAGCAAATTTTTTGTTCATCTCTTTCAACCTTAAGAGATGTCAAAAATTCTAAAGTTAGCTCTTGAAATTGCAAAGGTCGCAAGGAGACTAGGTTCTCCCACCCAAGAATTTGCACATAACAATAAAAATTAGTCCTAATTTGCAGAGCATCAAAGGATTCATCATTAACATACCTCGTCGGGAAGAAACCCTGAGCTAAAAGATTTGCTCTCTTCAAAGATGAAACCGATGAAGATGAAGAAGCCCCTTCAGTTGTAGGTCTCTTCTTCTTGTGGTGTGAAACTATCTTTGTTCTTGGCATCTTGAGAAATCTGAAAAATTTAACACCAAAACTTGATTAAATTGATCTTTTGTGTGAGAAGAAGTTTTAACAGATTAATTCTAGTTTCGGTGAAGAAAATTGAGGTTTAATGGAGGATTTGGAGCTTGGAAGCACAATTAATGGAGGTTTGAGAGAGAGAACGAGAGAGCGGGAGAGATAACAAACAGAAAATTAGGGATTGAATGAGGAAAAAGTGCAAAAATCGAGTTTTTAAAGAGTAAAAGTGAGGGACACGGCCAAGTTGTGGGAAACACGGCCGTGTCTAGTGTGTGAAATTGAAGAGGCACAGCCAAGTCTGGGTGGACACGGCCGTGTCTTGTGTGTTTTGAGAGACACAGCCAGTGACTTGGCCGTGTCCCAAGGGCGTGTTTACTACTGTAAGAAGAGATGCAAAAAATAAAAACGAAGAACTTTTGGTTAAGCTTGGCCGTGTCCCATGTGACACAGCCAAGGGACACGGCCAAGCTCCTTGGCCGTGTCACTCACTGTGACAATTGTGCAAAAATAAAAGCAAAATGTGCTTTTGTTGAGGCTTGGCCGTGTCCCATGTGACACGGCCAAGGGACATGGCCAAGCTCCTTGGCCATTTCTCCTTCTGCCACTTTTAACATTTTTTTTTATTTTTTTATTTTTAATTTGAAATCTTTATTTAATATCACCAAATTTCAAAGAAATTGCAAACTCTTCTTTGATCAACCCTGAAACACATTAGAAAAATAAAAACCGATCAAAGCACCCATTCCATTTATTTAAACCAAACATAAAATCAAAATTTGCTAAATTGAAAATTACAAGTATGAAAAAGAAATGCAAACCCATGGGTTGCCTCCCATTTAGCGCTTCTTTAATGTCATAAAGCTGGACATCACTGCAAGACTTAGGGATCATGGATCAAAGTGCTGTCAGTTATCTCACTTCTTGAAATCCTCCTTCATATGGTTTAACTCTCTGTCCATTTACTTTAAAAGTCTTATTGGTTCGAGAGTTGAGCAATTCAATGGCACCAGAAGGACATACCTGAGTTATCTCGAAAGGACCACTCCATCGAGATTTGAGTTTACCTGGAAACAGACAGAGTCGAGAATTAAAAAATAAAACTTTCATACCTGGACTCAATGTCTATCGCACAATAAATCTGTCATGAAGTGCTTTAGTGTGATCCTTATAATTCCTCGAGCTCTCATATGCCTTTGGGTTAAGGCATCTTTGGGTCTCCCTCACTGGTTTAGCCCCCTCTTCTAAGGTCAGTGTCAGCTCCAATTTATCTGAGGAACCTGTCTGCAAGAAAACATCTGAAACAACTGCTTCAACACAATTAATTAAAGAACAATCCTCATATAAAGCAGTTGTAGGAATGGGAGAAGTGTTAAAAATAGAAAAATCAACAGTTTGTCCCAAGATAGTCATTGATAATTTACCATTTTTAACATCTATTAAAGTGTTGGTAGTAGCCATAAAAGGCCTACCCAGCAAAATAGTGTGTGCTGATGGTGTAGGGTTACTTCCTTCCATGTCAAGAACTATAAAATCCACAGGTACTATTAACCCTCCAACCTTAACTAACACATTTTTTATAACCCCTTTCGGGAATCTAAGAGATCTATCAGCTAATTGCAACACCATTTTGGTTGGTTTAAGTTCCCCTAGTTCTAATTCATTATACACAGAATAAGGCATCAAATTTACACTGGCTCCTAGATCACACATGCCATCAGTCCCCTTTCCATTCCCCACAGTAATTTGAATTATAAAGCTACCAGGATCCTTTAGCTTGGGAGGTAGTTTATGCTGTAGAACAGCACTAGCTACCTTTGAAACTATCACCTTTTCATTCGGCTCATACCTCTTTTTCTTGGTGATCAGCTCTTTGAAGAATTTGGCATAAGCCGACATGTTCTTTATTGCTTCAAGTATGGGTAAGTTAATACTTACCTTAGACAGCATGTTGAAGATGTTAGAAAATTGCTTATCTTTTATATCATCCTTCAACCTGCTGGGGAATGGTATAGGTGGCCGGTATGGATTGCTTGCCTTATGTAAATCTGTTGAAGAGGATTTCTCCATTGAACTTTCTCCAGCACCTTTGTTCTCTATTTCTCCTTCCTTCTTGTTCTCTTGGTCACCTGCATTCACAAAATCATTTTCAACATTATTGTTAATTACCTTACCACTTCTAAGAACAGTCACTGATTGTGCCTGCTCAGGCTGACTTGGGAATTTCCCAGTTTGTTGAATCTGCATCTGTTGTGCAAGTTGTCCCACTTGAGTCTCCACTTTCTTAAAAGATGCTTCTAAGGAATCCAACCTTTTGTTGGTCATCTCTTGATTTTTAGCACTGACTTGGATGAAAGCTTTAAAACTTTCCTCCAAACTCTCTATCTTAAACTGCCCTTGATTTGAGGATTGACCTTGTTGTTGGTTCTGTCTTTGGAGCAAATGGAAAGGCTGCTGAGAATTATTTGTTGTCCAGGAAAAATTTAGGTGACTCCGCCAACCAGGATTGTAAGAATTTGAGTAAGGATCATTCTGGGCCCTTGGTTGAAATCCCCCCATAGCATTGACTTGCTCAGCTTCATTACCAAAAGACTCATATGAGGAGAGGCAAATATTTGCTCCATGCCCAAGAGTTCCATAAATTCCACAAATTTCTTGAGTGGATGAAGAAGTGTTATTTTTCATATTCAGCATCTGCACTTGCCTTGTCAATTCAGCTATCTGATTGACCATCTCACTATTGGCTTCCAGTTGATTCACCCCTTTACTTCTTCTCTTACACTTTTCTATTGAGAATTAGCTCCCAACATCTCAAAGATCTCATAAGTTTCATCAGCTATCTTTTCTCCCATGGCTCCCCCAGCTGCATTGTCAACAGTGTTCTGAAATTGCTGGGTTAGACCATCATAGAAAAATTGATTAAGAAGTTGAAGTGGGTAGTGATGATGTGGACACTGGATCAATAACATTTTAAATCTGTCCCAAGCCTCATGAAATGGCTCTCCATCAAATTGAGTGAATGTAGCAATCTTCCCTCTAAATTCGGCTGTCTTCTGATGTGAATAAAACTTGCCCATGAACTTGTTATAAACTTGCTCCCAAGTTGTCAAAGAATTTTCGGGCAACATCATTAACCAGCTCTTACCCCTATCCTTCAATGTATACGGGAAACATCTCATCCTCAACTGGTCCTTTGTTAGTCCACCTAATGGAAAAGTGTTGAGGGTGGAATAGAAATCCCGAATAAAGTTCAAAGGGTCTTCATTTGGAACTCCATAGAATGATGGCAGCATGTTGTAATGGATGTTCTTCAATTCATAGTTTCTTACTGCATCCGTCAATCTTATGCAAGAGGTGGAAGTTCCAATGACAGGTCTAGCAAAATCTCTCATAGTCTTTTGTCTTTCTTCTACCATTTTAACAGTTTGTGCAGATTCCGACTCAAAATCAGAAGTGTCCTCCTCTGTAGTATCAAATCCAGTGTACAGTTCAAACTCTTCCCTGCTCCTTTTCACTCTCTGAATTTCTGGAATGACTGGGTATAGCTCTCCTCCAAGTGATCTCCTGCCTTGCATAAACAAAATTTCTAGAACAAAAGAATTATTAAAAGCAAAAGACAAAATAAAATCAAAAGTAAACAATGAAAAAAAATCTAAAGTATTTTTGCCTAATAAACAATTACGCCAATTAGCTTCCCCGGCAGCGGCGCCAAAAACTTGTTGCGCTCAAATTAACTCTACCACAAAGCGTCACTGGCAAGTATACGAGGTAGCTGTAGCAAAGGTGATCACCCCAAGGTCATCTCACAAGGAAGCTGAAGTAGCTAATTGATTATCAGATTATAAATAACAAGTAATGAATAAATTTAAATTGCTAACAATTAATAGAGATAGATGGATCGAAGTTTAAAATAATAAAAGTAAATTGAGTTGATGTTTTGATTCACTTAATAGAAGGGTCTAGGGTTTGCACTTCTCTACTACTTATATGTATGAACGGTTATTCCTCTCAACCAATTTAATTTCAAAGATTAAATCTCAAGCAACTTAATTAATTGAGTCAAGGAAATAAGCTCTCGCATTCAAACCTCTTTCAACTAATCTTGTTACAATTGAAATAATCTTTTCCTAGGTTATATCTCTAATTCACCTAAGTCCCTAATTGAATTGTTCCAGTATTAGACTTCATCTCTCAATCCTTCATCTAATACCTTAAAACACATAATTGGTGGCCAATCAATTATATATTAACAATATTCCATTCAATCAAGGCTAAAGAAATCATTAAGTTAAGAGTAATAACCAATTCATACAATCATAGCGGATTCATACAAACCCTAGACTATATCAAATTAGTTCATAATGCTATCAAACATACTCATCTCATTAATATTCAAAGAAATCAATTCAGACATGATAATGTCCATAAATACAATTCCAATGAAAATAAAGAGATAAAGTTCAAGAACAAAACCAAATTACAAACTCCCTGAAGCTTCTGAAGAATCTCTTGTTCAAATCTTGCAAGAAGGATGTATCAATGGCAAGAAAAAATCTAATCTAAGCTAGATTAATCAAAGTGTTCAAAATCAAAGAAAACAAATGTGAAACCCTAAATTCTTCTCTTTGACGCCTGATCCAATATCAAAACTCTCAACAACCTTTGAAAGCCCTAAACTTTTTCTTTTATACGAAACCTCCGCTTTAAAAAATCCACATGTCTTTGGTCCAGGAGAGACACGGCCAAGTTGGATGAGACATGGCCGTGTTGGAGGTGAATTGGAGGGACACGGCCACAATCTTAGCCGTGTCCCTTGCTTGTGTTCGCTTCTGTGAGAGTTTCTTCTTTTCTTCTTTGGTGTAATTGAGTGACACGGCCGTGTTGGAGGTCTTTAGGCCGTGTTGGACAACTTTGGAGGGACACGGCCACAAGCTTGGCCGTGTCCCTTGCTTGTGTCTTCTACTATTTTATTTTTATCTTCTTTTGCTTTGGACTTGAGTGAGACACGACCAAGCTTAAGCAACTTGGCCGTGTTTGAGCTTCTTTGGAGGGACACGGCCACTGACTTGGCCGTGTCCCCTGAGTGTGTCCACCTCTGTGTCTTAATCTTCCTCCTTAGCTTGGTATGGGACACGGCCACAAGCTTGGCCGTGTCCTCTGCATGTGTCAGCCACTGTCCATTTTTCCTTTTCTCTTGATTCCTTGGTTTTTTCCTTCCTTAGCATGGTTCCTTGCATATTTAACCTAAACAAAACTTGAAACAAACTTTAAACAAGAATTAAATAAACAATAACCAACAAAACATAAACACCACACTAAAAACTAGATCAAAAATGACATAAACACTGAAATAAACTAAAACTACCAAAATTGATGAAAACACTAAATAAACATATTAAAGCTAACAAAATACCTAAAGAAAACAATAATTATCATAATAAATAAGACACAAATCTATAACAAAAACTAATAAAATAGAATGCAAAAATGAGATATGTGTAATAATGAAATGAATTGATATTGATAAAAATGAGAAAAGTGAGAAAAGTGAGAAAAATGAGAAAGATGTGAAAAATGAGAAAAGTGAGAAAAAATATGAAAATAAGGCAATGTGCCTGGATTAAATATGTGAAAATGAGAAATAGATTAATAATGAGAAATATGAATAAATTGTGTGCCTAGTATGTTATTCAATTTTTAGAGTTCTGGGTTTGGCGGCATGCCTATGATTGCCTACGGGCTATATGCTGGAATGGTGAAAAGACTGGGTCGTAAACCAGGCCACCTGATAAATATGATGTTTTTGGGGTAAAAAGACTGGATCGTAAGCCTTATAAACTGTAGCAGTTTAGCCAGGTTGAGGACCAAGATACTGGGGCCTAAGGGTCTAGCCGGGTTGAGGTCCAAGAGACTGGGGCTGTTACATTACCTATGGATATATATATATTGCCTACGGGGCTAGACACATGGTGTCATTATGGACCAAAGCAGTAACTCTAAAATTTGAATAGCATATTAGATCCTTTTTGGGCCCATGCTTGTCTTTGTTTTAATGTGAATTATGAATTATGATACAATTGAGTAATATAATGTTATGAGTTGTGCTTATGAAATATTTGAAAATTATAAGAAAGTGGATTGATGTGACATCTATATGCATTTTGTATTTGGTATTGCATTGAGTTTTATTTTTATTATCAAAGTTTGTACCACTAGGCTTCGGCTTAGTGCGATTATTTCCATCGTGCAGGTGACAGGGTAGACCTAGCTGAGCCAGAGAGTTCTTCTAGACCAGGTCGGGTCTAGACCTTTAGTTGAGTTTGTTGAGTTGCTATCGAGTTCTGAAACACTACTAGAAGCATGTATATATTTTTATGTTATTGTACATTTTGAGTATTATGCATAATATATTATGTTTTGAATTTTACGTATTGTAATTATAAAAAATGTTTGGGTCAATGTATTTAAACTGGGAGAGTAAGTGTGTTTTAAATTATATATAAATGTTTGAGAAACTTGGTGAAATTGGGAAGTATGGTTGAGATGGTGATTGGAAATTATTTGGGAGTGTTTTCTTTTTGCAGGTTGAGTAATTGCAAAATTTTGGGATATCCAAATTACACACAAAACTCTGACGAATTTTTTCCAGAGATTTTTATATATATTATTTATTTTGGGTTCTTATAACAAGTAAAGAATATTTATATTCTATTTAATTTTTATATATATAGAATCTGAAATTTTAATTTGGAAATGTGAAAAAAAAAATTAGTAAACTGGTCTGTGACATTTTTGTACCATATATGCATATTTTACATATGCTGAAAATATGTATTGTATGTATATAGGGTATAAGGGTGTTACATTTGTTTTGGTATCAGAGCCTAGGTTTGAGGTTCTCGACCTAGGTGGGATGATAGAGAAAGAAAATGGGGGATTTGAAAAATAGTTTTTAATTGTAATACGTGCATTGGTACTGGCAATTTCTGATCTCTGATATAGTATTTTCTGCTTTGTTTGCAGATATAGGTAGTTATGGCGTCTCGGTCGCATCAGGCTGCTAAGGGTAGCAGAGAGTGTGGCTCCAGATGAGGGTAGAGATGGAGCTAGAGTTGTATCTGCTGGTGAGGCGTCTGCATCTGTACCTATGAGACCAGCAGCTTATGAGATTCCGCCTGGCTAGGTATGACATATTGTAGAGTTGTTGTGGCAGGCTCCAGCTCCGCAGCCGCAGCCGCAGTTGCCAGTGAGGCAGTATGATAAACTGAGAAAGTATGGAGTTGAGGACTTTATTGGTACTACAGATCCTGCTATAGCAGAGCAGTGGCTAGACCGGGTTCACAGAATATTTATTCAGTTACAGGCTAGTCCAGAAGAGAAGTTTGATTATGTTAGATCTCTTCTACGGAGAGATGCATATGATTGGTGGAAGATGGTTCCACATGCTCTAGATGATCCACTAGTCTTAACCTGTGGGAATTTGAGCAGAAGTATACTCCGAGAGAGTATAAAGTTGCAAAGAAGATAGAGTTCCTGAGTCTGAGATAGGATACCGGGACAGTGAGAGAGTATGAGATCGAGTTTATCCGGTTGAGTCACTATGCTGGTGGGATCATTTCTGACAAGTTTGATAGGTGTAGGAGGTTTAAGGAGGGACTGAGACCCTCAATCATGTGCATCATTGCAAGCTCTCGGTATCAGGATTTTTCCTAGTTAGTTGCAGCTGCTAGGAGTGTTGAGAGGGCACAAAGTCTTGCAGCTGCCAGGGTTGAGGAGACCAGAGTTAGCAGACCCCAGAGTGAGGCAGGGTCTTCATCAGTGAAGAGAGTCCAAGGGGGACATTTTCAAAGGTTTAGTAGGAGTCAGGGGTAGTTTGGCAGGTCAGTATAGCAGCAGAGACAGAGGCAGAGACTAGTGGCTCAGAGACCAGTGGCTAGTGCTCCGACTCCAGTGGCTCAGAGACCTACTCCAACTACTAGCGTTCATTATGGTAGAGTGCACGGAGGTGTCTGCTGGTGGAGAGGTGCTTTAGGAGTGTGTTTTGTATGTGGGTCGTCAGACCATTTTATCAAAGATTATCTCGAGCCACCAGAGGTTAGACAGGCAGATACTATAGCTTCTCGACCCAGTATCAGAGGGGGGCGTGGTGGCAGAGATTTTAGTAGAGGTGGTCGACCTGGGTTTAGTCAGAGAGGAGGCTCTACATCCGGAGGCAGTAGGTCAGATTAGGCTGGGCCATCTTAGAGGGTTTATGTGATGCAGAGGCAGCCAGATGCTTCAGCCGTCATTGCGGGTATATTTTCTTTATTTGGCATTTTAGTCCTTGCTCTATTAGATCCTGTATCTACGCATTCATACATAAGTGCATCTATATTGCCCGTGATTGAATTGCATTCTAAGTTCTTAGGATTTGATGTCTTGGTGACAAATCCTTTAGGGCATAGTGTTGTGGTGACCAGGGTGCACCGAGATAGTCCAGTTGTTGTTCAGGATGAGGAGTTTCTCGGTGACCTGATTGAGATGCCTTTCAGGGAATATGATCTAATTTTGGGCATGGATTGGTTATCCAAGCATGGGGCTATGGTAAACTAGTGAGCAGAGGTATCTTTCATCTATACTTGTTTCAGCTGTTGCAGCTGGGAGGAAGATTCGGAAGGGATGTGAGGCTTATCTTGCTCATGTTGTATATACTAGAGTAGTGGGATCCCTGCTTGAAAGTATACCCACATTTGCCAAGTTTCCAGATGTTTTCCCTTATGAGTTGACAGGGGTACCTCCTGAGAGAGAATTGGAGTTTGGTATCGATTTGTTGCCTGGTACCACTCTTATCTCTATCACCCCTTATCGGATGGCACCTGCTGAGTTGAGAGAGCTGAAGGTGCAGCTGCAGGAGTTATTAGATAAAGGGTTTATTTTCCCTAGTGTGTCTCCATGGGGAGCACCTGTGTTGTTTGTGAAGAAGAAGGATGGCACCATGAGATTGTGTATTGATTATAGGCAGTTGAATAAGGTGACCATCAAGAACAAGTATCCTTTGCCTCAGATAGATGATCTCTTTGATCAGTTGAAGGGAGCAGTAGTATTCTCTAAGATTGATCTGAGATCAAGGTACCATCAGTTGAGAGTCAAACATGTGGATGTACCCAAGACAACTTTTCGTACAAGGTATGGGCATTATGAGTTTTTGGTGATGCCCTTTGGATTGATGAATGTACCAGCAACTTTTATGGATTTGATGAACAGGGTATTCAGACCATATTTAGATCAGTTTGTGGTGGTCTTCATTGATGACATCTTAGTGTATTCGCGTAATGAGGAGGATCATGATAGGCATTTGCGGATCATATTGAGAACTCTGAGAGAGAAGCAGTTGTATGCTAAGCTGTCTAAGTGTGAGTTCTGGCTCGATCAAGTAGCTTTTCTTGGTCATGTGGTTTCAGCAGAGGGTATTAGAGTTGATCCGAGTAAATTTGAGGCTATCTTGAATTTGAGTCCACCGAAGACTGTGACAAAGGTTAGAAGTTTTCTGGGATTGGCAGGCTATTATCGTCTATTTGTGAAGGATTTTTCTATAATAGATACACCACTCATCAGATTACTTCGGAAAGGAGTCAAATTTGTCTGGACAGATCGGTGTCAGGCGAGTTTTAAGTAGCTGAGGGAGATGTTGACTCAAGTTCTTGTCCTTACCCTGCCTATAGAAGGCAAACCATATCTGATATATAGTGATGCTTCACACAATGGTTTAGGATGTGTTTTGATGCAGGAGGGTAGAGTCATAGCTTATGCTTCACAGCAGTTGAAGCCACATGAGCTGAATTATCCGACGCATGATTTGGAATTAGCAGAAATAGTTTTTTCCTTGAAGATTTGGTTGCATTACTTGTATGGGGAAAAGTGTTTCATTTATACGGATCACAAGAGTTTGAAATACCTGGGAGTTCAGAGAGAGCAGAATCTTCGGCAGAGACGGTGGTTAGAGTTGATTAAAGACTACGAATGTTTGATTGATTATCATCCTGGCAAGGAAAATGTTGTTGCTGATGCCTTGAGTCAAAAGTCTTTGGCAGGTTTGACTGCTTATTCGCTCTCGTTGCTTATTGAGTTGAGAGCATTGCACGCTAGATTTGAATCTTCTGATGATGGTGCTCTAATGGCTCAGTTGCAGTTGAGGCCAGTCTTATTGGATCATATTAGGGAGGCTCAGTTGGCAGATGAGAGAATTCCAAAAATTGTGTTGTTTGTCAGAAGGGGGAAAGTCAAGACTTTTACGTGAGGGATGATGACAGTCTATGGTATAGAGATAGATTGTGTATTCCTGATGATGCATAATTGAAAAGAATGATATTAGAGAAAGCACATCAGTCACTTTTTGCTATGCACCCTGGGAGTACCAAGATGTATCAGGACTTGAAGTGACATTATTATTGGTCAGGAATGAAGAGGGATATAGCAGAGTTTGTATACAGATGTCTCACTTGCCAGAAAGTGAAGGCTGAGTACCAAGTTCCTTCAGGGTTGCTCCAACCTTTATTAGTGCTAGAATGGAAATGGGAGCGAGTGACAATGAATTTTGTGACTGGACTACCTTTGACTCAGAAGAAGCATGATGCAATCTAGGTGATAGTTGATTAGATGATGAAGACAGCTCATTTTCTTCCAGTTCAGATGGATTATTCTCTTAATAGGTTGGCTGAGCTGTATATCAATGAGATAGTGAGGTTGCATGGAGTCCCAGTTTCTTTGGTGTCGGATCGAGATCCCCGGTTTACTTTGAGAATTTGGAAGAGTTTGCATGATGCTTTGGGTTCTCGATTACATTTTAGTACTACTTTCCATCCTGAGATAGATGGACAGTCAGAGACAGTGATACAGATTATGGAGGATATGTTGAGGAGCTGTATCATTGATTTTACCGGGAATTGGGACAGATTTTTGCCATTAATTGAGTTTGCTTATAACAACAGTCATCAGTCAAGTATTGGGATGACTCCTTATGAGGCTTTATATGGTAGGAGATGCAGGACACCTTTGTGTTGGGATGAGGTTGGAGAAGGTAAATTGGTTGGTCCCGATTTGATTAAGGAAACAGAGGAGAAAGTGAAGGTGATTCGGGGTCGTTTGAAAGCAGCTTCAGACCAACAGAAATCCTATTCAGATTTAAAGAGAAGAGACATAGAGTTCAATGTAGGAGATAAAGTGTTTCTGAAGGTGTCTCCATGGAAGAAGATTTTGAGATTTGGCCGTAAAGGGAAGTTGAGTCCTTGTTTCATAGGACCATATGAGGTGCTGGAGAGAGTTGGTCCAGTGGCTTATATATTATCTTTGCCACCAGAATTGGATTGAATACATAATGTTTTCCATGTCTCGATCCTTCAAAGATATAGGTCTGACCCATCTCATATCTTGTCAGTGGAGTCCATTGAGGTGAGTCCATATCTGACTTACGAGGAAGAACCAGTGGCAATTTTGGCACGAGAGGTTAAAGAATTGAGGAATAAGAGGGTGCCACTTGTGAAAGTCCTTTGGAGAAATCATGCCACTGAGGAGGCGGCCTGGAAAATTGAGCAGGCGATGCAGAGTCAGTTTTCCCATTTGTTCCAAACTTAAGGATAGGTAATTTCGAGGATGAAATTTGTTTTAGGGGGAGAGAATTGTAACATCCTTAATTTTTTGAAAATTTCTAATTTTCAAAAAATTTGATAAAATAATTTATAATTTAAAAGGATAAATTAAATTAATGGTTTTAAATGAAAAATGAAGGGATTTTAAATGAAAAAGTGGAATATATAAGTGATATATATATGCAAAATATACATAACATATATAAAAGTCAACACTTTTTAGAAGAAAAGGGTATTTTGTTAATTAAATATTATAAATTCAAAATTAATAAAATAATTTAAAAATAAATTATTTTTTAATGGAAGAGAGAAATTAGGACTTTTAATTTATTAAAAAAATAATTAAATATTAAATATTAAATTATTTTAATATATATGTGGTTAAAAAAAAGATGAGAGGAAAAGAATATAAAAGTCTTCATCTTCTTTTTCTTCTTCTTTAAGGATGTGTGTTCCATGGAAGCTTGAAGACCAAGGATTTTGCTTCTTCCATTGTAATATCCCAAAGTATACCTTAAAAGTTTTGGTATTATTGTTGTATTTGGATTTAAAGTATATGTTTTATGGAAAGAGAAAAGAAGTAAAGAGACAGTGTATATATATATATAACATATACAAGTTAAAGTAAATGGTCAAAAGATGATTATTTAATGAATTAATTAATTAGTGGAAAATGGAAAATTAAGTGAGTGGAAGAGGATATTTTATGAATATTTTAATATTATTTGCTTGGTGGAGGTTTAAGTGGAGAATAAGAGTTTGACTTGTCTCTTTTTCTTCTTTATTTTCTTCTTCTTTTCCTTCTTGGCCGTGTATCACAATGCAAGAGAGCAAGAGAGAGATTTGATGTAACACCCCTTCCCAACCTACATATGTAAGCTGAGTAGAGGCGCCACACTAACCTAATGTTGCTACCAATTTTACTTAGTCAAATTTTAGTTCCGATTTTTACAAAATTTTTGCCATAGTTTCGCCTAAAAATTGAGTCCCAAGTGTCGACAAAACCGGTTTTTTTCTTATTTTTAAAAACATTTTACACAAACCAATGCAAACAAAATCATTCTCAGTACACTCCCAATAAATCCCCCTTGTAACCTCAACTACAACCTGCAAAAAGGATTTACACTTCTAGTACAACATAAAATAAAGGTTTTGGGACAACCCCCATATTTAAATATTACACAGCGGAAGTTATAAAATATTTACATATTTACAAATTCATATACATCAAAACTCAAGTTTTACAACACATAAAATTTATACATGATTGGCAAGTCTGCTCTGATCTTTAAGCTCCCAAAATGGATTCTTCAAGGTCTACTCTCACTAGGTCTTGATGAACTCTCGGGTTCAACTCTATCCACTCTACTACCTGCGTGATTAAACACTATCGCGCTAAGCCAACGGCTTAGTAAGATAAAACATGCTAACGGTATGCTTTAATGAAATGCAATGCCACATATGTTATTGATAAGATCAACATCATAAATATAAAGTTAACCACACAATTATGCCTTTCACAAATCATAGTCATATGAGCATACCACATTTCAACATCTTTTCACATTCAACATTAATCAATCATACTCCATAACCAACATCTCATTTCATTAAACTCATAACATTATTTAGGACATTCATATAACCTTGACACCTATGGGCCCAACAAGTATTTAATACGATATTCAGAGTTCAGAGTTACTGCTTTGGTTCATAGTCACAATAATCACGCCCGTAGGCAATGTATATACATGTATCTCTATCCATGGATAGTGTAACAGACCCAGTCTCTTGGATCATCAACTCAACACATATGAGGAGATCCTCAACCCGGCAAGACTGTTACAAATCATATATCTCATAGTGTAACAGACCCATTCTCTTGGACCATCAACTCAACACCTATGAGGAGGTCCTCAACCCGGCAAGACTGTTACCTTTCATCATTTCTTAGGCATGCCACCCAAATCCAGAACTCTGAAACTGAATAACATATTAAACAAACAATTTATTTCCATTCTCAATTCTCATCACATTTAGGCAAACATGCATTCTTTCTTTCAATTACATCATCTTAGCCAATAACAATGGCTTCACATTTCATTTCACAATATAACATCTCATTATTCAAGTATATATATATATATATATATCTCATCCATGATCACATTATATCTCACATAGCATCATTCATAAATATCAACATTTCATTCCACATTACTCATGAAACACATTACCATTCACAATGCACAACATAACATTGTTCAATCTCAACAATGCAATTAGGGCAAAGAACAATTGATTATAACATTCATTGATTCAAGTGTGTTTAAAGTGTTTAGGGTTAGGTTTAAGGACCAACCTACCTTTGGAGAACCAAAGCAATGCAAGAAGAACAAAGAATTAAAACCCTAACCATAAATAGTACATTCTGGTTTTAAACTCCATTTTATCCTTATTTTGAAAAATTGTATAAAATAATCTACTTGACTAAAAATTCTAAAATTTTTACAGAATTTAGTTTTGTATCTTAAAATCATCCCTTTAAAATTTCAGATCAAACTGAACACAAAATCTTGGTCAAATAGTTCACCTAACCAGACTGCCCCAAATGCCCTGCATCCTGGCAGCAGTTCTGAACTTTGTGAATTCCATAAATCAAATTCAATCAACGTGGTTCTAAATTATTTTTCTCAAATACTAGACTCACTAAGAAACAACATATCCAAAATTCAATTGGATATGATGTTTCTAAATTTTATTAAAAATCCCGAAGTATAGCTGTCCCAGTTAAGGTACCTGCTGGAACAGGTCTAATGAAAATAATTTTTCTAAACTCATAACCATTCCAAAATCGAATCAACATATTTTTCAGTCATTCTAGACTCATAGAGGCACAACATATCAAAAATTCACTTCAAGAACATTTTTATAAAATTAATTAAAAATCATACAAGTCACAGCCTTTACTAATCCTAAAACAGAAACAATTTCACTAAACACCAATCTTACTCTTCCATCACCAACACCAACCCAACTTCTCATCTATCAAGCAAAATCTATACTTACAATCATACCATAAGCAACTTAATCATACCACTTCAAATGAATTGAAGAAATTAGAGAAAAGATCTTACCTTAGTTAAAAACTTCTTAAATCAACACTTGAACACTTAATCTTTCTTCAATTTAAGCTTGAAATCATCAAAACCATCACTTGTCTCTTTCTTTCTCTTTGGCTATGGAGGGCCGGCCATCAACAAGAAGAAGAAGAAGAAATGATGAAGAAAACACAAGTCAAACCTTCTTTAAATATCCACCATATGATTTTATCTAAGCAATTACCAAAGTGCCCTTATTCACATAATTATCTTTTTGTCTTATATGTGCCCAATTAAGTAATTTACCAATCTCAAATAAATATCTTCTCTTGCATTGACCAAGCCTTTTGACCACTTTATATGTCATATATATTAACATATACACAACATATAAATTTGTCTCTAAACCCTATTTCTTCCCAAAATACATATACATATACTTTCTCTTCTCAATTTCTTTTCTCTTACAATTTAACACATATATTCAATCCAATATATAACAATAACAACAACAACAATATGCAAAACTTCTAGGGCATAAATGAGGATATTACATTTGATATTCCAAGCTCAAAATTGAAGGAGAATTCAAGTGATCAAGTTGGAGATTTGAGAAATTTCATTAACTTTGGTAAGTTTCTTCTTGATTCTCTTGTTTTATTTTAAGTTGTTATTGAGTTTGATGATTGATTATGGATAGTATGAATATGTTTGATTGTGGTGTGTTTGAGAGTGTTGGGTATAATTGATTTTGATATTGGGATTGAATTGAAGAAAAGGAATTAGGTTGGTGTTGAAAGAGTAAGAGTTGTGACTTAGTAATTGAAGTATGTTGTGAGTTTGAACTATTATTATCTTAGATTTTCATTGTGTTTGTGTTTAATGGAGTTGAAAGCATAGAATACATGTGTTTGGTCCAAAACAGAAGCATTTTGGATGCCACGCCCGTGGCCCTTGGATGCCACGACCATGGGGGTGTTAAGCAATTGGACATATTCGTTTTCTAACCCACGCCCATGGGGGTTTGTGAGACCACGACCGTGGGGTTGTGAGGCCACTACCGTGGGGGTGTGAGGCCACGACCGTGGGTCCTAGATAGTTGTGTTGGCTTATAATTTGTGATCTATGGGTCTAGTATGAGACTAATAGGTGAATAATTGTATTGGAATTCATGTGTATCTTTAAATAAGTATGTATTATTCTTTTTGCATTAGGTTGTGAAGAGGTTGAGTTGCCCTAACCTAAGTGTTGAGAATTCTTGGAAGAGGAAGTGTATAGATTGGTGTGAGTTGTTCTTAAGATAAGTACAAACCCTACATTATTGCATACATTTAAATGACATTGGGACTTAACACATTTGGTTGTAAATGTGTTAAGTAATCTATTACATTGTTGATACATTTGATTAATGCTATGATTTGCATAATGTGAAAGATATGATGATCATTCAAAATGTATGTTCAATGCATTTGGTTATGAATACTTTAATGATGAATTGCTTTAAGGTAAATTGAGATAGGATGAGATGTGAAGCCATTGTTGTTGGCTATGATAGTGCAAATGAAATAATTGGGGCATGGTTGCCTATTTGATTATGGAATATGAAATGAGAAATGAAATGAGAAATGAATTGAGAAAGAGATTGATAAAGAGATAAATGAAATAATTGTGTGCTTAATATGTTATTCAATTTTCAGAGTTCTGAGTTTGGTGGCATGCCTATAAATTGCTGGATAGGTGAAAAGACCTGGTCGTAAGCCGAGTCCAATTGATAAATGTGATGTTTTTGGGGTGAAAAGACTGGGTCGTAAGCCTCAAAAACAAATCCTTGAAGCTAGATTGAGTGAAAAGACTGGGTCGTAAGCTCAAATCTAGTTGGATTATCCATGGATAAATATATGTATCGCCTACGTGCTTGATGATTGTGATTATGGACCAAAGCAGTAACTCTGAACTTTGAATAACATATTAGTGTCTTTTGGGCCCATGCTTGTCTTTGTTTCAATGTGATTCATGAATGGTGAAATAATTGAATGATAAAATAAAAGGTAATGTTATGAAATATGATATCCTTGAGAATTATTTATAATGTTTGAAGGTATGATATTTTCATTTCATTATAGCATATTGTTATTGTAGTTTGTACCACTAAGCCGTTGGCTTAGCGCGATTGTGGTTCATCTCATAGGTGACAGGGTAGAACCAAAGAGTTCAGCTAGACCGAGTTGAGTCTAGATTCTGAAGCGTTGATAGAGGGCTTAAAGATCAAAGACAAACTGCCAAACATGTATAAATTTTATGTTTCGTAAAACATGGATTTTAATATGTATATGTATTTGTAAATACCATTATATTTTCCGCTGTGTATCACATAAATGTTTTATCTATTATACTTTATAATATGATTTGAATGTTTTCAAGTTTTCTCATATTATTGTTAAAAGGAATGAGTGGTTTGTTTAGTAAACCGTAGCATTCCTATATTCAGTATACGTATATTACATATATGGTGGTATGTAGTGTGCGTATACGGGGTATAGGGGTGTTACAATTATTTTGGAAGAATTGGTACTAGATTGCGCTCGCTGCCTCTCTTAAGGGGGAGGTCAGGTATTCGATCTAGGGAGGCGACTTGAATGGTTTGTACACCATTTGAGCCAAATGAACAAATCCTGCTGGAGGGCCCGTTAGGGTAGTCCAGTACTGTGGCAGGCCTGTTGGGTTGAGGGCGGGTCGAAGGGCCCAAGATCACCTGATAGTTGGGCCGATGTCCGTCTGGGCAGCTGAGTGGGATGCTACATCCATACTCCATAAATTGAAGGAATTAACAAGTTTCAAGTGGATTTTTGGTGATTTCCACCAAAATTAGTAAGTTTCCATCTCTTTTCTTTGAATTCCTGCTGGATCACCTGACAGCTGGGCCGGTGACTGTTCGGACAGTTGAGTGGGATGCTACAGTTAAAAAGGTGCCTTTTTAACTGTAGCATCCCACTCAGATGCCCGGATGGACACTGGCCCAGCTGTCAGGTGATCTTGAGCCCTTCGACCCGCCCTCAACCCAACAGGCCTGCCACAGTACTGGACTGCCCTCACGGGCCCTCTAGCAGGATTTGTTTATTTGGCAGAATTGGTACTAGATTGTGCTCGTTGGCTCTCTTAAGGGGGAGGTCAGGTGTTCGATCTGGGGAGGCGACTTGAATGGTTTGTACACCAATTCTGCCAAATAAACAAATCCTGCTGGAGGGCCCGAGAGGGCAGTCCAGTACTGTGGCAGGCTTGTTGGGTTGAGGGCGGGTCGAAGGGCCCAAGATCACCTGATAGTTGGGCCGATGTCCGTCCGGGCAGCTGAGTGGGATGCTACATCCATACTCCATAAATTGAAGGAATTAACAAGTTTCAAGTGGATTTTTGGTGATTTCCACCAAAATTAGTAAGTTTCCATCTCTTTTCTTTGAATTCCATGGAAGATGAGATTATGTGAGTTTTGAGATTTTGATGTAGTATGTTATAATTGTTGGAATTGGTGTGTATGATGTTATTTTGGGTAGTTAACAATGATTCTAAGGTTATATTGAAGAGATGATGGAGTTTGGTTAAAGAATAGTGAAGAGAGAGAATTTAGGGTTATGGATTTTTGGAGTTTTGAAAACATGAACTTTAATTGTACAAATTGGTTCTAAATGAGTTTTTTTATTCATAAACAAGTATTTTAAAATCAAATATTGGATTTGGTGGTGTTGGGTTGGAGTTTGAGAATGGAAGTGGAGATTTAGGGTTTTGGAAAAGTGATTTTCCAAAATGGTTGAATTGTGTGATTTTATTTGTTTAAGCATGTTGTTTAGTGTTAAAAGTGATGAATATAAGCTTAGAATGAGTAATGGATTGTGTTGGAATGGAAAACCTTCAATGGGGGAAGGTTATGCCTTTTTTGAGATTTTATGTATAAGAGTGTATTTTTATAATGTAAATGATTTAAATGTATTAAAATATGTTTTTAATAATATAAATAAAATTAAAACACTAATTTAATTGTAGTAGAATGGAATTCTAATGTTGAAGTAAGGAAAGGCTAAATTTTTGAAAATTTGTAGGAGTGATGTGCAATTATGGTTTAATGTTGGAAATGCCATTAAATGTGATACTAAATGATTATTTGTTATCACATTTGGTTTAGGCATTGAGGGAGGTTGATTTGCTTCATCCAAGTGGTGAAGGGCAAGTTAGAAAGATTGGATTGAATGTTGTTTTTAGCTTGCTTTGGGTTGCTAGTGGAGGTATGTACAAACTTTGAATATATTGTTTATATTTGCATGACATTTGGGCTTAACACATTTTGGTTGGAAAATGTGTTAAGTTACTTGGTTCATTGATTGTGTATGAATAATGTACTATGACATTTGTAATGGCTAATTGATAATGCATTGTGAAAAGCCATTGATAATGGCTAATTTGTGTAACATGTGAAATATGCATATTATGTGAAAATACCCAAAGTAATTGGGTAATGTGTTGTGAATACAAAAATGAGATATGTGTAATAATGAAATGAATTGATATTGATAAAAATGAGAAAAGGGAGAAAAGTGAGAAAAATGAGAAAGATGTGAAAAGTGAGAAAAGTGAGAAAAAAAAAAGTGAAAATAAGGCAATGTGCCTAGATTGAATATGTGAAAATGAGAAAGAGATTAATAATGAGAAATATGAATAAATTGTGTGCCTAGTATGTTATTTAATTTTTAGAGTTCTGGGTTTGGCGGCATGCCTATGATTGCCTACGGGCTATATGCTGGAATGGTGAAAAGACTGGGTCGTAAACCAGGCCACCTGATAAATATGATGTTTTTGGGGTAAAAAGACTGGATCGTAAGCCTTATAAACTGTAGCAGTTTAGCCAGGTTGAGGACCAAGATACTGGGGCCTAAGGGTCTAGCCGGGTTGAGGTCCAAGAGACTGGGGCTGTTACATTACCTATGGATATATATATATTGCCTGCGGGGCTAGACACATGGTGTCATTAAGGACCAAAGCAGTAACTCTGAAATTTGAATAGCATATTAGATCCTTTTTGGGCCCATGCTTGTCTTTGTTTTAATGTGAATTATGAATTATGATACAATTGAGTAATATAATGTTATGAGTTGTGCTTATGAAATATTTGAAAAATATAAGAAAGTGGATTGATGTGACATCTATATGCATTCTGCATTTGGTATTGCATTTAGTTTTATTGTTATTATCAAAGTTTGTACCACTAGGCTTCGGCTTAGCACGATTATTTCCATCGCGCAGGTGACAGGGTAGACCCAGCTGAGTCAGAGAGTTCTTCTAGACCAGGTCAGATCTAGACTTGTAGTTGAGTTTGTTGAGTTGCTATCGAGATTAGAAACACTACCAGCAGCATGTATATATTTTTATGTTATTGTACATTTTGATTATTATGCATAATATATTATGTTTTGAATTTTACGTATTGTATATTATAAAAAATATTTGGGTCAATGTATTTGAAATGGGAGAGTAAGTGTGTTTTAAATTATATATAAATGTTTGAGAAACTTGGTGAAATTGAGAAGTATGGTTGAGATGGTGATTGGAAATTATTTGGGAGTGTTTTCTTTTTGCAGGTTGAGTAATTGCTAAATTTTGGGATATCCAAATTACACACAAAACTCTGGCAAATTTTTCCCAGAGATTTTTATATATAATATTTATTTTGGGTTCTTATAATAAGTAAAGAATATTTATATCATATTTAATTTTTATATATATAGAATTTAAAATTTTAAATTGGAAATGTGAAAAAAAAAAATTTAGTAAACCGGTTTGTGACATTTTTGTACCGTATATGCGTATTTTACATATGCTGATAATATGTATTGTACGTATATAGGGTATAAGGGTGTTACAGTAAAAGAAATGTAATAACCTTATAACGTACTCACGTACATTACACATTCCCTCTACTGTGTAACACACGTGGATAGAGTATAAGAGCATTACCAAAGTGTTGCTATTAAACCTTATCCCCTTCACAAGTATAATTGATAATGAATAGTATTATATATATGAATAATAAAATAGGTGTAGAAGAAATAAACAAGTCTAATAAAAATTTCACTAGAGTTCCATTAGAAATACGGATAATCACATGTTATAAGTAATTCAACCTGTGAACAATTTATATGTGTTTAAATATTATCATCACTACTCTCATCCCAAAATCTCAAGGACATACATATAAAAATATAGTGGAAAGCATAATGGTACATACATACAAATCATTATTATTTCAAATTACAATTAGTACATATTAAGAAATAGTTAACAAATGTACATTGTAATATCCCAATGTATGCCCTAAAAGTTTGGATATAATTGTTGTTTGTTTGAATTATGTGTATATGTTATGTTGATAAGAAAAGAAATTGAAAAGAGAATGTTTAGGTATTGTTTAAAAAGGAAAGTAATGAGTAGAGAGAAAGTGTATATGTTGGGTATATGGTAATATATATAACATATATGTTGGTCAAAATGAGGAGTCAAGGGAAGAAGATATTTTATTTGTGATATGTGAAATTACCTAAATGGGCAAGTAAGTGAAAAGAGAGTTAAAACAAATGGAAAGGGGTATTTAGGTAAATTCTTGTTTTGGAATACATGGTGGAGATTTAAAGAGATGATAACTTGACTTTTCTTCATTTCCTCTTCTTCTCTTTCCCATATGATGGCCGGCCATTCCATAGCAAGAAAGCAAAGTGAGATTTGTTTATTCCAAGTTTCAAATTGAAGGAAGAATCAAAGGATTAAGTTGGAGATTTGTGGAATTGCCTTAATTTTTGTAAGTACTCTTTTGATTCTTTTGTTATTTTTGAAGTTGTGTTTGAGGTGAGTTGTGATTTGTTGATATTATGATTAGGTGTGTTTGAGATGTGTTTATAAGTGTTGAAATTGATTGTAAGTTAAATTGGTGTTGGTTTTGGTTTGAAGATGGTAAGTTATGTGGATGTTGATATTGAAAGAATAAGAGTGATGTTGGTTTAAGGGTTTTGAAGTGGTAAGTGATTAAATGTGTTGTTGATGTATTGTTAATGTGAATATTGTGATGAACATGTAAAATAAGTGTTAATGACATTGATTATATCCATTTGAATGAGGTTATATTGTGCACAATGTGTTTTAATTCAATCAAAAGAGATTTCGCCATGTTTAGGGTTTTATTCTTGAGAGACACGGCCAAACTAAGGAAGAGACATGGCCAAACTAAAGAATTTTTGGGAGACACGGCCAAGTTTAAGGAAATTTGGCCGTGTTGGATCAATTTTGGAGAGACACGGCCGTGTCCCTTGCCCGTGTCTGCCTCGGCTTGATTTTGTGTTGAGAGACACGGCCACAAGCTTGGCCGTGTCCCTTGAGTGTGTTAGGTACTGTGATTGTTCTTTGCTCTTCTTGCATTATTTTGATTCTTCAAAGGTCTTCTTGCATCTAAAACATAAAAATAAACACTCAAAACACATTTAATACAAAGAATGACCTAAACAAATATATGTGGAAGATTATAAATCTATGAATAATGTTATATTGTGTATAATGTGGGAGACAATGTGAGTATTGATGATGTATATGAATGCTTTTATGATGAATTGCTTTGACAAGAATGGAAATATTATAATATGAATTGAGACATGATATGATATGAGGCCATTGAGATTGGCTATCATAATTCAAATGTGATGTGAAGCCATTGTGATTGGCTATGATGATTCAATTGAAAGAAATAAGGCATGTTTGCCTAGATGATGATGAGAATTGAGAATGGAAATGATAATTAAATGATAAATGAATTGTGTGGCTAATGTGTTATTCTATTTTCAGAGTTTGTTGTTGGTGGCATGCCTAATATTAGTAACAATCTCTTGAAGTTAGGTTGGACTTGATCCTTGAAGCCTAATTGAGATGTTACAACCCTTGAAGGTAGGTTGGATTGGTTCTTGAAGCCAAGTTGGGTTGATACTTAGCATGCTTTGTTCCCCTTGAAGCTTGGTTGAACCTAAATCCTTGAAGCCTAGTTGGGTTTATGATAATGATAAATGTGATAACAAAACCAAAGCATTAACTCTGAAAATTGAATGGCATATTAGTGTGTTTTGGGCCCATGCTTGTCTTTGTATTTAATGTGATTCTTGAATGATGAAATTAATGGAACTATGAAGATATAATATGAATGTTGTTATGACATTGAACAAAGTATGATGTGGAAATGTGATATTCTTTTAAACGATGTATGAGATTAATTGTGACATTATATCATATTATAGTATAATGTTAGTATACTTTGTACTATTAAGCCATTGGCTTAGCGCGATAGTGTTGATCGCGCAGGTAACAGAGTTGAACCCGAGAGTTCCTCGAGACCGAGTGAGAGTAGACATTGAAGAGTTTATTTTGGGACTTAAAGATCAGAGAAAAGCTGCCAATCATGTATAACTTCTTTATATTTTGTAAAGTATTGTTTATAATGTGAATATATATATATATTTGTAAATATGGATTTAAATGTTTTCATATATGTAACTATTTTATAAATTCTGCTGCGTATTAAGTAAATGTATTTATATCTATATTGTTTTATATTACAAGTTAATTACTTATTTTGTATAATGTATAATGATAAAGATTATGGTATCTTTTAAAATGATTTAATGGTTAAAGAAAACCGTAGCATCCCTATGTTCAGTGCACGTATATTACATTGTGGTGTTTGTAGTGTGCTTGTACCGGATGTGGGGGTGTTACATACATTCATTCAAAAGAGTATTTACATGATATGTTAGGCTTGATCTTGTAGCAACTGATGCTTATAGTATCTGACCACTACCTAGTCTTGTCCTTGTCTAGAAGGACTCCCCATCTCAAATTTGTCACCTGAGTGATGAATAAATTCCTAAGCCTAAAGCTCTACTGTATATACTTGATAATGCAAATTATTATGACAATGACATGAACATTCATAAAACCGTTTATTTAATAAACATTAACATTAAGTTTACATATACCAATAGAACCAACCAACATGCATTTGGCCCAAATATTCTTATATAATAACTTAGTCCTAGAATCCTTACCTTGGTCTATCTCATCATCAATGACACCTTTGCGTCTCAAAACTGGACGTAGCAATATCTGTGACATCTAGTGCCTCATCCACAGCGTAATCAATAATATGACACCTCATGTGTCTTGCTAAGAGGCATGGTAAAATCTCTGTGGCACCCAGTGCCTCACCTTGTAGAGTATGGCATGCCAATAATCAAGCGCAGCCTTCTGGCCACTAAGTATAAGGCAACATGTAATATCCCAAGGTATGCCCTAGAAGTTTTAATACAATTGTGAGCAATCAATGCGAGATCAATATCCTCAACTATTTCAGACTTGATATCAAGTAATTTCGAGGACAAAATTTCTTTTTAGAGGGGGAGAATTGTAATATCCCAAGGTATGCCCTAGAAGTTTTAATACAATTGCTGTTTGATTTGAATTAAATGTATATATGTTGTTGCAAAGGAAATGATTGTGTTAATGGAATGTATATGTTGTATATATGTTTGTATAAATAACATATACATAAGTCAAAATGGAGAGTCAAGGGATGAAGATATTTATTTGGTTAGTGGTGAAATTACAAAAGGGCATGCTATATGAAAGGAAGTTTAATTATGTTAAAGAGGGCATTTAGGTAATTTTCTTTTGAAATTGCTTGGTGGAGGTTTAAAGAGAAGAGAAAGTTGACTTTGTTTCTTCATTTTCTTTTCTCTTCAAGTGGTGGCCGGCCATTCTTAAGACAAGAGAGCAAGAGAAAGGTTTTGAATTCTAAGAGCATATTGAAGGAGTTTTCAAGGAATTAAGTGGAAATTCAAGAAGTTTTATTATTTTGGTAAGTTCTTTCTCTTGATTCCTTTTGTTATTTTGAGTTGTTTGTAAGTTTGATTGTGATTTTGATAGTAAGGTTGTGTTGATGGTTATATGTTGGAATATAATTGATTTAATTAACTATGGTGTTGGTTTTGGTTTGAAGATGATAAGTTAAGTGGATGTTGATATTAAAAGAATAAGAGTGATGTTGGTTTTAGGGTTTTGAAGTGGTAAGTGATAAATTGTACTGTATTATGTTGAATTAGGTTTTGAAAGAAGGCTTTTGCCCTAATTTGAGAAGTGAAGAATTCATGGAAAAAGAAAGTGTTTAGAGTTGTATAAGTGGTGCTTAAGGTAAGTACAATCTATATTGTTGCATATATGCATATGATGTTTAACCTTAACACACACTTGTTTGTAAATGTGTGTGTTAAGGAATCAAATGTATTGTTAATGTATATTGTGATGAGCATGTAAAATAAGTGTTAATGATGTTGATTATGTCCATTTGAATAATGCTATATTGTGTATAATGTGAGTTAATGCAACCAAAGGAGATTTGGCTTTGTTGGAAATCTTTAACTTTTGAGAGACACTGCCAAATTCTAGGAGACACGGCCAAGTTAAGGGAGTCTTGGCCGTGTTGGATCAATTTTGGAGAGACACGGCCACTGGCTTGGCCGTGTCCCTTGACTGTGTCTACTACTGCTTGATTTCTTTCATTTTGGTTTCTTTGGATTTAAGGGAGACACGGCCAAGCTAGGGAAGTCTTGGCCGTGTTGGAGCTTTTGGTTGAGAGACACGGCCACAAGCTTGGCCGTGTCCCTTGAGTGTGTTAGCTACTGTGATTGTTTCTTTCTTTTCTTATATTGTTTTGATTCTTCAAAGATCCTTTTGTATCTAAACCTAAAAGTAAACACTCTAAACACTTTTAAAACAAAGAATGATCCAAACAAATGCATGTGGAAGATTACAAATGAATGAATAATGTAAAGTGTTAGGTATATATATATGATACTATATGAACAATGTTATGTTTTATGCATTGTGCATCATGGGAATGGTAATGTGTTATATGAATAATGTACTTTGAAATGTTATATCAATGATGCTATATGTGTAATATGAATTAAGATATGATATGATATGAGGCCATTGTGATTGGCTATGATAACTCAAATATGATGTGAAGCCATTGTGATTGGCTATGATGATTCAATTGAAAGACATAAGGCATGTTTGCCTAATTGATGATGAGAATTGAGAATGAAATAATAAATGAATTGTGTGTCTAATGTGTTATTCATTTTCAGAGTTTTGTTGTTGGTGGCATGCCTAATGGTAACAATCTCTTGAAGTTAGGTTGGATTTGATCCTTGAAGCCTAATTGAGATGTTACAACCCTTGAAGCTAGGTTGGGTTAGTTCTTGAAGCCAAATTGGGTTGATACTTAGCATGCTTTGTTCCCCTTGAAGCTTGGTTGAACCTAATCCTTGAAGCCTAGTTGGGTTTATGATAATGATAAATGTGATAACAAAACCAAAGCATTAACTCTGAAAATTGAATGGCATATTAGTATGTTTTGGGCCCATGCTTGTCTTTGTATTTAATGTGATTCTTGAATGGTAAAATTGATGGAACTATGAAGATGTAATATGAATGCTGTTATGACATTGAAAAAAGTATAATGTGGAAATGTGATATTCTTTTAAATGATGTATGAGATTAACTGTGACATTATATCATATTAAAGCATCATGTTAGTATACTGTGTACTACTAAGCCGTTGGCTTAGCGCGATAGTGTTTGATCGCGCAGGTGACAGAGTTGAACCTGAGAGCTCCTCGAGACCAAGTGAGACTAGACATTGAGGATTTTCTTTTGGGACTTAAAGATCAGAGAAGAGCTGCCAATCATGTATATATATTCTATGTTTTGTAATCTTTGATTTATAACATATTTGTAATAACTTCCGTTGTGAATTAATAAATGTTTTTATATATGGTGTTTTTTTTGGATTTCTGTTAAAAATGTTTGAGATTGGTTTCACTTATTTACAAAGATATTTGTTGTGTATTATTTTAAAACTGTGGCATTTTCTATATTCAGTATATGTATATTATGATCGTTTAAGCATGCTTGGTACGTATACGGGATATAGGGGTGTTACACAACACATAATTCATATTTAATATTTAACCACTTTCTCATTTCACATTCTCATTTTCCATTCTCATATCTTTCATATTTGCATGATAATTCAACATTTCAAAATAACATAACATATGCTTATCATCATGAAGTGCCATGGTCGTGTACCATAAAAGGCCATGCTCGTGTACTTTAAATTTCTTTTGTCTACTTTTTACAATAGGCCACGGCCGTGTCACACTTTCATGGCATGCCCGTGCCTTAGAAAACCCTACTTCCACTCTTTCATTTCAATGCCATGGCCAGGGTCACCAAATTACCATGCCCGTGGCATTGAATATACCACTGCACCTATTTACAATTATAGGCCATGACTGTGGCTTTCATGTGCCATGCCCATGGAATTGAATTCATTTTTTCCAACCCAAAGTTTCAAAACACTCTGAGCCAATCCAAAAGCCATGGTCATGTCCAGCCTCAAGCCCACGCACATGGACATCAGAATTGCACCAAAGCACACAAAATTTCACACACAAACAACACAAGATGATGCCAATAAAAAAAGCATTATCAAAGTATATAATAACCTTTAGAAGCTCAAAAGGAAGAAGCAACTCTCCTCCACAACAACATCACTTAATCTTGTACCTCCCTCTATATTAGTACCATCACTCAATTCAATCCACACCTAATCACTTATAATTTTAAATTGATATTAATAACAATTATAAGCATTTATAAACCCCTTTAACCTTCTCTAACATAGAATTAGCTAAACCTGCTTACAAAACCCTAATACTCAATTACTAGCCCTAACTATAGCCAACATCATTTAAAATCATTATTAAGTCTAGAATCACCATTACTACATCAATTTTATATTATAACTTTCTATATGTTTCACTAAATCCCAATTCTCATATCAATCCTTCAAAAAAGAATCATCAAAAGTTAAAATACTTACTTGTTACTTAAATTAAAAGTCAAGCTTCCTTCACCCCTTGTGAAAAACTAACTAAAATTTCTTGTTAGTTTGAACGATGGAAATCACCTTCTCTCAAGCACCATGAAAATCAACTAAGATAAGAAGAAAGAAGAAGGAAGAAGTGTTTTCTAGAAAATTGACCTTTATCCTCTTTAACTTAGATATTTATGTATATATATTATTAAATTAAGATTTTATTTAAAATAATATTTTTTTATATTTAAAATTTTAACTTTTTATTCTTTTAACACTTTACTCTTACCCCTCTTTATATGTTATTTATATGTTGTATATATCTCTATCTCTCATATCTAAACCATTATTAATCTCTTACTAATTAATGTATAAATAGATTCAATAAAAATCAGGACATTACACCAAAACCCAAATTAAATCATGGGTCCAGAACCCAAATCTAGTATAGGGTCCAAAACCCAAATCCAATCTCGGGTTCAGAATCTAAATCCACTCATGGGTCCAGAACCCAAATTAATTCACTAGTTCAGAACTCAATCCAGGCCCAAAACTAAAATCAATTCATGAGTCCAGAACTCAATTCGAGTCCAGAACCCAAACAAATTTTGGAGCAGAACCCAAATCCACTCAAGGGTCCAGAACCCAAATCTACTTATGGGTCCAGAGCCTAAACTAATTTGGGTATAGAATCCAAATTCAGTTTTAGGTGTAGAATCCAAATCTAATATTGGGAAATTAAGTCTCTAGTCAAGAACCCATCCTCATCCATGATCAACTCAAAGTCATATTGCTTTTCAGTCTCTGAATGAATTGAAGATAATTTTGACCTTAAGCAACACTGATTCTAATTAATAGTGGCCAAGTTAAATTTGGTTTGACTTTAAAAGCTTAAACCTAATTTGAAGCACTAAATTAGGTTGGTCCAATTTTAAAAGGCTCAGCGTAAGCCAATTCAGCCCTTAAAACACTAAATAATCGATTTGGTTCGGTATAATTCAATATGGGCTTCAAAATGGGTATCACGATGTCGAATTGTGGAAGCCCCAATTAGATATGGTAACACACATATTGAATTAGGGACTCCCCAATTTGATATGTTATCACTCATATCGAATTTGGCCTTCCCCAATTTGATATGGTGATACCCATGTAGATTTGGGGAAGCCCCAATACTATATGAGTTGATTTATATTATTTTAGTTCAATATGTGTGAGCGGGAATTTTTGCCCCAATTCCTATGGAATGGTTCTTGCAACTTCGGCACTATTTAGGCTCGGGGCCTTAAAGAACACGGGCCTAAGCCCGGAGAAAATGGAGTCACCACCTGGATGGGCCGGGAAAAAGAAAGGGGCGGATGACTCGATTCCTAAGGAATCCCCAACCCCCTAATGGGTTCGGAAGGTTGGGTACGTATGGGGAAGGTGAGAAATGGCTCAGCACCGCCACAACACCCTGTTCATTGGAACCGGCATCCTTTACAAGTTTAATATTATAAAATTCTTAAGTATAACACTATTATCCATATTACATGCAACAATTAAAATAAAGCATCATTTATTAAAATCAAAGCAATGTCCAAACAAAGCAAATAAATGGACACCCATCCGAGAATGGAAACATGTCCTTACATCATTCATGTCTGAACTAAATAGGACACCCACCAAAAGGTGAAAACATGTCATTTACATTGGTTTAAAATATAAAAGCAATTTAAATTACATAGAAATTAATTAATGAGGTACCCACAAAGTGGAAACATACCTCTTATAATATTTGAAAATCAAGATAAATCAATAAAAGTAAATAACCATTCATAATAAATAAATCATTCATCAAAGATATCAAACATCAATCAAAATTTATAATAAGCATTCATCCAATTTTAATAAAACATTAAATATTTTAACTTTAGGGGTTCATGCATCAATTAGGGTTTTCTAGGGTTTTATGTTCAATAACTAGGGTTTTTCATATACTAGTTTAATTTGTGGAGAAATATTTTAAAGTAATAACATAGCTACTAGATGTTTAAAAGATTTAAGGTTTTGGATGTTCTTATGAAAATAATGTTACCGTGATTTAAAAAAATTAGGTTTAGTTCGGGTTTTAAGCAAACATTTTTTAAGACATTAGGGTTTATAATTTTAAAAGATTGGGTTTTAGGTTCACTAGATTATGGTTTTAGCTGTTGATGAACTTGTCATGAAGCTTTGATGTTTTAAGAATTAGGGTTTAGGAAAACTAGGGTTTACTGGATTAGGGTTTTGAGAAAATTAGGGTTTTTGGTATTTTGGAAAATATGTTTGATCTTAGGATTTAAGAAAACATTTTAGAGTTTTATAGAAACAATCATGATTAAAAGTTTTTAGAAACTGTAAAGAAGATTAGGGTTTAGAGATTTAAGAAGACATTTGAAAATTTTGGACAGAAAGTTAGAGTTTGGATGATTAAGAAAATAGTTCGGGGAAAAACAATTTAGGGTTTTAAAGTTTTTGGAAACAGAAGGATAGTTTTAGGGTTTTTGAAGTTTTGGAAATAGAAGAACCGTTTTAGGGTTTTTGAAGTTTTGGAAACAGAAGGATGATTTAGGGTTTTTGAAGTTTTGGAAACAGAAGGATGATTTAGGGTTTTTTAAGTTTTTATCAAAGACTTAGGCTACTGGATGAATGGATGATTTAATATGTAAAACATATTACTAAGTTTAATAATTTAGGTTACTGATTTAACATCAAAACAAATGATATAAGTATTTAAAAGAAAATATGACAATAACATTGTAAATATAATAAAAAAAACTTGTAATCAAACTTGTAAAAAAACTTGTAATAAATAACACATTAAATCTCAGAATTTGGGGGATCGAAAAATTGGTGTTACTAAATTGGACTTTGAACTTTGATTGGATTGGAGTAAAAAAAAAAGAGACAGAAAAACCCTAGCACAGGAAACATTAGCAACAAGAAGCAATCAACAATCCATTCAAAGGCAGCAACACTGCCTTTGTCTTTGTTCATCCAGAAGCAAATTATGGAGGAACCAATGAACGAAGGTTTGATTTTAAATCTTTGGTTTGATGCTATTTACAATGTTTCCATCGTTTATTTTTCTAAGTAATCTAAATTATTAAACTTAGTAATGTATCATACATTCTTCCAGTAGCCTTAGTCAGTGATCTAAACCTTAAGAACCCTAAAACTAATCTTCTGTTTCCAAAAACCTTAAGAACCCTAAAACTGTTTTTCTTTTTCCAGAAACCTTAAAGACCCTTAAAACTATTCTTCTACTTCCAAAAGCTTTAAAACCCTAAATTGTTTTTCTGAACTATTTTCTTCTAAACCATAACTTTTTGTCCAAAATTTCTAAATGTTTTCTTAAATCTCCAAACCCTAATCTTCTTTACTTTTTCTAAAAATCATAATTATTTTTTATAAAACTCTAAACTATTTTCTTAAATCCTAAAATCAAATATGTTTTTCAAAATATCAAAAAACCCTAATTCTCTCAAAACCCAATATAGTAAACCCTAGTTTTCCTAAACCCTAAATACTTATAACCTCAAAATCTTGTGACAAATAAATCTAAACCTTAAAACTCAATCCAGTGAACTTAAAATCACATTCCAGTAACCATAAATTATAAACTCTAATGTCTTAAGATTCCAAAACCCTAATTTCATGATGTTACCCTTAAACCCTAATTTGATTAACAAAAAAACCTTAATACTTCTTAAATGTATAAAACCCTAATTCATTCCAATTTTTCAAAATCTTTACAGTAGCCTAAATAATAACAATAATAATTCTAAAATCCCAAAACCCCAAATGTTAATCAAAGAACTCTAAATTGAGACATAAACCTAAATTCGTATCTTTATTCCTTTATTTAATTTTAAATTTATTTATGTAGTTTGTTATATGTTTTGATGGTTGATTTATTTAATTTCAATGCTTGATTTATTTAATTTACCATGGTTGAATATTTTCTTTATTGTTATGATTATTATTTGTTTATTTTAGTATTAAAATTGTAAGAGGTATGTTTCCACTTTGTTGGTACCTCATTAGTTAAATATCATGTAATTTAAATTACTTTTATATTTTGGACAAATGTAAAGGACATGTTTCCACCTTTTGGTGGGTCTCCAGTTTAGTTTAGACATGGATTATGTAAGGACATGTTTCCGTCTTCGGATGGGTGTCCATTTATTTTCTTTGTTTGGACATTGCTTTGATTTTAATATAATGATATTTTATTTCAATCGTTGCAAGTAATATGGATAATATTGTTATATTTAAGAATTTTATAATATTAAGACCTGCAAAGGAGGCCAGTTATAATGAATCGGGCACTGTGGGGGTGCTGGGCCATTTCTTACCTTCCCCACAAGGACCCAACTTTCCGAACCCATTAGGGGGTTGGGGATTCCTTAGGAATTGAGTCATCCACCCGTTTCTTTTTCCTAGCCCTTCTGGGTGGTGACTCCATTTTCTCTGGGTTAGGTCCATATTGTCTAAGGCCTCGAGCCTAAACATTGCCAAAGTCACAAGAACCATTCCACTGGGAGTGGAGGCAAAAATCCCCACTCACACTCCCCTTAAATTGAAGGCTTTGTATGACAAAAACATTTTTTATTATTTATTTATTTATTTTTTGAATTTTGATTTTGAAATCAAATGTTGGCTTTGCCAGATCAATGCCAATGTACCTCAGGACTCGATTTTTCAAATTAACATATCTATAACATGACAACCCTAGTTACCATACTAAACTTGGGAAGCATTTCTATTTAAGCAAGAATTGTTGCACTTCAGATAGGCACATACACATTACTTGGCCAAAGGTCTTATTTGAGTTTGAATATTGTCTATCTCATATGCATGCCTATCCAAACTATCTCCACTAATAGACTCTACCTACGAAGAGAGATGAATAGGTCTTTGATAGGCTTGAAATGGGGTCTATAAGTGACATGGGTTAAATGAAGGCCATTTGTAAGTTGGAGCCGTTGTGACACTATAGGCAAATCCTCACACTACAAATTTCTTATTTGAACTTTAGGTAGCTGGGAGCAATCTTACTTGAATCTAAATTCTTTCTATCTTCTTGGCATTAATCTGGACCTTAACTAGAACATTCTTTGCCCTTGCAAAAAGTTTGGTACACAAATTCGTTTCTTTTCTTCTTTTCCTTTTCCTTTTACTTTCTTTTTCTTACTCCTTTTCTTTGAGCATTTTATCATTTTGTCCTTCTTTCCTATAAGACTGTCAAGTGTAGGACTTTCAAGAATTGGATGACCTTTTTTCTTTTCCTTCGATTTTGGTTGGGTTGGACCAATTCAAGGTAAACTGTCCTTTTTATTCAAATGGAAGCCTTTTGCTGCTTTAGGTAAAAGAGAACTCAGTTGGCTTTCTGAATGCCTTTTTAGGTTTTATCTTTCTTTTTTTCTTCTTTTCTTTTTTTTTTCCTTTTCTAGTTTTCTTTTTTCTTCTTTTTTCTTCTTTCTTTTTTTTCTTTTTTTTTTCTTTTTTTGTTCTTCTTTTTTGTTCTTCTTTTTCTTCTTTTTTTTTTAGTTCTAGCTCTAAAAGAGTTGTCTCATTTATACCAACTTGGGTTTCTAATAATGGATAAGTGGAGTGACATAAATCTCCTTTAACAGGGATAAATCATTTGTTACTCTGATGTTATCTTGATAGATTGGAGATATTAGGTGAACTTCAACTACTCTTATGGTCTCGAAAACATCAACTACCCTTATTGTCTTAAGAAGTTCAAGTATCTTCATGGTCTTGACTATTCATTTCTTTCTTTAATCTTCTTGCCTCTTCATCTTAGTGATCATAAGACTTGTCAAAAGTATCACAATAGCTCAGGGTAGGTTGTTGGGGTTTGCATGCCAATGAAAAGAAAGCTAAAATTTTATGAAGGCTCAAAGGGACAACTAGGGATTGATATTTAACTAGGTGAATACTAGTTGTTGGCTTATGAAACAATGCCTAGATCATCTCTCCCTTAAATAAGCAGAGTTACAATTTCACCTCGAAAGTTTGTTAAAGTATGTTCTAAGACTGACTAGGACCTAGACAAAGTAAATTATGCAGGAGCCCTCACTAAGTAAGCATACACAACTCAATGCTATAGACCCAGTAAAGTCATTCAAGTCATTATGCATAAATATATTAAGTCATGAATCATCAAGCTATATTCCTCATTGGTTTAGCACCAAAATGAACAAAGACAAACAAAATGTTTTATAAAAGTAATTTATTCAAACAAATTTAAATTTGAAAAACACAATTGTTTTAATTAAATATTAAAGCGAAATTTGAAAAGCAATATTCAAGCTAAGGAAAGTTTGTTGAGTTAAGCTTCTTTTCCTTTCACATCTTCAATTTTTCCATCTTGAAAGGATGATAAAACAAAATCTTCTTCCAATCCTTTTCCCACCATGAAGATTGCCGATGGAGGTACTCTTCCAAACTTAGGCAAAGGATTATTCTATGTATTGGGCTTGTCGGGCTCGGGCAGCTGTAGACCCTTAATTTTTGATCCAATCCAGTCCAATATATTTTATTTAGTCCAAAATGATTTTTGCTGTCTAATTGGTCCAAAATAATTTTTTATTAAATAATTTTTGCTTTAGTATCTAATTTTTATTAATAAAAAATAGAAATAAACAAAAAAAGTCAAAAAATAAAAATAAAAATAAAAATCGGAGTCAGAAAAATCAGAAACGAAAAAATCATCGCGCGGGCTCGTGGGCATTTCGCACGCAGAAATATTCTGCCTGCGAAATATGCAGAATTTTTCTGCCTGCAAAATGGCTACGGGTCCGTTCCCCGCGCGCTGCCGCAGCCAACTGCTGCAGAATTTTTTTGCCAGTGCAATTTTTCCGGCGGCAATTTTTTCAGCAGCGCGATTTTTTCCGACGCAAAATTTTCGAAACCTATTTCAATTAGGTTTCGGTTTCTTTTTTTTATTAATATTACTTACCATAACTAATTAGAAATAAACCACATCAAACCACTATAAATAAGGACCAAAGGCAATTAAAAAAGGGGAGGCCGAGAGGGACAAGGGAAAAAGAAAATCCAAATCCATAAAGGAAAAAACTTGAATTCAATTGATTTTAAAAGGAGCAGAAACACGATTTAAGAGAAAAAAAAAGGCAAAAAGGCTGGTCTTTTGGGCTTGTTCATCCAAGAAGCAATTTTGGTGCAACTTACAAAAGAAGGTATGAAATTCTAATTTCTTTATTTTTTTTCCTTTACACAGTAGCTAAAACTAGGAATTTGTTTTTTTTTCAAAATCTAAAATCTTAGAATTTTAAATTAGATTTTCTAAAGTTAAAAGCTTTATTTCGTTGGTTTATCTACCAAAAGGCTTAAAATTGTTATTTTTACTTCTTAAAAATCTTAAAACTCTAATTGAACATATTTTTCAACAAAACTAAGATTTAAATTCTGTTTCTTTTAAAATTTTAAAGTAGGTTCTATTTCATTCAAAAAGCCTTAAAAACATCTTTCTACTTAGAAAAACTTTAATTTGTTTGTTTAAATTCATAAAACTTCATGAAATTATCAAATTGATTTCCAAATTCCTAAAAATTAATTCACCACCCGTGACCCTAAATTCTAAAAATCCTAATTCAACTCCAAAACCTAAAATAATGAACCCTAACCCTTTTAAAACCTTAAACCCTAATTTTTATGAACCCTAATCCCTTTTAAAACATTAAAAACCATAAAACATATATAGGTTAAATTTACACAGTAGCTTAGAAACCCAATAACCGAAAATCATAAATCAAAGTATTTTAAAGTGTCTAAGACCCTAGTTTCATGATTTCACCATTCAAACCTTAATTTGTTTAATCAAAGTGTCTTACCAACCTTTTAAAACATAAAACTTCAATCTATTTTAATTCCATAAAAAAGTCACAGTAGCTTATACTCATGAAATTCCCAAAACCTTAACACATGAGATAAAGAAATCTAAATGGAAATAGTAGCTATAATTTGGACTTTTTATTTGCTTTATTCAATTCTATATTTGATTATGCTTTGATTTATTTTATATGCCTTAATTTATTTAAGTTCAATACTTGGTTTATTTTATTTATCATGGCTGGATGTTTACTTTTTATTGATATTTAAATACCTTTGATGAATGATTTATTTATTATGAATGGTTATTTACTTTTATCAATTTATTTAGACTTCCAAATGTTGTAAGAGGTATGTTTCCACTTGGTGGGTACCTCATTAGTTAAATATCATGTAATTTAGTTTGCTTTTCTATTTTAGAACTAATGCAAAGGGCATGTTTCTACCTTTTGGTGGGTGTCCTATTTAGGTGTGTGATGTAAGGACATGTTTCCATCTTTGGATGGGTGTCCATTTATTTGCTTTGTTTGGACATTGCTTTGATTTTAATATAATGTTGCTTTCTTTTAATTATTGTGTGTAATATGGATAATATTGTTATATTTAAGAATTTTATAATATTAAGACCTGTAAAGGAGGCCGGTTCCAATGAACCGGGCGTTGTGGGGGTGCTGGGCCATTTCTCACATTCCCCACATGTACCCAACTTTTCGAACCCATTAAGGGTTTGGGGATTCCTTAGGAATCGAGTCATCCACCCCTTTCATTTTTCCCAACCCGTCCGGATGGCGACTCCATTTTCTTCGGACTAAGGTCTGTGTTCTCTAAGGCCCTGAGCCTAAACAGTGCCAAAGTCGCAAGAACCATTCCACCGGGAGTGGGGGCAAAAATCCCCGCTCACAGTGGTGACTCCACTAGGGATAAGAGAAGTTGATTCCGTTGGTTTTTATATTATTCTATTCTTTCTTACAATGATATTATCCATTGCATCATCTTATATTGCATCGTGTGCATGAGTTAGGACGCCCGTGTTTCCCATGTCATGTTATGTAAGGGATACCATACTTTCACTCAAGGTATGGAGATCGAGCATGGCATAACCACTCATAGCCTCGTACCATTTGGTATATACTTGCTATGGAAACCTAAGTCTTTTTACCCAAAGACTAAAGCTCATGTAATTGGCCTAGTTAGTTTCCTTAGGTTTTACCCCAAATGCATGTTGTTTGACTATGGTTGGTTTATCTTAGTCTAAATCATGGTTATTTGGTTTGTTCTTTTTCTAATATGACCTAAGTATATTGTAAGCTCAAAATAAATTTTTCTTTAAAGTCCAAAAGAACAAAATCGTTTTCAAAATTTTTCAAGATGGTCTTTGGACATAAGACTTTTCTAAAAACAAAAAAAAAATTCTTTGGCCCATGGCCCGAATCCTAAGCCCAAAATCCATTTTTCTAAATTCTTTTACAATGGGCTTAGAAACAAAATTATTTTCACCCAACCATTTTTTACAAAGAGCTTGCAAAAATATTTACGTCAATTATAAAATACCAAAAATCAATTGTGGGCCTAGTTTACACTAAGAATAAATTAACCATGGGCTTGTTTTTGGCATGAACCATTAGTTACTTTTTTTAAGTGAGAAATCTATCTATAATAAACCTCTTAATTTTGTTTTAATCCAACATAGTATGAAAGCTACTATAGTTGGTTGGATGGATTAAAACCTAATTAATGGGAATTATCATGAATGGATATCCATTTTTTTCGAAAATATAACTATTGGTTGAAACGTCCAAGGAAATTATTCGAAAGAAGGATACCCCATGTTGGTATTTTGTTAACCATATACCTAGGAAAAGAGACCCGCCATTCGTGTGTGGATGTTATAAGGTTAGAAGGAAGTCCTATTTATCCTTATTTGTTGATTTGTTTGTGCATACATGCATACATTCACATCTCATATCATTGATCCTCTCTGGCTCACAGCCCTAGATTATGACAGTTCAAAAGCTTACAACAATCCAACCTACACCGGAGATGAAGTATCTAGCAACGACTCAATCACTTGTTCACCAAAAACGATGGAGCCCGAACAAATTCAAAGAATGTTGGATGAAGTCCTCAATGCCAAAATGAAAGAAATAAAGAAGCCATGGCCGAGACCATAAAGAATCAACTAGCTGCAATTTTAGGAAACAAGGTCGAAGCATATGCTAGTACCAAAAAAGATAAAGGGAAGACTAAAGTTGATGAAGTAGCTTTTGATGATGATAAGGTGATCATTGATGATGATGATTGGGCTCAATATTACCAAGATCTTCAAGCAAAAAGGAACCGAAGGTTGTTGAGAAGGAAACTATTGAAAAGACTGAGACTTCTGATGTTGAAAAGATGATTGCTGATTTAGAAAAGAAATTTGAGAAGAAGTTGAAAATCGAAGAGATATCTGAGATCGACAAACTATTTGAACAAGATGAAGAGGTCCCTTATAAATTCAAGATGCCCTCCTTTACTAAGTACAATGGCACCAGAAATCCTCATCTTCGTGTGAAGCAGTACATCACTGCCATGCAGTCTGCCCGAGCTACTAAGGCTCAAACCCTAAGGTACTTTATGCTTTCATTGGATCCTGTTGTCCAAAATTGGTTCAATACCTTAGATGATGGAACACAAAATAGTTGGAATCTACTTTACAAAGCCTTCATCCAACAATATGGATATAATGTTGAGTTAGAAGTTACCTTAATGGAAGTGGAGTCCATAAGGCAAAGGCCAAATGAGAATTTTGTTGACTATGTGAAGCGATGGAGAAACAAGGCCGCTTTGCTCAAGAAGAGGCCCGATGAATCCAATCAAATAAGAATGATTGTAAGAGGTGTCCTGCCAAGTCTTCGTGAAAGGATGTCTCATACACTCATCCATGACTGCAAAGATCTCCTCCAAGCTGGTCTACAAATTGAAGAGTGGTAAAGGGAGAAGAATCGCTTTTTAATAAAGAGGAATGAGAAAGGGAATTACCAGTCCGGAAATCAAAGCACACAAAAAGAAGTTGATGTTAATGTGACCAGTCAAGGAAATAAAAGACAATTCTTAGAATTGGGGAAACCTCTATCTTGGGTTTTTAGCAAGTTGCAAAAGAAAGGGTTGTTACAGCCATTAGTTCCTTGACCTTTACATAATCCATTACCACCAAACTTCAAAGCCGAGGCCTTCTGTCAATTTCATCAAATGCGAGGGCATGAAACAGATAAATGTGCTCGTTTAAGGCATGAGATCCAAGATTTAATTGACAGTGGTAAGCTACCCGAGCCGGATAAGCCCAATACTAAGAACAACCCTTTGCCTAAGTTTGGAAGAGTACCTCCACCAGCAACCTTCATGGTGGGAAAAGGACTAGAAGAAGATTTTGTTTTATCATCCTTTCAAGATGGAAATATTGAAGATGTGAAAGGAAAAGAAGCCTAACTCAACGAACTTTCCTTAGCTTGAATGTTGTTTTTCAATCTTACTTTCTTTAATATTTTGGAACTATTATGTTTTTCAAATTTAAAGTTGCTTGAATAAATTACTTTCGTCAAAATTTTTTGTTGGTCTTTTTTCATTTTGGTGCTCAACCAATGAGGAATCTAGCTTGATAATTCATGAATTAATATATTTATGCACCATGACTTGAATGACTTTACTAGGTGAGGGAATTGCTCTATAGCATTGAGTTGTGTATGCTTACTTAGAGAGGGCTCCTACATAATTACATTTGTCAAGGTCCTAGTCAGTCTTAGATCATGCTTTGACAAGCTTTTGAGGCGAAATTGAACTCTACTTATTTAAGGGAGAAATGATCTAGGCATTGTTTGGTTAGCCAACAACTAGTATCCACCTATTAAATATCAATCCCTTGTTGTCCCTTTTGAGCCTTCATAAAATTTTAGCTTTCTTTTCATTGGCTTACAAACCCCAATAATCTACCCTGAGCTGTTGTGATACTTTTGACAAGTCTTATGATCACTAAGATAAAGTGGCAAGAAGATCAAAGAAAACAATGATTGGTCAAGATCACGAAGATAGTTGAAGTTCTCAAGACCATGAAGATAGTTGATGTTTTCAAGACCATAAGGGTAGTTGACGTTTTCAAGACCATAAGGGCAGTTGAAGTTCCTTTGATATATCCAATATATCAAAACAACATCATCATTAGAGTAACAAATGATTTATCCCTGCTAAAGATGATTTATGTACTCCATTCATCAATTATTGGAAGCCCAAGCTAGTACAAATGAGACAACTCTTTTAGAGCTAGAACCAAACAAAAAATATAAAAATAAACAAAAAAAGAGAAAAGAGAAGAAAAAGAAAAAGAAAAAGGACAAAAGAAAAAGAAAAGAAAGAAAAAGAAAAATGAAAAATGAAAAGAAAAAGAAAAGAAGGAAAAAAACAACAAGAAAAGAAAACCTAAAAAGGCGGTTCAGAAAGCCAACTGAGTTCTCTTTTACCTAAGCAGCAAAAGGCTTCCATTTGGTTCATAAGGACATTTTGACTTGAATTGGTCCCATCACAGCCAAAGATTCTATCAAAATCAAAAGAAAAAGAGAAAGACCATGCAGTGCTTAAATGTTCTGTACTTGACAGTCCTATAAGGAAGAAGGACAAAATGCTCAAAGAAAGGGAAGAGTAAGGAAAAAAAAGAGAAAGAAAAGGGAAGAGTAAGAGAAATAAAGAAAAGGGAGAAGAAGAAAAGAAACGAATTTAGGTACTAAACTTTTTACAAGGGCAAAGACTATCCCAATCAAGAACTAGATTAATGCCAAGAAGATAGAAGGAATTTGGAGTCTAGCAAGATTGCCTCCCAGCAGCCTAAAATTCAAACAAGAAATTTGTAATGTGAGGGTTTGTCCTTGTGTCACATCAGCTCCAATCTCAAAATAGCTTTCATTTAATCCATGTCCCTCATAGATCCCATTTCAAGCCTATCAAAGACCTCTTGATCTCTCTTGGTAGGTAGAGTATATTAGTAGAGATAGTTTGGATAAGCATGCATATGAGATAGATAATATTTAAACTCAAATGAGACCTTTGGCCAAGTAATGTGTATGTGCCTATCTAAAGTGCAACAGTTCTTGCTTAAATAGAAATAATTCCCGAGTTTAGTACGGTAACTAGGGTTGTCATAGATATGCTAATTTATCAAGTCCTCAGGTACATTGACATTAATTTAGCAAAGCCAACATTTGATTTCAAAATGAAAATTTTAAAAAAAAAATGTTTTGTCATACAAAGCCTTCAAGTTAAGGAAAGTATGTTGAACCTCCAAAGGACACATTAGGCAAAGGAAATTATTATTGGCAAAGTTATGAAGAAACTACCAACTAACATGCTGAAATATAGTTTGAAATGGATCCCTGACTCTGCTGCCTGGGGTATCCACCACTCATGTTTTCATCATCTTGAAGATAAAAGCCACAAATGCAAAGCTTTCGATCATTCTAATGCGAGACTTGAACGAGCGTCAAAAAGGAACCAATGAGAACACTTCTGCTAATCACCTCGGTCTGTGAGTTGATGGAATGACTGTAAGTATGTAATATCCCAAAATGTGCCCTAGAAGTTTTAATACAATTGTTGTTTTATTTGGATTAAGTGTATTTGTGTTTAAATGGAAAAGAGAAAATAAATGAAGAGAGTGTATATGTTATGCATATGAAAATATATACAACATATACACAAGTCAATGAGAAAGTCAAAGGAATAGATTAATTATTGTTAATTGTGTTTAAGGGAGTATTTAATTAAATGTGGGATTAGAGTTAGAGGAGTGGAAGAAGATATTTGTATTATTTTTATATTAAATGCTTGGAGGAGAGGATTTTAAGGAAAAGAGGATTTGACTTTGTTATTTGGTTTGTTTTCTTTTCTTCTTCCTTCGTGGCTCCCTATCTTTCCTTTCCTTCTCTTTTCTTTTCTGTTGTTGTCCGGCCATCAAGAAGCAAGAGAGCAAGAGGGAGATTTACTCTTCCAAGTTCAAGATTGAAGAAAGTTTTCAAGAGATCAAGTTGGAGGCTTAAGAGTTCTTCATCATTGGTAAGTCTTTTCCACTTGATTCTTTGATTTATTTGGGTTTGTGAGTTGGAGTTGTGATGGATATATGTTTGGTTAGATTGGGTGTTGTTTAAGAGTATTTGGTTTAAGTGGTTTTGGATTTTGGGGTTGGATTGAAGAAAAGAGTAAGTTGGTTGGTATAGATTGAGTTGTGGTTATGTTTAGAGTTTTTGATGATGTTTGTGATTTGTGTTTGATGTGTGTTTTGGCTTGTTTTGGTGTTGTTGCAAGTTTGAGATGGTTTTTGGGTATGTTTTGTTAAGTTTGTTTGAAGAGGATGTTGGTGAAAAGAAGTGTTTTGTTGGGTGTTTTGTGGTTTTGGCCGGAATCTGAGTTTTTGGCCTGACACGCCCGGGAGCACGTCCAGAGTTTTAGGTGTGTCAATTGTGTTGGAGGCAGTAGGTTTGACACGACTAGTAACACGCCCGTGTTATTGAGCGTGTCATAGCTACTGTGAGATTGGAGAGTTACACGGCCATGAGCACGCTCACGTTGTCGGACGTGTTGATATTTTTCAGAGAGGCAGAAGGTATTACACGCCCAGTGACACGCCCGTGGTTCTGAGCATGTAAAAGCTTTTGTGTTGTGGAGTTATGGCACGGTCAGAGACACGCCCGTGTGGTTGAGCATGTCATGTTTAGGGTTTGCCCTAGTTAACTCTTAATTAGATTATCTCATGTGTATCCCTAAGCAAGTGTATGTTATTATTTTTGGATTAGGTCTTGAAGAAAGTGATTTGTCATTGATCTAAGAAGTAAAAGAATCTTGGAAAAAGAAATGTTTAGAGTTGTGTGAATTGTTATTGAGGTAAGTACAAATATTGCATTATTACATTGCTAATTCATATGAATATTATACTTTGTTATGTATTATCAATGATGTTACATGAATAATGTGAAAGATATGATGATGCAAATGATTATGTATTTGTAATGTGGATTGAGATGTGATGGAATGTAAAGCCATTGTGATTGGCTATAATGACTTTAATGAGGCATGTTTGCCTAATTGATAATGAGAATTGAAAATGGAATTGATGATGAGATAATGAATGAATTGTGTGTCTAATGTGTTATTCTATTTTCAGAGTTTTGTTGTTGGTGGCATGCCTACTATTAGTAAAAATCTCTTGAAGTTAGGTTGGAATTGATCCTTGAAGCCAAGTTGGGTAGAAGTTTAACATGTTTTACTCCCCTTGATGCTTGGTTGGATCTAGTCCTTGAAGCCTAATTGAGACGTTACAACCCTTGAAGCTAGGTTGGGTTGGTTCTTGAAGCCAAGTTGGGTTGATACTTAGCATGCTTTGTTCCCCTTGAAGCTTGGTTGAACCTAATCCTTGAAGCCTAGTTGGGATAATGATAATGATAAATGTGATAACAAAACCAAAGCATTAACTCTGAAAATTTAATGGCATATTAGTGTATTTTGGGCCCATGCTTGTCTTTGTTTGAAATGTGATATGTTGATATGTGTATGATTTATGAAATACTAAGGTGTGATATTCTCTTTCTATCTATGAAGTTGGATTGATTATTAAAATGTATGACATTGCATTGCATTAAAGCATAATGCTAGCATACTTTGTACTACTAAGCCGTTGGCTTAGCGCTATAGTGTTGATCGCGCAGGTGACAGAGTTGAACTCGAGAGTTCCTCGAGACCGAGTGAGTCTAGGCATTGAAGAATTTATTTTTGGGACTTAAAGATCAGAGAAGAGCTGCCAATCATGTATAACTTATTTATATTCTGTAAAGTTTTGATTCTAATGTAAAAATATGTATAATTGTAAATATGGATTTGAATGTATTCATATATGAAAATATATTATAAATTCCGCTGCGTATTAAATAATAATTACTTTATTTCTATAATGTATAAAGAAAAAGAATATCCTATCATTTAAAATGATTTAAATGTTAAAGAAAACCATAGCATCCCTATATTCGGTGCACGTATATTACATTGTGGTATTTTGTAGTGTGCGTGTACAGGATGTAGGGGTGTTACAATTGTTTTGGTATCAGAGCCTAGGTTTGAGATTCTCAACCTAGGTAAAATGAAAGAAAAAGAATATTTTGATTTTAAAAGTTAGTTTTTGAATAGCATACATGTTTGGTATTGGCAGTCTCTGATCTTTAATGAGATGAATTCTGCTGTGTTTGCAGACATAGATTGTGATGGATTCTCACTTACGTCAGTCAGTAGAGGGGAGTGCGAAGAGTGTAGCTCCTGATGAGGTTAGAGAGGGAGCTAGAGTGGTTAGTGCTGGAGAGATACCTGCTTCTATGTCGGGGAGACCAGCTGGTGAGGAGGTTCCGCCAGTTTGGCTTAGGCATGTGGTTGATTTGTTGAGGCAAGCACCAGTGCAACCACCGCCACCACCCCACAGCCTTTAGTATCAGTGAGACAGTACGATAAGTTAAGGAAGTATGGAGTAGAAGATTTCTTGGGTACTATTGACCCAGCTGTAGCTGAGCAGTGGCTAGATAAAGCACAGAGAATATTTATTCAGTTGCAAGCCACACCAGAAGAAAAATTTGATTATGCAAGATCATTGTTGCAGAAGGACGCATATGATTGGTGGAAGATAGTGCCCCATGCTATGGATGATCCATTTACATTGTCCTATACTGATTTTCTAAGAGAGTTTGAATTGAAGTATACTCCAAGGGAGTATAAAGATGTGAAGAAAATGGAGTTTCTAAGCTTGAAGCAAGACTACCGGACTGTGACAGAATATGAGATAGAGTTCATCCGGTTGAGCCGTTATGCTGGAGGTATTATCTCTGATGAGATTGATAGATGCAGGAGATTTGAGGAGGGATTGAGGCCCTCTATCATGTGTCTTGTGGCTGGATCTAGATATCATGATTTTTCCCAGCTTGTTACAGCAGCTAGGAGTGTGGAGAGAGCTCAGGGTATTGCAGCAGCTGCTACAGAGGAAGAGACCAGGGTTAAGAGACCCCAGTTTGAGGCAGGGTCTTCATCTATGAAGAGAGGTAAAGGAAGTTTTGTTCCTAGGGTTAGTAGGAGTCAGAGGCCAGCTGGTAAGTCAGTACAGTTTCAGAGACAGAGATCAAAACCTACAGTTTCAGTGGCGAGTGCTCCGACCCTAGTGATTCAGAGATCCACTCTACCCATATGTATTCATTGTGGTAGGCCACATGGTGGTACTTGTTGGAAGACTAGTGTAGCAGGGGTATGTTTCAGATTTGGATCGCCTGATCATTTTGTGAGAGAGTGCCCTGAGAGGCAAGAGCAGATGTCGGTAGATTCTGCAGCTTCTCAACCTAGTGTGAGGGGAGGTCGAGGAGGCAAAAGTTTCAGTAAAGGAGGTAGATCTGGGTTCAGTCCTAGAGGAGGTTCTACATCTAGGGAGAGTAGACCAGAGGAGGCTGGATCTTCTCAAAGGATATATGTGATGCAGAGGCAGCCAGATGCCTCAGCAGTCATAGCTGGTACTTTCTCTTTATTTGGTATTTTAGTACTTGCTTTGATTGATCCTGGATCCACACATTCATATATTAGTGCATCTGTTTTGCCTGAGTCTGAATTGCATGCTGAATCCCTAGGATTTGATGTATTGGTGACAAATCCTTTAGGGCATAGTGTGATTGTTAGCAAGGTGCACCGAGATAGTGCGGTAGTAGTACAAGGTGAGGAGTTTTGTGGAGATCTGATTGAAATGCCTTTTAAAGAATATGATTTGATCCTAGGCATGGACTGGTTATCTAGACATGGAGCTGTGGTAGACTGTCAAAAGAAAGTTGTTACCTTGAGAACTGGTGATGGTAGAGAGGTGATAGTATCTAGTGAGCAGGGACTGTTAGCATCCTTGTTTGTTTCAGCTGTTGCAGCTAGGAGGTTGATTAGAAAAGGGTGTGATGCTTATCTTGCTCATGTGGTGGATACTAGAGTAAGGGGTTCTCAAATTGATAGTATACCTACAGTTGCAGAGTTTCCAGATGTGTTTCCAGAAGAGTTGCCAGGGTTACCTCCTGAGAGAGAGGTGGAGTTTGGTATTGAATTATTGCCTGGTACCACTCCTATCTCTATTACTCCCTATAGAATGACACCTGCTGAATTGAGAGAATTGATGGTGCAGTTGCAGGAGTTGTTGGATAAAGGGTTTGTTCGCCCTAGTGTTTCACCGTGGGGAGCTCCTGTTTTGTTTGTGAAGAAGAAGGATGGTACTATGAGATTGTGTATCGATTATAGGCAATTGAACAAGGTGACTATTATAAATAAATATCCGTTGCCTAGAATTGATGATCTTTTTGATCAATTGAAGGGTGCAGCAGTGTTTTCCAAGATTGATTTGAGATCAAGGCACCATCAGTTGAGGGTCAGTGCTGAAGATGTTCCTAAAACAACTTTTCGTACAAGGTATGGGCATTATGAGTTTCTAGTTATGCCTTTTGGTTTGACGAATGCACCTGCAGTTTTTATGGACTTTATGAATAGGGTGTTTAGGCCCTATTTGATATAACTCTCCATGGATGGTGATGTATTGCAAGGACCACCACCTTATGGCTCTTCTTTCTTTCTTTGTTGCCCCATATGGGTATTCCCTTTCCTCTAAAAACCATCTTATAGTATCATACCATGCATCATGGTCTGTATCAGTTTCCATGATTGTCTTATATTCATAGCAAGGAGTTGATGCACTGGTCAAAACCAGAGGCTTGAGGAATAAGTTGACATGATTTTCCCATACCGAAGCCAATGTGGCCAGGGCATCAACCATCTGGTTTTCTTATCTTGGTAGGTGTATAAATCTGCACTCCTTAAAGTTCTTATTCATCATGGTCAAGTAATGGTGGTATGGTTTTAATTTCTCTTCTTTCAACTCCCACTCTCCATTTACTTGGAATACTACTAGCAATGAATCACCAAAAACTTCCACCTTATCCACTTTCATAATCATTAGGGTTTCCAAACCAAAGATACATGCTTCATATTCCACCATATTATTGGTTGCCCTGAATTTCAATTTTTTGGCTAAAGGGATAAGTTCCCCTTCGGGCGATTCTAGTATGACTCTCAAACCTGCTCTTTTTCTATTCACTGCTCTGTCAAAATACATTTTCCATCCTTGTACTTCAATGGCCTCTAAATGTTCATCCAGAAATTTCAAGACTACCTCTTCACTATCTGGTAATGGTTGTTGGGCCAGGAATTCTGCCACTTCTCTAAATTTGATTATTTTCCTGGTTACCTTTGATTGTTTGCATATAATAGTTTAATGAGTTGAGAAATATTTTAAAGAAATAACATAGCTATTGTGTAACACCCCGATACTCCATATAAGTACTATACATATACCTGGTATACGTACAGTAAGTATATAAAGTATAAGGATGTCATTTTTCGTTACAATTTAAAAACCTTTAACATAGCTCAAACCACAATACATTAATTTAAAGAACATTTACAAATTTGATATACTCTTAATGATCTTATAAATATACCATAATCTTATCTTTCTCAAAACATCATTTATACAAATGAATACATTTTTGATAGAATACATCATAATTAAATTATACATGTATGCATCACCCTCTAGTTGGTCTCGATAAACTCTTACTCTTCTCGTGGCATAACGAAAGACTTCATATCTTCCACCTGGTCACCTGCGCGATCATATAACCGCGCTAAGCCCGAGAGCTTAGTAGTACAAATATAAAATATACACATACATTATAAAAATACTAACATATAATGATATATCAATTCCATGTAACCTTAGCTTCTATCATATCTTTTCTTTTAGATTGTACCTTTCATATATCTCAACTAAATCATATTTCATAAACACACATTCCACAACATACTTCATAATCAACATATCAATACATACACATTAAATATCATACTTCATAACATTGTTCAATTCACAATTCACCAATCATAAGTCACATTGTCAACAAAGTCAATCATAGATCTCATTATTCATTTAATTCAACATTTGTATATCACATGGACAACAAAGACAGACTCGGGCCCAACAAACACTAATATGTTATTCAAAGATCAGAGTTACTGCTTTGGTCAATAGTGACACCATGTGTCTAGCCCCGTAGGCAACATATATCATATCATATCTCTATCCATGGATAGCGTAACAGACCCAGTCTCTTGGACCATCAACCCGACTAATCGAGGAGATCCTCAACCCGACTAGACTGTTACTTGTTTATGAGGTTTACGGGCCTCCCATTTCACCTCACAAACTTCACATTTCATATTTCATTTGGAAGTGGTTTACGGGCCTCCCATTTCACCATCATTCCAAGAATCACATTTTTCAACTGGATTCGGCTTACGGGCCTCCCATTTCGCCTATCCAGTGATTCATAGGCATGCCGCCAAATGCAGAACTCTGAAAGTTGAATCAACATATTAGATACACAATCATTTTACATTTCTTTCTCAATTCATTTCTCATTTCATTTAAGCAAACATGCCTTGTTTCTTTCAATTGAATCATCATAGCCAATCACAATGGCTTCATACCACATTTGAGTTAACATAGCCAACCACAATGGCTTCATACCACATTTCAATCCACATTATAGCAATTCATCTTTTACATACATAATCATTTACCTCATCATATCCTTTACATGTCATATTCCATCATATCATTTAGACATGCTTCAATCATATTATTCACATAATTATAAATTGCATTGTACATACCTTTTTGGATGATCCTCATCTCTTTCACTCTTCAGAGTTACTCCCACCAAGCTATCTATAATCAATTACTTCATCCTCTTCTTCACATTTTACATATAGCATCATTGATGTAACATTACAATGTACATTATTCATATAACAAATTGGCATTCACAAGATTGACAATGCATAATACATAACTTGGTTCCTATAGTATCATATGTATTATCAATTCCATATCATCTCACATTTCATGATTCAACAATGATGTTAGACAAATGATATCTATTTTGATCCTTGACAACTCAAATGGATGATCTATTTAACATGTATTTGAGAATCTGGTTGTAGAATTAGATTGCTTCCAATAAGGTGAACAGAACCTTTCTAGCGGTCGCGCCTCACCTGAATACGACCGCCCCATACAATTACAAAATGAAACCTTATTATAGTAGGTTTCGCGGTCAGAAACCCGACCTAAGTCGCGACCGCACATGAATAATAGCGACCGCTCTAACTTACGTATCTCTCATGCATAAACCCTAAATGTGGCCAAACCTCTTTCAATTGCATTTAAACACATTATACACAACACAACCTCATTCAAATGCATATAAATCACAATATTGCACATTAACAACACATTGAATCATTTACCATTTCAAAATCCTAAAATCATCATCACTCTTGATATTTCACTATCCAAATCCACTTAACTTACCATCTTCACAACAAAATCAACACCAATTCAATCCTTTAGCTTATAATCAATTTCAATACTTGTAAACACATATATAACACACCAAATCATAAAATCAATCCATCACAACCTATCCCAAACACCACTTCAAACATTAACAAGGGAAAACAAGTAAATACTTACCTCAATTGATGAATTCCACCAAATCTTCAACTTAATCCTTTGATTCTTCCTTCAATTCTCTTAAAACCCTAAGGTTTTGGTGAAGATCATCTCATCTCTCTACCTCTCTCTCTCTCTCTCTCGTGCAAAAACCAAAAAGGAGAAGAAGAAGAAGAAGAAGAAGAAGACAATATCTTGATTTCCTCTTTTCTCTTCCACGATAGCCACATATATACACATATAATAATAATAATAATAATAATAATTACTTATTTCCAAAAATCCTCCACCAAGCATTTCATTTTCAGCAATTACTCATATACCCCTCATCACTTAACTTAGCTTTTGTCTCTTATAAACCCAATTAAGTAATTTCACATGCCATATAAAAATATCTCCTCTTGCATTGACTCTTTCTCTCTTTGACCATTTTATATGTTATATATATCACCATATACACAACATATACACTTGTCTCTAAACCCTAAATTTCCCCAAAACACATATACATATATTTTCTTTTCTCAATTTAAACCAACAACAACAACAACAACAACAACAACATACAAAACTTCTAGGGCATGCATAGGGATATTACAATTCTCTCCCCCTTAAATAATTTCGTCCTCGAAATTATCAGTACCGTAACGATTCATTCTTAACAAAATACTATCTCAACTTTCATATGAAGTTAATTATATGCTTAAGTCATAGTGTCATCAATTCATATAACTTTAACTCTTCCCTTTAAAATCAACCACCTTCTTTAAATTCATAACTCATCATTCTATATGAGTAGATATCTTATTACTTTCTTGATCAAACATTCAAAAGAACTCATTACATCTTTTATCAATGTCTTTACACAAGAATTAGATCATTTTATAATACACTTATACTTCATTCAATCTTTATATTCAATCTATTCTATTCCTTCACTTCTTTGTAATTACTCTCTTTAACTTTAAAATCATTGGTTTAAATCTTAGCATTAATTATCCCGTCATCACAATCACTGTCTAAATAAACATTTATCAAGCCTCAATGGATAACAAAATCCTTATTTCATAAATAACCAATCTTTTCCCTTTTTTATCATGATTTATAACTACTATAACTCCATTTATTCATGTTCACTCATACTTTAAAATTTACATCATATACATAATCATGCAAACAATTATATTCTTAGCACAACTATACATGTCAAATCTCAATAATGATTCATAATCTTAGCCAATTCAGATCCATTGATCTATTTATCACAATATATCCACGTTCCAATCTTGTTCAATTCCAACTAACAATTAATTTATTCAAACTTATCATAAAATTTCACAATGTTCATATATGTATATATATAACTTAATTCCATTAAGGTAAACTTACATTTAATTCCTGGTCCTTTCCGATCCATATTTAATCCAATTATCATGATAACCAATTACTTCAAATTATCTTAATATAATTTCCAACCAATTCTCATAAAAAATTTTATACCATATTTACTATCTATAGCCCATTCACTTAAACCTCAAATTCATTCATTTATTCATCACATATCATAAACATGTTTAGTATGACTTTCAGTCACATTTTGTATTTTCTCCCTTTTTAATATCTCCTCACATTTCATTTCCTTGTTATATTTATTTTAATCACCTCTTTGCCATATTATTCATAACTCGAAACATTTCCACAATTTCTTTTTCTCTCTTAACTATCATAAATATAACCAAATGCTTAACATAAAATTGATAAGATACAACTTTATCCATCATAACGTTTAACTATACTTCTCATCATAATTTCAATCTCATCAAATCCGTATTACAGTCATTATATCTAAGACCCAAATCCATGGATAACAAATTAATCAACCAAATATACCGAACAAAACACATAGCTTTAAGAGGTTAATATTCAAGCCTGGAACCTTCAAATCAATTCTGTTCTTTCATAATTTTATTCTCAATTTTTTTTTTTTTTTTTTTTTTTTTTACAAATACAAGACTAAGGTGTATCTCAAGAATTATATATTCCTTCTTTACATTATTGCTATATCAAAAGTTAATACATTCCAACTCCATTTCAAACCACTTTGCACTCGATTATAACGTCTATCTCAACTTACTTCACGTTTCAACAATATTACTATATACATATTTAATCATATGTAATTTCTATAAAATTTCTTTTCGTCACTTCATTTCGAATCCATTTACAATCTCTTATAATATAATTACATGGAACTTCCATATGTGAACACTTTAGAACTCTAAATATCATATGATCATCAAATTCAATGCTCACTATAACAATTTCCACTGTCCAATATTATTCAAATCCATTCTCTACTCACTTCCATCATATAATCCATTTAGCTTTACATAGTTCAAAACCTAATATCTCTTAGGTCCACTAATACATACAACATCATTTCCATAACCATAATTCTATAATTATACCACATACATTTTCATAGGTCATCTTCATAATGTGATTCACACATTTATTTATATATCAAAATTTCATTCTCCCAATATGATATAAAGTATTTATTCACATAATACACATATATATATATATATATATATATTCTGACCATAATTGCACTTCACATCCATCTTAGTCACATTCCCAATGTGACATCTCTTTCACTTTCATCTTTAAAACATTTACTATGCTTCCATATCCATTTCTACCCTTTGTAATAAAATGACTTAAAATAGTTCATTTCACCTAACTCATGTATTGAATATACATTTAACTATCAATATCCAAATAATCTTTATCAAATTCCACTAGAACTTTAACTTTCCAATTTACTACTTTGCTTAAACTTCAATTGCCAAACTCATCTTTTCTTAATATCACCTTAGAAACATCTTATGTATATATATCACAAAGCAAAGTCAAAACATACAATTTCTCCAATTATTAAGCTCATTTCAGAAATCTCAAATATCATATATTACCATCATTACCATGAGCTTTCACAATATTCAAGCATCTTACATTTCTAACATTGCATTCACAATATTTACATTAAAATAACAATACCAATTTATATTCTTACTTAACCCATATCATTTCTTTTCCTTTAAACAACACCTTAACTTTATATATATACCTACTTCAAACTTTAAATAATCATACCTTGTTTATACTAATCAACTCATTCAATATCCCTCCATTCTTTCCTCATTATAGTAACATATCTTTCAATAATAACAATCCAGCAATATTTCCTCTGTCTATTAACTCCAACATAAACCTTATTATAAAGAGGCTCAAAGTGTAGAAGAAAGAGTACATACTCTTATCTTAATTTGTTTTCAACTCATTTTCAACTTTATTCTCTTTATGTTTGAATTCATATTATGTCCTACATAATATTACTCATAAACATCAACATTACACTCCATATTGCACTCAACATGACATTTTCATATGCATCATCAATATACATATATCCCATTACATTTCACAATTAGTTTCTCATAATCAATTAGGCACTAAGCCTCAATTATAATTCATTTGCAACATCATTGCCAACAATCAGGGTTTCTCATCATATCAAAATGGTATACACATATATCATTAATTATGTTAAACATCTCATATAACACAAATATTCTACAATTCATATAATGCCACATCCGAGACCAACCTAGGTGTCAATGCATATGCATGTATTACCAATTGCATTTCAAAACTCTTCTTTTTAATTCATTTTAAGCGTTTCAAAACTTTTTCTTTTTAATTTCACTTAGGCCGAGAATCTCGAAACCTAAGCTCTGATACCAAAATAATTGTAACACCCCGATACTCCATATAAGTACTATACATATACCTGGTATACGTACAGTAAGTATATAAAGTATAAGGATGTCATTTTTCGTTACAATTTAAAAACCTTTAACATAGCTCAAACCACAATACATTAATTTAAAGAACATTTACAAATTTGATATACTCTTAATGATCTTATAAATATACCATAATCTTATCTTTCTCAAAACATCATTTATACAAATGAATACATTTTTGATAGAATACATCATAATTAAATTATACATGTATGCATCACCCTCTAGTTGGTCTCGATAAACTCTTACTCTTCTCGTGGCATAACGAAAGACTTCATATCTTCCACCTGGTCACCTGCGCGATCATATAACCGCGCTAAGCCCGAGAGCTTAGTAGTACAAATATAAAATATACACATACATTATAAAAATACTAACATATAATGATATATCAATTCCATGTAACCTTAGCTTCTATCATATCTTTTCTTTTAGATTGTACCTTTCATATATCTCAACTAAATCATATTTCATAAACACACATTCCACAACATACTTCATAATCAACATATCAATACATACACATTAAATATCATACTTCATAACATTGTTCAATTCACAATTCACCAATCATAAGTCACATTGTCAACAAAGTCAATCATAGATCTCATTATTCATTTAATTCAACATTTGTATATCACATGGACAACAAAGACAGACTCGGGCCCAACAAACACTAATATGTTATTCAAAGATCAGAGTTACTGCTTTGGTCAATAGTGACACCATGTGTCTAGCCCCGTAGGCAACATATATCATATCATATCTCTATCCATGGATAGCGTAACAGACCCAGTCTCTTGGACCATCAACCCGACTAATCGAGGAGATCCTCAACCCGACTAGACTGTTACTTGTTTATGAGGTTTACGGGCCTCCCATTTCACCTCACAAACTTCACATTTCATATTTCATTTGGAAGTGGTTTACGGGCCTCCCATTTCACCATCATTCCAAGAATCACATTTTTCAACTGGATTCGGCTTACGGGCCTCCCATTTCGCCTATCCAGTGATTCATAGGCATGCCGCCAAATGCAGAACTCTGAAAGTTGAATCAACATATTAGATACACAATCATTTTACATTTCTTTCTCAATTCATTTCTCATTTCATTTAAGCAAACATGCCTTGTTTCTTTCAATTGAATCATCATAGCCAATCACAATGGCTTCATACCACATTTGAGTTAACATAGCCAACCACAATGGCTTCATACCACATTTCAATCCACATTATAGCAATTCATCTTTTACATACATAATCATTTACCTCATCATATCCTTTACATGTCATATTCCATCATATCATTTAGACATGCTTCAATCATATTATTCACATAATTATAAATTGCATTGTACATACCTTTTTGGATGATCCTCATCTCTTTCACTCTTCAGAGTTACTCCCACCAAGCTATCTATAATCAATTACTTCATCCTCTTCTTCACATTTTACATATAGCATCATTGATGTAACATTACAATGTACATTATTCATATAACAAATTGGCATTCACAAGATTGACAATGCATAATACATAACTTGGTTCCTATAGTATCATATGTATTATCAATTCCATATCATCTCACATTTCATGATTCAACAATGATGTTAGACAAATGATATCTATTTTGATCCTTGACAACTCAAATGGATGATCTATTTAACATGTATTTGAGAATCTGGTTGTAGAATTAGATTGCTTCCAATAAGGTGAACAGAACCTTTCTAGCGGTCGCGCCTCACCTGAATACGACCGCCCCATACAATTACAAAATGAAACCTTATTACAGTAGGTTTCGCGGTCAGAAACCCGACCTAAGTCGCGACCGCACATGAATAATAGCGACCGCTCCAACTTACGTATCTCTCATGCATAAACCCTAAATGTGGCCAAACCTCTTTCAATTGCATTTAAACACATTATACACAACACAACCTCATTCAAATGCATATAAATCACAATATTGCACATTAACAACACATTGAATCATTTACCATTTCAAAATCCTAAAATCATCATCACTCTTGATATTTCACTATCCAAATCCACTTAACTTACCATCTTCACAACAAAATCAACACCAATTCAATCCTTTAGCTTATAATCAATTTCAATACTTGTAAACACATATATAACACACCAAATCATAAAATCAATCCATCACAACCTATCCCAAACACCACTTCAAACATTAACAAGGGAAAACAAGTAAATACTTACCTCAATTGATGAATTCCACCAAATCTTCAACTTAATCCTTTGATTCTTCCTTCAATTCTCTTAAAACCCTAAGGTTTTGGTGAAGATCATCTCATCTCTCTACCTCTCTCTCTCTCTCTCTCGTGCAAAAACCAAAAAGGAGAAGAAGAAGAAGAAGAAGAAGAAGACAATATCTTGATTTCCTCTTTTCTCTTCCACGATAGCCACATATATACACATATAATAATAATAATAATAATAATAATAATAATTACTTATTTCCAAAAATCCTCCACCAAGCATTTCATTTTCAGCAATTACTCATATACCCCTCATCACTTAACTTAGCTTTTGTCTCTTATAAACCCAATTAAGTAATTTCACATGCCATATAAAAATATCTCCTCTTGCATTGACTCTTTCTCTCTTTGACCATTTTATATGTTATATATATCACCATATACACAACATATACACTTGTCTCTAAACCCTAAATTTCCCCAAAACACATATACATATATTTTCTTTTCTCAATTTAAACCAACAACAACAACAACAACAACAACAACATACAAAACTTCTAGGGCATGCATAGGGATATTACATATTGGATGTTTTAAAGATTTAGGGTTTTGGATGTTTTTATGAAAATAATGCTACTGTGATTTAAAAAATAGGTTTGGTTAAGGTTTTAAGCAAACAGATTGTTGTTCTAGGGTTTTACGGTTAAGATATTAGGGTTTTGTGGTTTGAAATCTCGATTCTGTTGATTATGATTTTGACTTTAGAATTTGATGCTTTTTCGTGATCAAAGTTGAGTGTGTTTTTAATATTGACTGTAATAACTATTTAAATATTTTTTAGGTGAAATAAATATTGAAAGCTAAATTAATTATCAAAAGATTAAAATAACTCAATGAATGAAATTATAAAAACTACTGTGAAGGTTTGAAAATATAATTAATTAAGATTTAGGGTTTAAATAACTTAGGGTTTAAGAAAATATATTTGAATGATTATATTATTTACTTTAATTAAGATCTTAAGTATTGTATGAATTAATTTATGCTACTGCCTAAACTAAATTAAAGGAAGAATTAAATAACTAAGGCAGTGTGATGATGGCTTAAAAGATAAAGATGATTAATGATTTAATAAACTGAAGTTAGAGCAATTTACCTACGTTTGAAGGCTCCACCAAATTAAAGAAATTGAACCAAGTTGTTACCTGTTCAGATTTGGTTTTGGTTGAGCAAAGCAATCTAGAGATGATTGCTTGTTGCCTCCTTTGGGTGCTGTGTCATGGATTACTTATTGCTTGCTAGGGTTTTCTTTTGGCCGAAAGAATTCAAGGGTCCCAAGTTTAGTTCAAAATTTCCTTTTTTAAAAGATTCAAGTTCTGCCCCCCTTGATGTATGTTTTCAATGTGTTATTTATAGGAAAAAATCAAAACCTAATTCTAATTGTCTCAGGACATCAAAACCATTTAGGAAAATAAATAAAAACAAATTAGAATTCGGTTTCGGAAAAACTGCACTGGCAAAAACTGCTACAGGCTACAGGCAGGCCAGCATGAGAATTACGAGAGTTGTGTGTGAGCTGGGGAGTGGGTCAGCCAATTCGCATGTTTTTCCTACGGCGAATTGGCCCAAGCCAATTTCTCCAGCGATGAAATTTTTTGTCGCCGATTCTTCCATCGCCGATTATCTATTTATTTATTTATTTTAACTTTACTAATATTAACTTTTTTATTTTTATTAAAAATAATAAATATTAAATATTAAAATAAATATTATTTAATTAAAATATCACAAAAATTATTTTGGACTATTTTAAAAACATTGGACCAGACTGGGTCAAAAATTAAGGGTCTACAACATCGTAAAACTATGGCCAAGGCTTTGGCTAGCATGCCAATTTCCATTTCTATAACACCGAATGAGCTGGTTAATTTTGTGAAAGTTGAAGGAGTGCTGAAGTGCGAAGATATTCAAAAGAAGAGTGAAGTTGATGTGGGAATGTTATCATTTTCGGATGCAAATTTTCTAGAAGAGGGAAGAGATCACATCTGCCCTCTCTTTATTAAGATAGAGGTTAAAGGGAAAATGACTCCATGTGTAATGGTTGATGATGGGTCTGCCATAAATGTCTACCCACTTAAGATCTTGCCAAAGCTTGCTATTTCAATAAGAGATCTAAGCCCAACTGAGGTAACCACTAGGGCTTACGACAATATTAAGTGACATGCTGAAGGGACTTTTAAATCTATTATGAAGGCTGGTCCTATTGAATCCATGGTAGAGTTTGTGGTTTTGGATATCCCTATCACTTTCACACTACTATTGAGATGACCCTAGTTTCATCCTCTTGGTGGAGTTCCTTCTACGCTCCATCAAAAGCTCAAGTTCCCAAACGGGGATAAGATAGTGGTCATCGAGGCTGAAAATAATGAAGTGTTAAATGCTTTGATGATTGAGAGGCCTCTAAATGGTTTCCAAGTAGCTGCAATTTCTGATGATGAAGTAGTAGTCTCCAAGGTCCTGAATATGATGAAGAATATGAACTACCTACCTGGCATTGGTCTTGGAAAGGGTAAGACAAATGTGACAAGTCTTCCAGATTTTAAAACTCAAAACTCCAAGAAAGGGTTGGGATATGAAGAACCTAACAAAAATGTCCAGCCAAAGAAGAATGAGAAGATGAGCATCCCACCACTTGAAGAGGTTTTTGTCAAAGCTCCAGACATGGGACCACTCCAAGAAAAGCCCGAGGCAATCATGTTCATGGGAAAATTGATCCTGAGTTTTGAGATTTTTGCTGATGCTGCTGAACTGGTGGAACAACTAAAGAAAGAGCTCACCCTGCCAGATGATAAGGAGCCTAATCCAGAAGGAAAGAAGGAAGTTTTCCTGAAAGCCCAGTAGACTCCAGATGAAATTTTTGCTTTAGTTGAAGAGAGGTGTGAAGATGTTTTGGCTTATGATTTTAAGAAGAATGATTTTGATTTTGATTTTAATTCGTTTGCTTTATATGAGGATGATGATGTTTTCTTTTCCAAGATGAATGCAATAAAGTCTGATTTTGCTTACTTGTGTGATGTTTCTCCTGATGGTTGCATACATTCAAATAGTAGTTACACAAGCATTTTTAATATTAACTTTGTTGATACGCAATCATTAAATTTGGGAACAACCTATAATCCTAAAAATATTAGCATAGCATTCGACCTTACTCCTAATGAGAGAGAGAGATTAGAAAAAATATTTAAAAAATGTGAAGAGGTTTTTGCTTGGTCTTTTGAGGACATGCCTATAATAGATCTAGACATAGCCAAGCACCAGATTCCTACTTACACTCACATGAAACCTATCAAACAAAAGCTTAGACGGTTAAGACAGGAATGGGTAGAATTGATCAAAGAAGAAGTCACCAAACATATATAAGTAAAGTTTCTTGAAGTGATAGACTATCCAAATTGGCTAGCCAACATAGTTCTCATGCCAAATAAATATGGAAGAATTAGGGTCTTTGTAGACTATAGAGACTTGAATAAGGCTTCACCTAAAGATGACTTTTCTTTACCCCATATAGATGTCCTTAATGATAGTGCAGCCTCTAGCATGCTACACTCATTCGTAGATGGATTTTTCAGATACAACCAAGTGTTAATGGACCAAGAGGATAAAGCAAAAATTGCCTTCATTACTATGTGGGGTATATTTTGCTATAGGGTGATGCCGTTTGGTTAAATAATGCTGGAGCAACCTACCAAATGATGGCCACCACTTTGTTTCATGGCATGATGTGCAAAGGCATTAAAGTTTATGTTGATGATATGATGGTGAAGTCAAATACAATGGAACAGAACTTCCAAAACATAAAGTTATTCTTTGAGAGAGCAGAAACTATAAACTAAGGTTAAACCCAAAGAAGTGTGTATTTGGGGTTACTTTAGGCAAGTTGTTGGGACACATGATTAGTCCAAATGGGATTGAGATTGACCCAGAAAAGGTTAAGGCAATCAGGGATATGCCAGCCCCTAAGATGGAGAAAGATGTTTGGGGGTTCATTGGTAGGATACAATATGTTAGTAGGTTCATAGCAAAGGTCGCCACAATCTGTGAACCTATCTTTAAGTAACTTAAAAAGAACTAGCCAGTCAAGTGGAATGAAGAGTGTCAAAAGGCCTTTGAGCTTATAAAAGAGTATCTGTTGAATCTGCTTGTTTTGAAACCACCTAAATCAGGTAAACCTTTATTAATATACTTAGCAGCAGAGGAAGAGTCAATAGGGGCTATGCTAGCCCAAGCAGATGAATCAGGAGTTGAGCACATAGTCTATTATCTGAGTAGAAAGCTCATACCCTAGGAAATTAAGTATAGTATCACTGAAAAGACTTGTATAGTTGTGGTCTGGTCTTCTGAGAAGTTGTAGCATTACTTTTAGTCTTATAATGTGCAAGCAATTTTCAAGTTGGATCCAGTGAAGTACTTAAGAGAGACACCATCTTTAACCGAGAAATATGGTTGATGGTTGATAATTTTAGAAAAATTTGAGATTGAGTATGTAACTAGGAAAATAATCAAATGTAGAGCGGTAGTAGAATTCCTGGCTCAACAACCATTGCAAGATAGTGAAAAAGTAGTCTTGGAATTTCTTGATAAGCATTTAGAGGCCATAGTAGTGCAAGGATGGAAGATGTATTTTGATGGAGCAGTGAATAGAAAAGAAGCAGGTTTGGAAGTCATACTAGAATCACCCAAAGAGGAGCTTATCCCTTTATCTAAGAAGTTGAAGTTTAGGGCAGCCAATAATATGGTGGAGTATGAATCATGTATTTTTAGTTTGGAAACCCTGATGATTATGAAGGTAGATAAGGTGTAAGTCATTGGTGATTCATTGCTAGTGGTATCCCAAGTAAATGGAGAGTGTGAGTTAAAAGAAGAGAAGTTAAAACCATACCACCATTACTTGACAAAGATGAAGAAGAATTTTAAGGAGTGCATATTTATACACCTACCAAGAGAAGAAAACTAGATGGCCGATGCCCTTGCCACATTGGCTTCGGTATGGGAAAATCCTATCAACTTGTTTCTTAAACCTTTGGTTTTGACCAGTTCATCAACTCATTACTACTAATATGAAACAATCATGGAAACTGATATAGACCATGATACGTGGAATGACACCATAAGATGGTTTTTGGAGAATAAGGAATACTCATTGGGGGCAACAAGGGAAGAGAGAAGAGCTATAAGGTGATGGTCCTTACAATACATCACCTTTCATCGAGAGTTGTATCACAGATCGACTGATGGGGTGCACTTAAGATGCTTGAGGAAGCCTAAAGTTGAGCACTTCATGTCGGAAATACATGCGGGAAGTTGTGGTCCACACATGAATGGTTTAGCCATGGTTAAGAAGATAATTCGATAAGGTTACTACCGGTTGACCATGGAGAGAGATTGTATTGAGTTTGTGAAGAAGTACCAGCAATATCAGATGTATGGTAATTTGAATCACATGCCTCCTAAAGAATTGCATTCTATGTCTTCGTCCTGACCCTTTGTAACTTGGGGGATTGACATTATAGGAGAGATATATCTAACGACTTTAAATTATCATAATTTTATTATAGTAGCTATGGATTATTTTTTGAAACGGGTTGAAGCCGAATCTTTCAACAAGCTGGGGGCAAGGCAAATGGCTAAATTTATTAAGAAGAATCTCATTTACAGATATGGGGTCCCACATAGTGTGATATCGGACAATAGGGTACAGTTTCAAGGAGCAGTTAGGGACTTATTCTCGAAGTACCAAATCCATCATCACCAATCCTCCCCTCATAGACCGAAGGCTAATGGTGCAGTAGAAGCAACAAACAAGACAATTAAGCAAATTCTGTCTAAGATGACCAAGATGTACAGGGATTGGTCGGAAATGCATTCTTTTGCTTTGTGGGCATATAGAACAAGTGTGCGAACTCTAACTGGAATGACACCATTGTTCTTAGTTTATGAGATGGAATCAGCATTACCAATTGAGGTAGAGATCAAATCATTGAGGGTGGTCCTAGAAGCTGAATTTCCTAAGATGAAATGGGTGTGAGTAGATACACATAATTAGCTTTACTATAAGAGAGAAGGTTAAAAGCATTGTATCATCATTAGTTGTATCAAAGAAAGATAGCTCGAGCCTACAATAGAAGGGTTAAAATTAGAAAGTTTAAAGTCGATGACTTATTGTTGAAGCAGTGTAAGCCTAATGTCCCTGATCCTAGAGAAAAATTCAGACCTAGTTGGGAGGAACCATATGTCATAAAGAAAGTCATGAACAAAGGTGCAGTCAAGATATCGGACATGGATGGGAACGAGTTTAGTGAGGCAGTGAACATTGACAGGTTGAAGAGGTTTTATGAATAAAAAAAGGAGCTTGCTAGGTTGAAAAACTGAAGAGGGCAGCCTAGGTAAAAGTTAAAGCAGTCTACTAGTTCCAAACCTAAAAGGGCGGGCTAGGCAACAATTAGGGCTAAGTGAGAGAAAATTGTCAATTAGAAAACCCAAAAGGGCTTGCTAGCTACAGAAGTGATCTTATGTATGCTGGCTTTATGTTTGGTTGTTCCCCAATTTAATAAAATGGAAATAATATTGAAATTATTCTATATGCACTGTTTTAAGTATTTGACAAAATATGGTAAAATAAATAACACAATAGCAAAAGGTGATGACAAATTATAAAAGGAAAGAAACATCTTTTATTATTTTCATTATTGTTCATCTGAACATTATTTCTTCTAAGGAATTGACAAATGTCAAATTTATGGCAGACGATAAGTATAGCGTGCAGGCCAACTTTGCTTCAGGTGATCCAAAAAGGCTTTAGTCAGATGAGGCATGTCCATATTAAGAGTAAACTCAGAACCTCGAGGCTCAGCTCCATACTGACAGTTAAGATGGTGAGGATCATAGCAAGTACCTCGATGAAGAGCAGCAAAAGGAACATACATCAGATTCATCTAAATGGTGACATGGGCGATCTTCTGCCATGGTACCAACAACGGAAGTTAATTACAGCTCGTGATCAGATCCAGTCTATCTGGTTGGCATATGAAGAAGGAAGATGAAGTAGTTTATTGGCAGAATGATGTCATGGAAAAATTTCTATTGTAATCCATGGATGGAGTATCGAGCAAGCATAGGCAATCCTGAAGCCAAATCTGTACGCACAAGTAATAATTAAGAAAAGAGGCCTATTAGATTGAAAACCCGTAAGGGCGACCTAAGCAAAAATTAGGGTGATTTGCTAGTTTCAAAAACTTGCAAGAGTGGTCTAGAAAAAAATTAAAACCAATAAAAAGGGGGTCTGCTAAGTTGAAAACCCGCAAGGGTGTCTCAGGCAAAAATTAGAACAACTCAGTAGTTCCAAAAACCTGCAAGGGCGAACTAGGAAAAAATTAGAGCAATGAAAATAAAGGCCTAAATTGAAAACCCGAAAGGGCAATTTAGGCAATTATCTAAAGCAGCAGCAGACTCCCAACCAATCTCCTTGAAGATTCTGATTAGAATTGGTCCAATCCAACTAGGATTTTGGCCAAGATCATGGGTAGCGATGACAAGCCTCCTTCCATTTAGTCCATAATATCTAGAACTCACGGATAAATGTCTCCATCATGAGAAACAAGCAAGAATTGGCCAAGTAAACACAGACAAAGCATGCATCCCCATGCGTTAGTCAGAGCCAAATGGGATGTGCAAAAATTAATCAAAGGACCAAGTAAGATTTTCTCACCTCTAGTCAATTGCAAGATTTCAGGTTTCAAAAGTTGAAACATCATTTGCATCTTTTGAAGAGTTTTGGAAGTCAATATGGGCAATGCCATTTGTTGATTGCTTGGATATCTAAAAATAGCCTCAAATTCTTTTATCATAGGACATATCTCAATGTTACTTATCTTGAACATCCTAGTCTTCATATCCCAAAAGGAAACCATGGCATGTAGAAAAGGATGGTCCATTTTAACATTTTGAAAACACTTCAAAGTGTTAATATGAGACCAAGATATTCTTTCCCAATGAATGGTTTTCATGGTTTTAAACAAACACTTGATTTTCTTCAAATTAAGCTATGCATTCTTGAAGTTAAAGAAAGAAAAATTAAAATTGTTGAAAGAGATTTTGTTGACGTAATAAAACTTGTAGAGAATTTCATGGCTTATGTTGAAATTATGGTATGAGTGGAAAATTAAAAGAAGGATTATATAAGAGGTTGGCTTATATATCAAAGTTGAAAAGGAATGGGCAATGACTTGAGACCAAGACGCTCAAGGAAAATGAATTTACATTGAAGCGATTGTTGGATTCCTAAATTGTAAATTCAAAATAGTGGTTTTGCGTGTAAAATATATAATAATAATAGTAATAATAATAAAATGAATGAAAAATCAGAAGTTGCAGTAAAGTAAAAATAATTGTTGTTGTAAGAATAAGGAATGAAAAATCAAAAGTTACAGTAAAGTAAAAAAATTGTTATTTTAATAATAATAATAATAATAATAATAATAATAATTATTATTATTATTATTATTATTATTATTATATTGATATAATATTTTCTCACTTAATACAATGGTAGATCACTGTAAAGAAGGAGGTAGACCTTGATCAAATAAAGCCATAAAAAAGTTATCACCTGATGGAGAAGGAGGCATATCACCCATTTGAAATCCGCTCGGAGGAAAAATACCTAAGTCCCTATTTTATTGAAATTCATGTCTGTAATAGTCAACATCTGAAGTGGGAGAAGGGATCTCATGGCCTATAGTTTTCCCCTAGAATGGATCTCATGGTCTGTAACACCCCTATATCCCGTATACGTACTAAGCATGCTTAAACGATCGTATACCGAATATAGAAAATGCCACAGTTTAAAAAGACACAACAAATATCTTTGTAAATAAATGAAATCAATCTCAAACATTTAAAAGAAATCCAAAAGACACCATATATAAAATTGTTTATCAATTCACAGCGGAAGTTATTACAAATATGTTATAAATCAAAGTTTACAAAACATAAAATATATATACATGATTGGCAGTCCTTCTCTGATCTTTAAGTCCCAAAAGAAAATCCTCAATGTCTAGTCTCACTTGGTCTCGAGGAGCTCTCAGGTTCAACTCTATCACCTGAGCGAACAAACACTATCGCGCTGAGCCACAGCTCAGTAGTACAAACCATAATGATAATATGCAATATTAATATCAATATCATATAATTATATCATCATCTATTATACTCATTCAAAGTTTATCAATATAACCAACAAACTATGGCTTCATATACGAACTTTCCCCCAACCAGGTCGTTTGCCCACTGAGCCTCAGGCCACTGCCAATCCCAGGGGTCCGCAGGAGGCAGATAAGCACGTATAAAACTATTAGTAATGAACCTTCCCCCAACCAGGTCGGTAGTCCAAGATCGGTTGCCCAATCCATAGGGTCCGCATGATTCCGCAGGAGGCAGATAGGTACGTAATACTGACTGTACTGAACCTTCCCTCAACCAGGTCGGTAGTCCAAGATCGGTTGCCCAATCCACAAGGTCCGCATGGTTCCGCAGGAGGCAGATAGGTTCTCTCATTTATATCTTTTAATATTACTTCATCTTTCACATATCCATAATCAATTACATTCACTAAACAAACATATCATTATTTACTCATACCATCTAGACATGTTTCAATCATATCATTCACATTATGTCCCACATTGTACACAACACAACATTATTCATATAACACATTACCATTCACAAGAATTCACAATGCATAATATATAACCTTGTTCATATAGTATCATATGCATTATCAAATGTAAGTTCAATCTCAACCATGTAAGAAGAGCAAGGAAAATTCACAGTGGCCAACACACTCAAGGGACACGGCCAAACTTGTGGTCGTGTCTCTCAACACCAAATCAAGCCGAGGCAAACACGGGCAAAGCACACGGCCGTGTCTCTCAACCAAACTCAGGCAGTAGCAAACACAGTCAAGGGAAACGGCCAAGCCAGTGGCCGTGTCTCTCCAAAATTCATCCAACACGGCCAAATTTCCCTGAACTTGGCCGTGTCTCCCAAAACTCTTAAGTCTTGGCCGTGTTCCTTCTTTGGTTTGGCCGTGTCTCACATGAACAAAACCCTAAATGTGGCCAAAACTCTTTCAATTGCATTTAAACTCATTGTGCACAACATAGCCTCATTCCAATGGATATAAACAATGTCATTAACACTTATTTTACATATTCATCACAATATTCTCATTAACAAATCATTAACAACACATTCAAACACATACCACTTCAAAACCCTAAACCAACATCATTCTTATTCTTTCAATTTCAATATCCACTCAACTTATCATTTTCAAACCAAAACCAACACCAATTTACTTACAACCAATTTAAACACTTATAATCACATCTCAACCCCACCAAATCATAATCTCAACAAATCAAAAACTCACTTCAAATACAACTTCAAAAATAACAAAGGAAAACAAGAGAGTACTTACCTAATTTGAAGAAATTCCACAAATCTCCAACTTAATCCTTTGATTCTTCCTTCAATTTGAGCTTAGAATTTAGAAGACCTCTCTTGCTCTCTCTTTCCCTTTGGTAGCCGGCCAAGAAATGCAAAGAAAAGAAAATCAATACAAATCAACCTTTTCTTCCTCTTTAAATCTCCACCAAGCAATTCTACAAGCACAATTACTAACATACCCTCTTCTCATATGTTCTAGTTTTCTTCTTAATCAAGTGCCCTTTATAGTAATTTCACACATCCCAAACTAAAATATCTTCTTCCCTTGACTCTACATTTGACCAACATATATGTTATATATATTAACATATATACAACATATACATTCCATTAACACAATCATTTCCTTTACAAAAACATATACATTTAATTCCAATCAAACAACAATTGTATTAAAACTTCTAGACACACTTTGGGATATTACAATTCTCCCCCTCTAAAAAGAAATTTCGTCCTCGAAATTACCTGATATCAAGTCTGAAATAGTTGAGGATATTGATCTCGCATTGCTTGCTCACTCTCCCAAGTTGCTTCTTTTCTTCCATGATTCTTCCATAGAACCTTCACTAAAGGCACTTTCTTATTTCTTAATTCTTTCACTTCACGTGCCAAGATAGCAACTGGTTCCTCTTCAAATGTCAAATCTGAACTCACTTCGATAGATTCAATTGGCAATACATGAGATGGATCCGACCTATACCTCCTCAACATAGAAACATGGAATACATTATGGATCCTATCTAACTCAGGTGGCAAAGCAAGCCGATAAGCAACTGGCCCAACTCTTTCCAAAACTTCATATGGTCCAATGAAGTGAGGACTCAATTTTCCTTTTCGACCAAACCTCAAAATCTTCTTCCAAGGAGACACTTTCAAAAATACTTTATCTCCCACATTAAATTCAATGTCTCTCCTCTTCAAATCTGAATAAGACTTCTGTCGATCTGAAGCTGCTTTCAATCTATCTCGAATCACTTTCACTTTCTCTTCAGTTTCTTTAACCAAATCAGGACAAATTAACTTACCTTCTCCATGCTCATTCCAACATAAAGGTGTCCTACACCGTCTACCATACAATGCCTCGAATGGTGCCATACCAATGCTAGATTGGTGACTGTTATTGTAAGCAAATTCCACAAGTGGTAAGAATCCATCCCAACTTCCAGAGAAATCAATGACACGGCTTCTTAACATGTCCTCAATAATCTGTATCACTCTCTCTGACTGCCCATCTGTCTGTGGATGAAAAGCAGTACTGAAGTGTAATCGAGAACCCAAAGCACCATGTAAGCTCTTCCAAAACCTTGAAGTAAATCTGGGATCTCTATCAGACACTATAGAAAGTTGGGACACCATGCAACTTCACAATCTCCTGGATATACAACTCAGCTAACCTCTCCAAAGAGTAATCCATCCGAACCGGAAGAAAATGAGCTGTTTTAGTCAACCTGTCAACAATCACCCAAATAGCATCATGCTTTCTTTGTGTCAATGGCAGACCAGATACGAAATCCATGGTTACTCTATCCCATTTCCATTCAGGCACTGCTAAAGGTTGAAGTAACCCTGTTGGAATTTGATGCTCAGCTTTTACCCTCTGACATGTGAGACATTTGGACACAAAAGCTGCAATGTCTCTTTTCATACCGGACCACCAATAATGCTGTCTCAAATCATGATACATCTTTGTATTGCCCGGATGCATAGCAAATACTGACTGATGTGCTTCTTCTAAAATGATCTTTCTCAAATTAGCATCATCAGGTACACACAATCTGTTCTTAAACCACAGACTCCCATCATTTCTCAAAATTAAATCTCGATTCTTTCCATTCTGACAATCTGAAACAACCTTTTGAATCTTCTCATCAGCCAGTTGAGCTTCTTTAATCTGATCTAACAAAACTGGTTTCAATTGTAACTGTGCCAACAATGCATCATCATCACAAGATACAAAACTAGCATGCAATGCTCTCAACTCAACAAGCAATGAGAGTGAATAAACAGTTAAACCTACTAAAGACTTCCGACTCAATGCATCAGCAACAACATTTGCTTTACCAGGATGATAATCAATCAAACGGTCGTAGCCTTTAATCAATTCTAACCATCTCCTCTGTCGAAGATTAAGCTCTCTTTGGACACCCAAATATTTCAAACTCTTATGATCAGTATAGATAAAACACTTCTCCCCATATAGATAATGTCGCCAAATCTTCAATGCAAACACAATGGCTGCTAACTCTAAATCATGGGTCGGATAATTGAGCTCATGCGGTTTCAACTGTCGAGAAGCATAAGCTATAACTTTACCTTCTTGCATCAGAACACAACCCAAACTACTATGTGAAGCATCATTGTAAATCACATATGGTTTATCTTCCACAGGTAAAGTAAGAACAGGCGCTTGAGTTAACATTTCCCTTAACTGATCGAAGCTAGCCTGACACTGATCTGTCCACACAAATCTAACTCCCTTTCGAAGCAATCTGGTAAGTGGAGTAGCTATCAAAGAAAATCCTTTCACAAATCGTCGATAATAGCCTGCCAAACCCAGACAACTTCTAACTTCAGTCACAGACTTTGGTGGACTCCAATTCAAAATAGCTTCAACTTTACTCGGATCAACTCTAATTCCTTCTGCTGAAACTATATGACCAAGAAAAGTTACTTGATCAAGCCAAAACTCACACTTCGACAGTTTAGCAAACAATTGCTTCTCTCTCAAAATTTGCAACACAATCCGCAGATGCTTGTCATGCTCCTCCTCATTACGCGAATACACCAAAATATCATCAATAAAAACTACCACAAACTGATCCATATAGGGCCTAAACACCCTATTCATCAAATCCATAAAAACTGCAGGTGCATTCGTCAAACCAAAAGGCATAACTAGAAACTCGTAATGCCCATACCTGGTTCGAAATGCAGTCTTAGGAACATCTTCAGTTCTGACCCTCAACTAATGGTACCCTGATCTCAAATCAATTTTGGAAAACACTGCTGCACCCTTTAATTGATCAAAGAGATCATCAATTCTAGGCAAAGGATATTTATTTTTAATAGTCACCTTGTTCAATTGCCTATAATCGATACACAATCTCATAGTACCATCCTTCTTTTTCACAAACAGAACAGGAGCTCCCCACGGTGAAACACTAGGGCGAACAAACCCTTTATCCAACAACTCTTGCAACTGCACTTTCAGTTCTCTCAGCTCAGTAGGTGCCATTCTATAAGGAGTAATGGAGATAGGAGTGGTACCAGGCAATAATTCAATACCAAACTCCACCTCTCTCTCTCAGGAGGCAACCCTGGTAACTCCTCTGGAAACACATCTGGAAACTCTGCAACTGTGGGTATATTATCAATTTGAGAACCCTTTACTCTAGTATCCACCACATGAGGAAGATAGGCGTCACACCCCTTTCTAATCAATCTCCTAGCTGCAATAGCTGAAACAAACAAAGATGCTAGCTGTCCCTGCTCATTAGATACTATCACCTCTCTATCATCACTGGTTCTCAAGGTAACAACTTTCTTTTGGCAGTCAACCACAGCTCCATGTCTAGATAACCAGTCCATGCCTAGAATCACATCATATTCCTTAAAAGGCATCTCAATCAAATCTCCAAGGAACTCCTCACCTTGAACCACTACTGCACTATCTCGGTGCACTTTACTGACAATCACACTATGCCCTAACGGATTTGTTACTAACACATCAAATCCTAGGGATTCAGCATGCACATAAGATACAGGCAAAACAGATGCACTAATATATGAATGTGTGGATCCAGGATCAATCAAAGCAAATACTGAAGTATCAAATAAAGAGAAAGTACCAGCAATGACTGCCGAAGCATCTGGTTGCTTCTGCATCACATAAATCCTCTGAGAAGATCCAACCCCCTCTGGTCTACTCTCCCTAGATGTAGAACCTCCTCTAGAATTGAACCCAGATCTGCCTCCTCTGCTGAAACCCCTGTCTCCTCGACCTCCTCTCACACTAGGTCGAGAGGCTACAGTATCTACTGACATCTGCTCCTGTCTCTCAGGACAATCTCTAACAAAATGATCGGGAGATCCACATCTGAAGCATACAGCGGGTCCACTACTCGTCCAACAAACACCTCTATGATAACCCCCACACTGAGCACATATAGGTGGAGTGGATCTCTGAACTACTGGAGCAGGAGCACTCGCTACTGAAACTGTAGATCTAGATCTCTGTCTTCGAAACTGTGCTGACCTACCAGCTGGCCTCTGACTCCTATCAACCCGAGGAATAAAACTTCCTTTACCTCTTTTCACAGACGAAGACCCTGCCTCAAACTGGGGCCTTCAAACTCTGATTTCTTCCTCTGAAGCAGCTGCAATAACCTGAGCTCTTTCCACACTCCTAGCTGCTGATACAAGCTGGGAAAAATCATGATATCTAGATCCAGCCACAAGACACATGATAGAGGGCCTCAATCCCTCCTCAAATCTCCTGCATCTATCTATCTCATCAGAAATAATACCCCCAGCATAATGGCTCAACCGTATAAACTCAACCTCATTTTCAGTTACTGACCGGTTGTCTTGTTTCAAGCTTAGAAACTCCATTTTCTTCACATCTTTATACTCCCTTGGAGTATACTTCAATTCAAACTCTCTTAGAAAGTCAGCATAGGACAATGTTGGTGGATCATCCATAGCATGGGGCACTGTCCTCCACCAGTCATATGCGTCCTTATGCAACAATGATCTTGCATAATCAAATCTTTCCTCTGGAGTGGCTTGCAACTGAACAAATATTCTCTGTACTTTATCTAGCCACTGCTCTGCTACAGCTGGATCAATGGTACCTAGAAAATCTTCTACTCCATACTTTCTTAGCTTATCATACTGTCTCACTACTACCAAAGGCTGTGGGGGTGGTGGTGGTTGCACTGGTGCTTGCCTCAAAGCCTCTATCACATGCCTAAGCCAACCTGGCGGAACCTCCTCACCAGCTGGTCTCCCCGACACAGAAGCATGTATCTCTCCAGCACTATCCATTCTAGCTCCCTCTCTAATGTCATCAGGAGCTATACTCTCAGCACTACCCTCGACTGACTGACGTGAGTGAGAATCCATCACAACCTATATCTGCAAACACAGCAGAATACCTCTCATTAAAGATCAGAGACTGCCAATGCCAAACATGTATGTTATTCAAAAATCCACTTTTTAAAATCAAAACACTCTTTTTCTTACACTTGACCTGGGTTGAGAATCTCAAACCTAGGCTGTGATACCAAAACAATTGTAACACCCCTATATCCCGTATACGTACTAAGCATGCTTAAACGATCGTAAAATACGTATACCGAATATAGAAAATGCCACAGTTTAAAAAGACACAACAAATATCTTTGTAAATAAATGAAATCAATCTCAAACATTTAAAAGAAATCCAAAAGACACCATATATAAAATTGTTTATCAATTCACAGCGGAAGTTATTACAAATATGTTATAAATCAAAGTTTACAAAACATAAAATATATATACATGATTGACAGTCCTTCTCTGATCTTTAAGTCCCAAAAGAAAATCCTCAATGTCTAGTCTCACTTGGTCTCGAGGAGCTCTCAGGTTCAACTCTATCACCTGCGCGAACAAACACTATCGCGCTGAGCCACAGCTCAGTAGTACAAACCATAATGATAATATGCAATATTAATATCAATATCATATAATTATACCATCATCTATTATACTCATTCAAAGTTTATCAATATAACCAACAAACTATGGCTTCATATACGAACTTTCCCCCAACCAGGTCAGTTGCCCACTGAGCCTCAGGCCACTGCCAATCCCAGGGGTCCGCAGGAGGCAAATAAGCACGTATAAAACTATTAGTAACGAACCTTCCCCCAACCAGGTCGGTAGTCCAAGATCGGTTGCCCAATCCATAGGGTCTGCATGATTCCGCAGGAGGCAGATAGGTACGTAATACTGACTATACTGAACCTTCCCTCAACCAGATCGGTAGTCCAAGATCGGTTGCCCAATCCACAGGGTCCGCATGGTTCCGCAGGAGGCAGATAGGTTCTCTCATTTATATCTTTTAATATTACTTCATCTTTCACATATCCATAATCAATTACATTCACTAAACAAACATATCATTATTTACTCATACCATCTAGACATGTTTCAATCATATCATTCACATTATGTCCCACATTGTACACAACACAACATTATTCATATAACACATTACCATTCACAAGAATTCACAATGCATAATATATAACCTTGTTCATATAGTATCATATGCATTATCAAATGTAAGTTCAATCTCAACCATGTAAGAAGAGCAAGGAAAATTCACAGTGGCCAACACACTCAAGGGACACGGCCAAGCTTGTGGCCGTGTCTCTCAACACCAAATCAAGCCGAGGCAAACACGGGCAAAGGACACGGCCGTGTCTCTCAACCAAACTCAGGCAGTAGCAAACACAGTCAAGGGACACGGCCAAGCCAGTGGCCGTGTCTCTCCAAAATTCATCCAACACGGCCAAATTTCCCTGAACTTGGCCGTGTCTCCCAAAACTCTTAAGTCTTGGCCGTGTTCCTTCTTTGGTTTGGCCGTGTCTCACATGAACAAAACCCTAAATGTGGCCAAAACTCTTTCAATTGCATTTAAACTCATTGTGCACAACATAGCCTCATTCTAATTTATATAAACAATGTCATTAACACTTATTTTACATATTCATCACAATATTCTCATTAACAAATCATTAACAACACATTCAAACACATACCACTTCAAAACCCTAAACCAACATCATTCTTATTCTTTCAATTTCAATATCCACTCAACTTATCATTTTCAAACCAAAACCAACACCAATTTACTTACAACCAATTTAAACACTTATAATCACATCTCAACCCCACCAAATCATAATCTCAACAAATCAAAAACTCACTTCAAATACAACTTCAAAAATAACAAAGGAAAACAAGAGAGTACTTACCTAATTTGAAGAAATTCCACAAATCTCCAACTTAATCCTTTGATTCTTCCTTCAATTTGAGCTTAGAATTTAGAAGACCTCTCTTGCTCTCTCTTTCCCTTTGGTAGCCGGCCAAGAAATGCAAAGAAAAGAAAATCAATACAAATCAACCTTTTCTTCCTCTTTAAATCTCCACCAAGCAATTCTACAAGCACAATTACTAACATACCCTCTTCTCATATGTTCTAGTTTTCTTCTTAATCAAGTGCCCTTTATAGTAATTTCACACATCCCAAACTAAAATATCTTCTTCCCTTGACTCTACATTTGACCAACATATATGTTATATATATTAACATATATACAACATATACATTCCATTAACAAAATCATTTCCTTTACAAAAACATATACATTTAATTCCAATCAAACAACAATTGTATTAAAACTTCTAGACACACTTTGGGATATTACATGGTCATCGGTTCGGTGCCCCCTAAATGATGAAGCACCAGGATACCTGATTCCCTGAAACTGGAAGTCTCAAATGTTTTGTTCCGACTGGGCAACCTATTGACGGCTAGTAGTTAACTCTTCTTGCAGTTTCTTATTTTGCTCCTCAAGCATTCACTATGAGTTAGAAAAGGAAAGGGTAAGAACATACATAATCATGCACACATATAGCATAAATCATTATAGAACAAGTTGACAAACTAGATAATTCAGATCAAAGCCTAATGGATAAGATGGCACTTCCGGTTGGAAAGAAGAAGCAAACAGAGAAAATTTTTGTTGAACTGGTAAAAATTGTCTCTTAACCGTAACAATAGAGGATAGTCCAGCCTCATGACCAAATGCACTGGCAGCCTGTGATGATCATGAAAAATAATCAAAACAAGTTAAGAGAAAATAGTTACAATGACAAAATGGTAAATGTTTACCAGAGAGGTGTTAGCCCCAGGGTGAGAAACAGACTCTCTTCCCTCTCCTTCGTATTCCTCTTCATCACTATCTTTGTCATCCCTTATGTCTTCTTCTTAGGAAAATCCCCGGACGCCAATAGGAGACACATCAAAGTTCAAGAGCCGTGCTTGAATAAATTGGAGATATGACACACCCGGTGGATAAAGATAATGTAGACCCTTATTTTTTAACCAAGTCCAGTCCAAAATTTTAAAAAAATTTGAAATGATTTTTATAATATTTATTATTTATTATTTAATATATTAAAAAAAAGAAAAAAATCAATTTTAAATATTTATTTTTTATAATAAAAATAAAATAAAAAATAAAAATTGGACGAATTGGCGAACGACGCCCGGCAAGCAATTTGCCGTAGGCCAAGGCCTGTGATGAATTACAGCTTGCCCACAGGCCCCACGCCCAGTCTCGTTGCCTCGCAGTAATGTAGCAGCTCGCCAAGCAGCAAGCCCAATCCAATGTGCCAACGCATTGGCTGATTTTTTGCCAAAACCTTATTTTACTTAATTTTTAAATTTTATTTTCTAAACAGTTTATATTTCATTAAACCAAATAGTATTGGGTTTTTTTGATTTTCCAATAAATAACACACTAAAAGAATTAAAGAAGGGACATTTCTTGGGGATGGCCAAAAAAGAGGGCAGCAGCTATTACGGACTTTCAGCAAATTACTCAGGTACTTTTAATTTTTTGGAGGACTTTAGGGACTTTGTCAATTATTCAAATTAGGAGAGCAGCCATTGAAAACTTGGAAAGGCAGAGACTTTTTTATTAAGAAAAACATCAGACAGTGAGCAACGAGATATCAAGCAGTGAGCAACAAGCAAGTATTGAGCAACAAGATTGAAAGATCAAAAAAGGCAGTAGCCAAAAATATTAAACAACCTTATAGTTGAGCATATTGTCTTATCCTCAATTCAACCAACAAATACAAGGCTGATATAAATATTTTGTTTAGATCAAAGTTTTATTATTGGTGGAATCAACGAAAGAAGGTACATCTCTAAAATTAAATTTATTTAAATACATCAAATTGAATTTTTGTGATTGTTCATATCTTTTATGCAAAAGCAAATACTACAAGTAACTATGTTTTTCAATGTAAATAACTTTAGCCCTATCTTCATAAACCTTAATCTTTTCTTAAACCCTAAAACCCTAATTTTTTAAAATATAAACCCTCTAAACCCTAATTTTATTCAAGAAATCCTAATTCAAGATGTAAACCTAAATTTATGTGTTTATTGCCTTATTTAGTTTTAAATTTGATTATGTCATTTATTATTTATTTTGATGATCGATTTATTTGATTTCAATGTTTGATTTATTTAATTTATTATGGATGAATATTTTTGTGATTATTATTTGTTTATTAAAATTGTAACAGGTTTGTTTTCATGATTGGGTAACTTGTTAATTAATTTTTATGAAATTTAAATTATTTTAATATTTTGGGATTAATGTAAACGACACGTTTCCACCTTTCAGTGGGTTTTCTATTTAGTTTTGGTTATTGGACGATGTAAGGACATGTTTCTAACCTCGTATGGGTGTCCATTTATTTGTTTTATTTGAACATTGCTTTGATTTTTAATAAAGTATTTATTTATTCCTATCATTGCATGTATCATGGATAATATTGTTATATTTAAGAATTTTATAATATTAAGACCTAAAAAGGAGGTTAGTTCCAATGAACTGGGCGCTATAGGGGTGCTGGGTCATTTCTCAACTTCCCCATGCGTACCCAACTTTTTGAACCCAATAAGGGATTGGGGATTCCTTATGAATCGAGTAATCCACCCCTTTCTTTTTTCCCAGCCCATCCGGGTGGCAACTCCATTTTCTCTAAGCTTAGGCTCATGTTCTCTAAGGCCCCGAGAAACTAATATCCATTTTCCCTGACTCCATTTTGGTACTAAAAATTAAGATTTTAGGTTTTTAAAATATTTTTTCGTTATTGTGAAATTTAAGGGTTTAAAGAATAGTTACAACAATTTAAATAAAATAATGAAACAAAAACTAAAATAAAATAATGAAAAGGAATATTTGAATTACTGTAATCTTAAAAATAATTTAAATGAAAGATTGCAAACCTCTGTCATAGGTTCCACCAATATTTGAGCTTGTAAATCTTGGTTGAAACAAGTTGAAGATAGCTACGTACAACACTACCTTCTGGTTGGTTGTTATTTTCTTATGATCTCTTTCTTGCTCTTTGCCTCTGTTCTTAATCCAAATTCCTAATAGTTTCTGCCTCTCCAAATTTCAAAAGTGAAATCCAAATTCTCAACCAAAAGTTGTTAATCATTCTTTGCCCTCCCAAATGTCTTTTTAAAAAACCAAAGTCCGAAAGGAAAAATTGCGAAAGTCCAAGAATCCCTTTGCCGAAAAAAGTCTCTCAATAAAATTTTTTAAAACTCCCCACTTCTGTGTTTTAATATGTTATTTGTAGGAAAATAAAAAACCTAATATGATTTGGTTAAGGAAAATTAAAACTGTATAGGAAAAAAAATTTTAAACCAAGTAAAATAATGTTTTTGCTAAATTAGCATGGTGCGTGCTGCCAGGATTACTGGCACGGGCTGCCACGAGCTGCTAAGGTGCTGGGGGGCTGTGCTGCCGTAGGCTGCTGGGTTGGACAATAAAGATTTGTTGCGTTGGACAACGAGGATTGGGGCGAGCTAGAGATTATTTCTTGCAATTCGCTGCAAGCCTGGGCCTGCGGCGAATTGCTTGCCAGCCACTGTCGACAAGTGTTGTGGTAATGCGAGCTGCTGCTATTCGCTGATTCCTCTGATTTTTTATTTTTTTATTTTACATATATATTTTTTATTTTTATTTTTATTATTAATTATAAATAAATATTTATAATTTTTCTTTCTTTATTTTCTTTAAATAAATATTAAATATATTAAAAAAGATTATTTTTAGACTATTTTAAAATATTGGGCTGGACTTGGTCACAATTAAGGGTCGACACCGCTATGAATTCTCAAGCATTGATGTAATATTCAAAATATACAACAGATAGGTCATCGGAATCCTCCATCGCTCAGGACCAAGGAACTAGTCATACACCCTCTCCCCGAGAAACAGGCCACTAGACACAAGACCAGCAATGACTTGGTGGGTGTGCTGGTAAGGCAGTGCAACATTCATGGAAGGAGTCCAATTCACCCGCTCTTCAGCTTTCCACCAAGCCAAGTCGACCTGCAAGATGACAAAAGGTATGTGGATTTATGCATAAATTTTAAGCTATACTAACATTATTCTACCTGGCCCCAGGTTAAGTGGCTCAAGTGATAGAGCTGGAAGTACACATGATGATAGCTGGGAACTACTGTGCGATTAGATAACCAAAAGGTCAACCTTGTATACCCAACTCTCTCTTGAGAAATCCAGGCACCCTCACTAGATTGGGCTCATAAGCCCATACCTGTAATAATAGAGGAAATCAAATTCATACAAGTATATGGATGGAATTGACGGTGATGGAAGATGGCAACTCAACAATCACCATGAAGCCAACGAAATATTTTTTATTCCTTTAAATCTTGTCAAGACCATGATAGATACAAGCAAGGTCAGCTTCACCCCAACTATAAAGCTATAAGAGATCTATGTCTGCAAGGGTCCTCAACATCAACAAATGGATGACAGATATGGTATTGCATAAAATGGTCTATCCGAGCTAATATAGCAAAAATCCCCGAGTGTATTACTCATCCATTTCTCCACAAACACATCTATCATAGTTCATCCAATGATTCTGAATCGGTTCAATTTTTATCTTGAATGGATCTTTTAATGAAGGTTCCATACCTCTTAATTGTTGAATTTCATCATGTGTCAAGATATCATTAGTAAGAGGGACCGAAAGGCCATAGTATTGAAGACCAGTTATGGCTGCAAAATCTACTGGGCCAATTGTCATCTCTCCCACGGGAAGGTGGAAAGTATGAGTCGTGTTCATCCACCATTTTGATAATGCTTGAACCACACTCCTATCTATCTGACATTCTTCGAATGGTAGTTGTAGAATAAATTTTTTGAAACCACACTCTCGGATCATCCATTTTACCTGAGAAGGCACTGTATCATACCATTATCAGGCTTTATAGTCACACCCTCTACCCCGGACAATGGAGCAATCATGATAACACCAAACCAAGTAAGCCAATACGAGGTAAATATATCATCTCACAAAAACTACTATTTCAAAGTCCAATATTGTAATGAGTTACTCATTACTTTTTGTTCAAATTTATTAATACTAAGCTACTTATTAAATGTTTGTTATAGTCCATTAGTTAATTTATTTTTAGCACTAGAATATGTCCTAATTGTTGCTATAATTCATTCGCTAATATACTATTAATAACTAAATTATAGCTAAAAATAAAAATGTATATAAAATATAATAATAAAATGAAAAAAAATAAAATGATAAGTATATATTTGTGCTGTTAAAGTATTAAATTGCAGTGTTACCTTAGTTTTTTGACCTGATCTACATTTCCATTTTTGTGCTCACAAATGAATTCTAGCAACCCAGTGTTGGATCGAGGCCCTGATCTAGAACCATGCATCCTCTCCATTTGTTGCTTAACTATATGTGTAGATGAAAATGAAAGTGTAAGTGAAATGAAATGGTGAGGGGCTGATGAATTTATATAGGTGAAAAAAAAACACGTGAATGAACAGTGAGTAAATAGTAAATTCAATTATTCAAAAATGAAACTGATATTCACATGTGAATAGTAATTATTTTCATGTCTAAAAATATTTTTTGTACTTCTAAAATATTTTCTCCACGCAGAGGGAAAAAGAATATAGGTATGATAAAATATAGCTAAATTTTTTGCAAATATCTTACTCACTACAATTATCTTTTGCAGATGTTTCGGGTCCATAACCCAAATTATTTTTGTGTCCAAAACTCACCTTGGGTCTAGAATCCAATTCATTTTTTAGTTCAAAACTCACCTTGGGTCCAAAATCCAAATTATTTTTGACTCTAGAACTTACCTCGCTTCCAGAATTCAAATCATTTTTTAGTCTAGAACTCACCTCGGGCCCAAAATCCAAATTAGTTTTGAGTCCAAAACTCACCTCAGGTCCAGAATCCAAATCATTTTCTAGTCTAAAACTGACTTCGGGTCAAGAATCCAAATTATTTTTGAGTCCAGAACTCACATTTGTCCATAATCCAAAACATTTTTTAGTCCAGAACACACCTCGGGTCCAAAACTAAAATTATTTTTTAGTCTAGAACTCACCTCGAGTCAAAAACCAAATTTATTTTTTGAGTCTAGAACTCACCTCAGATCCAGAACCCAAATTATATTTGAGTCTAGAACTCACCTTGGGTCCAGAACTCAAATTTTTTTTTGAGTCTAGAACTCACCTTGGGTCCAAAACCCAAATTATTTTTGAGTCCCGAACTCAATCCAACCTGGGGTATGAAGTTCAGTCTGGCTCTAAACCCAATCAAAAATCATGTTGCTTTTCAATCTCTTTTACTATAGTCCCAGATCGCTCAAGCATGGGGAAAACTGTAGACTCTTATTTTTTTTTATCAAGTCTAGTCCGACACTAATTAAAAGATGATTAAGTCAAGGCTAAAGGTTTAAAATAGTCCAAAATATTTTACAAACTTAAAATTTAGTCTAGCGCAATATTAAAATCTCAATACATAATAACTATTATTTATTTTAATAATATAATAAATAAAAAAGAGAAAAAGAAAATATAAATATAAATATTTTATAAAAATATAATATTTATTTTAATAATAATAAAAATAAAAATAATAAAATAATATATATATATATATATAATGGACGAATTGGCGAGCTGCAGGCGGGCTGTGCCAATGGGCACCCAATTCACCCGCAGCCCACGCTAGCAGGTAGGCGCTCGCAGCCCACGCCCACGGGCAAGGCCTCGCAGCCCGCACCTGCTGGCCTTGCCAATTTTGCCAAAATAAAATTTGATTTTTCCTCAATCAAGAAGGACTAGGTTTTATTAATGGCCTATAAATAGGGTATTTAAAGAGGAAAATGCGACTTTGGACTTTGGAACTTCATAAACAAAAAATGAAAAAAAAACCCCAGCAATCAAAAAAAACAAAAACTATCTAATACACAATGTAATATCCTCATTTATGCCCTAGAAGTTTTGAGTATGTTGTTGTTATTGTGGTTGTTGATATATATATTGGGAAGTGAATGTTTGTGCATATATGTGTTAAATTGTAAGAGAAAAGAAATGGGAAGAGAATGTATATGTATATGTGTTTTGGAGAAGAAATTTAGGGTTTAGAGACAAATGTATATGTTGTTTATATGATGATATAATTAACATATACATTGGTCAAATGAAGAGTCAAGGTGATGGTTAAGTGGAAGAAGATATTTTTGGTTGTTAATGAAATTACTATAAAGGGCTTATATGAGACAAAGAGTTAGTTATATGGTTAAGGGTGTTTTGGTAATTTTCCTTGTAAGATGCATGGTGGAGATTAAAAGAAGAAAAGGTGTTTGACTTGTGCATTTTCTTCTTTCTTTCTTGAAGTGGCCGGATTCTCCATAGACAAAGAGAGAAAGAGAGGTGATCTTGAGGTTTGAAGCATTTTGAAGAAAGAAACAAGGGTTTTGGTTAAAGATTTGTAGATTTCTTCATTTGAGGTAAGATCTTTTCTTTAATTTCTTCAATTCTTTTGAAGTGGTGTGAGAAAGGAATTAGGGTTTGTTGGTTTGATGATGAGAAGTTGAGTTGGTGAAGGTGTTGGAAGTGATTGTGTTGAGTAAGAGTTGTGTTTAGTGAAATTGTTTCTGTTTTACAATTAGTAAAGGCTGTGATTTGTATGATTTTTAATTAATTATAGAAAAATGTTCTTGAAGTGAATTTTTGATATGTTGTGCCTCTATGAGTGTAGAATGACTGAAAAATATGTTGATTCGATTTTGGAATGGTTATGAGTTTAGAAAGATTATTTTCATTAGACCTGTTCCAGCAGGTACCTTAACTGGGACAGCTATATTTCGTGATTTTTAATAAAATGTAGAAAAATCATATCCAATCGAATTTTGGATATGTTGTTGCTTAGTGAGTCTAGTATTTGAGAAAAATAATTTGGAACCACGTTGATTGAATTTGATTTATGGAATTCACAAAGTTCAGAACTGCTGCCAGGATGCAGGGCAATTGGGGCAGTCTGGTTAGGTGAACTATTTGACCAAGATTTTGTGTTCAGTTTGATCTGAAATTTTAAAGGGATGATTTTAAGATACAAAACTAAATTCTGTAAAAATTTTAGAATTTTTAGTCAAGTAGATTATTTTATACAATTTTTCAAAATAAGGATAAAATGGAGTTTAAAACCAGAATGTACTATTTATGGTTAGGGTTTTAATTCTTTGTTCTTTTTGCATTGCTTTGGTTTTCCAAAGGTAGGTTGGTCCTTAAACCTAACCCTAAACACTTTAAACACACTTGAATCAATGAATGTTATAATCAATTGTTCTTTGCCCTAATTGCATTGTTGAGATTGAACAATGTTATGTTGTGCATTGTGAATGGTAATGTGTTTCATGAGTAATGTGGTATGAAATGTTGATATTTATGAATGATGCTATGTGAGATATAATGTGATCATGGATGAGATATATATATATATATATACTTGAATAATGAGATGTTATATTGTGAAATGAAATGTGAAGCCATTGTTATTGGCTAAGATGATGTAATTGAAAGAAAGAAGGCATGTTTGCCTAAATGTGATGAGAATTGAGAATGGAAATGAATTGTTTGTTTAATATGTTATTCAGTTTCAGAGTTCTGGATTTGGGTGGCATGCCTAAGAAATGATGACAGGTAACAGTCTTGCCGGGTTGAGGACCTCCTCATAGGTGTTGAGTTGATGGTCCAAGAGACTGGGTCTGTTACACTATGAGATATATGATTTGTAACAGTCTTGCCGGGTTGAGGATCTCCTCATATGTGTTGAGTTGATGATCCAAGAGACTGGGTCTGTTACACTTGCCTACGGGCGTGATTATTGTGACTATGAACCAAAGCAGTAACTCTGAACTCTGAATATCGTATTAAATACTTGTTGGGCCCATAGGTGTCAGGGTTATATGAATGTCCTAAATAATGTTATGAGTTAATGAAATGAGATGTTGGTTATTGAGTATGATTGATTAATGTTGAATGTGGAAAGATGTTGAAATGTGGTATGCTCATATGACTATGATTTGTGAAATGCATAATTATGTGGTTAACTTTATATTTATGATATTGATCTTATCAATAACATATGTGGCATTGCATTACATTAAAGCATACCATTAGCATGTTTTATCTTACTAAGCCGTTGGCTTAGCGCGAATGTGATTCTTCGCGCAGGTGACAAGGAAGAACCAGAGAGTTCCTCTAGGCCGAGTCGAGCCTAGATTTTGAAGATTGAATAGTGGGCTTTAAGATCGAAGACTGACTGCCAAACATGTATAAATTTTATGTGTTGTAAAACTTGAGTTTTGATGTATATGAATTTGTAAATATTGTTACTTTCCGTTGCATAGTGAACAAAGATTTTATCTGCTGTATTTCATAATAAACCTTTACTTTATTTTGTACTAGAAGTGTAAATCCTTTTTGCAGGTTGTAGTTGAGGTTATAAGGGGGATTTATTGGAAGTGTACTGAGAATGATTTTGTTTGCATTGGTTTGTGTAAAAATGTTTTCAAAAATTAGAAAAAAAACCAGTTTTGTCGACACTTGGGATTGAATTTTTAGGCAAAACTATGGCAAAATTTCTATAAAAATCGGAACAAAAATTTGACTAAGTAAAAGTGGTAGCAACATTAGGATAGGGTGGCGCCTCTACTCAGCTTACACACGTAGGTCGGGAAGGGGTGTTACAATTTTTGGTATCAGAGCCTAGGTTTGAGATTCTCAACCTAGATCAATTGTAAGAAAAAGAATATTTTGATTTTTAAAGTGGGTTTTTGAGTAAAATACATGTTTTGGTATGGCAGTCTTTGATCTTTAATGAGGAATATTCTGCTGTGTTTGCAGATATAGGTAGAGATGGCATCTCATTCACGACAATCTGTTGAGGGTAGTGCCGAGAGTATTGCTCCTGCTGAGGGAGCTAGGGTTGATAGTGTTGAGGAGGCACCTGCTTCGGTGTCGGGTAGACCAGCTGGGGAGGAGGTTCCGCCAGCCTGGTTTAGGCCTATGTTGGAAGCTATGAGACAAGCACCTGTGCAACCACAGCCACCGCCACCACCCCCTCAGCCTTCAGTACCAGTAAGGCACTATGATAAGCTAAGGAAATATGGAGCAGAGGATTTCTTTGGTACAGTTGATCCGGCTGTAGCAGAACAGTGGCTTGATAGAGTTCAGAGGGTATTTGTGCAGTTGCAAGCCACTTCAGAGGAGAAGTTTGACTATGCAAGATCTTTGCTACAGAAGGATGCCTACGACTGGTGGAAGACAGTGCCCCATTCTATGGATGATCCACCAACCTTGTCTTATGCGGATTTTCTGAGAGAATTTGAGTTGAAGTATACTCCTAGGGAGTATAAAGATGGGAAGAAAAGAGAGTTTCTAGATTTGAAGCAAGATCATCGGACCGTAACTGAGTATGAAGTTGAGTTTATTCGACTGAGTCAGTATGCTGGGGGTATCATTACTGATGAGATTGATAGATGTCGGCGATTTGAGGAGGGATTGAGGCCCTCGATCATGTGCTTAGTGGCTGGATCCAGATATCAGGATTTCTCACAGCTTGTGGCAGCAGCTCGAAGTGTAGAGCGAGCTCAAGTTATTGCAGCTGCTTCAGAGGAAGAGGTTAGGGTTAGAAGGCCCCAGTTCGAGGCAGGGTCTTCTTCTGCGAAGAGGGGTAGAGGAAGTTTTGTTCCTCGGAGTAGTAGGAGCCAGAGACCAGTGGGTAGGTCAGTGCAGTTCCAGAGGCAGAGATTTAGACCTGCAGCTTCAGTAGCGAGTGCTCCTACTCCTGGAGTTCAGAGATCCACCTTACCTGTGTGTAACCAGTGTGGTGGAAGACATGGGGGCGTTTGTTGGAGGCATAGTAGATCAGGGGTATGCTTCAGGTGTGGATCACCTGACCACTTTGTGAGAGACTGTCCTGAGAGGCAGGATCAGATGCCAGTTGATTCTGCTGCTTCTCGAGCTAGTGTGAGGGGAGGCAGAGGAGGCAGAGGTGCCAGCCGGGGAGGTAGACCAGGATTCAGTTCTAGAAGAGGTACTACATCCAGGGAGGGTAGACCAGAGGAGGTTGGATCTTCCCAGAGGATGTATGTTATGCAGAGACAGCCAGATACATCGGCAGTCATAGCTGGTACTTTTTCTTTATTTAATACTCCAGTACTTGCTTTGATTGATCCGGGTTCCACACATTCATATATTAGTGCATCTGTTTTGCCTGTATCTGATTTGCATGCTGAGTCCCTAGGATTTGATGTGTTGGTAACAAATCCGTTAGGGCATAGTGTGGTTGTGAGTAAGGTGCATAGAGATAGTGCAGTAGTGGTGCAGGGTGAGGAGTTCCTTGGGGATTTGATTGAGATGCCATTTAAGGAATATGACGTGATCTTAGGTATGGATTGGCTATCTCGACATGAAGCTGTGGTGGATTGTAAAAAGAAAATTGTTTCTTTGAGAACGGGTGATGGTAGAGAGGTGATAGTATCTAATGAGCAGGAACAGCTAGCCTCCTTATTTGTTTCAGCTGTTGCAGCCAGGAGGTTGATTAGAAAGGGGTGTGAAGCCTATCTTGCTCATGTGGTGGATACTAGAGTGAAGGGTTCCCCTATTGATAGCATTGCCACAGTTGCTGAGTTCCCGGATGTGTTTCCAGAGGAGTTGCCAGGGTTGCCTCCTGAGAGAGAGGTGGAGTTCGGTATTGAATTGTTGCCTGGTACCACTCCTATCTCTATTACTCCTTATAGAATGGCACCAGCAGAATTGAGGGAGTTGAAAGTGCAATTACAGGAGTTGTTGGACAAAGGATTCATTCGCCCCAGTGTTTCTCCTTGGGGAGCTCCTGTGCTATTTGTGAAGAAGAAAGATGGTACTATGAGGTTGTGTATCGATTATAGGCAATTGAACAAGGTGACTATTAACAATAAATATCCTTTGCCTAGAATCGATGATCTCTTTGATCAGTTGAAGGGAGCGTCAGTGTTCTCCAAAATTGATTTGAGATCTGGGTACCATCAGCTGAGGGTAAGAAGTGAAGATGTTCCTAAGACTGCTTTTCGGACCAGGTATGGGCATTATGAGTTTTAAGTTATGCCTTTTGGTCTAACGAATGCACCTGCAGCTTTTATGGATTTGATGAATAGGGTGTTTAGGCCCTATTTGGATCAGTTTGTAGTGGTCTTCATTGATGATATACTGGTGTATTCGCGGAATGAAGAGGAGCATGATATGCATCTGCGGATTGTGTTGCAGATTTTGAGAGAGAATCAGTTATTTGCCAAATTGTCGAAGTGTGAGTTCTGGTTGGATCAAGTTGCTTTTCTCGGACATATTGTTTCTGCAGAAGGCATCAGAGTTGATCCGAGCAAAGTTGAAGCCATTTTAAATTGGAGTCCACCCAAGTCTGTGACAGAGATTAGAAGTTTTCTGGGTTTGGCAGGCTATTACCGACGGTTTGTGAAAGGGTTTTCTTTGATAGCTACTCCACTCACCAGATTACTTCGAAAGGGAGTGAGATTTGTGTGGACAGATCAGTGTCAGGCTAGTTTTGAGCAGTTGAGAGAGTTGTTGACTCAAGCGCCTGTTCTTACTTTACCTGTTGAAGGCAAACCATATGTGATCTACAGTGATGCTTCACATAGAGGTTTGGGGTGTGTATTGATGCAGGAAGGGAAAGTTATAGCTTATGCATCTCGACAGTTGAAACCGCATGAGCTTAACTATCCGACCCATGATTTAGAATTGGCTGCCATTGTGTTTGCATTAAAGATTTGGCGCCACTATCTGTTTGGGGAGAAATGTTTCATCTACACTGATCACAAGAGTTTGAAGTATTTGGGTGTCCAGAAAGAACTCAATCTTCGTCAGAGGAGATGGTTAGAATTGATTAAAGACTACGACTGCTTGATTGACTATCATCCAGGTAAAGCAAATGTTGTTGCTGATGCCTTGAGTCGGAAGTCTTTAGCTGGTTTAACTGTTTACTCGCTCTCGTTGCTTGTTGAGTTGAGAGCATTGCATGCCAGTTTTGTACCTTGTGTTGATGGTGCATTATTGGCACAGTTGCAATTAAAGCCGATTTTGTTAGATCAGATCAAAGAAGCTCAGTTGGCCGATAAGAAGATTCAGAAGATTTTTTCAGATTGCAAGAATGGGAAGACTAGAGATTTTGTTGTGAAAGATGATGGGAGTCTCTGGTTTAAGAACCGATTGTGTGTACCCGATGATGCTGATTTGAAAAGAGTCATTTTAGAAGAAGCTCATCAGTCAATGTTTGCTATGCATCCGGGTAATACGAAGATGTATCATGATTTGAGACAGCATTATTGGTGGATTGGTTTGAAGAGAGACATTGCTGAGTTTGTATCGAAATGTCTCACTTGTCAGAAGGTTAAAGCAGAGCATCAAGTTCCAACCGGGTTGCTTCAACCATTGTCAGTGCCAGAATGGAAGTGGGAAAGAGTGACAATGGATTTTGTGTCTGGTTTGCCATTGACACAAAAGAAGCATGATGCTATATGGGTGATTGTGGATAGATTGACTAAGACAGCTCATTTCCTTCCGGTTCGAATGGATTACTCTTTGGAGAGATTGGCTGAGCTGTATATCCATGAGATTGTGAAACTGCATGGTGTTCCAACTTCTTTAGTGTCTGATCGAGATCCCAGGTTTACTTCCAGATTTTGGAAGAGTTTGCATAGTGCTTTAGGTTCTCGACTGCACTTCAGCACTGCTTTTCATCCACAGACGGATGGACAGTCAGAGAGGGTGATACAGATTATTGAGGACATGTTGAGAAGCTGTGTCATCGATTTCTCTGGAAGTTGGGATAGGTTTTTACCTCTTGTGGAGTTTGCTTACAACAACAGTCACCAATCCAGCATTGGTATGGCACCGTTTGAAGCATTGTATGGCAGACGGTGTAGGACACCTCTTTGTTGGAATGAGCTTGGAGATAATAAGTTGGTTGGTCCTGATTTGATTCAAGAAACTGAAGATAAAGTAAAGTTGATTCGAGGCAGGTTAAAAGCAGCTTCAGACCGACAGAAGTCTTATGCAGATCTAAAAAGGAGAGATATAGAGTTTGATGTTGGAGATAAGGTATTTCTGAAAGTGTCTCCTTGGAAGAAAATTTTGAGGTTCGGTCGGAAAGGAAAATTGAGTCCTCGTTTCATTGGGCCGTATGAAGTGTTAGAAAGAGTTGGGCCAGTGGCGTATCGACTTGCTTTGCCACCTGAGTTGGATCGTATTCATAATGTATTCCATGTTTCTATGTTGAGGAGATATAGGTCGGATCCATCTCATGTGTTGCCATTTGAGTCTATTGAAGTGAGCCCAGATTTGACATTTGAAGAGGAACCAGTTGCTATCTTGGCACGAGAAGTGAAAGAGTTAAGGAACAAGAGAGTGCCATTGGTGAAGATTCTTTGGAAGAATCATGCAAAAGAAGAAGCGACTTGGGAAAGTGAGCATACCATGCGAGAGCAGTATCCGCAATTGTTTCAGCTTTGATATCAGGTAATTTCGAGGACGAAATTTTCTTTTTAGAGGGGGAGAATTGTAATATCCTCATTTATGCCCTAGAAGTTTTGAGTATGTTGTTGTTATTGTGGTTGTTGATATATATATTGGGAAGTGAATGTTTGTGCATATATGTGTTAAATTGTAAGAGAAAAGAAATGGGAAGAGAATTTATATGTATATGTGTTTTGGAGAAGAAATTTAGGGTTTAGAGACAAATGTATATGTTGTTTATATGATGATATAATTAACATATACATTGGTCAAATGAAGAGTCAAGGTGATGGTTAAGTGGAAGAAGATATTTTTGGTTGTTAATGAAATTACTATAAAGGGCTTATATGAGACAAAGAGTTAGTTATATGGTTAAGGGTGTTTTGGTAATTTTCCTTGTAAGATGCATGGTGGAGATTAAAAGAAGAAAAGGTGTTTGACTTGTGCATTTTCTTCTTTCTTTCTTGAAGTGGCCGGATTCTCCATAGACAAAGAGAGAAAGAGAGGTGATCTTGAGGTTTGAAGCATTTTGAAGAAAGAAACAAGGGTTTTGGTTAAAGATTTGTAGATTTCTTCATTTGAGGTAAGATCTTTTCTTTAATTTCTTCAATTCTTTTGAAGTGGTGTGAGAAAGGAATTAGGGTTTGTTGGTTTGATGATGAGAAGTTGAGTTGGTGAAGGTGTTGGAAGTGATTGTGTTGAGTAAGAGTTGTGTTTAGTGAAATTGTTTCTGTTTTACAATTAGTAAAGGCTGTGATTTGTATGATTTTTAATTAATTATAGAAAAATGTTCTTGAAGTGAATTTTTGATATGTTGTGCCTCTATGAGTGTAGAATGACTGAAAAATATGTTGATTCGATTTTGGAATGGTTATGAGTTTAGAAAGATTATTTTCATTAGACCTGTTCCAGCAGGTACCTTAACTGGGACAGCTATATTTCGTGATTTTTAATAAAATGTAGAAAAATCATATCCAATCGAATTTTGGATATGTTGTTGCTTAGTGAGTCTAGTATTTGAGAAAAATAATTTGGAACCACGTTGATTGAATTTGATTTATGGAATTCACAAAGTTCAGAACTGCTGCCAGGATGCAGGGCAATTGGGGCAGTCTGGTTAGGTGAACTATTTGACCAAGATTTTGTGTTCAGTTTGATCTGAAATTTTAAAGGGATGATTTTAAGATACAAAACTAAATTCTGTAAAAATTTTAGAATTTTTAGTCAAGTAGATTATTTTATACAATTTTTCAAAATAAGGATAAAATGGAGTTTAAAACCAGAATGTACTATTTATGGTTAGGGTTTTAATTCTTTGTTCTTTTTGCATTGCTTTGGTTTTCCAAAGGTAGGTTGGTCCTTAAACCTAACCCTAAACACTTTAAACACACTTGAATCAATGAATGTTATAATCAATTGTTCTTTGCCCTAATTGCATTGTTGAGATTGAACAATGTTATGTTGTGCATTGTGAATGGTAATGTGTTTCATGAGTAATGTGGTATGAAATGTTGATATTTATGAATGATGCTATGTGAGATATAATGTGATCATGGATGAGATATATATATATATATACTTGAATAATGAGATGTTATATTGTGAAATGAAATGTGAAGCCATTGTTATTGGCTAAGATGATGTAATTGAAAGAAAGAAGGCATGTTTGCCTAAATGTGATGAGAATTGAGAATGGAAATGAATTGTTTGTTTAATATGTTATTCAGTTTCAGAGTTCTGGATTTGGGTGGCATGCCTAAGAAATGATGACAGGTAACAGTCTTGCCGGGTTGAGGACCTCCTCATAGGTGTTGAGTTGATGGTCCAAGAGACTGGGTCTGTTACACTATGAGATATATGATTTGTAACAGTCTTGCCGGGTTGAGGATCTCCTCATATGTGTTGAGTTGATGATCCAAGAGACTGGGTCTGTTACACTTGCCTACGGGCGTGATTATTGTGACTATGAACCAAAGCAGTAACTCTGAACTCTGAATATCGTATTAAATACTTGTTGGGCCCATAGGTGTCAGGGTTATATGAATGTCCTAAATAATGTTATGAGTTAATGAAATGAGATGTTGGTTATTGAGTATGATTGATTAATGTTGAATGTGGAAAGATGTTGAAATGTGGTATGCTCATATGACTATGATTTGTGAAATGCATAATTATGTGGTTAACTTTATATTTATGATATTGATCTTATCAATAACATATGTGGCATTGCATTACATTAAAGCATACCATTAGCATGTTTTATCTTACTAAGCCGTTGGCTTAGCGCGAATGTGATTCTTCGCGCAGGTGACAAGGAAGAACCAGAGAGTTCCTCTAGGCCGAGTCGAGCCTAGATTTTGAAGATTGAATAGTGGGCTTTAAGATCGAAGACTGACTGCCAAACATGTATAAATTTTATGTGTTGTAAAACTTGAGTTTTGATGTATATGAATTTGTAAATATTGTTACTTTCCGTTGCATAGTGAACAAAGATTTTATCTGCTGTATTTCATAATAAACCTTTACTTTATTTTGTACTAGAAGTGTAAATCCTTTTTGCAGGTTGTAGTTGAGGTTATAAGGGGGATTTATTGGAAGTGTACTGAGAATGATTTTGTTTGCATTGGTTTGTGTAAAAATGTTTTCAAAAATTAGAAAAAAAACCAGTTTTGTCGACACTTGGGATTGAATTTTTAGGCAAAACTATGGCAAAATTTCTATAAAAATCGGAACAAAAATTTGACTAAGTAAAAGTGGTAGCAACATTAGGATAGGGTGGCGCCTCTACTCAGCTTACACACGTAGGTCGGGAAGGGGTGTTACACACAAGGCATCAAGGCAGTGGATCTTGGTGGTAAATCGGCCATTTAAAGTTGAGCAGGCATCATCTTAGTTCAATTCCTTCAATTTGGTGGAGCCTTCAAACGTAAGTAAGTTCATCTAAATTCAGTTTATTAAATCAATAATCACCTTCACTTCTTAAACTATCATCACAATATCCTAATTTTCCAATTTATTTTTTTGATTTATTTCATACAATAACCAAGATTTCAAATTAAGTAAATAATATAATCATCAAAACATTAGTCTAATTTCTCCAACCCTAATTAGTTTCATATCCTCAATATTTTCCTTCGGGGCTAGACGCTTGGTGTCACTGTGATATGATTTGCCTTCAGGGCTAGCTTTTGAGCATTAGTTGATTTGCCTTCGAGGCTAGACACTTGGTGTCATTTTGTACCAAAACAATAACCATGGGATTTGAATGATGTATTAGTTTATTTAAGCCCATGCTTGTGTATGTGTTTGTGTGAATTATTAAATGTTGAATGTATATATCTAAAAGTAAATGTAACACCCCTATACCCCGTATACGTACACAGCATGCTAGTACGATCGTAATATACGTATACTGAATATAGAAATGCCACATTTTACAAATCACTCATGTTATCACTTTTATATAATGTAAACAATTAAAAACTTTTGAAAGAGTTTATAAAACCAAATAAATAGAAAGTTCATTTAAAATGCAGCGGAAAATAGAACAAATGTTTACAAATACTTATACATCAAAATCAGAATATACAAATATAAAATATATATACATGACTGGCAGCTCTTCTCTGATCTTTAAGTCCCAAAAGTCAACTCTTCAATGTCTAGACTCACTCGGTCTCGAAGAACTCTCGGGTTCAACTCTGTTACCTGCGCGATGAACCACAATCGCGCTGAGCTAATAGCTCAGTAGTGTAAATTGTACAACCATGATGCTTTAATGCGATGCACATGTCACCATAATACATTTCATAAACCATACATAATCATATCACATTTTATAATTATATATTAAATCTTATTATTCAATTGTTTCTTCATTCATAAATCACATATTACAACTAAGACAGACACGGGCCCAAAACACACTAATATGTTATTCAAAGTTTAGAGTTACTGCTTTGGTCCATATTGACACCTTGTGTCTAGCCCCGTAGGCAATATATATATATATATCCATGGATAATCAACTAGATTTGAGTTTACGACCCAGTCATTTCACTCAATCTAGTTCCAATAATATGTTTTTGAGGTTTACGACCCGGTCATTTCACCCCAAAAACATCACATTTCACATTTATCAACTGGATTTGGCTTACGACCCGGTCATTTCACCTATCCAGTTATTCATAGGCATGCCGCCAAACTCAGAACTCTGGAAATTGAATAGACATATTAGATACACAATGATTTCGTTTATCTCTTTATCAATTTCTTTCTCAATTCATTTCTCATTTCATGATCCATAATCAACTAGGCAACCATGCCTTAATTATGTCATTTTCATTATCATAGCCAACAATCATGGCTTCATATCTTTCACATTATATTTCATCATCACATTAATCAATTCATTATTCACATGGATATAATTAATGGCATCAACACATATTTTACATGCTCATCACAACATTCACATATAATCAATTATGTCTCAATTCTCAATATCATATGAGTGTATGCAATAATGTATTTTGAACTATTTCAAAATGACCCACACAACTCTAAACACTTACTTTTCAAGAATCTATCACCACTTGAGTTAGGGTAAATCACCTTCTTCACAACCTATTCCAAAAGAATGAGGAAACTCTCATGAGATCATAAGGTTAAGAATCAATTAGGGCAAACTCTAGACTTGACACGCTCACACACGCGGGCGTGTCCCTGACCGTGCCCTAACTCCACAACACAGAAACATTTACACGCTCAGAACCACGGGCGTGTCACTGGGCGTGTAATACATTCTGTCTCTCATAAATAACGACACGACCAACATCATGAGCGTGCTCATGGCCGTGTAAATTCTCAAAACTCACAGTAGCTATGACACGCTCAACAACACGGGCATGTTAATGGCCGTGTCACACCTACTGCCACTCAGAACAATTGACACGCCTAAGGACCTGGACGTGCTCCTGGGCGTGTCAGGCCAAAAACCCAGATTCCGGCCAAGACAACACCACTACCAACAAAACACTTCTATCCATCGACATCCACTTCAAACAAACTTCACAAAACATACCCAAAAACCATCTCAAACTTACAACAACACCAAAACAAGCTAAAACACACATCAAACACAAATCACAACATCATCAAAACTCTAAACACAACCTCAACTCAATCTATCCCAACCAACTTACTCTTTTCTTCAATCCAACCCCAAAATCCAAAACCACATAAACCAAATACTCTTAAACACAACATAATCAACCCAAACACATTCTCAAACACAACTTCAACTCACAAACCCACATAACTTCAAAAACAACACAAGAAATCAAGAGAGAACTTACCAAGGATGAAGAACTCTTAGATTCCAACTAAATCTCTTGTAAACTTCTTTAATCTTGATCTTGTAAGGTCAAATCTCTCCCTCTCTCTTGTTTTAAATTGTGATACATGCTTTGACACTGGCATTTTTTTATTTTTGATGTGGCAATTTTTGCTACATTTGAAGAAATAGGTGGTTATGGCATCTCGAATGTACCCGTTTGCTGAGGGTAGTGCAGAGAGCGTAGCTCCTGATGACGGTAGAGTTGGAGCTAGTGTTGAGTTTATTGGTGAGTCATCTGCTTTTGTGCCTATTGGACCAGCAGCTGTGGAGATTTCATCGAGCTGGGTATGACACATGGTGGAGCTGTTGAGGCAGGCTCCAGTTCAGCAACTGCAGTCGCCACCACAGTTGCATCCACATAAGCAATTATCGATGTAAAAGTATGATAAGCTGAGAAAATTTGGAGCCACACATTTTGTTGCCACTATAGACCCTACTGTAGCAGAGCAGTGGCTGACAAGGTCTAGAAAGTATTTATTCAGCTACATGCTAGTCTAGAGGAAAAGTTTGATTATGCTAGATCACTTCTACAGGAGGATGCCTATGAATGGTGGAAGATGGTTCCCTATGGTACAGCTGATCCACCAGTTTTGACTTATGCTAATTTCCTACGGGAATTTGATAAGAAGTATACTCCGAAGGAGTATAAGGATGCTAAGAAGATGGAGTTCTTAAGTTTGAGATAGGATGCTAGGAATGTGACTAAGTGTTTTATTAGTTTTTGTTATAGATTTGTGTCTTGTTTAGTATGATAATTATTGTTTTCTTTAGGTATTTTGTTAGTTTAAATGGTTTGATTAGTGTTTTCATTAATTTTGTTAGTTTTAGTTCTTTCAGTGTTTATGTCATTTTTGATCTAGTTTTTAGTATTGTGTTTATGTTTTGTTGGTTATTGTCTATTTACTTCTTGTTTAAAGTTTGTTTTGAGTTTTGTGTTAGGTTAAAACAGGCAAGGAAACAAATTGAAGGAGAAAGTGGCAGTGGCTGACACAAGCAGAGGACACGGCCAAGTCACTGGCCGTGTCCCATACTAAGTTAAATTGAAGATCAAAGTCACAGAGAGGAACACACTCAAGGGACACGGCCAAGTCAGTGGCCGTGTCCCTCCAATGAAGCCTAGACACGGCCAAGTCACTCCAACCTGGCCGTGTCTCACCTGCATCCAAAGCAAAGAAGATTTAAAATTCACAGAGGCAGACATAGGCAAGGGACACGGCCAAGTCTTGTGGCCGTGTCCCTCCAAAATGGTGCAACACGGCCAAGTCACCTCTGACTTGGCCGTGTCACTCAACCAAAGAAGAGAAAGAAGGAAAGCAACAGAGGTGAACACATGCAAGGGACACGGCCAACTCAATGGCCGTGTCCCTCTAATACACTCCAATACGGCCAAGTCACTTCTGACTTGATCGTGTCCCTCATGAACTAAACACGCAGCGGATTTTAAACGGACGATTCATATAAAAGGAAAAAAAAGCTAGGGTTTGAGGACGGTTGGCAATTTGGAGAGAGAATAGTGCCGTCAAAGAGATTAGGGTTTTGTTAACTTTGTTTTTCTTTGATTTTAATTACACTTTGGATCAAAACTAGCTAGATTAGATTGTTCATGCCATTGATTCATTCTTCTTGCAATATTTGAACAAGAGATTCTTCAGAAGCTTCAAGGAGTTGTAACTTGGTTTTGTTCTCGAACTTATTCTCTTTATTTTCATTGAATGGATATTATCATGTCTATTTTGATTTCTTTGAACATTAATGAGATGAATATGTTTGATTGCATTATGAACTAATTTGATCTAGTCTAGGGTTTGTATGGATCTGCTATGATTGTATGAATTGGTTATTCTCTTAGCTAATAATTTCTTTAGCCTTGATTGAATGGAATATTGTTAATATATAATTGATTGGCCACCAATTATGTGTTTTAGGTATTAGATGATGGATTGAGAGATGAAGTCTAATGCTAGAACAATTCAATTAAGGACTCAGGTGAATTAGAGATATAACCTATTAAAAAAGATTGTTTCAATTATAACAAGATTAGTTGTAAGAGGTTTGAATGCGAGAGCTTATTTCCTTGACTCAATTAATTAAGTTGTTTGAGATTTAATCTTTGAAATTAAATTAGTTAAGTGGAATAACCGTTCATACAAATAAGTAGTAGAGAAGTGCAAACCCTAGACCATTTTATTAAGTGAATCAAATCATCAACTTAAGTTTACTTTTATTTGTTTTCAAACTTCAATCAATCTTCTTCATTATTTAGCAATTTAAACCTATTCATTAATTGTTACTTTTAATTTGATAATCAATTAGTCACTTTAGCTTCCTTGAGAGACGACCTTGGGGCGATCACCTTTGCTACAGCTACCTCGTATACTTGCGAGTGACGCTTTGTGGTAGAGTTAATTTGAGCGCAACAAGTTTTTGGCGCCGCTGCCGGGGAAGGCTAATTGGCGAAATTATTTATTAAAAAATATTTTAAATTATTTTTTATTGTTTATTTTTTTATTTTATTTTGTCTTTTGCTTTTAATAATTTCTTTTTCTAGAAATTTTTGTTTATGCAAGGCAAGAGATCACTTGAAGGAGAGCTACATCCATTCATTCCAGAAATTCAGAGAGTGAAAAGGAGCAGAGAAGAGTTTGAGCTCTACACAGGATTTGATACAGAGGAGGACACTTCTGAATTTGAATCAGAATCTGAACAATCTGTTAAAATGGCTGAAGAAAGGCAAAGAATGATGAGAGACATTGCTAGACCTGTCATTGGAACTTCCACTTCTTGCATAAGACTGACATCGCCCCTTTTCTTCGTAAGCCACTTGCCCCTGTGGATCCTCTTTCTCCCATTGCTTGGAGGTGGTATAGAGAGAGGATAGCAGCACCAAAGAGGAAGCTACCTATCAGAGAGCTGAGATCGTTCTTCGACAGTTGCTCCATGGACTCGGTAAATACCTTATCTTCATCGTTATTTATTATATTAGAGAAAATGATTCACTAACATAATAAATTTTTACAGGTAGCATTTACAACAATGTCTAACCGCTTGACAGAGTGGATTGCTCAAGATCACAGCTTTCAGCGATCACAGACTCTGACCCACCGTCGATTCATACTTCCCCTTCCAGAGTATCGACGATACTATCTCGCCGAGAGAGTGACCTTCCAGATTGCTGGCTTCCGTGTAGTTCCCTTGGACCCCCCTGATGACATGCTGACTCTGGCGCTTCTGCCCGTTACAGCGTCCCAGTATGAGGGTGATCCCTTCGAATCGGCCTTTGCCTCGGATGAAGAGGATTATGATATCTACTGTCTTGAGCGACTGATGCCACACATTGGGGCCCGGTTCAATTCTGCACCACCTTATCGGTCTTCCCACTCTTCAGCCCCTACTTCCAGCACCCCGGGAGACCATCCCTCTTCCAGCTGGCGAGCTAACAGACCTTCTTCTTCTAGGACTAGGGCTTCCGCCTCCAGGGCTGGACCATCACATACTAGAGCAAGCAGCAGTTCATCACACTTGAGGCCTCCCCCATCCATTCTTGCGGCTACCGGTCGATTGGACCCTGCTTTAGCCGACTTGCGGTTGCCATATGCTGTTCATTATCATGCACCTGATGGTTGGGTGTCCCGACCAATTGGTGTGGAGAGTGCACCTCACCGGAGGCTTTTTCACATCACTCAGGTATATTCTTTTAGAACTTTTCATGAAAAGGATTCATAAAATTCTCTTGAAATTGATTGTGATTGTGTCTTTTTTCACAGGTACCTGAGGGTCTAGTTGCTGATATGACTGCACTGATCACTGCTCTGTCAGATGAGCTGGCTGGTGCTTGGACTGATGCTGCTTATGAGAGGCAGAACAGGCCGCAAAGACGGAGAGCCCGGCGCTGAATTCTGATATTTGTCTTGGACTATATTTGTAGTATTTGGATTATTCTTGCTCTGTACTTTGTACTTTTCGTATTTTCCACCTGTCATTTGAACTTAAGTACAAACCTGCACTAATTTGTTAGTATTAACAGCGGATATGAATGTATGATGTTTATTTTTTGAATCTATTTTCAAAGTAAATTCCTGAGATAACCCCAAAAATAGCACCTAAAACGATCTAAACAGGGCCAAAATACAAGAATTCCACAACATAAAAATAAAATAAAATAAATACATAAAATGAGAATCGAGGCTGTGCGGGGGCGGTCGGGCCTCCGGTCCGGCGGGTCAACCGCCGAGGCGGCGGTGGGACCGCCGGTCCGGCGGTTCGACCGCCGTGGGTGGCGGTCGAGCCGCCCGCCCGGCGGTCGGACCGCCGGGGACCCCGGGGCAGTATATGTATTTGAGAAAAAAATAGGATTTTGAGTGCATTTTTGGGCCAAAAACAGATCTCTCACTGCAGGATTTTTATTTCCCTCCAAAATGAATCCTCTTTTTAACCACGTGATGCATAACTGGACCAAGAGTCTCCACAATGTCGAAAGGATCAACATGGGGAGGTACGGGTTGAAAGCTTTCGCCACACTCAGAGGTGTAGCAGTAGACTGGGATTTCCTGCATTCTTGCATCAGGTTCTGGGATCCCCAAGCCCATGTTTTCAGATTTGGGGCTCGGATGGAGGAAATGTGTCCTCTTTTTGAGGAGTTCTGCTCGATCATTGGGTGCGATCCAAATGCCCCTCTTGTGAGGCACGAGGTCCAAATCGGGTATGTGGGATCTTTTCAGAGGCTTTTTAGCTTCACAAAACCCCAAGCCCAAGCTATGATTATAGATGGGGATAAGGCGATGCTGCTTCCCCTAATTGATGAGTTCTTGACCGCCGATTTTGAAGACGATGTTCAATTGAGGCATAGAATGCAAGCCTTCATCTTTTGTCTGCTAGCTGGGTTCCTCTTCAACCGTGACCCCGGCTTTGGAGATTTGAAACTTTGCCCAATGGTTAGGCAAATGGAAGAGCTCAACTGTATCGGGGGCATGATCCTGGCTGAGACTATTCAGAGTCTCGACAGATGTGCACTTGGATTTGAACGTTGGACCGTCACCCCGATCATCCTTCAGGTAATTTTGTCATACCTTTTGTTTTTTTGCTTATTCCATCATCTCTCTTTTCCTTTGTAAAATAGAAAGGATCTATTTTTTCCAGGTTTGGCTGATAGATCATCTTCGAGTGGTTGCAGCCCCCCAGACTTTGACCTACAACCCTTCTCAGTACCGTACCAGGAAAATTCAGATTTCTTTTCCCTCTATGGCCGCATGGACTGTTTGGCTGTTTGAGCTTGGACCGGAAGAATTATTATTGTTCGTCCCTTGGTATAGGATTCCTCAATTCATGGAGGCAAATGCCATGCACCACCATGTCTACCTGCTTGGGTTCACTCACAGTACTTGGTACAGTGCTTCCCGCGTCCTCAGGCAGATGGGTATTGATCAGAGAGTTCCCCTTCTTGTCGGGCTTACCATTGCTTCTCCTATTACCCCTGGGGTTACTCGGGCTGTTCTACAGACTTGGGTCAGAGACCATCGGATGATCAGGCCTGGTGTAGAGCCTTCCCTCGTTCAGCCCACTCCATAGTATAGGACCTGGTTTATAGCTGAGGTTTGGCCCGTTGAGAAACCGAGGAGGTGCGCATTGCTGCAGGAGTTGGAGGGAGAGGGGGTGTAGGATTTGGATCCCAGGGTGACTCCGTTGTCTTCTCTGTTTTTTGGGTTGTTTTTTACCTTTTTGGTTTTTTGAATGTATAGGACTTGTAGTCTGACTCTCTTGATGAACCGACTGACTCTTTTTTGTAATGACCGACTCTTTTTGTAATAGATGATTCTCTTTTGTAATGAATGATTCTTAATGAATGACCCTTTTGTTTGCTTTCCAAGCATCATCTACTTTATTTATTTGCTCTTATTTTTGCCTAAGCCGTCCTTTCAGATTTTCAACTTAGCGAGCTTTTACCCATTCTTGCCTAAGCCGCCCTTTGCGGGTTTTCAGCTTAGCGGGCCCCACTATTGCCTAAGCCGCCCTTTGTGGGTTTTCGGCTTAGCGGGATTTTTCTATTCTTTTCTTTTTTTTTTGTTTTTGTTTTTGTTGTTTTGTTTTTTTTTTTGGCAAAAGAGAGATGAATGAATGATTTTTATTAAAATTTAGACCGTGCTCAAGGAGAGCTGCCTACATATCTCGAATTAGTTTGCGAGAATCAGGTCTAATGTAGTTCATCTCAATGCATGATCATGCATAATATTTCTTCAGTTGATCCAGATTGCATGGGTTTGTGAACTCCAAACCATCCAAATCAGACAAGATGACGGCTCCGCCGGACAGTATTTTCTTTAAAATGTAGGGTCCCGCCCAATGAGGACGAAACTTCCCACGAGGATCTGTAACAGGTGTTCTGATCTCCTTCAAAACCAAACAACCTTCTTCCAACTTTCGATCTTTGACCTTTTTGTTGAAATGTCTGGCCATTCGTCTTTGATACCCTTGAATCTGATGTAGAGCTTGAAGTCTTTTTTCATCCAAACTCAACAACTGATGATGATAATTGCTGATCCATTCAGCTTCATTTATCTGACTTTCTTGAATTATCCTCGCCGATTGAACTTCCAGTTCAATGGGGAGTACTGCTTCCATTCCGTATACCAATGAATATGGGGTTGCCCCAATAGGAGTTCTAACTGATGTTCTGTATCCCCACAAGGCCAATGGCAACTTCTCATGCCAACGCCTATGTTCCTTGATCATCTTTTGTATGATCACCTTTATAGACTTGTTCGCTGCTTCTACAGCTCCATTTGTTTGGGGTCTATAAGGAGAGGACTTATGATGTTGGATTTTTTTATCCTGCAAGAGTTTAGCAAATTCTGCTTGGAAATGAGTTCCATTATCTGTGATAATCTCGAATGGTGTTCCGTACCGACAAAGGATGTTGGTTCGGACAAACTGTGCTGCCTTTTTGGCGTCTAATTCTGCATAGGAAGCTGCTTCAACCCACTTTGTGAAGTAATCCACTGCTACCAAGATAAACTGATGTCCATTCGAAGCTTTTGGATGTATTTTGCAAATTATATCAATTCCCCAAGTAGCGAAGGGCCATGGAGAAGTGATTGGATTCAGGGCAACAGGAGGTTGCTTCTGTAGCTTAGCAAATATCTGACATTGATGACATCCTTGCACAAATGCCACACAGTCTGCATTCATGGTGGACCAGTAATATCCTAGATTGGCAATTTTTCGAGCCAAGGCTATCCCATACATGTGTGGTCCTGATTCGCCACCATGTACCATTTCCATTATTTGCTTGGCCTCCGCTTCACTCACACACCTTAGGTGCATTCCATTCCAACTCCTCTTGTAGAGGATATCTTCATTAAGAATGTAACCTGTGGCAAGCTGCCTTATTGCCCTCTGATCGACCTTTGATGATCCCTCCGGATAATTTCCATCCTTGAGATAGGTCTTGATATCCCAAAACCATGGTTTACCATCGGCCAAGTGCATTACATGGGCGGGTTGCTTCTGAAGCTGAACTTTCAATGGACGAATGACTTTCCCCTCCCTGATATTGATCATGGAAGCTAAAGTAGCCAAGGCATCAGCAAACTGATTCTTTGCTCTTGGGAGATATTCGAAGGACAGATCATTGAACTGTTGTGCCAAATGATCAAGGCGTTGTAGGTAAGGAACCAAACGCTCTTCTCTTATCTTCCATTTCCTTAAAGCTTGTGATACTATTAAAATAGAATCACCATAGACCTTTAGGTCCTTAATCCCCAATTCTAGGGCGGCTTCAAGCCCATTAATGCAAGCTTCATATTCTGCTTCGTTGTTTGTGCAGCTAAAGTCAAGTTTAACTGCGAATGGAATGTATTCTCCACAAGGAGTTTTGAACACAATCCCAATTCCATTTTCATGATAATTGGATGCCCCATCAAAATACATCTCCCAAACACTGCTTTCCACGTTCAAGAGGTCTTCATCAGGGAAACCCATTTCTCGCATCTCATCATTCACGGGTAATTCTGCTAATTGGTCAGCTATCGCCCCGCCTTTCACAGCTTTCCTTTGAACAAATTTCAGGTCAAAGGCTGCCAATGTTGACACCCACTTAGCCATTTTGCTGTCCAAAACAGGCCTCTCCATAAGGAATTTCAAGGGACTCTGTTCTGCAATGACATAAGTAGTGTAAGAAGACAAGTAGTGTTGTAACTTCGTACAAGCCCAATGTAACACCCTCATATCCTATATAAGTACTGTACATATACCGGGTATGCATACAATACGTATATAGAGTATAAGAATGTCACTTTTTGTTACAATTTAAAAACCTGTAACTGAGTTCAAATCAAATTACTTTAATTTAATGAACATTAATACATATGAATACATTCTCATGAAAATGTAAAATCTTTAACTTGTACATGTATGCATCACCCTCTAGTTGGTCTCGAACTACACTTGCTCTCTTAGTGGCATAGTGGCTTAGCTCCAGCTCCATCACCTATTTACCTGCGCGATTAATATAACCGCACTAAGCTCGAAAGCTTAGTAGTACAAATAAATACTAAAATATACATTACAAAATAAACATACCTCATATTTTTAGCATCATGTTTTCTTATTCTGTTTTCCCCTTTTTCAATGCATTCTTCATATATTCCTATTAATCTCATACATTACATACATATACATATATAGCATTACAATCAACATAATTCCATAACTTGGTAGAACAATCATTAACATGATACTTACTATTTCTATCTTATATACATATATATATACATCATTTTCAACAAATCACCCTTCTTTGGCATATCCAAACTTTCATGGAAACAAATCTTACAAATTACACATTCACATACATGTTCCACATTATACCACATTTTCATAAGCTCGTAACTCATCAAAGCTCATCAAGCCATGTTCACTTTCAATATATCAATACACATATTACAAAAATCATATTTCACAACATCATTTTATTCACAATTCATCAACCATGAATCACACTTCCATCAAGAGCATTCATAGATCTCATTATTCATTTATTTCAACATTGTTTCCATATATCCTATTTATTAATCATGTTACCATTCATGACTCACATTACACAAAGACAAGCATGGGCCCAAGACACACTAATATGCCATTCAATTTTCAGAGTAATGCTTTGGTTTAATTATCACATTTATCATTATCCCAACTAGGCTTCAAGGATTAAGTTCAACCAAGCTTCAAGGGGAACAAAGCATGCCAAGTATCAACCCAACTTGGCTTCAAGAACTAATCCAACCTAGCTTCAAGGGTTGTAACATCTCAATTAGGCTTCAAGGATTAGACCCAACCAAGCTTCAAGGGGAGTAAAACATGTTAAACTTCAACCCAACTTGGCTTCAAGGATCAAATCCAACCTAACTTCAAGAGATTGTTACTAATAGGCATGCCACCAACAACAAACTCTGAAAATGGAATAACACATTAGTCACACAATTCATTTATTATTTCATTATCATTTCTATTCTCAATTCTCATCATCATTTAGGCAAACATGCCTTATTTCTTTCAATTGTATCATCTTAGCCAATCACAATGGCTTAATATCTCATTTGCATCATTAGAGCCAATCACAGTGGCTTCACATCATATTATAACATTTCACTATATAACACTTCATTATTCAAAAGCACGTTTATATCATCAATTAGGCAGACAAGCCTCAATCATAATATTAAGGTAATTCATCACAATTTATCTCATGATATTCCACATTGTACACAATATATCATTATTCATATGCATCATCAATCTATATATATATATCACAATACAATTCATAAGATTGACAATGCATAAAACATAACATAATTCATATACTATCAACATTATCATCAAATCATATTGATCAATTCAATTCATCACTCAAGTATACATAATCAATTGCATTCTCATATCATTCACATCTTACAATTAATATCATCACATCTTTCACCTTTCATAACATTTATATATGTATTGTAAGCTTTCACATTTCCCATACTTTGTTATACCCTCATATATCTCATATATCATAGCATATACATTTTTCATATATATATATTTTTACCAATAATATAGTAGATTACTTAATACATTTATAATCAATGTATTAGGATTCCAAGTCATATAAATATATGTAATCAAATAAGGTTTTGTACTTACCTCCGAAGAAACTCATATCCATCTAAACTTTTCTTCCATGAATCCTTCAATACTTGGATTAGGGGCAATACAATCTCTTAAAACCTAATCCAAAAGTGAGCATACACACTTACTTAGAGATACACATGAGATAATATAAATAAGAATCAACTAGGGCAAACTCTACACATGACACGCTCACCAACACGGGTGTGTTTCTGATCGTGCCCTAACTCCACAATACAGAGACATTGACACGCTCATAACCACGGGCGTGTCACTGGGCGTGTAATACCTTCTGTATCTCAAACATATCAACACGTCCAACATCATGAACGTGCTCCTGGCCGTGTAAATTCTCCAAACTCACAGTAGCTATGACACGCTCAATAACACGGGCGTGTCACTGACCGTGTCAATTCTACTGTCACACAGAACTTGTGACACGCTCAATAACACGGGAGTGTCACTGCTCGTGTCACTCATTCCAGAAAACAGAACCAACGACACGCCTAACAATCTGGCCGTGTCCCTGGGCGTGTCAGGCCAAAAATCCAGAATCCGGCCAAAACAACAACTCAACCCATAAACAACCATTTTTCCTCATCTTTTACTTTAATCAAACTCAATCAAACACACCCAAAACCATAACAAACTTACCAAAAACACCAACACCACTCAAAACACATACCAATCATCATTATAAACATCATCCATACATCAATTAAATCAAATCCCCAATTCATTAAACTAAACCCTTACTCAACAATTCATCATCAACTTCACAAATAATCATATTATCATCATCTAATTACCAAATCAACACACATATATACTTCAATCTTTCAATATCATCATCATCACCCAACAAACATATCAAATCCAACTCAAACAATGAAAATCAACTCAAAGAAATGAATACTTACTGGAATCCTTTATCAAATCTTCATCTCTATCTTCAATCCTCAAGAAATTTGATGTATAATCACATCTCGTTCTCTCTCTCGTGCTCTCTCTCTCTCTCTCTCTCTCTCTCGTGCTCTCTTGTCCACGAAGAAGAAACAGAAGAAGAAGGAGAAAGAAGGTTCTCCTTCTTTCCCTTGTTCTTATCTTATATATATATAATAATAATAATAATAATAATAATAATAATAATAATAATACTAATAATAATCATCCCAAAAATCCTCTACCACACAATCCATCTTTTAACTTTCTTTCTTCTTTTTCTATTATTATTGTTGATTATCTAAATTCACCTTTCCAACACCAATTTATACTCTATGCATATGTGAGGCATATGTTGGTATATTTATATATCTTATATATTGCAATATATATATCATACACACTCTCTTCACTTCTATCCTCTTTCCAATTAAACAAATACATTGAATCCAAATACAGTAATAACTCCAAAACTTTTAAGGTAGATTCTGGGATATTACACCCAATGCAAGGCTAAACACAACTTCTCAATCTTGTTATACTTTAACTCATAGTCCAGCATCCTTTTGCTGAGGTAGTAAATTGCATTTTCCACCTTTGTATCCTCAGCTTCTTGAGCTAGCATTGCCCCCATGGCTTCATCTGTTACAGACAAATACAAGAGCAGAGGTTTTCCCATTCTGGGAGGTTGTAGAATTGGCGGACTTAACAAATATTATTTGATCTTGTCGAAGGCCTTTTGGCAATCTTCATTCCATTCTTGTGAAGCACCTTTCCTTAGTAGCTTAAAGATAGGACCACAAGTCTCAGCCAACTGTGATATGAATCGACTGATATACTGTAATCTACCTAGCAAGCCTCGAATCTCTTTTTCTGTTCTTGGCGGAGGCATTTTCAGAATAGCCTTTGACTTTGCTGGATCAACTTCTATTCCTTTTTTGCTGACCAGATATCCCAAAAATAAGCCCGATGTCGCACCAAAGAGGCATTTTGCAGGATTAAGCTTCAAATTGTACTTGCGAAGTCTAAGGAAGAACTTCTCAAGTGCTTCAACGTGTTCTTCTGGAGATTTTGACTTAACAATCATATCATCAACATACACTTCTACTTCTTTGTGAATCATGTCATGAAAGACTGTTGTCGCCATCCTTTGGTAGGTAGCCCCTGCATTTATCAACCCAAAAGGCATAACCCTGTAGCAGAAAGTGCCCCATTCTGTAATGAAAGCTGTCTTCTCTTTGTCTGGTGGTTGAACTAGGATCTGATTATACCCAACCGCGAGGTCAGTCATGGAAACCATCACATGCCCAGCCATCCTGTCTATCAGCAAATCGATGTGTGGTAGTGGAAAATCATCCTTGGGACAAGCCTTATTCAAATCTCTGTAGTCAACACACATCCTGACCTTTCCGTCTTTCTTCGAGACCGGTACGATGTTTGCTAACCATGAAGGGTAGGCAATTGGTTCTATGAACTTATTGTCCAGTTGCTTGGCAATCTCCTCTTTAATTTTCAAAGACCATTATGGCTTCATTCTTCTCAATTTTTGTTTAACCGGCTTTGCCTCTGGGTATAACGGAATCTTGTGAACTGCTATGGCTGGGTCTATTCCCGTGACATCACTTGCCTTCCACATGAAGCAGTCGGCATACTTCCTGATGCAATCAACAACCTGTTCTTTATTCACACAATCATATGCAATGTATGTATGTTCATTTTCTTTGCCAATTATTATCTTTTCATTTATTTCTTTTATTTCATTTATTTCATTTTTGCTAGATAATACTTGGAAAGCAAAAGACACAGGATAACCAAGAATCGGAACAGTTTCATTGATAATGGTGGAGTCATTCTCCAAGATTACATTAGACTTGACATTAGGACTTTCTAAATCTGAAATTACAGAAGACTCAGAATTAGACTTTGACTTGGTTTTTGACTCAGAATTAGTACAAGACTCGGTACAAGACTCAAGTTCAGGGTGTGACACAGGACTAGGTTTAACCTCAGCAGCTTGTCCCTCCTCGGCGTACCAGTTTCTCAGCGGTCCATCCGTGGTCTTGATCAGCTTTGTGAAATCCCTATTGTCTTCACAATTGGTTATCATAGCAACCTCATCAAAGAGACAAGGCCGCATGAAATCTTCCATTTGGGGGTCAATTTCAGGTTCTGGCTCTTCTTCTTTTATGGCCACAACATCAGCAAACATTTCAAAACCCGGTAGCTTCTTTCTAGTCAAAGGAGAATAGAATGGCTCCTGGAAACCACAATAAGGAACTGTTTTCCCAGGTTTGCAGAAGTGACCATTCAGAGTTTTAAAGTAAGGGCGCATTTTGAGGCTTCTTGCCCCCCAAGTCTTCTTCCCTTTTTTCCCATGCTCAAGCTCTTCAATCTCCTTATCTGTGAGTTTGTACCCCAAACCAAAAGTTCCCTGATTCTCGGGTTCTTCCCATGGCCGTACTACAGGTGTCTTTCTCCCAGACTTCATCATTTCCATACCGGGCAATAGACCTACCCTCAGCATCATTCCCACTAGGCAGTTGATTTGGACCTCCCCAAAGTCATATGAGACAAATGGCCCCTTGGGTTTTTCACCTTCTATGCATTGAACTGTGTCGTAATGAAACCCAGTCAAGGTCATGGCGGTTTCACCAGGAACAACCTCAAGGAGAGACTGATCCATGGTTTTCCTGTTGATTTCGCAGGTGTCCCCTTTGATAGTGATGATTTTTCCTTCAAAAGGGAATTTAAGTTTTTGGTGTAGTGAAGAAGGTACAGCATTAATCTGATGAATCCACGGCCTTCCAAGGAGGAGATTAAAGCTCGCGGGTACATCAATGACCTGGAATGGGGTAATATCCTCATTTATGCCCTAGAAGTTTTGCATATTGTTGTTGTTGTTATTGTTATAAATTGGATTGAATGTATATGATGGGATAAGAAAAGAAATTGGGAGGAGAATGCTTGTGTATATGTGTATTGGGAAATAATTAGGGTTTAGAGAGAATGGTATATATTGTGTATATGAGGATATATATAACATATAAATGGGTCAAAGGAAGAGAGATATTTTTATGTGATATGTGTAATTACTATCATGGGCATACATGAGACAAAAGTTAAATTAAATAATTAAGGGTAATTAAGTAATTGCTTGAATTGGAACTCTTGGTGGAGATTTAAAGAAGAGTTGACTTTGGTTTATTCATAATTTCTTCTTCTTCTTCATGTGTGTGGCCTGCTCCTCCATAGAGAAAGGAAAGCAAGTGGTGAAGAGAGGATCTTGATGTGTTGAGCTCAAATTGAAGGAAGATTAAGTGTTTAAGTGTTGATTCAAGAAGTTTTAACTAAGGTAAGATCTTTCCTTTGATTTCTTTCCTACTTTTGAAGTGGTATGGGAAGTTAATTAGGGTTTGATGATTTGATGATGAGATGTGTTTATGATTTATTCTCAAGTGTTGAAATGGAATTAAAGATAAGAAGCTAGGTTGGTGTTGGTGATAGAAGAGTAAGAGTGTGTTTAGTGAATTCTTTTTCTGTTTTACAATTAGTAAAGGCTGTAACTTGTATGATTTTTAATTAATTATAGAAAAATTTTCTTGAAGTGAATTTTTGATATGTTGTGCCTCTATGAGTCTAGAATGACTGAAAAATATGTTGATTCGATTTTGGAATGATTATGAGTTTAGAAAGATTATTTTTAGTAGAACTGTTCCAGCAGGTACCTTAACTGAGATAGCTATATTTCGGGATTTTTAATAAAATGTAGAAAAATCATATCCAATTGAATTTTGGATATGTTGTTGATTAGTGAGTCTAGTATTTGAGAAAAATAATTTAGAACCACGTTGATTGAATTTGATTTATGGAATTCACAAAGTTCAGAACTGCTGCCAGGATGCAGGGCAATTGGGGCAGTCTGGTTAGGTGAACTATTTGACCAAGATTTTGTGTTCAGTTTGATCTGAAATTTTAAAGGAATGATTTTAAGATACAAAACTAAATTCTGTAAAAATTGTAGAATTTTTAATCAAGTAGATTATTTTATACAATTTTTCAAAATAAGAATAAAATGGAGTCTAAAACCAGAATGTATTATTCATATGAATCATATCAATTGTTCTTTGCCCTAATTGCATTGTTGAGATTGAACAATGTTATGTTATGCATTGTGAATGGTTATGTGTTTCATGAATAATATACATTGAAATTGAAATAATAATTCAAATAAGACATGATATGAGACAATGCCATTGTGATTGGCTATGATGATGATATTGAAAGAAAGAAGGCATGTTTGCCTAAATGTGATGAGAATTTGAGAATGGAAATGGTAACTATATAATAAATGAATTGTTTGTTTAATATGTTATTCAGTTTCAGAGTTCTGGATTTGGGTGGCATGCCTAAGAAATGATGAAAGGTAACAGTCTTGCCGGGTTGAGGATCTCCTCATATGTGTTGAGTTGATGGTCCAAGAGACTGGGTCTGTTACACTATGAGAATTGTGAATATAAGATATATGATTTGTAACAGTCTTGCCGGGTTGAGGATCTCCTCATATGTGTTGAGTGATGGTCCAAGAGACTGGGTCTGTTACACTATCCATGGATAGAGATACATGTATATACATTGCCTACGGGCGTGATTATTGTGACTATGAACCAAATCGGTAACTCTGAACTCTGAATATCGTATTAAATACTTGTTGGGCCCATAGGTGTCAAGGTTATATGAATGTCCTAAATAATGTTATGAGTTAATGAAATGAGATGTTGGTTATTGAGTATGATTGAGTAATGTTGAATGTGGAAAGATGTTGAAATGGGGTATACTCATATGACTATGATTTGTGAAATGCATAATTATGTGATTAACTTTATATTTATGATGTTGATCTTATCAATAACATATGTGGCATTGCATTACATTAAAGCATACCATTAGCATGTTTTATCTTACTAAGCCCTTGGCTTAGCGCGATAGTGTTTAATCGCGCAGGTAATAGAGTTGATAGAGTTGAACCCGAGAGTTCATCAAGACCAAGTGAGAGTAGACCTTGAAGAATCCATTTTGGGAGCTTAAAGATCAGAGTAGACTTGCCAATCATGTATATTTCTTTATATTTTGTAAAGAAATGTTTAGTATGTAAATATGTAAATATTTTATAACTTCCGCTGTGTAATATTTAAATATAGGGATTGTCACAAAACCTTTATGTTATGTTGCACTAGAAGTGTAAATTCTTTTTGCAGGTTGTAGTTGAGGTTACAAGGGGGATTTATTGGGAGTGTACTGAGAATGATTTTGTTTGCATTGGTTTGTGTAAAATGTTTTTAAAAATAAGAAAAAAACCGGTTTTGTCGACACTTGGGACTCAATTTTTAGGCGAAACTATGGCAAAATTTTTGAAAAAAAAATCGGAACTAAAATTTGACTAAGTAAAATTGGTAGCAACATTAGGTTAGTGTGGCGCCTCTACTCAGCTTACACATGTAGGTCGGAAAGGGGTGTTACTATTGTTTTGGTATCAGAGCCTAGGTTTGAGATTCTCAACCTAGGTAAAATGTGATAAAAAGACTATTTTGATTTTTAAAAAAAAATGGTTTTTGAATAACATATATGTTTGGGATTGGCAACCTCTGATCTTTAATAAGATGTAGTATGTTGTGTTTGCAGACTTAGGTTGTGATGGATTCTCACTCACGACAGTCGGTTGAGGGTAGTGCCGAGAGTATTGCCCCTGATGATGGAGCTAGGGTTGTTAGTGTTGAGGAGGCACCTGCTTCGGTGTCAGGGAGATCAACTGGGGAGGAGGTTCCGCCAGCTTGGGTTAGGCATGTGATAGAGGCTTTGAGGCCAGCATCAGTGCAACCACAGCCACCACCACCACCCCCACAGCCTTTGGTAGCAGTGAGGCAATATGATAAACTAAGGAAGTTTGGAGCAGAGGATTTTATAGGTACTACTGATCCAGTTGTGGCTGAGCAATGGTTAGACAAAGTTCAGAGAATATTTGTTCAGTTGCAAGCCACCCCTGAGGAAAAGTTTGACTATGCAAGATCTTTGCTGCAGAAGGATGCCTACGATTGGTGGAGGACAGTGCCCCATTCTATGGATGATCCACCAACTTTGTCATATGCTGATTTTCTGAGGGAATTTGAGTTGAAGTATACTCCTAGGGAGTATAAAGACATGAAGAAGATGGAGTTCTTGAGCTTGAAGCAAGACAACAAGACTGTTACTGAGTATGAAGTTGAGTTTATTCGACTGAGTCAGTATGCTGGGGGTATCATTGCTGATGAGATAGATAGATGCAGGAGATTTGAAGAGGGGTTAAGGCCTTCTCTTATATGTCATGTGGCTGGTTCAAGATATAATGATTTTTCTCAGCTTGTGGCAGCAGCTCGCAGTGTGGAGAGAGCTCAAGTTATTGCAGTTGCTTCAGAGGAAGAGACTAGAGTTAGGAGGCCCCAGTTTGAGGCAGGGTCTTCTTCTGCAAAGAGAGGAAAAGGGAGTTTTGTTCCTCGGGGTGGTAGGAGCCAGAGACCAGTGGGTAGGTCAGTGCAGTTACAGAGACAGAGATTTAGACCTGCAACTTCAGTAGCGAGTGCTCCTACTCCTGGAGTTCAGAGATCCACCTTACCTGTGTGTAACCAGTGTGGTGGAAGACATGGGGGCGTTTGTTGGAGGTATAGTAGATCAGGGGTATGCTTTAGGTGTGGATCACCTGATCACTTTGTGAGAGACTATCCTGAGAGACAGGAACAGATGTCAGTTGATACAGCAACTTCTCGACCTAGTGCGAGGGGAGGCCGAGGAGGCAGAGGTGCCAGCCGAGGAGGTAGACCAGGGTTCAGTTCTAGAGGAGGTGCTACATCCAGGGAGGGTAGACCAGAGGAGGTTGGATCTTCCCAGAGGATGTATGTTATGCAGAGGCAGCCAGATGCATCGGCAGTCATAGCTGGTACTTTTTCTTTATTTGATATTTCAGTACTTGCTTTGATTGATCCGGGTTCCACATATTCATATATTAGTGCATCTGTTTTGCCTGTGTTTGATGTGCATGCTGAGTCCCTAGGATTTGATGTGTTGGTGACAAATCCGTTAGGGCATAGTGTGATGGTTAGTAAAGTGCACCGGGATTGTGCAGTGAGGGTGCAGGGTGAGGAGTTCCTTGGAGATTTGATTGAGATGCCATTTAAGGAATATGATGTGATCCTAGGCATGGATTGGTTAGCTAGACATGGAGCTGTAGTTGATTGTAAAAAGAAAATTGTTTCTTTGAGAACTGTTGATGGTAGAGATGTGATAGTATCTAATGAGCAGGAACAACTAGCCTCCTTATTTGTTTCAGCTGTTGCAGCTAGAAGATTGATTAGGAAGGGGTGTGAAGCCTATCTTGCTCATGTGGTGGATACTAGAGTGAAGGGTTCTCCTATTGATAGTATTGCCACAGTTGCAGAGTTCCCTGATGTTTTTCCAGAGGAGTTGCCAGGATTGCCTCCTGAGAGAGAGGTGGAGTTCGGTATCGAATTGTTGCCTGGTACCACTCCTATCTCGATTACTCCTTACAGAATGGCACCAGCAGAATTAAGGGAGTTGAAAGTGCAATTATAGGAGTTATTGGACAAAGGATTTATTCGCCCCAGTGTTTCTCCTTGGGGAGCTCCTGTGCTATTTGTGAAAAAGAAAGATGGTACTATGAGGTTGTGTATCGATTATAGGCAATTGAACAAGGTGACTATTAAAAATAAATATCCTTTGCCTAGAATTGATGACCTTTTTGATCAATTGAAGGGTGCAGCTGTATTTTCTAAAATTGATTTGAGATCTGGGTACCATCAGCTGAGAGTCAGAGCTGAGGATGTTCCGAAGACCGCCTTTCGGACCAGGTATGGGCATTATGAATTTCTAGTTATGCCTTTTGGTCTAACGAATGCACCTGCAGCTTTTATGGATTTGATGAATATGGTGTTTAGGCCCTATTTGGATCAGTTTGTAGTGGTCTTCATTGATGACATTCTGGTGTATTCGCGGAATGAAGAGGAACATGATATGCATCTGCGGATTGTGTTGCAGATTTTGAGAGAGAAGCAGTTGTTTGCTAAATTGTCGAAGTGTGAGTTCTGGTTGGATCAAGTAGCTTTTCTCGGACATATTGTTTCACCAGAAGGCATTAGAGTTGATCCAAGTAAAGTTGAAGCTATTCTGAATTGGAGTCCACCTAAGTCTGTGACAGAGATTAGAAGTTTTCTAGGTTTGGCAGGCTATTACCGCGGTTTGTGAAAGGGTTTTCTTTAATAGCTACTCCACTCACCAGATTGCTTCGTAAGGGAGTGAGGTTTTTGTGGATGGATCAGTGTCAGGCTAGCTTTGAGCAGTTGAGAGATATGTTGACTCAAGCGCCTGTTCTTACTTTACCTGTGGAAGGCAAACCATATGTGATCTACAGTGATGCTTCACATAGAGGTTTGGGGTGTGTATTGATGCAGGAAGGTAAAGTTATAGCTTATGCATCTAGGCAGTTGAAACCACATGAGCTTAACTATCGGAACCATGATTTGGAATTGGCTGCCATTGTGTTTGCATTAAAGATTTGGCGCCACTATCTGTTTGGGGAGAAATGTTTCATCTACACTGATCACAAGAGTTTGAAGTATTTGGGTGTCCAGAAAGAACTCAATCTTCGTCAGAGGAGATGGTTAGAATTGATTAAAGACTACGACTGCTTGATTGACTATCATCCAGGTAAAGCAAATGTTGTTGCTGATGCCTTGAGTCGGAAGTCTTTAGCTGGTTTAACAGTTTACTCGCTCTCGTTGCTTGTTGAGTTGAGAGCATTGCATGCCAGTTTTGTACCTTGTGATGATGGTGCATTGTTGGCACAGTTGCAATTGAAGCCAGTTTTGTTAGATCAGATTAAAGAGGCTCAGATGACTGATATGAAGATTCAGAAGATTATTTCAGATTGTCAGAGTGGAAAGAGTAGAGATTTTGTTGTGAAGAGTGATGGGAGCCTATGGTTTAAAAACAGATTATGTGTACCCGATGATGCTGATTTGAAGAAGATTATTTTGGAAGAAGCTCATCAGTCGATGTTTGCTATGCATCCAGGCAATACCAAGATGTATCATGATTTGAGACAACATTATTGGTGGATTGGGTTAAAGAGAGACATTGCTGAGTTTGTATCAAAATGTCTCACTTGTCAGAAGGTTAAAGCAGAGCATCAAGTTCCCACCGGGTTACTTCAACCGTTGTCAGTGCCAGAATGGAAGTGGGAAAGAGTGACAATGGACTTTGTGTCTGGGTTGCCATTGACACAAAGGAAACATGATGCCATATGGGTGATTGTGGATAGATTGACTAAGACAGCTCATTTCCTTCCGGTGCGGATGGATTACTCTTTGGAGAAGTTGGCTGAGCTGTATATCCATGAGATTGTGAAGTTGCATGGTGTTCCAACTTCTTTAGTATCTGATCGAGATCCCAGGTTTACTTCAAGATTTTGGAAGAGTTTGCATAGTGCTTTGGGTTCTCGACTGCATTTCAGCACTGCTTTTCATCCACAGATGGATGGACAGTCAGAGAGGGTGATACAGATTATTGAGGACATGTTGAGAAGCTGTGTCATTGATTTCACTGGAAGTTGGGATAGATTTTTACCTCTGGTGGAGTTTGCATACAACAACAGTCACCAATCCAGCATTGGTATGGCACCGTTTGAAGCATTGTATGGCAGACGGTGTAGGACACCTCTTTGTTGGAATGAGCTTGGAGATAATAAGTTGATTGGTCCTGATTTGATTCAAGAAACTGAAGAAAAAGTAAAGTTGATTCGAGACAGGTTAAAAGCAGCTTCAGACCGACAGAAATCTTATGCAGATCTGAAAAGGAGAGATATAGAGTTTGATGTTGGAGATAAGGTATTTCTGAAAGTGTCTCCTTGGAAGAAGATTTTGAGGTTCGGTCGGAAAGGAAAATTGAGTCCTCGTTTCATTGGGCCGTATGAAGTGTTAGAAAGAGTTGGGCCAGTGGCGTATCGACTTGCTCTGCCACTTGAGTTGGATCGTATTCATAACGTATTTCATGTTTCTATGTTGAGGAGGTATAGGTCGGATCCATCTCATGTGTTGCCGATTGAGTCAATTGAAGTAAATCCTGATTTGACATTTGAAGAGGAACCAGTTGCTATTTTGGCACGTGATGTGAAAGAGTTGAGAAACAAGAAAGTGCCACTTGTGAAGATTTTGTGGAAGAATCATGGAAAAGAAGAAGCAACTTGGGAAAGTGAACAATCCATGCAAGAGCAATATCCGCAATTGTTTCAGCTTTAATATCAGGTAATTTCGAGGACGAAATTTTCTTTTTAGAGGAGGAGAATTGTAATATCCTCATTTATGCCCTAGAAGTTTTGCATATTGTTGTTGTTGTTATTGTTATAAATTGGATTGAATGTATATGATGGGATAAGAAAAGAAATTGGGAGGAGAATGCTTGTGTATATGTGTATTGGGAAAGAATTAGGGTTTAGAGAGAATGGTATATATTGTGTATATGAGGATATATATAACATATAAATGGGTCAAAGGAAGAGTCAAAGGAAGAGAGATATTTTTATGTGATATGTGTAATTACTATCATGGGCATACATGAGACAAAAGTTAAATTAAATGATTAAGGGTAATTAAGTAATTGCTTGAATTGGAACTCTTGGTGGAGATTTAAAGAAGAGTTGACTTTGGTTTATTCATAATTTCTTCTTCTTCTTCATGTGTGTGGCCGGCTCCTCCATAGAGAAAGGAAAGCAAGTGGTGAAGAGAGGATCTTGATGTGTTGAGCTCAAATTGAAGGAAGATTAAGTGTTTAAGTGTTGATTCAAGAAGTTTTAACTAAGGTAAGATCTTTCCTTTGATTTCTTTCCTACTTTTGAAGTGGTATGGGAAGTTAATTAGGGTTTGATGATTTGATGATGAGATGTGTTTATGATTTATTCTCAAGTGTTGAAATGGAATTAAAGATAAGAAGCTAGGTTGGTGTTGGTGATGGAAGAGTAAGAGTGTGTTTAGTGAATTCTTTTTCTGTTTTACAATTAGTAAAGGTTGTAACTTGTATGATTTTTAATTAATTATAGAAAAATGTTCTTGAAGTGAATTTTTGATATGTTGTGCCTCTATGAGTCTAGAATGACTGAAAAATATGTTGATTCGATTTTGGAATGGTTATGAGTTTAGAAAGATTATTTTTAGTAGAACTGTTCCAGCAGGTACCTTAACTGAGATAGCTATATTTCGGGATTTTTAATAAAATGTAGAAATATCATATCCAATTGAATTTTGGATATGTTGTTTCTTAGTGAGTCTAGTAATTGGGAAAAATAATTTAGAACCACGTTGATTGAATTTGATTTATGGAATTCACAAAGTTCAGAACTGCTGCCAGGATGCAGGGCAATTGGGGCAGTCTGGTTAGGTGAACTATTTGACCAAGATTTTGTGTTCAGTTTGATCTGAAATTTTAAAGGAATGATTTTAAGATACAAAACTAAATTCTGTAAAAATTGTAGAATTTTTAATCAAGTAGATTATTTTATACAATTTTTCAAAATAAGGATAAAATGGAGTCTAAAACCAGAATGTATTATTCATATGAATCATATCAATTGTTCTTTGCCCTAATTGCATTGTTGAGATTGAACAATGTTATGTTATGCATTGTGAATGGTTATGTGTTTCATGAATAATATACATTGAAATTGAAATAATAATTCAAATAAGACATGATATGAGACAATGCCATTGTGATTGGCTATGATGATGATATTGAAAGAAAGAAGGCATGTTTGCCTAAATGTGATGAGAATTTGAGAATGGAAATGGTAACTATATAATAAATGAATTGTTTGTTTAATATGTTATTCAGTTTCAGAGTTCTGGATTTGGGTGGCATGCCTAAGAAATGATGAAAGGTAACAGTCTTGCCGGGTTGAGGATCTCCTCATATGTGTTGAGTTGATGGTCCAAGAGACTGGGTCTGTTACACTATGAGAATTGTGAATATAAGATATATGATTTGTAACAGTCTTGCCGGGTTGAGGATCTCCTCATATGTGTTGAGTGATGGTCCAAGAGACTGGGTCTGTTACACTATCCATGGATATAGATATATGTATATACATTGCCTACGGGCGTGATTATTGTGACTATGAACCAAATCGGTAACTCTGAACTCTGAATATCGTATTAAATACTTGTTAGGCCCATAGGTGTCAAGGTTATATGAATGTCCTAAATAATGTTATGAGTTAATGAAATGAGATGTTGGTTATTGAGTATGATTGAGTAATGTTGAATGTGGAAAGATGTTGAAATGGGGTATACTCATATGACTATGATTTGTGAAATGCATAATTATGTGATTAACTTTATATTTATGATGTTGATCTTATCAATAACATATGTGACATTGCATTACATTAAAGCATACCATTAGCATGTTTTATGTAATATCCTCATTTATGCCCTAGAAGTTTTGCATATTGTAGTTGTTGTTGTTGTTGTTGTTGTTGGGTTAAATTGGGGGAAAGAAGAGTATATGTATATGTGTTTTGGAAATTTAGGGTTTAGAGACAAGTTTATATGTTGTGTATATGATGATATATATAACATATAAATGGGTCAAAGGAAGAGTCAAAGGAAAAGAGATATTTTTGTGTTAAGTGTGTAATTACATATAAGGGCTTATATGAGACAAGAAGTTAGTTATTTGAGTGAGGGCATTTTGGTAATTGCTTGGATAAAATCACTTGGTGGAGATTAAAAGCAAAATTTGACTTGGTGTGTTCATTATTTTCCTTTTTCTTTCAAGAGGTGGCCGGCCATTGAAGAGAAGAGAGAGCAAGGAAGGTGTTCTTGATGCTTGGAGCTAATTGAAGAAACAATCAAAGGATTTGACAAGGGATTTGTGGATTTTTTTTCTTGTAAGTGAGTAATCTTTTGTTTCTTTACTTATTTGGAGGTTGTGTTGGAAGTGAGTTAGGGCTTGGTGATTTTGTGATTTAATGGATTTGAGATGTGTTGTGTTGTGTTCTCAAGTATTAAATTGGTTTTAAGTTAATAGTTTATATAGTTGTGTTGTTAGAAGTGGTAGATGTTGATTTGGAAGGATGGAGAAGGATGTTGGTTTTAGGGTTTTGAGATGTTGTGTGTGCTTAATTGTTATATTAATGTGTTATGAAGTGTTTCTTGTGATGATTATATGTTTAGAACATTGTTTATGTTCATTTGAAACATGTTATATGAGGGAAATTGTGTTTGAGTGCAATTGAGAAAGTGTTGGTTTTAGTTAGATTGTGTTTGTGGGTGACACGGCCAAATGATTTAAGGGGACACGGGCGTGTCATTTATTTGAGGAAGCTACTGCCTCTTTTGTTGTTAGTGACACGGGCGTGTTCCATCAAGTGGTTGGGCGTGTCCTACAAATGAATTACATATTGTTTTTTTTTTACTTTGTTTCTTTTTATATTGTTTTGATTCTTTAAAGGTTCCATTGTTTCTAAACTTACATATGAACATTATAAACATGTTTCAAACACAAGAATGATTTAATCAAATGAATGTGGAAGATCATAAAGCTATGAATCATATCAATTGTGTTTTGCCCTAATTGCATTATTGAGATTTAGTAATGTATATTGAAATATTGTATTAAAGATGAAATGATAATTCAAATAAGACATGACATGAGACAATGTCATTGTGTTTGGCTATGATGAATGATGCTTTAAGAGATCTAATGTGATCATGGATGAGATAAATATACACTTGAATAATGAAGTGTTATATTGTGAAATGAAATGTGAAGCCATTGTTATTGGCTAATGTGATTCAATGGAAATAAATGAGGCATGTTTGCCTAAATGATAATGAGAATTGAGAATGAAATCTAAATGATTTGTGTGGCTAATGTGTTATTCCATTTTCAGAGTTTGTTGTTGGTGGCATGCCTAATAAGAGTAACAATCTCTTGAAGTTAGGTTGGATTGAATCCTTGAAGCCTAATTGAGATGTTACCACCCTTGAAGCTAGGTTGGGTTTTGTTCTTGAAGCCAAGTTGGGTTGAAGCTTAGCATGCTTTGCTCCCCTTGAAGCTTGGTTGAACCTAATCCTTGAAGCCTAGTTGGGTATATGATATTGATAAATGTGATGATAAAACCAAAACATTAACTCTGAAAATTGAATGGCATATTAGTGGATTTTGGGCCCATGCATGTGTTTGCTTAGATGTAAATGTTGAATGGTGAAATGTTTGAATAATGAGATTATGTTTGTCTTTGTTTAGTGTTGACTATGAATGGTTAAATGAACAATAATAAGGTATATGACAAGATATTGAAATGTGACATGCAATGTGAAAGTATGTTGTTAGTTTTGCATATATGATGTTACATGCATGATATGGTTTGAGAAAGGACATTGCATTGCACTAAGTCATATCATTTGCATGATTATCTTACTAAGCCCTTGGCTTAGCGCGATATTGTTTAATCGCGCAGGTGATAGAACTGATAGGATCGGACCCGAGAGCTCTTCGAGACCGAGTGAGAGTAGACATTGAAGAGTTGATTTTGGGAGCTTAAAGATCAGAGCTGACTTGCCAATCATGTATATTTCTTTTATATTTTGTAAAGTAATGTTTATAATGTAAATTTGTAAATATTTTATAACTTCCGCTGTGAAATATTTAAATGTATATGTATATCTAATATGTTTGGTTTTATAAGTAAATGACCTATTTTTTTCTATAATGTATATAATTGAAAGGTTATGGTTTTGTTTAAAATGTTTTGAATGTTAAGGAAACCGTAGCATCCCTATGTTTGGTGCACTTATGCTACATTGTTGTGGTTGTAGTGTGTGTGCATTGGATATGGGGGTGTTACAATTGTTTTGGTATCAGAGCCTAGGTTTGAGATTCTCAACCTAGGTAAAATATAAGAAAAAGAAATATTTTTACTTAAAAAGTGATTTTTGAATAACATATACATTTGAGATTGGCAGTCTCTGATCTTTAATAAGATGTAATCTACTGTGTGTGCAGACATAGGTTGTGATGGATTCACATTCAAGTCAGTCGGTTGAGGCTAGTGCTGAGAGTAATGCTCCTGATGGTGGAGCTAGGGTTGTTAGTACTGGTGAGGCACCTGCTTCTGGGTCAGGTAGACCAGTAGGTGATGAGGTTCCACCAGCCTGGTTTATGCATATGATGGAAGCTATGAGACAAGCACCTGTGCAACCACAGCCACCACCCCCTCAGCCCTTAGTTTCTGTAAGGCATTATGACAAACTGAGGAAATATGGAGCAGAGGATTTCTTTGGTACAGTTGATCCAGTTGTGGCAGAACAGTGGCTTGATAGAGTTCAGAGGGTATTTGTTCAGTTGCAAGCCACCCCTGAGGAAAAGTTTGACTATGCAAGATCTTTGCTACAAAAAGATGCATATAGTTGGTGGAAAACAGTGCCCCATTCTATGGATGATCCACCAACTTTGTCATATGCTGACTTTTTGAGAGAATTTGAATTGAAGTATACTCCAAGGGAGTATAAAGATGGGAAGAAAAGAGAGTTTTTAGATTTGAGGCAGAATCACCGGACCGTGACAGAGTATGAGGTTGAATTTATCCGGTTGAGTGAGTATGCTGGGGGAATTATAGTTGATGAGATTGATAGATGCAGGAGATTTGAGGAGGGATTGCGGCCTTCTCTTATGTGTCATGTGGCTGGTTCAAGATATGCTGATTTTTCCCAGCTTGTGGCAGCAGCTCGCAGTGTAGAGAGAGCTCAAGTTATTGCAGCTGCTTCAGAGGAAGAGACTAGAGTTAGGAGGCCCCAGTTCGAGGCAGGGTCTTCTTCTGCGAAGAGAGGAAAGGGGAGTTTTATTCCTCGGGTTGGTAGGAGTCAGAGGCTTACTGGTAGGTCAGTGCAGTCTCAGAGGCAGAGATTTAGACCTGTAGCTTCAGTGGCTAGTGCTCCAACTCCAATGACTCAGAGATCTACTTACCCCATCTGCATTCATTGTGGTAGGCCTCATGGTGGTTCTTGTTGGAAGGCAGGTGTTGCAGGGGTATGCTTCAGGTGTGGATCACCAGATCACTTTGTGAGAGATTGCCCGGAGAGGCAAGAGCCGATGCCAGTTGATTCAGCCGCTTCTCGAGCTAGTGTGAGGGGAGGTAGAGGCAGCAGAGGTGCCAGCCGAGGAGGTAGAGCAGGATTCAGTTCTAGAGGCGGTGCTACATCCAGGGAGGGTAGACCAGAGGAGGTTGGTTCTTCCCAGAGGATGTATGTTATGCAGAGGCAGCCTGATGCATCGGCAGTCATTGCGGGTACTTTTTATTTATTTAATACTGCAGTACTTGCTTTGATTGATCCGGGTTCCACGCATTCATATATTAGTGCATCTGTTTTGCCTGTCTCTGATATGCATGCTGAGTCCTTAGGATTTGATGTGTTGGTGACAAATCCGTTAGGGCATAGTGTGGTTGTGAGTAAGGTGCATAGAGATAGTGCAGTAGTGGTGCAGGGTGAGGAGTTCCTTGGGGATTTGATTGAGATGCCATTTAAGGAATATGATGTTATTTTGGGCATGGACTGGTTATCTCGACATGGAGCTGTGGTGGATTGTAAAAAGAAAATTGTTTCTTTGAGAACTGGTGATGGTAGAGAGGTGATAGTATCTAATGAGCAGGAACAGCTAGCCTCCTTATTTGTTTCAGCTGTTGCAGCCAGGAGGTTGATTAGAAAGGGGTGTGAAGCCTATCTCGCTCATGTGATAGATACTAGAGTGAAGGGTTTTCCCATTGATAGCATTGCCACAGTTGCTGAGTTCCCTGATGTGTTTCCAGAGGAGTTGCCTGGATTGCCTCCAGAGAGAGAGGTGGAGTTTGGTATTGAATTGTTACCTGGTACCACTCCTATCTCTATTACTCCTTATAGAATGGCACCAGCAGAATTGAGGGAGTTAAAAGTGCAGTTACAGGAGTTGTTGGACAAAGGATTTATTCGCCCCAGTGTTTCTCCGTGGGGAGCTCCTGTGCTATTTGTGAAGAAGAAAGATGGTACCATGAGGTTATGTATCGATTATAGGCAATTGAATAAGGTGACTATTAAAAATAAATATCCTTTGCCTAGAATCGATGATCTCTTTGATCAGTTGAAGGGTGCAGCTGTGTTTTCTAAAATTGATCTGAGATCTGGGTACCATCAGCTAAGAGTCAGAGCTGAGGATGTTCCGAAGACAGCTTTTCGGACCAGGTATGGGCATTATGAGTTTTTAGTTATGCCTTTTGGTCTGACGAATGCACCTGCAGCTTTTATGGATTTGATGAATAGAGTGTTTAGGCCCTATTTGGATCAGTTTGTAGTGGTCTTCATCGATGACATTCTGGTGTATTCGCGGAATGAGGAGGAACATGATTTGCATCTGCGGATTGTGTTGCAGATCTTGAGAGAGAAGCAATTATTTGCCAAATTGTCGAAGTGTGAGTTCTGGTTGGATCAAGTCGCTTTTCTTGGACATATTGTTTCATCAGAAGGTATCAGAGTTGATCCGAGCAAAGTTGAAGCTATTCTGAATTGGAGTCCACCCAAGTCTGTGACAGAGATTAGAAGTTTTCTGGGTTTGGCAGGCTATTACCGACGATTTGTGAAAGGTTTTTCTTTAATAGCTACTCCACTCACCAGATTACTTCGTAAGGGAGTTAAATTTGTGTGGACTGATCAGTGTCAGGCGAGCTTTGAGCAGTTGAGAGATATGTTGACTCAAGCGCCTGTTCTTACTTTACCTATTGAAGGCAAACCTTATGTGATCTATAGTGATGCTTCACATAGAGGTTTGGGGTGTGTTTTGATGCAAGAAGGGAAAGTTATAGCTTATGCATCTAGACAGTTGAAACCGCATGAGCTTAATTATCCTACCCATGATTTGGAATTGGCAGCCATTGTGTTTGCATTGAAGATTTGGCGCCACTATCTGTTTGGAGAGAAATGTTTCATCTACACTGATCACAAGAGTTTGAAGTATTTGGGTGTCCAGAAAGAACTCAATCTTCGCCAGAGAAGATGGTTAGAATTGATTAAAGACTACGACTGCTTGATTGACTATCATCCAGGTAAAGCAAATGTTGTTGCTGATGCTTTAAGTCGGAAGTGTTTAGCTGGTTTAACAATTTACTCGCTCTCATTACTTGTTGAGTTGAGAGCATTGTGTGCCAGTTTTGTATCTTGTGATAATGGTGCATTGTTGGCACAGTTGCATTTGAAACCGGTTTTGTTAGATCAGATCAAAGAAGCTCAGTTGGCTGATAAGAAGATACAAAAGATTGTTTCGGATTGTCAGAGTGGAAAGGGTAGAGATTTTGTTGTGAAGAGTGATGGGAGTCTATGGTTCAAGAGCAGATTGTGTGTACCCGATGATGCTGATTTGAAAAGGGTTATTTTGGAAGAAGCTCATCAGTCGATGTTTGCTATGCATCCGGGTAATACGAAGATGTATCATGATTTGAGACAGCATTATTGGTGGATTGGGTTAAAGAGAGACATTGCTGGGTTTGTATCGAAATGTCTCACTTGTCAGAAGGTTAAAGCAGAGCATCAAGTTCCAACCGGGTTGCTTCAACCGTTGTCAGTGCCAGAATGGAAATGGGAAAGAGTGACAATGGATTTTGTGTCTGGATTGCCATTGACACAAAAGAAACATGATGCCATATGGGTGATTGTGGATAGATTGACTAAGACAGCTCATTTCCTTCCGGTGCGGATGGATTACTCTTTGGAGAGGTTGGCTGAGCTGTATATCCATGAGATTGTGAAACTGCATGGTGTTCCAACTTCTTTAGTGTCTGATCGAGATCCCAGGTTTACTTCAAGATTTTGGAAGAGTTTGCATAGTGGTTTGGGTTCTCGACTGCACTTCAGCACTGCTTTTCATCCACAGACGGATGGACAGTCAGAGAGGGTGATACAGATTCTTGAGGACATGTTGAGAAGTTGTATCATCGATTTCTCTGGAAGTTGGGACAGATTTCTACCGCTTGTGGAGTTTGCTTACAACAACAGTCACCAATCCAGCATTGGTATGGCACCATTTGAAGCATTATATGGTAGACGGTGCAGGACACCTCTTTGTTGGAGTGAACTGGGAGATGGTAAGTTGATTGGGCCTGATTTGATTCAAGAAACTGAAGAGAAAGTGAAGCTGATTCGAGGCAGATTGAAAGCAGCTTCAGACCGACAGAAGTCTTATGCAGATCTGAAAAGGAGAGACATTGAGTTTGATGTTGGAAATAAAGTGTTTTTAAAAGTATCTCCTTGGAAGAAGATTTTGAGGTTCGGTCGGAAAGGAAAATTGAGTCCTCGTTTCATTGGACCATATGAAGTTTTGGAAAGAATTGGGCCAGTGGCGTATCGGCTTGCTTTACCACCTGAGTTGGATCGTATTCATAATGTATTTCATGTTTCTATGTTGAGGAGATACAGATCGGATCCATCTCACATATTGCCAGTTGAGTCTATTGAAGTGAGCCCAGACTTGACATTTGAAGAAGAACCAGTTGCTATCTTGACACGTGATGTGAAAGAGTTGAGAAATAAGAGAGTGCCATTGGTGAAGGTTTTATGGAAGAACCATGGAAAGGAAGAAGCAACTTGGGAAAGTGAACAAACCATGCGAGAGCAGTATCCTCAGTTGTTTCAGACTTGATATCAGGTAATTTCGAGGACGAAATTTCTTTTTAGAGGGGGAGAATTGTAATATCCTCATTTATGCCCTAGAAGTTTTGCATATTGTAGTTGTTGTTGTTGTTGTTGTTGTTGGGTTAAATTGGGGGAAAGAAGAGTATATGTATATGTGTTTTGGAAATTTAGGGTTTAGAGACAAGTTTATATGTTGTGTATATGATGATATATATAACATATAAATGGGTCAAAGGAAGAGTCAAAGGAAAAGAGATATTTTTGTGTTAAGTGTGTAATTACATATAAGGGCTTATATGAGACAAGAAGTTAGTTATTTGAGTGAGGGCATTTTGGTAATTGCTTGGATAAAATCACTTGGTGGAGATTAAAAGCAAAATTTGACTTGGTGTGTTCATTATTTTCCTTTTTCTTTCAAGAGGTGGCCGGCCATTGAAGAGAAGAGAGAGCAAGGAAGGTGTTCTTGATGCTTGGAGCTAATTGAAGAAACAATCAAAGGATTTGACAAGGGATTTGTGGATTTTTTTTCTTGTAAGTGAGTAATCTTTTGTTTCTTTACTTATTTGGAGGTTGTGTTGGAAGTGAGTTAGGGCTTGGTGATTTTGTGATTTAATGGATTTGAGATGTGTTGTGTTGTGTTCTCAAGTATTAAATTGGTTTTAAGTTAATAGTTTATATAGTTGTGTTGTTAGAAGTGGTAGATGTTGATTTGGAAGGATGGAGAAGGATGTTGGTTTTAGGGTTTTGAGATGTTGTGTGTGCTTAATTGTTATATTAATGTGTTATGAAGTGTTTCTTGTGATGATTATATGTTTAGAACATTGTTTATGTTCATTTGAAACATGTTATATGAGGGATATTGTGTTTGAGTGCAATTGAGAAAGTGTTGGTTTTAGTTAGATTGTGTTTGTGGGTGACACGGCCAAATGATTTAAGGGGACACGGGCGTGTCATTTATTTGAGGAAGCTACTGCCTCTTTTGTTGTTAGTGACACGGGCGTGTTCCATCAAGTGGTTGGGCGTGTCCTACAAATGAATTACATATTGTTTTTTTTTTTACTTTGTTTCTTTTTATATTGTTTTGATTCTTTAAAGGTTCCATTGTTTCTAAACTTACATATGAACATTATAAACATGTTTCAAACACAAGAATGATTTAATCAAATGAATGTGGAAGATCATAAAGCTATGAATCATATCAATTGTGTTTTGCCCTAATTGCATTATTGAGATTTAGTAATGTATATTGAAATATTGTATTAAAGATGAAATGATAATTCAAATAAGACATGACATGAGACAATGTCATTGTGTTTGGCTATGATGAATGATGCTTTAAGAGATCTAATGTGATCATGGATGAGATAAATATACACTTGAATAATGAAGTGTTATATTGTGAAATGAAATGTGAAGCCATTGTTATTGGCTAATGTGATTCAATGGAAATAAATGAGGCATGTTTGCCTAAATGATAATGAGAATTGAGAATGAAATCTAAATGATTTGTGTGGCTAATGTGTTATTCCATTTTCAGAGTTTGTTGTTGGTGGCATGCCTAATAAGAGTAACAATCTCTTGAAGTTAGGTTGGATTGAATCCTTGAAGCCTAATTGAGATGTTACCACCCTTGAAGCTAGGTTGGGTTTTGTTCTTGAAGCCAAGTTGGGTTGAAGCTTAGCATGCTTTGCTCCCCTTGAAGCTTGGTTGAACCTAATCCTTGAAGCCTAGTTGGGTATATGATATTGATAAATGTGATGATAAAACCAAAACATTAACTCTGAAAATTGAATGGCATATTAGTGGATTTTGGGCCCATGCATGTGTTTGCTTAGATGTAAATGTTGAATGGTGAAATGTTTGAATAATGAGATTATGTTTGTCTTTGTTTAGTGTTGACTATGAATGGTTAAATGAACAATAATAAGGTATATGACAAGATATTGAAATGTGACATGCAATGTGAAAGTATGTTGTTAGTTTTGCATATATGATGTTACATGCATGATATGGTTTGAGAAAGGACATTGCATTGCACTAAGTCATATCATTTGCATGATTATCTTACTAAGCCCTTGGCTTAGCGCGATAGTGTTTAATCGCGCAGGTGATAGAACTGATAGGATCGGACCCGAGAGCTCTTCGAGACCGAGTGAGAGTAGACATTGAAGAGTTGATTTTGGGAGCTTAAAGATCAGAGCTGACTTGCCAATCATGTATATTTCTTTTATATTTTGTAAAGTAATGTTTATAATGTAAATTTGTAAATATTTTATAACTTCCGCTGTGAAATATTTAAATGTATATGTATATCTAATATGTTTGGTTTTATAAGTAAATGACCTATTTTTTTCTATAATGTATATAATTGAAAGGTTATGGTTTTGTTTAAAATGTTTTGAATGTTAAGGAAACCGTAGCATCCCTATGTTTGGTGCACTTATGCTACATTGTTGTGGTTGTAGTGTGTGTGCATTGGATATGGGGGTGTTACATTTTATCTTACTAAGCCCTTGGCTTAGCGTGATAGTGTTTAATCGCGCAGGTAATAGAGTTGATAGAGTTGAACTCGAGAGTTCATCAAGACCAAGTGAGAGTAGACCTTGAAGAATCCATTTTGGGAGCTTAAAGATCAGAGTAGACTTGCCAATCATGTATATTTCTTTATATTTTGTAAAGAAATGTTTAGTATGTAAATATGTAAATATTTTATAACTTCCGCTGTGTAATATTTTAATATAGGGATTGTCACAAAACCTTTATGTTATGTTGCACTAGAAGTGTAAATTCTTTTTGCAGGTTGTAGTTGAGGTTACAAGGGGGATTTATTGGGAGTGTACTGAGAATGATTTTGTTTGCATTGGTTTGTGTAAAATGTTTTTAAAAATAAGAAAAAAACCGGTTTTGTCGACACTTGGGACTCAATTTTTAGGCGAAACTATGGCAAAATTTTTGAAAAAAAAATCGGAACTAAAATTTGACTAAGTAAAATTGGTAGCAACATTAGGTTAGTGTGGCGCCTCTACTCAGCTTACACATGTAGGTCGGGAAGGGGTGTTACAAATGGTACTCCCATTTTCACCGGCCCAATAGCAATTTCTAGAGTGGCAACACCCAAAATTTCTCTTCGAGTGTTATCATATGCTCTCACAATCTGATCAGAAGGTGTAAGATCTGTAGCCTCCAACCCCAGACAGCTTGCTACTTTCAAGGGACACACATTTAAGGCTGACCCATTATCAATGAGAACCATGGGCACAGTCTTTCCCCCAGTCTGTATGGTGATGTATAGAGCATCATTGTGTTTCTTACCGTCTTCTGGTAAATCCACATCAGAAAACCTGATACTCAATGCCTTGGTTGATTGGGTCAAAGTGGCCACCAAAGCTTCTGGGCTTGTGTCCACTGGTGTATCAAGTTGACTCAAAGCTTCGCTGAGAGCCTGGCGGTGTGGGAATGAGGAAGCAAGGAGCTCCCAAATTGACACCTTAGCTTGGGTTTGCTTAAGCTGAGTAAGGACAGGGTCTTCTTTTGGCTCTGGAGTCTTCTTATGGGGGTGATTTGAGGTTGTAGGGGTTTTTCCCAAGTCAAGTGGCTGATATTGTCTTCCACTTCTTGTCAGAGCACTGACATCTTCAGCAAGGTCGTTCAAATCTAACACACACACTTCATTCATTTCCAAGAGAAGTTTGAAAGGATCAAACAGCTCTTCTTCCACAGTAATGGCATGGATGGAATGATTGGGCAAAGGGTTAGTGTTGATGTTTGGTTGCCTTCTGAGAGGAATGATGTCACCACTATCCACCAGATCCTGGATGCGGTTTTTCAGTGTCCAGCAAGCATCTGTTTTATGCCCATTCCCTTGATGGTATTCACAGTATTCATTGACTTTATAACTGGAAGGTAATGGGTTTGGAGGAGGTCTTGGGTCCAAAGGCTTCAAATATTTCCCTTCCACAGCCTTTTTAAACACCAAATGAAGAGGTACCCCAAGGTCAGTATATTGCCTTCTTGGCTGATTTCTCGGCCCAAGATTGCCCACACGTAAAAGATTCGCAGGGGCAATATTGGCCACTTGATTGACCTTGCTTGAGGAAGGAGTTTGGCTTTGTTTCTTATATTTCGATGCAGCCCCCTCATCCACTATTTTACCCAACTGTATCAAATCTTCTACCTTGGTTGCAGTCGCAATGAGCGATTTGAAAGTAGGTAGATATTGGGTTTGCAGTTGAGCCTGATATGTAGGTCTTAAATTCCTGATTATGATATCAATCTGCTCTTGTTCTGAAGGGCGATTGATCATCTGGGCGGCCTTTGCCCTCCACCTCGTAAGGAACGAGGAGAAGGGTTCATTGTTGTTCTGCTTGGTAGTCTCAAGTTCCCTTCTGGTGACATCCACCTCAATATTGTAGTGGTATTGAGAGTTAAATGCATTGCAGATGTCTTCCCATGTCTTAATCTTGGAACGGTCTAGACTCACAAACCATTTAAGGGCAGCCCCGGTCAGGGATTGTTGGAAGAGTTGAGCAAAGAGCTCATCATTTAAACCCCAAGGACTTAAGGCTCCCACATACATTTTCAAATGGGTTTTAGGGCAAGTGGTCCCATCAAATCTGTCCATCCCCGGCATCTTGAATTTTGGAGGTAATCTGGCTTGGGGAAACAAGGATAAGGAATCCATGTCTACCACCTCTTTGTGAGTTTTCATGGCAGTGATTGACCTCTCAAGCAATTCAAGTTTCTTTTTCAGTTCCTCTGTTTCATTCTTGGAGGGTGGATCCTCCAAATTGATGACAGGGGTATTAATCTGGGCAGTCACGGGGGTACTAGTTTGCCCCACTATGGGTTCCTTCCCCAAATTTCCAGGAATAGGGACTGTCTTTGGTGCTCCTTCTAACTCAGCCAGGATGGCTACCCTTTGGGCGGCTAAAGCTTCATCAATTTTTTCTTGCATTCTAGCTTCAATTTCCTTAACCTGACCATCCAGCAAAGCTTTAATCTGTTCAATCGTGGCCATTTCAGTAATTGGAGTAGTTGGTGAAGTTGGGGTAGTAGGACTTGTGGGGGATAGCACAGTTGGTGTTGATGTGTCTGGTGTAGGTGAAGGCACACGGACAGAGGGTACCTGAAAAGGTCAAGGGTAAAAAAATCAGGGTGGTGTGTAGGGTAGGAAAACTCTTGGTCCACTTATGTACATTAAAATTTTTCCCCAAAACAATGTTGTCATGTTGCATGAATGCACCTCACCACATCACAATTCATTTTAATGGAATGCGGTACTATCATTGGGTACATACAACCTAAGGGAAGGTTCTATTGTTATGAAAAAATAGAGAATCGGCTTATCATAGGGACCCTTGAGTCTTGAGTAAGATATACCTAACCACATGTGAAACAAGGAGTTTCGCGTGGGTCCAACAGTACGATTACTCATGGGCCACTCCAAAAGGATTGGAATGGTTTGCGACAACAGGGAGGACGCTTTGGCTGTCCGCCGGCATAATCAAGGAGACCTGTCGGTCAGCGCTACTTGCTATCCAGACTCAGAACTTTGAACAGAAAGAGAAGAAATTCATTTGAAAACAATTTTTTATGCAATGGAGGAAAAGGATTCCCCCATATATGCAAGAGAAAAAGATTCTCTGAATGACAAAACAAATGCACAAGTAGTCAAAAAAATAGATCCATCAAAGGAAAAAGATTCCTTTCTTCAATCTTCAGTCCAATATCTTTAAAGAAAGGATGTATAATGCTAGGGTACCCTTCAAAATGAATAAAAATACCCTAAAGAAGGGCAAATCAGTTAAACGAATAATAATAACAGTCTACTATAATTCCATAAATCATTATTATTATCATTTTTTTATTATTATTATTATTTTTTTTATATAGCCATTATTTTATTTATTATTATTATTTTTTTTATGGTCCCCCGGAAGATATATTCTTTTTTTTTTAATTTTCAGTACTAATGTCTTTAAAGAAAAGACAACCATTGCTAAGGTACCCTGCCAAAATAAATAAAAACACCCTAAAGAAGGGCCAGTTAGTCAAATAAACAATAGTAGTCCACTAGGATCACATAAATCATTTTTATGTCCCCAGTGGAGTCGCCAATCTGTGAACCTCGGTTTTCCGCCCGAAAAGGATCCGGGCGAAAGTTCACTCGTTGTCAGGAGTCGCCACTCAGTTTATTTTGTTCGAAGGGAAAAACTAAGAAAACCCTTGTTTGACTCCAATAACTTGTCCAATGTAAAGGTTTCTAGTCTGCGAACCCAAGGAGGATTCGGGGAATATGTCATGTATTCGACTAACTTTGTAATAATAATAAAAAAAAGAAATAAACACAAAAGGGATGAAGAAAAGAAAAACAAACAGATTGTTAATAAATAGCGGACTTGCTACTTGGGGTGAATCCCAAATATGCCTACATACTCCCGTTTGAATGGAAGATCAAAGCCCATGTAGTTCGGAAAAGCCTATTTAAAGGCGATGAAATTTATGCTTCATGCATGTGTGTGTGTATGCTTCGTGCATTTGTCGGGATTTTTGCCAAAGTTGTTAATTTTAGCACTTAGTGCAAATTTGTGAAATTTAGGTACTTTGTACCAAAATAGTGCGATTTAGGCGTTTGGCCAAAAGATTGATTTTAATTGTGATTTTTAGGTACTTTGTACCAAAAGATCCAATACAGGCTCTATGCCAAAAAGTCGATTGATTTGCGGCTCCATGCCGTGGTGTTGATTGATTAGTTAATTAGGCCTTAGACCTAAAAGGATTAGGTCTTTGACCGAAAAGAAATTAAGAAGAAGATAGAATGCTTTATGATATGCTTAAATTGACAAATGATGAATTATCATACTACCTTGTTTAGAGTCCTTCCACTTCGCAGTTCCAGGTCTCGTTTTCTTAGATCTTGAAATATGATTCTTAATCCCTGCCACACAAAGTTAGATTCTTGCAAATAAAAGTCCAATAAGAGTTTTTTAAGCGTGAAAGGAATCCGACAGCATGAGGCCCACCCGAAAAAAAGTTTTTTTCTTTTTTTTGAAGGTTTAGAGGCATTTTATAGGCAAAATTCGGGTTGGACGGCGGTCGAACCGCCGTGGTCGGCGGTCGGACCGGCGGCTCGCCGAAAAAACGGGAAAAAGAAAGGCGGTCGGGCGACGGTTCTCACCCCAAAAAATCGCACCGAAATCCGTGTTTTCCCGTTCAAACTGATTTTCTGGGAGCTGCGGACCACCAAAAATTATTCCGAGACCATACCTGTGATCCTTGCGTCGCTCCGGACATTTCAAGTACCATGAAGGCATACTTTCGGTGAACTTTGTCGCAGTCGACCGGTCTGGCTCGATTTTTTGCAGTCGGCTTTCCGAGCCTTAAAATTCGAGTGTTCACAATACATATTCAATCATATGCAGTTTCTATAAAATTTCTATTCGTCACTTCATTTCTCATCCATTTACAATCTCTTATAATATACAATTATATAGAACTTTCTATATGTGATTACTTTGGGACTCTAAATATCATATGATCATCAAGTTCAATGCTCACCATAACAATTTCCACCGTCCAATATTACTCAAATCCATGCTATACTCACTTTCATCACATAACCCATCTAGCTTTACACAGTTCAAGACCTAATTTCTCTTAGATCCACTAATACATACAACATCGTTTCCATATCACTAATTTTATAATTATACCACATACATATTCATAGGTCACCTTCATAATATGATATATAAATGCATATGCATGTATTACCAATTGTATTTCAAAACTCTTCTTTTTAATTCATTTTAAGCATTTCAAAACTTTTTCTTTTTAATTTCACTTAGGCCGAGAATCTCGAACCTAAGCTCTGATACCAAAATAATTGTAACACCCCGATACTCCATATAAGTGCTATACATACACCCGGTATACATACAGTAAGTATATAAAGTATAAGGATGTCACTTTTCGTTACATTTTTAAAACCTTTAACAGAGTTCAAATCACAATACATAAATTTAAAGAACATTTACGAAATCATTACACTTTTAATGATCTTACATATACATACCATAATCTTATCTTTATCAAAACTTCATTGATACATATAAATATTCTTTTGTCAGAAATACATCATAATTAAAAATTATACATGTATGCATAACCCTCTAGTTGGTCTCGATAAACTCTTACTCTTCTCGTGGCATAACAGCTGGACTTCCAGATCAACCGCATATCCACCTGCGCTATTACACAACCGCGCTAAGCCCAAAAGCTTAGTAGTACAAATATAAGATATAAACATACATTATAGAAATTCTAACATTTAATGAAATATCACTTTCATGTACCATTAGTTTCTTATCATGTTTTTCCTTTTGAATTGCACCTTTCATATATCTCTACTAATCTCATATATTATATATACATATATACATATCATTAACACCAACCACAATCCATCACTAATACACACAATCATTATATCAATATACATATTACATAACATACTTCATATCATTATTTTATTCACAATTCACCAATCATGAATCACATTACCAACAAAGGCAATCATTATCATCATTCATGAGTCACATTTCCAACAAAGCCACCATAGATTTCATTACTCATTTATTTTAACATTTGTATATCACATTGACAACAAAGACAGACTCGGGCCCAAAAGACACTAATATGCCATTCGACTTTCAGAGTTAATGCTTTGGTTTTATTATCACACTATCATTATCATTATTCCAACTAGGCTTCAAGGATTTAGGTTCAACCAAGCTTCAAGGGGAACAAAGCATGCTAAGTATCAACCCAACTTGGCTTCAAGAACCAACCCAACCTAGCTTCAAGGGTTCTAACATCTCAATTAGGCTTCAAGGACTAGACCCAACCAAGCTTCAAGGGGAGTAAAACATGTTAAACTTCTACCCAACTTGGCTTCAAGGATCAAGATGATCATCCAAAAAGAAAGGTACGTGCAATGCAATTTGTTATGATAAATGTTTGAATAATGAATGGTGTTAATGTGTTTGAGAAATGATGAAATGTGATGTTATCATGATTAATAATGATGGTCAAAATGAAATAAATAGACACATGGATTATATGACAATGAATTTAAGATACATGTGTAATGAAATGGATTATGTGTGATTGAGTGACATGATTGAAGTATGCCTATATGGTATGATTGATTAATGACATGTTTGTTTAGCAATGTAATTAATGTTGCATATATCAATGATGAAACATGAAATGTGATTTGAAATATATTGTAATATGAAGCCATTGTTATTGGCAATGATAACTTAAATGGAATATAAAGCCATTGTGATTGGCTATGATGATACAATTGTGATAAATGAGGCATGTTTGCCTAGAGGATGAATCAATTGTGATAAATGAGGCATGTTTGCCTAAATAATGATGAGAACTGAAAATGATATTGATGATGAAATAATCAATGAATTGTGTATCTAATGTGTTATTCATTTTCAGAGTTTTGTTGTTGGTGGCATGCCTAATGGTAACAATCTCTTGAAGTTAGGTTGGGCTTGATCCTTGAAGCCAAGTTGGGTTGAAGTTTAACATGTTTTACTCCCCTTGAAGCTTGGTTGGGTCTAGTCCTTGAAGCCTAATTGAGATGTTACAACCCTTGAAGCTAGGTTGGATTAGTTCTTGAAGCCAAGTTGGGTTGATACTTAGCATGCTTTGTTCCCCTTGATGCTTGGTTGAACTTAATCCTTGAAGCCTAGTTGGGATATTGATGAATGTGATAATTAAACCAAAGCATTAACTCTGAAAGTCGAATAGCATATTAGTGTCTTTTGGGCCCGAGTCTGTCATTTGTTGTAAATGAGATATATGAATTGTGGATATTAGTGATGGATGATGGATGATGGTTGATGGTAATAATTGCCTTTGTGGGAAATATGATTTATGATTAGTGAATTGTGAACAAACTAATGTTTTGAAGTATGATATGTGGTGTGTGTATTGATTGTGAGTGGTAATGATGAATTGTATTTGGTGATAAGAATTGTCTTCTTTGGAAATGTGACTCTTGATTGGTATGATATATAATGTATGTATATTGATATATTGAATATGAGTATTAGTAATGGATTGTGGTTGGTGGTAATGTTTTGTTTAAATGTATATAATATATGAAATTTGTCAATATGTATGAAAGGTGCAATCAAGAAGGAAAAACATGATAAGAACTAATTGTACATTGAATTGATATATTATTATCTATTAACATATCTATAATGTATGTTTATATTTTATATTTGTACTACTAAGCTTTCGGGCTTAGCGCGGACGTATATTCGCGCAGGTAGCTTGGTGGAAGATACAAGTGTTTCGTTATGCCACGAGAAGAGTAAAGGTTTGTCGAGACCAACTAGAGGGTAATGCATACATGTATAACTTTTAATTTTGATGTATTTTTGACAAGAGGATATGTATATGTATAAATGAAGTTTTGATAAAGACAATGATTTTGTAGATATTATGTAAATTAATGTATTATGGTTTGAACTTTGTTACAGGTTTTTAAAAGGTAACAAAAAGTGATATCCTTATACTTTATATACTTACTGTATGTATACAAGGTATATGTACAGTACTTATATAGGGTATCGGGGTGTTACATGGAGATTGAAGAAGCTACATTGAAAGGGGTTTTTCTATTTTCTCCTTTTAATTCATTTTAATGTTTTTGTTGTTGTTGTTGTATTAAGTGTATTGAACATGAACTAAATCATTCTCTATCTAGATGTTAATGAACCCTAGCTTATTTGTATGATTGGATACTTTTAATTGACTGGGTTGTTTTATTCTTATGATGCTTAATGATTACTGCCTATTGATGATAGCATGCTTATGGATTGGTTGCCATTTTCATATTATTGACTTGAGAAAGCTTGATATGAATTTATTACTCATAAGGGTTGAGGATTGATTGGGGTGCTAGAGATAGACCTACAAGATCCTTTGGTTTATAGTTCCTTGTTCTTAATGCATGATCTATTTAATTGTGTTTTGAGAAGAGATTCCGGCACTCTACTTAGTGATTAGGGATTAATTCGCTCGAGAGAGGTTTTAGTCTAAGTTAGAGGCATGCCAACTTAAATCTATCATGTAATGTAATTGAGGCAAGGGGGATTCAATATCTAGATAGTATCATTATCATCAATCCTTTTTACGCAACACACAATTTATCTTTGCTTTCATTTATTTAAATTAGTTGTCTTTAATTATAAAACATCACAAAAACATTAATTTGCTAAACAATAGTTAAGATTTACACTTGTGCTTGGCCTTGTCCTCAGTGGAACGATATTTCACTCACTACTTTATTATTTGGGCGACCCGTGCACTTGCGGTATTGCTATAGCGCAGCCCGCGTGCACCAAGTTTTTGGCGCCGTTGCCGGGGACAACGGTTTCAATACTAGTAATATAATTAAGACTGTTGATTTAGTTTTATTATTTTTATCAAGAATGTTTGTTTATTTTCTGTGAATTGTTTGTGTGTTTTTCTTTGAATTATTTGTTTGTTTTCTGTACATTTGTTTGTTTGTTGTGTTTGAATTTGTTTGTTTGTTTGTTTTTGTTTAAATTGCTGAGTGCCTTTTGTAAAGATGCAGTTTTCAAGGCATGGGGGAGTTTATGTGTAACACCCCTACATTCAATACATGCACACTACAAACACCACAATGTAGTATACATGCACTAAACATAGAGATGCTACAGATTTTTTTAACATTCAAAACATTTTAAATGATACCATAATTTTTCAATTGTATACATTATAGAAAGATAAGTAGTTAACTTGTAATACAAAACTAAATAGATATATATATAGATACATTTAGTTGTTACGCAGCGGAATTTATCAAATATTTACATATATGAAAACATTTAATTTCATATTTACAAATATACACATATGTACATTAAAATCATTACTTTACAAAATATAAAAGAGTTATACATGATTGGCAAGTCTCCTCTGATCTTTAAGTTCCCAAAATCAACTCTTCACTGTCTATTCTCACTCGGTCTCGATGAGCTCTCGGGTTCAACCCTATTACCTGCGCGATCAAACACTATCGCGCTAAGCCAATGGCTTAGTAAGATAATTCATGCTAATGTTATGCTTTAATGCAATGCAATGCCAATTCTCAATCCATATTATACATGTAACATCATATATGCAAAGCTAACAACATACCTTTACATTTCATAACTCTACATAAATAGACATATCATATTTCAACACTAAACAAAGACAAGCATGGGCCCAAAACACACTAATATGCCATTCAATTTTCAGAGTTAATGTTTTGGTTTTATCATCACTTTATCAATATCATAAACCCAACTAGGCTTCAAGGATTAGGTTCAACCAAGCTTCAAGGGGAGCAAAGCATGCTAAGCATCAACCCAACTTGGCTTCAAGAACCAACCCAACCTAGCTTCAAGGGTGGTAACATCTCAATTAGGCTTCAAGGATTCAATCCAACCTAACTTCAAGAGATTGTTACACTTATTAGGCATGCCACCAACAACAAACTCTGAAAATGGAATAACACATTAGCCACACAAATCATGTATTATTTAATTATCATTTCCATTCTCAACTCTCATCATAGCCAATAACAATGGCCTCATATCACATATAAGTTACCATAGCCAATCACAATGGCATTTTATTCCATCACATTATACATATAGTATTATTGATATAAACATAACCAAACACATTACTCATCACATGAGTCACAATACATGAAATATCACATTGTTCACATAGTATCATATACATTGCCATTATCATCATATGCAACAATGCAATAATACAAGATTTGTACTTATTTTACTAACAATTCATACAACTCCTAACATTTCCTTGTCCAAGATTCTTTAACCTCTTAGATCAATGATCAATCACTATCTTCAAGACTTAAATCAAAAGTAATAGCATATACTTGTTTAGGGATACACAAGAGATAATCCAATTAGGAATTAATTAGGGCAAACCTCAACCCTGACACGTTCACCCACACGGGCGTGTTCATGGCCGTGCCCTAACTCCACAACACAGAAATATTTACACGCTCAACAACATGGGCGTGTTCCTGGGCGTGTAAATTCTCAAATCTTACAGTAGCTATGACACGCTCAATAACACGGGCATGCTACTGGTCGTGTCAAACCTACTGCCTCCAACACAATTGACACGCCTAAAAACCCTGGACGTGCTCATGGGCGTGTCCGGCCACAAATCAAGACTCCGATCAAAAACAACCATACACTCAACAACACACTTCTATACATTAACATCCTCTTCAAATAATCTTAACAAAACATACTCAAAACTCATCTCAAACTTGCAACACACCCAAAACAAACCAAAACACACATCAAACACCAAACACAAAATCATCTCAAAACCCTTACCACATATACAACATCATCTCTTCCAACCACTTACTCTTTTCTTCAATCCATACTCAATATCCATCATCCAATCACTCAAACACCTCTCACATCTCAAAATCAACCAACACACTCTTAAAAATCTATCAAACTCAAATATCATTTCAAATAAACACAAAGATCACAAGAGAACTTACAAAAGTTACAAAACTTCTTGAATCACCAACTTGATCACTTAATCTTTCTTCAATTTGAGCTTCACTCAACAAGATCTTCTCTTTGCCTCTTGCTTCCTTTGTCTAAGGAGGAGCCGGCCACAATGGAAAAGAAAAAGAAAATATCAAGAAGCAAAGTCAAATTTTGCTTTTAATCTCCACCAAGTGATCTTATCCAAGCAATTACCAAAATACCCTCAATCATATAACTCACCTTTTTGTCTCATATAAGCCCTTATATGTAATTACACACTCAACACAAATAAATATCTCTTCCATTGACTCTTCCTTTGACCCATTTATATGCTATATATATCATCATATACACAACATATACCATTCTCTCTAAACCCTAATTCTTTTCCCCAAAACACATATACACAAGCATTCACTTTCCAATATCTTTTCTCTTGCAATTTAACACATATATTCAATCCAATATATCACTACAACAACAATAACAACAACATCAACAACATAATCAAAACTTCTAGACCATATATGAGGATATTACATTATGATAGGGACTTTAATTATGACATGGCATGGCAATTTGCGGAATTAACGAACCAATCTATGCCACGCCAAGAGATATGTGCAGCATGTAGCAATGCAGGACATATTATCAATACATGTTCATTTGGTTTCGAACGATACCAAGAATGGCATGAGGAAGAATATGACTACCAAAATTTCCAGCAATACCAAAATTTCTAGCAAATGGGAGGTAATGACCCATATTCCAATTCTTATAATCCAAGCTGGGAAAGCCACAAAAATTTTTCTTGGGAAAACCAGCAGTACATTCCACCTTAACAATTTTTCAGCCTTACCAAAGAGGTCCTTACTTTCACCACCTTAAGGAATCCACAATGGAGGATAAATTAAATGCCTATATTCAAAAACTCACGATGAATCAAGATTACCTTGAGGAACCCACTTCAGAGGAAAGATTGAATGCATTCATTCAAAACAGCCCACAAAATGTAGATCAACCTAAGAAACTTACTTTGGAGGAGAGAGCGAATGCCTTCATTTCAATGCGATCAATACATAGTGGAAGATAAGTTGAGGTTTGAATCTTTGCAAGAAACATAGAAGAGGTTGGACGCTCTAACTAGGCAGCTAGCACATCAACCCCAAGAATACCAAAAGGAGGAGTCTCCTAGCCAATTGGAGCAAATTAAGGTAATCACAAATTTGAGGAATGAACAGGTAATATATAACAATTTTTGTGATTTCTTTGATGCAGGGACTAATCAGGAAGACAATGGCGAGGAGATACTAGCCAACATGGAGGAGCCAAGCCAATCAACGGAGGAGGAAAATTTGGAGGCATCTACCTCACCCAAGTTGCATGAAACTTCTAATCCTTATAGGCCATCAAATCCATTTCCAAGTAACTTGAAGGATGAGAAGCAAGGTATGCAACTTTCTAACATCTATGACATGCACTCCCAAGGAGATATTGAAAATAAGTTTGAGATGGGCATGCCCTTAAAAGAACATGAAATGCCCAATTTATAACTTGAGGAGTGTAAACTAATTTTAGATGCTGAGATTGTTGAGAGGGGACTTGACATTGTTAAAATAGATGATAAAGCGATTCAACCAACCTTGGTTGAATTTCAAGAGCCCTGAAAAGTCATCCCTTCTACTTTTGGTGGTAAGAAAGAGCAGAAATCTGATATGCCCATGTTGCACAAAGACAAAACTTATTACCAAGTTCCTATAGTACTGGAGGATCACCCCGAGGCAACCCTCACATGTCCCTTTGGGATAATTTCTCTTCAAGGAATAATATATAGGGGTTGCCATACATTGGGCGCACTTCAATGTTGCATGTTGTTCATCCTCTCAGTCATGGGCTGCAATTGTATTATGGGGGGAAGAAGCCCTACATATCGCATCTGGGAGCGGTGGAAATCAGGTTTCATCTAAACTCTCTTTTAGTTTATGCATGCTCACATTGAGGACAATGTGAAATTTTAAGTGTGGGGTGCATATTGTGTTTTGTATTTTTACTTAAAGTTATTTTTTGTTAGTTTAGTTAATGTTTTTCATGTTTTCTTTGAATAAATAAATTTTGGAAAGTTCAATTGTTATAAATATTATTTATTGACGACCTTTGAATTTTTTAAGCATGAATTTGAGAATTGAGTAGAATTGGTGCTTATTGTCAATTTTGTTGGTTTTTCTTTGCATTACCATCAACCTAGTGAGGAATTGAGCCATCAACTGATTATTCTTATTGTGTGTGAACATCTTTGATTGATTACTTGCTAGAGCTTGCTTTGACATACATTTTAAGACTATATAAAAATTTCAATTAGGCATCAAGATGATTAAGGCAAATAGGTGAAACCACTTTGGCTTAAAAAGACCAACCCTATTTTTAACATTAGTTAGCCAATTTTGAGCCAATTTTGTTTTTCCTTTTCTTTATTTTTTGCAACACTACCAACCTTAAACCTTGTTGTTTTAACTCTTACCCTTTCATTAGGTCAAGAGCATTTTAAGAGCATTTATAACCAAGTGTTGTGTTGAATTAAATGTGGAGTTAAATTTAGTAGGTTTAAGATTGCAAATAAAAAAAATCAAAATCAAACAAAAAGAAGAAAAATAAGAATAATTGTTAAAAGGGTTGGAATATGTTACAAGATGTAATAAGTGAGTTCCCTTGAAAAGTTCTGTAAATGTCAAGGGGTAGATAAGAGGAAGGTGGTCAGGGATCGTTGATTTATACATATGATTGGTTACTTTATTCTTGAAGTGCTCTTAAACTTAATGATTAAGCTCTCATTTCCTAAATGCCATGCCTTTACCCTAACCCCATTACAACCCAATAAAAGACCTTTTGATTGATGCTTGATTGTAATTAAGTGGTGGAGATTTGATAGATAAGCAATCCTATAGCAATAATCTTTCATTGATTTTTATAAGTGTAAACACCACCTTGATCAAACACTTTCCAAGAGTTGGTGAGGGAGTGACAATGTAGGTTATGCATGAAAAGCCACTTAATTGCATTGGTATCGATTTTGTTCGATTTGATATCGATTGCGGATTTAAGGATAGGGAAGTCTTGATACATTTTTATAACTCTTGAACTTGACAAAATTTTTGTGTTTAGTTTGTTTTAATTTTAGCCTTGCTGGGGCACAAGCAAGGATTTAAGTGTGGGGTATTTGATGAGAGTATTTTTATACTTGTTTTTAGTATGATTTTGATGTGTTTTTAGTTAATGTTTCATTTGATTTTGGTTTAAAGTTTGTTTTAAGTGTTTGTTTTAGGTAAAGTGGAAAAATTCCCTTGGATTATCAAAACAATCAAGAAAGAGCACGAATCAAGCAAGACATGGCCAAGCCAAAGCAAGCTTGGCCGTGTCCCTCAAAGAAATTTCAAGGCAGTAGCTAACATGGCCAGGTGACACGCCCAAGTCACTGGCCATGTCTCACCCAAAGAATAGAAACCAAAGAACCAAGCAAGGAAGGAAAAATGAAGAATAGAAGCTGACACTGGCAGGTGACACGCCCAAGCCAGTGGCCACAAGCTTGGCTGTGTCCCATGCCTAGCCAAAGAACAAAAGAAGAAAAGAAACAAGCAGAAGGTGACACACCCAAGTGACATGGCCAAGCCAGTGGCTGTGTGACATGACATGGCCACAAGCTTGGTTGTGTGACTCCTTGAGAACAAAAGAAAAGAAAGAAAGAAAGAAGAAGCAGTGATGGACACGGCCAAGTGGCTTGGCCGTGTCCCAAAGGAAAATGACAGACATGACCAAGCCACTCAAAGCTTGGCCGTGTCACCTATAAAACCTTGATTTTTTTGCACGGGTTGAGGAAGTTGGAGACAAACCAATTGCTTTTGTCAAAAGAAAGAAAAAAAGAAAGGAAAAACCTGCCTAATTGATGGAAAGAAAGATTAAACAAAGAGAATATGGGAGACAATGGAGAGTGGTATGAGTTGGAACCATGAGCTTGAGCTTTGGAGGGAAATAAAAAGAGAAGAGGAGGAAGAAGAAGGGAACTTCTGCAGAGGGCTGAGGTTTGTGCAGAAAACAGAGAACAGAGGCAGAGAAGAGAAGTTTGAGAGGAGGAGGCTGTGCATACATGTTTTGGGCAAGGAGGGAGTGACACTTTCCTTGACTCTTCATCTTCATTCTCCATTTCCATCCTCTCCAGCATCTCTATCTTCCATTGACAGCTCCTGGAGATTGAAGAAGCTACATTGAAAGGGGTTTTTCTATTTTCTCTTTTTAATTCATTTTAATGTTTTTGTTGTTGTTGTTGTTGTTGTATTAAGTGTATTGAACATGAACTAAATCATTCTCTATCTAGATATTAATGAACCCTAGCTTATTTGTATGATTGGATACTTTTAATTGAGTGGGTTGTTTTGTTCTTATGATGCTTAATGATTACTGCCTATTGATGATAGCATGCTTATTGATTGGTTGCCATTTTCATATTATTGACTTGAGAAAGCTTGATATGAATTGATTACTCATAAGGGTTGAGGATTGATTGGGGTGCTAGAGATAGACCTACAAGATCCTTTGGTTTATAGTTCCTTGTTCTTAATGCATGATCTATTTAATTGTGTTTTGAGAAGAGATTCCGGCACTCTACTTAGTGATTAAGAATTAATTCGCTCGAGAGAGGTTTTAGTCTAAGTTAGAAGAATGCCAACTCAACTGTATCATGTAATGTAATTGAGGCTAGGGGGATTCAATATCTATATTGTATCATTATCATCAATTCTTTTTACACAACACACAATTTATCTTTGCTTTCATTTATTTAAATTAGTTGTCTTTAATTATAAAACATCACAAAAACATTAATTTTCTAAACAACAGTTAAGATTCGCACTAGTGCTTGGCCTTGTCCTCAGTGGAACGATACTTCACTCACTGCTTTATTACTTGGGCGAACCGTGCACTTGCAGTATTGCTATAGCATAGCTCGCGCGCACCAATACCTCTAGCAACTCATCGGGATCCTCCACTGCTCGGGACCAAGAAACCACTCATATACTCTCTCCCTGAGAAACCAGCCACTAGTCATAGGGCTGGCAATGACTCGGTGAGTATGTTGAAAAGGCAATGCGACATTCATGGAAGAAGTCCAGTTCATCTGCTCTTCTGTGTTCCACCAAGCCAAATTGACCCACCAAATGACATAAGGTAAGTGAACTTTTATATAAATTTTAGAGTATACTAATGCTATTTTACCTTGCTCCAGGTTAAGCAACTCAAGAGATAGCATTGGGTGTGCACATGGTGAGAGCCGGGAACTTCTACACTATTTGATAACCAAAAATTGAATCTCAGATACCCGACTCTCTCTCGAGAAATGTCAGGCACCCTCACAAGATTATACTCATATGCCCATATCTACAACAATAATAAAAATCAAATTCATGCAAGAATAAGAATGGAATTGACATTGGTGGAAGAAGAGTACCTCAACAACCACCATAAAGCCAACAAAAGACTTCTTATTTCTACAAATTTTATCAAGTCCATGGTGAAGACAGGCAAGGCCAGCTTCACCCCAACCTTAAAGTGATACCATACTCATATCAGTAAGGGCCCTCAACACCGACAAATGGATGGCAGATTCGGTGCTGTATAAAATGGTCGACCCTAGCAAATACAGTAAAAATCCTTGAGCATATTGTTTGGATGTTTTCCTACAAACCCGTCCTTTGTAGTTCATCCAATAACTCTGAATTGGCTCAATTTTTATCTTGAAAGGCCCTTTAAATGATGGTTCCATATGGATTAACTGTTGGACTTCTTTGAATGTTAGAATATCATTGGTAAGAGGGACCGAAAGGCCATAGTACCGGATACTAGTTATAGCTGTATAATCGACTGGGCCAATGGTCATTTCTCCTATAGGTAGGTAAAAAGTATGAGTCGTGTCCATCCACCACTCTGACAATGCTTGAACTACACTCTTGTCTATCGGACACTCCTCGGATGGTAATTGCAAGATAAAGCTTTCAAAATCGTAATCTCGGATAATCCATTTTACCTGAGAAGGTGCTATATTATACCATTGCCGAGCTTTATAGACACACCCTCCACCCCGGATAACGCAACAATCACGCTAACACGGAGCCAGGTAAGTTAACACAAGGTAAGTATATCATCATATCAATACCACTGATTTTTAGGCTAAATTTATTTATGTTCTATTTTTAGTCTATCCATTTACTTGTTTGTTAAATTCTTAAATGTATTCATCTAGTTAATTTATTTTTCCTAAATCTTAAAAAACAAAAAAATAAAAAATAAAAAAACCACAAAAAAACACAAAAATGAAAAATAATTTGCTGTTAAAATAAATAATTGAATTATTACCTTGGTTTTTTTATTTGAACTGCGATGAAGTTACATTCCAGCTAGTAGACTTATAGTTCTATTTTCATGTCGTCGAATAAACTCTAATAACTCAGCATTAGATCGAGTTTCTAATCTTGAAGCATGCATTTTCTCCTCGACTCTATGCTAAACCCTCTGATTTCAAAATATGTATGAGTATGGATGAAATGAAGAAATGAGCTGAGGTTTATATAGAAAAATTGCAAAAGAAAAAGACAAAAATTAAAAAATTAAAAACAATATTCTCGTGAAAAAAGTAAATGTTACTATTTATAAATAGTAAATGAATAGTTGGTGAAAAGTGCATAAATAGTAACTATACAGTGAATAAATAGGAAACTCAATTATTCAATTCAATCATTCAGATATTTACGTATATATAAATATTTTTGCACTTTTAAAATATTTTTACACATAGGGGGCAAGAAGATATGGGCATTGTAATATCCCAATGTGTGCCCTAGAAGTTTGGATATAATTGTTGTTTGTTTGAATTATGTGTATATGTTATGTTGATAAGAAAAGAAATTGAAAAGAGAATGTTTAGGTATTGTTTAAAAAGGAAAATAATGTGTAGAGAGAAAGTGTATATGTTGGGTATATGGTAATATATATAACATATATGTTGGTCAAAATGAGGAGTCAAGGGAAGAAGATATTTTATTTGTGATATGTGAAATTACTTAAATGGGCATATAAGTGAAAAGAAGTTAAGTTAAATGGATGAAGGGCATTTAGGTAATTGCATTGTTAGAATTGCTTGGTGGAGATTTAAAGAAGAAGAAAAGTTTGACTTGTCTTCATTTTTCTTTTCTTTGCTTGGTGTGGCCGGCTACCAAAGGAAGAAGAGAGCAAGAGAGGTGCTTTGATTTCTAAAATCAAATTGAAGGAAGAAGCAAAGGATTAAGTTGGAGATTTGTGAAATTTCCTTAATTTTGGTAAGTACTCTCTTGTTTTCCTTTGTTATTTTGAAGTTGTGTTTGAGGTGAGTTATGATTTGTTGATATTATGATTTGGTGTATTTGAGATGTGTTTATAAGTGTTGAAATTGAGTGTAAGTTAAAAAGATTGAATTGGTGTTGGTTTTGGTTTGAAGATGGTAAGTTAAGTGGACGTTGATATTGAAAGAATAAGAGTGATGTTGATTTTAGGGTTTTGAAATGGTAAGTGATTAAATGTATTATTGATGTATTGTTAAGGTGAATATTGTGATGAACTTGTAAAATAAATGTTAATAACATTGATTATATCCATTTGAATAAGGTTAAGTTGTGTATAATGTGATTTAATGCAATCAAGGAGGCTTGGCCGTGTTTGGTTTTGAATTTGTTGGGAGACACGGCAAAATCTAAAGGAGAAACACGGCCAATCTATGGGAGACACGGCCAAGTTAGAGGAGACACGGCCGTGTTGGGTCATTTTTGGAGAGACACGGCCACTGGCTCAACCGTGTCCCTTGCCCGTGTCTGCTACTGGATTTTTGGTGTTGAGAGACACGGCCACAAGCTTGGCCGTGTCCCTTGAAGGTGTTGGCTACTGTGATTGTTCTTTGCCTTTCTCACATTGTATTGATTCTTAAAAGGTCTTCTTGCACCTAAACATAAAAATAGACACTATAAACACATTTAATACAAAGAAAGACCTAAACAAATATATGTGGAAGATTCTAAATCTATGAATAATGTTATATTGTGTATAATGTGGGACACAATGTGAGTAATGATGATGCATATGATACTATATGAACAATGTTATGTTTTATACATTGTGAATCTTGTGAATGGTAATGTGTTATATGAATAAAGTACTTTGTAATGTTATATCAATGATGTTATATGTAAAATGTGAAGGATATGATGAAGTAATTGATTATGTATACTATGAAATATTATAATATGAATTGAGACATGACATGATATGAAGCCATTGTGATTGGCTATGATAACTTAAATGTGATGTGAAGCCATTGTGATTGGCTATGATAACTCAAATGTGATGTGAAGCCATTATGATTGGCTATGATGATTCAATTGAGAATGAAATTGCTAAATGAATTGTGTGGCTAATGTGTTATTCCATTTTCAGAGTTTGTTGTTGGTGGCATGCCTAATATTGGTAACAATCTCTTGAAGTTAGGTTGGATTTGATCCTTGAAGCCTAATTGAGATGTTACAACCCTTAAAGCTAGGTTGAGTTGGTTCTTGAAGCCAAGTTGGGTTGATACTTAGCATGCTTTGTTCCCCTTGAAGCTTGGTTGAACCTAATCCTTGAAGCCTAGTTGGGTTTATGATAATGATGAATGTGATAACAAAACCAAAGCATTAACTCTGAAAAAGGGAATGGCATATTAGTGTGTTTTGGGCCCATGCTTGTCTTTGTTTAATGTGATTCATGAATGGTATAATGATTGCCTTTGTTGGAAATGTGATTCATGATTGGTGAATTGTGAATAAAATAATGATATGAAGTATGATATGTAATGTGTGTATTGATATATTGATTGTGAGTATTAGTGATGGATTGTGGTTGGTGTTAATGATATGTATATATGTATATATAATATATGAGATTAGTGGAGATATATGAAAGGTGTAATTAAAAAGGGAAACCATGATAAGAAACTAATGGTACATGGAATTTGATATATCATTATATGTTAGAATTTCTGTAATGTATGTTTATATTATTTATTTGTACTACTAAGCTCTCGGGCTTAGCGCGGATGTGTAATCGCGCAGGTGACTAGGTGGAAGATATGAAGTCTTTCATTATGCCACGAGAAGAGTAAGAGTTTATCGAGACCAACTAGAGAGTGATGCATACATGTATAATTTTTAATTATGATGTATCTCTGACAAGAGTGTATTTATATGTATAAATGAAGTTTTGATAAAGATAAGATTCTTATATATAGGTAAGATTATTAAAAGTATAATGATTTTGTAAATGCTCTTTAAATTAATGTATTGTGGTTTAAACTCTATTAAAGGTTTTTAAATTGTAACGAAAAGTGACATCCTTATACTTTATATACTTACTGTATGTATACCAGGTATATGTATAGTACTTATATGGGGTATCGGGGTGTTACAGGCATGGTAAAAATTAGCTAAATTTTTTGCAAATTCCTTTAGTATCCTACTGACTACAATTATTTTTTGCAGATAATCAAATCTATCTTAGCTTAGGTCCAGAACCTAAATTCTCTCTTAAGTCCAGAACTTAGCTCGGGTCTAGAACCCAAATTATTTTTAAGTCCAGAACTTAGCTTAGGTCCAAAATCTAAAATCTCTCTTAAGTCCAAAACTTAGCTCGGATCCAGAACCCAAATTATTTTTAAGTCCAGAACTTAGCTTAGGTCCAGAACTTAAATTCTCTCTTAAGTCCAGAACATAGCTCGGGACCAGAACCCAAATTATGTTTAAAATCTCTCTTAGCTTAGGTTCAGAACCTAAATTCTCTCTTAAGTCCAGAACTTAGCTTGTGTCCAGAACCCAAATTATTTTTATGCCCATAACTTAGCTTAGGTCCAGAACCTAAATTCTTTTAAGTCCAGAACTTAGCTTAGGTCCAGAACCTAAATTCTCTCTTAAGTCCAAAACTTAGCTCGGGTCTAGAACCCAAATTATTTTTAAGTCTAGAACTTAGCTTAGGTCTAGAACCTAAAATCTCTCTTAAGTCTAAACTTAGCTTAGGTCTAGAACCTAAAATCTCTCTTAAGTCCAAACTTAGCTTAGGTCTAGAACCTAAAATCTCTCTTAAGTCCAAAACTTAGCTCGGGTCTAGAACCCAAATCTCTCTTAAGTCCAGAACTTAGCTCGGGTCCAGAACCCAAATCTCTCTTAAGCCAGAACTTAGCTCAGGTCCAGAACCCAAATTACCCTTAAGTTTAGAACTTAGCTTTGGTCCATAACCCAAATTCCCCTTAAGTCTAGAACTTTCCCCGGGTCCAGAACCCAAATCCTAAATCTAGCTCGGGTTCAGAACCTAAATTATTTTTGAGTCCAGAGCTCAAACCAACCTTGGGAGTCCAGTATGGCTCCAAACCCAGTAAAAAACCACATTGCTTTTCACTCTCTTTTGCTATAGTCTCAGATCACTCAAGCAAAGCGCAAACTGTAGACCCTTAATTTTTGACTCAGTCTGGTCCAATATTTTTTATAGTCCAAAATAATTTGTGGTATTTTAATTAAATAATATTTATTTTAATATTTAATATTTATAATTTTAATAAAAATAAAAAGGTAATATTAGTAATATTAGTAAAGTAAAAAAATAAATAAATAAAAATCGGCGACGGAAGAATCGGCGATGAAAAATTTTCTACGACGAAAATTTTTCGTCACCGAAAGTGAATTGGCTTGGGCCAATTCGCTACAGGAAATTCTTGTGGCGAATTGGCTTGAAATTCCAGCGGCAAATTGGCTGGTCCGCGCCCCAGTTCGCTAGCAATTTTAGTGCTGGCTCACCCGTAGCCCGCAATAATTTTTTGCCAGCTCAATTTTTTCAACACAGTTTTTTTTTGAAATCGAATTCTATTTGGTTTTGATTTCTTTTCCTAAATGGTATTTATTTTCTTAGTGCAGACCCTTAATTTTTTACCTAGTCCGGTCCAATATATTTTGTTTAGTCTAAAATAATTTTTGTGTTGCCTAATATATTTTAATTGGTCCAAAATGATTTTTGTTATCTTAATTAAATAATTTTCGCTTTATTATCTAATTTTTATTAATAAAAAATAAAAATAAACAAATAAAAATCAAAAAATATAAATATAAATCGGCGACGGAAAAATCATCGCCGAAAATTCCAGCGCAGGCTTGGCCGTGGGCCATTTTGCCCGCAGGAGTTTCCTGCGGACAAAATGGCCCATAAGGAGATTCCCCATCCCCTGCCGCAGCCAACTACAGCAAATATTTTTGCCAGCGCAATTTTTTCTGCAGCAAATATTTTTGCCAGTGCAATTTTTCCGCAGTAGTTTTTTTTTACCAGCGAAATTTTTCGACGCAAATTTTTCGAAACCTAATACAATTAGGTTTCGGTTTTCTTTTCTTATTAAATATGGTATGCCGTGAGCAACTAGGAAAAAATTCAAAAAAAAAAAACTTCTATAAATATGGATTAAACAACAAAGAAAAGGGATCAAAAATTAGAGGGGACGAAATTGGGACTTTGAAACAGAATCTGTGAAGGAAAGCAGTGAAATTAAATCTCACTTTTTGAGAGATGAAGAAGAGAAAGAAACCATCAAAGGCAGCAATTGTCTTTGTTTTAATTCATCCAAGAAGAATTATTTTTTGGAGGAACCATCAAAAGGAGGTATGTATTAAATTTTTATTTTGTTATATTTTTCACAGTAGCATAAACTATCTAATTGTAGCTTTCAAAATCAAAATCCCAGAACTTTAATTTAGCTTTTCAAAAGTTAAAAGCACTAATTCATTGCTTTATTTTCCAAAGAATTTAAAGTTATTAATTCAGTTTTTTCAAAACCCCAAAATCCTAATTTACTTTTCAAATCATTAAAACCCTTAAATTATATTCAGTTTCTTTCCAAAAGCCTTAAAAAATACTTTTTCGCTTTTAAAAACTTTAAATCATTTGTTTATTTTCATAAAACTTCATAAAACCATCAAATTGATTTTTAAACCTTAAAAGCTTCATGCATCACCGAAAACCCTAATTTTAAAACACTAATCCCTAACTCAACTCCAAACCTAAAATAGTAAAACCCTAACCCTTTTAAAGCCTTAAACCCTAATTTTTTATAAACCCTAATCCTTTAAAACCTTAAAAATCATATAAACACAAATATTTTAATTTTACACAGTAAGCTTGATATCATCATTTAAAACCACAAATCAAAAGTATTTTAAAGTGTCCAAAACCCTAGTTCCATGATTTCACCATTCAAACCTTAATTTGTTTAATCAAAGTGTCTTATCAACCTTTTTAAAACATAAGATCCTTAATTTATTTTAATTCTTTGAAAAGTCACAGTAGCTTAAAATCATGAAAATCCAAAACCCTAAACACATGAAATAAAGAACCCTAAATGGAAACATTAGCTATAATTTGGATTTCTATTTGCCTTATTCAATTCCATATTTGATTATGCTTTGATTTATTTTACATGCTTTAATTTATTTAAGTTCAATGCTTGGCTTATTAAATTTATCATGGATGGATGTTTACTTAATACCTTTGATGAATGATTTATTTATGATGAATGATTATTTACTTTTATCAATTTATTTAGATTTCCAAATGTTGTAAGAGGTATGTTTCCACTTGGTGGGTACCTCATTAGTTGAATATCATGTAATTTAAATTATTTTTCTATTTTAGAACCAATGTAAAGGACATGTTTCTACCTTTCGATGGGTGTCCTATTTAGGCATGAGATGTAAGGACATGTTTCCATCTTCGGATGGGTGTCCATTTATTTGTTTTGCTTAGACCTTGCTTTAATTTTAATATATTGATGCTTTCTTTTAATTATTGTGTGTAATATGGATAATGTTGTTATATTTAAGAATTTTATAATATTAAGACCTGTAAAGGAGGCCGGTTCCAATGAACCGAGCGTTGTGGGGGTGTTGGGCCATTTCCCACCTTCCCCACACGTACCCAACTTTTCGAACCCATTAGGGGGTTAGGGATTCCTTAGGGATCAAGTCATCCACCCCTTTCTTTTTCCTGACCCGTCCAGGTGGTGACTACATTTTCTCCGGACTTAGGTCCGTGTTCTCTAAGGCCTCGAGCCTAAACAGTGCCGAAGTTGCAAGAACCATTCCACCGGGAGCACTGGGGATAAGAGAAGTTCATTCTGTTGGTCTTTATATTATTCTATTCTTTATTATAATGATATTATCCATTGCATCATCTTAGATTGCATCGTGTGCGTGAGTTAGGATGCCCGTGTTACCCGTGTTGTGTTATGTAAGGGATACCATACTTTCATTCAAGGTATGGAGATAGGGCATGGCATAACCACTCATAGCCTCGTACCATTTGGTATATACTTGCTGTGGGAACCTAAGCCTTTTAACCCAAAGACTAAAGCTCATGTAATTGGCCTAGTTACTTTCCTTAGGTTTTACCCCAAATGCATGTTGTTTGACTATGGTTAGTTTATCTTAGTCTAAATCATGGCTTATTTGGTTTGTTCTTTTTCTAATATGACCGACTAAAGATATTTTCAAAATTTTTTCAAGATGGTCTTTGGACATAAGACTTTTCTTTGGCCCATGGCCCAAATACTAAGCCCAAAATCCATTTTTCTAAAATCTTTTACAATGGGCTTAGAAACAAAACTATTTTCACCCAATCTTTTATACAAAGAGCTTGCAAAATATTGAGGTCAATTATGAAATACCAAAAATCAATTGTGGGCCTAGTTTACACTAAGAATAAATTAACCATGGGCTTGTTTTTGGCATGAATCATTAGTTACTTTTTTCAAGTGAGAAATCTATTAATGATAAACCTCTTAATTTAGTTTTAATCCAATATAGCATAAAAGGCTACTTTAGTTGGATAAATGGATTAAAACCTAATTAATGGGAATTATTGTGAACTGATTTTTATTTTTGAAAATATAACTATTGGTTGAAACGTCCGAGGAAATTATTCGAAAACAAGATACCCCATATTGGTATTTTGTTAACCACATACTTAGGAAAAGAGACTCGCCATTCGTGTGTAGATGTTATAAGGTTGGAAGGAACGTTCTAATTATCTTTCTTTGTTGATTGTTCGTGCATACATGCATAAATGCATACATTTGCATCTCATATCATTGATCCTCTCTGGCTCACAGCCTTGGATTACGATAGCTCAAAAGCTTACAACAATCCAACCTACACCGGAGACGAAGTATCTAGCAATGACTCAATCACTTACTCACCAAAAACAATGGAGCCCGAACAAATTCAAAGGATGGTGGATAAGGCCCTCAACGCCAAGATGGAAGAAATAAAATAGGCCCTAGCTGAGACCATGAAGAACCAATTGACTACAATCTTAGAGAATCATGCCGAGGTATCTGCTAGCACTAAGAAGCCAAAGGACAAAGGGAAGACCAAAGTTGGTGAAGTGGTTTTTGATGATGAAAAAGTGATCATTGACGACGATGATAATTGGGCTCAATAATACCAAGATGTTCAAAAAAAGAAGAAAGAACCGAAGGTTGTTGAGAAAGCAACTATTGAAAAGACCGACACATCCGATGTTGAAAAGATGATTGCTTATTTAGAAAATAAATTTGAGAAGAAGTTGAAAACCGAAGAGATGTTTGAGATCGACAAACTATTCGAACAAGATGAAGAAGTCCCTTATAAGTTGAAGATGCCTTCCTTTGCTAAGTACAATGGCACCGAGCTACTGCCATGCAGTCTGTCCGAGCTACTAAGACTCAAACCTTAAGGTACTTTATGCTCTCATTGGACCCTATTGTCCAAAATTGGTTCAATACCTTAGATGATGGAACACAAAAGAGTTGGGATCTACTTTACAAAGCCTTCATCCAATAATATGGATATTATGTTGAGTTAGAAGTTACCTTAATGGAAGTGGAGTCCATTAGGCAAAGGCCGAATGAGAATTTTGTAAATTATGTGAAGAGATGGAGAAACAAGGCTGCTTTACTCAAGAAGAGGCCTAATGAATCCGATCAAATAAGGATGATTGTGAGAGGGGTGTTGCCTAGTCTTCGTGAGAGGATGTCTCATACACTCATCTACAATTTCAAAGACCTTCTTCAAGCTCGTTTGCAAATTGAAGAATGGGAAAGGGAGAAGAGCTGCTTTGCAACAAAAAGGAATGAGAAAGGGAGCTATAAACTTGGTAGCCAAAGCATGCAAAAGGCCGTCGGTGTTAATGCTACTAACCAAGGAACAAGGAGACAATTTTTCAAATTGGGAAAACCGATGTCTTGGGTTCTCAACAAGCTTCAAAGAAAGGGATTGCTACAACCGTTAAATCCTCGTCCTTTGCCTAACCCTCTCCCACCTAATTTTGACACCAAAGCATTTTGTTAATTTCACCAAATGCAAGGGCATGACATGGATAGATGTGTGAGGTTGAGACATGAGATCCAAAATCTACCCAAGCCCAATAAGCCAAACACCAAAGACAACCCATTGCCAAAATTCAATAGGGTACCACCACCGGCAACCTTCATGATTGGAGGAGGTTTGCATGAGGCCTTTGTCATGTCTTCTTTTCAAGATGTGAGTGAAGAAGCAACCAAAGAAGAAGAGGCATTTGTCAAAATTGAACAAGCTATGATAGGTGGAGAAATAGCAATTTGTGTTTTCAAAGGGTTTTGGGATTCAAGTGATAGTGATGATGATATTGTACTCAAGAAGGAGGAGTGGACTTGGTTCGAGCCCGAAGAAGATGAAGTAATGAACACTAGATCTGGTAAGCCTTATGCAAGGCCACCACCTGAGGAGGTAGAAACTAATAAGGGGAAGGAAGTTGAAGTAGAAGAAGATGATGATGTGCTGAAGCAATTGAAAAGAACCCAAGCAAGTGTTAGCATTTGGGACTTATTAGCTACTTCTAAAAAGCACCGAGAAACTATGGTCAAATCCTTAGCTAGGATGCCAATTTCTACCTCCACAACACCGGAGGAGTTGATCAACTTAATAAAAATTGGGGAAGTAATGAAATGTGAAGAGGTTCAAGAAAAGAGTGAAGTTAATATGGGAGCAGTTTCTTTTTCGGATGCAGACTTACCGGAGGTGGGGAGAGACCACATCCGCCCTCTCTTCATCAAAATAGAAGTCAAAGGGAAGAGGACTCCTTGTGTAATGGTCGATGATGGGTCCACCATAAATGTTTGTCCACTTAAGATATTGTCAAAGCTAGCGATGTCAACAAGAGATCTAAACCCAACCGAGGTAACAATTCATGCTTATGACAACACTAAGAGGCATGCCTAAGGGACTTTCAAAGCGGCTGTCAAGGTTGGTCCAATTGAATCTATTGTTGAGTTTGTTGTTTTAGACATACCGGTTACTTTCTCCTTGCTCTTGGGATGACCATGGTTTCATCCTCTTGGTGGAGTTCCTTCCACCCTTCATCAAAAGATCAAGTTCCCCAACGGAGATGAGACAGTGGTCATTGAAGCTGAAGATAATGAGATTGTTAATGCTCTAATGATTAAGAGGCCTCTCAATGGTTTTCAAATAGCTACAATTTTTGATGATGAAGTAATGGACTCCAAAGTCTTGAATATGATGAAGAACATGAACTACCTTCCCGGAGCTGGTCTTGGAAAGGGTAAGGCCAGTTTAACAAAGTTGCCAGATTTTAGAACTCAAACTTCCAAGAAAGGGTTGGGATATGATGAAGACAATGATGTACAGGCAAACAAGAGTGAGAAGATGAGCTTCCCACCACTTGAAGAGATCTTTGTCAAGGCTCTAGATATGGGACCACTCCAAGGAAAGCCCGAGCCAATCATGTTCATGGGTAAGTTAATCCCAGGTTTTGAAATTTTATAGATGTTGCCGAGCTAGTAGAGCAAGTGAAGAAAGAACTCACCCTGCCAACCAGTAAAGAATCCGATCCAAAAGAGAAGAATGAAGCTATGCCGAAAGCAGAGAAGACTCCAGAGGAGATTGCTGCCCTGGTTGAAGAAAAGTTTGAAGACATCCTATTTTATGATTCTAAGAACAATGATTTTGATTTTGATTTTATTTGTCTGCTTTGTATGAGGATGGTGTTATTTTCTTTCCCAAAATGAATGCAATAAAGTCTGATTTTGCTTACTTGTGTGATGTTTCTCCTGATGGTTGCATACATTCAAATAGCAATTACATGAGCATCTTTAATATTAATTCTGTTAACACACAATCATTAAATTTGGGAACAACTGAAAATCCTAAAAACATTAGCATAGCATCTGACTTTACTCCTGATGAGAGAGAGAGACTTGAAAAAATATTTAAAAAATATGAAGAAGTGTTTGCTTGGTCTTATGAGGTTATACCGGGGATAGATCGAGACATAGTCGAGCATCATATTCCTACTTACACTCACATAAAACTTGTCAAACAAAAGCTTAGGCTATTAAGACCTGAGTGGGCTGAATTGGTTAAAGAAGAGGTCACTAAACAAATACAAGTGAAGTTCCTTGAAGTGATAGAATACCCAGATTGGCTAGCCAACTTAGTACCCGTGCCAAAGAAAGATGGGAGGATAAGGGTCTGCGTGGACTATAGAGATTTAAACAAGGCTTCCCCTAAGGATGATTTTCCTTTACCTCATATAGATGTTCTCATTGATAGTGCAGCCTCTAGCGTGCTACACTCGTTTGTAGATGGATTTTCCGGATACAATCAAGTGTTAATGGCCCAAGAGGATAATGCCAAAATTGCTTTCATTACTACATGGGGTATATTTTGTTATAGGGTGATGTCGTTCTGCTTAAAGAATGCTGGAGCAACCTACCAAAGGATGGCCACCACACTATTTTATCACATGATGCACAAAGAAGTTGAAGTATATGTTGATGATATGATGGTCAAATCGGATACAAGGGAACAACACTTCAAAAACTTAGAATTATTCTTCGATAGAGCTTTGAAATATAAGCTAAGACTAAACCCAAAGAAGTGTGTATTCGGTGTTACTTCAAGCAAATTATTAGGACATGTGATTAGTCCAAATGGTATTGAGATTGATCCTGAAAAAGTTAAAGCAATTAGGGATATGCCAGCCCCTAAGACGGAGAGAGAAGTTTGGGGATTTATCGGTAAATTACAATATATTAGCAAATTTATAGCAAAGATCACAACAATCTGTGAGCCTATCTTCAAGTTGCTTAGAAAGAATGAGCAGGTCGTATGGAATGAAGAGTGTCAAAAGGCCTTTGAGCGAATAAAAGAGTATTTGCTGAATCCGCCTGTTTTGAAACCACCTAAACCCGACAAACCTCTATTACTATACTTAGTAGTAGAAAAAGAGTCAATAAGAGCCATGCTAGCCTAAGCAGATGAGTCAGGGATTGAGCATGCAGTTTACTATCTGAGTAGAAAGCTCCTACCTTATGAAATTCAGTATAGTATCATCGAAAAGACCTGTATAGCCATGGTTTGGTCTTCCAAGAAGTTGCGGCATTACTTTCAATCGTATAGTGTGCAAGCAATTTCTAGGTTGGATCCAATAAAGTACTTAAGGGAGACACCCTCTTTAATTGGGAAATATGGTCGATGGTTGATAATATTAGAAGAATTTGAGATTGAGTATGTAACAAGGAAAACAATCAAAGGTAGAGCGGTGGCAGAATTCCTGGCCCAACAACCATTACCAAAAAGCGAAGAGGTAATCTTGGAATTTCTAGATGAACATTTAGAAGTAATTGAAGTACAAGGGTGGAAAATGTATTTTGATGGAGCAGTAAACAGGAAAGGAGCAGGTTTGGGAGTTATACCAGAATCGCCCGAAGGGGAACTTATCCCTTTAGCCAAAAAATTGAAATTTAGGGCAACCAATAATATGGTGGAATACGAAGCTTGTATTTTTGGTTTGGAAACCCTAATGATTATGAAGGTGGATAAGGTGGAAGTTTATGGTGATTTGTTGCTAGTTGTATCCCAAGTAAATGAAGAATGGGAGTTGAAAGAAGAAAATTTGAAACCATACCACCATTACCTGACCATGATGAGGAAGAACTTTAAGGAGTGTAGGTTTATACACCTATCAAGGGAAGAAAATTAGATGGCTGATGCCCTAGCCACATTGGCTTCGGTATGGAAAAACCCTGTTAGCCTATTCCTTAAGCCTTTAATCTTGACCAGTTCATCAACTCCTTGCTATGAATATGAGACAATCATGGAAGTTGACACAGACCATGGTGCATGGTATGATACTATAAGATGATTTTTGGAGAAAAGAGAATACCCGCCGGGGGCAACGAAGAAAGAAAGAAGAGCCATAAGGAGGTGGTCATTACAATACATCACCTTCCATGGAGAGTTATATCGAAGATGGCCTGATGGAGTGCATTTAAGATGTTTAAGAAAACCTGAAGTGGAGCGCATCATGTCAGAAATACATGCGGGAAGTTGCGGTCCGCACATGAATGGTTTGGCTCTAGTTAAGATTATTCGAAAAGGTTACTATTGGTTGACCATGGAGAAAGACTGTATTGAGTTTGTAAAGAAGTGCCAGCAATGTCAGATGTATGGTAACTTGAATCACATGCCTCCTAAAGAACTGCATTCAATGTCTTCACCTTGGCCATTTGCCACCTAGGGTATCGACATTATAGGAGAGATACATTCGACAGCTTCAAACGGGCACCGTTTCATTATGGTAGCAGTAGATTATTTTTTGAAATGGGTCGAAGCCGAATCCTTCAACAAGCTGGGTGCAAGTCAAATGGCTAGATTTATCAAAAAGAACCTCATCTGCAGATATGGGTTCCCGCAAAGTGTGATATCAGACAATGGGGTACAATTTCAAGGATCAGTTAAGGATTTATTCTCGAAGTACCAAATTCATCATCATAGATCCTCTCCTTATAGGCAAAAGGCTAATGGTGCCGTGGAAGCAACAAACAAGATAATTAAGCAAATTCTGTCTAAGATGACCAAGACTTACAGGGATTGGTCAGAGATGCTTCCCTTTGCTTTATGGGGATATAGGACAAGTGTGCGAACACCTACTGGAATGACATCGTTCTCTTTGGTTTATGGGATGGAAGCAGTATTGCCAATTGAAATAGAAATTAAGTCATTGAGAGTAGTCTTGGAAGCTAATGTAATATCCCAAAGTATACCCTAAAAGTTTTGGAATATTTATTGTTGTATTTGGATTAAGTGTATTTATTTTAGTGGGAAGAGAAAAGAGGTAATGAGAGTGTATACAAGTCAAAAGAAGTGAAAAGTCAAAGAAAGAGTTAATTTTTATTAATTAATTATAAGGAAATTAATTAAGTGGAATTTGAGTGAGTGGAAGTGGATGGAAATATTTTGAATATTTTATTTTTAAATGCTTGGAGGAGAGGGTTTTGAGGAGAGAGTTGTTGAGGGTTGGCTTTGTTTTCTTTCTTTTATTCTTGTTTCTTTCTTCTTCTTCATGCATCTTCATCTCCTCCTTTTCTTTTCTTTTCTTTTGGCCGGCACTCCATAACAAGAGAGCAAGAGAGAGATTTGATCTTCCAAACTCAAGATTGAAGGAAGTTTTCAAGTGATCAAGTTGGAAATTTAAGAGTTTCTTCATCTTTGGTAAGTTTTCCACTTGATTCTTTGATTTTCTTTGAGTTTGTGAGTTGAGGTTGTGGTTGATATGTGTTTATTTGATTGTGGTGTGTTTAAGAGTGTTTGGTTCAATTGCTTTTGGATTTTGGGATTGGATTGAAGGAAAGAGTAAGTTTGTTGGAAGAGAAAGTGTTGTGGTTGTGTTTTAGGTTTGTGGTGATGATTATGATTTGTGTTTCATGTGTATATTTTGAGTGGTTTTAGTATTTTTGCAAGTTTATTATGGTTTTTGGGTGTGTTTAGTTAAGTTGGTTAGGAGTGGATAATGGTGGAAGTAAGAGGTTTGTTGGATATGTTGTTGTTGTTGCCGGAATCTGGATTTTTGGCCTGACATGCCCATGAGCATGGCCAGGTCTTTAGGCGTGTCAATGGTTCTGTATTCTTGGATGGGTGACACGCCCATGTCACTGAGCGTGTCATAGCTTCTGTGTTGTAGTAGCATTGACACGGCCATTAACACGCCCGTGTTATTGAACATGTCATAGCTACTGTATTGGTGAAGAATTAACACGGTAATGAGCACACCCGTGTTGTTGGACGTGTCAATGTTTCTGTGAGACAGAATGTATTACACGTTCAGTGACACGCCCATGGTTCTAAGCGTGTCAAAGCTTCTGTGTTGTGAGTTTAGGGCACAGTCAGGGACACGCCCGTGTTGTTGAGCGTGTCATGTGTAGAGTTTGCCCTAGTTGGTTCTTATTCATATTATCTCATGTGTATCTCTAAGTGAGTGCGTATGATCACCTTTGGTTTAGGTTTTGAAGAGAGTTGAGTTGCTCTAATCCTAGTGTTGAGGATTTTTGGAAGAGGAGTTTGGTGTGGAGTGAGTTGCTCTTGAGGTAAGTACAAAACCTATATTATTGCATACATGTACATGATATTGAGACTTAACACATTTGGTTGTAAATGTGTTAAGTAATCTATTACATTGTTGATACATTTGATTAATGTTTTGATTTGCTTAATGTGAAAGATATGATGATCATTCAAAATGTATATTCAATGCAATTGATTATATATATGCTATTGATGAGATGTGAAGCCATTGTTGTTGGCTATGATGATGCAAATGAAATAATTGGGGCATGTTTGCCTGGATGATTATGGGGAAATGAGAATAGAATTAATAATGAAATAATAAAAGAATTGTGTGTCTAATATGTTAGTCAATTTTCAGAGTTTTTTTGTTGGTGGCATGCCTAATAGTAACAATCTCTTGAAGCTGGGTTGGGCTTGATCCTTGAAGCCAAGTTGGGTTGAAGTTTAGCATGCTTAACTCCCCTTGAAGCTTGGTTGGGTCTAGTCCTTGAAGCCTAGTTGAGATGTTACAAGCCTTGAAGCTAGGTTGGGTTTGGTTCTTGAAGCCAAGTTGGGTTGATACTTAGCATGCTCTGTTCCCCTTGAAGCTTGGTTGAGCCTAATCCTTAAAGCCTAGTTGGGATAATGATAATGATAAATATGATAATTGATCCAAGACATTAACTCTGAAAGCTGAATGGCATATTAGTTTCTTTTTGGGCCCATGCTTGTCTTTGTTTAAATGTGATTCATGATGGTGAAACAATTGAATAAAATAATGGAATGTAGTGTTATGAGAAATATTAATATATCATTTATAAATATTGTCTTTATTGTTGAAATGTGTGACATTGACATTGCATTGAAGCATATTGTTATTGTGTTTTGTACCACTAAGCCGTTGGCTTAGCGCGATTTTGGTTCATCGCACAGGTGACAGAGTAGAACCGGAGAGTTCAGCTAGATCGAGTTGAGTCTAGACTTTGAAGTGTTGATTGCAGGCTTAAAGATCAGAGACAAACTGCCAAACATGTATATATTTTTATGTTTTATAAACATGGATTTTGATGTATTTATATATGTAAATACCGCTACATTTTCCGCTGCGTATCAAATGACGTTTCATTTATTATAATTTATAATATAATTTGAATGATTTTTCTTATAATGTTGTTAAATAGAAAGTTTGGTTTGCTTATTATAAACCGTGGCACTCCTATATTCGGTATATGTATATTACAGGAGTAGTAGTAAGTAGTGTGCGTATACAGGGTATAGGGGTATTACAATTGTTTTGGTATCAGAGCCTAGGTTTGAGATTCTCAACCTAGGTGAATGGTAAAAAAAAAAAGAGAAAATTTTGATTGTAAAATATGGTTTTTAAATAAGATACATGTTTTGGTATTGGTAGTCTCTGATCTTTGATGAGGTATATTCTGCTGTGTTGCAGATATAGGTAGTGATGGCATCTCAGTCACGTCAGTCCATAGAAGGTAGTGCTGAGAGTGTAGCTCCTGAAGAGGGTAGAGATGGAGCTAGGGTTAAGAGAGCTGGAGAGGCACCAGCTCCGGTGCAAGAGAGATCAGCTGCTGATGAGGTTCCGCCAGTTTGGCTAAGACATGTGGTAGAATTATTGAGCCAAGCTCCAGTGCAGCCGCCACCGCCACCACAGCCACAAGTATCGGTGAGACATTATGATATATTGAGGAAGTATGGGGCTGAGGATTTCTTTGGTACTACAGATCCTACAGTGGCTGAGCAGTGATTGGATAGAGTGCAGAGGGTATTTATCTAGTTGCAAGCTACTTTTGAAGAGAAATTTGATTATGCTAGATCCCTTTTGCCGAAAGATGCTTATGATTGGTGGAAGACGGTTCCACATGCCATGGATGATCCACCTACTTTGTCTTATGGTGATTTTCTGCGGGAGTTTGAACATAAATATACTCCGAGAGAGTATAAGGATGTCAAGAAGATGGAATTTCTGAATCTGAGACAAGATAACCGGACTGTGACAAAGTATGAGATAGAGTTCATTCAGTTGAGTCACTATGCCGGTGGGATTATTTCAGATGAAATTGACCGGTGTAGGAGATTTGAGGAGGGATTGAGGCCCTCTACTATGTGTATTGTTGCTGGTTCTCGGTATCAGGATTTTTCTCAGTTGGTTGCAGCAGCTAGAAGTGTTGAGAGAGCACAGGGTATTGCAGCAGCTGCTACTGAAGAGGAGACCAGAGTTAGAAGATCCCAGTTTGAGGCAGGGTCTTAATCTATGAAGAGAGGCCGAGGAAGTTTTATTCCAAGAGTCAGTAGGAGCCTGAGGCAGTCGAGTAGATCAGTTCAGTATCAGAGGCAGAGGTCGAGACCTACATTTTCTGTAGTGAGTGCTCCGACTCCAGTGGTTCAGAGGTCTACTCCACCTATATGTGTTCATTGTGGTAGGACACATGGGGGTGCTTGTTGGAAGACAGGTGGATCAGGAGTATGTTTTAGATGTGGGTCACTAGCTCACTTCATCAAAGATTGTCCTGAGCTACAGGAGGATAGACATATTGATACTGTAGCTTCTCGACCTAGTGTTAGAAGAGGTGGTCGAGGGGGCAGAGGTTTCAGTAGAGGTGGTCGACTTGGGATCAGTCAGAGAGGAGGCTCTACATCCGGAGACAGTAGACCATATGAGGCTGGGTCTTCTCAGCGAGTGTATGTGATGCAAAGGCAACCGGATGCTTCAGCAGTCATTGCGGGTATATTTTCTTCATTTGGCATTTCAGTTATTGCTTTGATTGATCGAGGATCTACTCATTCATACATAAGTGCATCTATCTTGCCTGTGTCTGAACTGCATTTAGAGTCCTTAGGATTTGATGTCTTGGTGACAAATCCTTTAGGACATAGTGTTGTGGTAAGTAAGGTGCATCGTAATAGTTCAGTTGTGGTGCAAGGAGAGGAGTTTTTAGGGGATTTGATTGATATGCCTTTTAAGGAATATGATTTGATCTTAGGCATGGATTGGTTGTCTAAGCATGGAGCTGTGGTAGACTGTCAAAAGAAGTGTGTTACCTTGAGAACCGGTGATGGTAGAAGTGTGATGGTATCTGGTGAGCAGAGACAACTTGCATCCTTATTTGTTTCAGCTGTTGCAGTTAGAAAGTTGATTAGGAAAGGGTGTGATGCTTATCTTGCTCATGTTGTGGATACCAAAGTAGTGGGTTCTCAACTTGATAGTATACCCACAGTTGCGGAATTTGCAGATGTGTTTCCTAAGGAGTTGCCAGAGTTACCCCCTGAGAGAGAGGTTGAGTTTGGTATCGATTTGTTGCCTGGTACCACTCCCATCTCTATTACTCCCTATCGAATGGCACCTGCTGAGTTGAGAGAGTTGAAGGTGCAGTTGCAGGAGTTGTTCGATAAAGGGTTTGTTCGCCCTAGTGTTTCTCAGTGGGGAGCTCCTGTTTTGTTTGTAAAGAAGAAGGATGGTAAGGTTGTGTATCGATTATAGGCAATTGAATAAGGTGACTATTAAGAATAAGTATCCTTTGCCTAGGATTGATGATCTCTTTGATCAGTTGAAGGGAGCAGCAGTGTTTTCCAAGATTGATTTGAGATCAGGGTACCATCAGTTGAGGGTCAGAGAGGAAGATGTTCCTAAGATAGCTTTTCGCACAAGGTATGGGCATTATGAGTTTTTAGTGATGCCTTTTGGGTTGACGAATGCACCTGCAGCTTTTATGGATTTGATGAATAGGGTGTTTAGGCCCTATCTAGATCAGTTTGTGGTGGTTTTCATTGATGATATTTTGGTGTATTCGCGTAATAAGGAGGATCATGACAAGCATCTACGGATTGTATTGCAGACCTTGAGAGAGAAGCAATTGTATGCTTTACTATCGAAGTGTGAGTTTTGGCTTAATCAAGTGACTTTTCTGGGTCATATAGTTTTCAGTAGATGGTATTAGAGTTGATCCAAGTAAAGTTGAGGCCATTTTGGATTGGAGTCCACTTAAGTCAGTGACTGAAGTTAGAAGTTTTCTGGGTTTGGCGGGCTATTATCAATGGTTTGTGAAGGGTTTTTCTTTGATAGCTACTCCACTCACCAGATTACTTCGGAAGGGAGTTAGATTTGTTTGGACAGATCAGTGTCAAGCTAGCTTTGAGCAGTTTAAGTAAATGTTGACTCAAGCGCCTGTTCTTGCTTTGCTTGTGGAAAATAAACCATATGTGATTTACAGTGATGCTTCATATAATGGTTTAGGTTGTGTTTTAATGCAAGAGGGTAAAGTTATAGCTTATGCTTCTCGGCAGTTGAAGCCGCATGAGCTTAATTACCCGACGCATGATTTGGAATTGGCAGCTATAGTGTTTGCTTTGAAGATTTGGCGACATTACTTGTATGGAGAGAAGTGTTTCATTTACATGGATCATAAGAGTTTGAAATATTTGGGTGTTCAGAGAGAGCTTAATCTTTGGCAAAGATGATGGTTGGAGCTGATCAAAGACTACAACTGTTTGATTGATTATCATCCTAGTAAGGTAAATGTTGTTGCGGATGCCTTGAGTAGGAAGTCTTTAGCAGGTTTGACTATTTATTCGCTCTCGTTGCTTGTTGAGTTGAGAGCGTTGCATGCTAATTTTGAATCATGTGATGATGGAGCCTTGTTAGCTCAGTTGCATTTGAGACTAGTGTTGTTATATCATATTAAAGAGGCTTAATTGGCTGATGAGAAAATTCAGAAGATTGTTTTAGATTGTCAAATTGGAGAGAGTAGAGATTTCCATGTGAGAAGTGATGGTAGCCTTTGGTTCAAGGATAGATTGTGTGTTCCTAATGATGCTAGTTTAAGAAAGATTATTTTGGAAGAAGCATACCGATTGATTTTTGCTATGCTCCCTGGGAGTACTAAAATGTATCATGATTTGAAGCAGCATTACTGGTGTCAGGTATGAAGAGGGACATAGCTGAATTTGTATCCAAGTGTCTCACTTGTCAGAGGGTGAAAGCTGAGCATCAAGTTCCAATAGGGTTGCTTCAACCTTTATCGGTGCCTGAATGGAAATGGGAGCGTGTGACAATGGATTTTGTAACTGGTTTGCCATTGACTAAGAGGAAGTATGATGCTATCTGGGTGATTGTTGATCGATTGATGAAGACAACTCATTTTCTTCCAGTTCGGATGGACTATTCTCTAGAAAAGTTGGCTGAGTTATATATCAGTGAGATAGTGAAGTTGCATGGAGTCCCAATTTCTTTAGTGTCTGATCAAGATCCCCAGTTTACTTCAAGGTTTTGGAAAAGTTTACATGGTGCTTTGGGTTCTCGATTGCACTTTAGCACTGCTTTTCATCCGCAGACAGATGGGCAGTAAGAGAGAGTGATACAGATTTTGGAGGACATGTTGCAAAACTGTGTCATTGATTTCTCTGGAAGTTGGGACAGATTTTTGCCACTGATGGAATTTGCTTATAACAATAGTTATCAATTTAGTATTAAAATGGCACCATTTGAGGCATTGTATGGTAGAAGATCTAGAACGCCTCTATGTTGGAATGAAGTTGGAGAAGGCAAATTGGTTGGTCCTGATTTGATTAAAGAAACAGAAGAGAAAGTGAAGATAATTCGGGATCGGTTGAAAGCAGCTTCAGATCGGCAGAAATCTTATTCAGATTTGAAGAGGAGAGACATAGAATTTGATGTTGGGGATAAAGTATTTCTGAAAGTGTCTCCTTGGAAAAAGATTTTTAGATTTGGCCGCAAAGGGAAGCTAAGTCCTCATTTTATTGGACCTTATGAGGTATTGGAAAGAGTTGGACCAGTTGCTTATCGAATTGCTTTGCCGCCTGAGTTGGATAGAATTCACAATGTCTTTCATGTTTCTATGCTGCGGAGGTACAGATCAGATCCATCTCATGTTCTGTCCGTTGAATCTATTGAGGTGAGTCCGGATCTGACTTTTGAAGAAGAACCAATTGCTATTTTAGCACATGGAATGAAAGAGTTGAGACATAAGAAAGTGCCAATTGTGAAAGTTCTTTGGAAGAATCATGGTAGAGAAGAATCAACTTGGGAGAATGAGCAAGCGATGCGAGATCAGTATCCTCAACTGTTTCAGACTTGAGATCAGGTAATTTCAAGGACGAAATTTCTTTTTAGAGGGGGAGAATTGTAATATCCCAAAGTATACCCTAAAAGTTTTGGAATATTTATTGTTGTATTTGGATTAAGTGTATTTATTTTAGTGGGAAGAGAAAAGAGGTAATGAGGAGAGTGTATATGTTGTATATATTGAGATATATACAACATATACAAGTCAAAATAAGTGAAAAGTCAAAGAAAGAGTTAATTTTTATTAATTAATTATAAGGAAATTAATTAAGTGGAATTTGAGTGAGTGGAAGTGGATGGAGATATTTTGAATATTTTATTGTTTAAATGCTTGGAGGAGAGGGTTTTGAGCAGAGAGTTGTTGAGGGTTGACTTTGTTTTCTTTCTTTTCTTCTTGTTTCTTTCTTCTTCTTCGTGCATCTTCATCTCCTCCTTTTCTTTTCTTTTCTTTTGGCCGGCACTCCATAACAAGAGAGCAAGAGAGAGATTTGATCTTCCAAACTCAAGATTAAAGGAAGTTTTCAAGTGATCAAGTTGGAAATTTAAGATTTTCTTCATCTTTGGTAAGTTTTCCACTTGATTCTTTGATTTTCTTTGAGTTTGTGAGTTGAGGTTGTGGTTAATATGTGTTTGTTTGATTGTGGTGTGTTTAAAAGTGTTTGGTTCAAATTATTTTGGATTTTGGGATTGGATTGAAGGAAAGAGTAAGTTTGTTGGAAGAGAAAGTGTTGTGGTTGTGTTTTAGGTTTGTGGTGATGATTATGATTTGTGTTTGATGTGTATATTTTGAGTGGTTTTGGTGTTTTTGCAAGTTTGTTATGGTTTTTGGGTGTGTTTAGTTAAGTTGGTTAGGAGTGGATAATGGTGGAAGTAAGAGGTTTGTTGGATATGTTGTTGTTGTTGCCGGAATCTGGATTTTTGGCCTGACATGCCCATGAGCACGGCCAGGTCTTTAGGCGTGTCAATGGTTCTGTATTGTTGGATGGGTGACACTCCCGTGTCACTAAGCGTGTCACAGCTTCTATGTTGTAGTAGCATTGACATGGCCATTAAAACGCCCGTGTTATTGAACGTGTCATAGCTACTGTGTTGGTGAAGAATTGACACGGCCATGAGCACACCCGTGTTGTTGGACGTGTCAATGTTTCTGTGAGACAGAATGTATTACACGTTCAGTGACACGCCCTTGGTTCTAAGCGTGTCAAAGCTTCTGTGTTGTGAGTTTAGGGCACAGTCAGGGACATGCCCGTGTTGTTGAGCGTGTCATGTGTAGAGTTTGCCCTAGTTGGTTCTTATTCATATTATCTCATGTGTATCTCTAAGTGAGTGTCTATGATCACCTTTGGTTTAGGTTTTGAAGAGAGTTGAGTTGCTCTAATCCTAGTGTTGAGGATTTTTGGAAGAGGAGTTTGGTGTGGAGTGAGTTGCTCTTGAGGTAAGTACAAACCCTATATTATTGCATACATGTACATGATATTGAGACTTAACACATTTGGTTGTAAATGTGTTAAGTAATCTATTACATTGTTGATACATTTGATTAATGTTATGATTTTCTTAATGTGAAAGATATGATGATCATTCAAAATGTATATTCAATGCAATTGATTATATATACGCTATTGATGAGATGTGAGGCCATTGTTGTTGGCTATAATGATGCAAATTAAATAATTGGGGCATGTTTGCCTAGATGATTATGGGAAAATGAGAATAGAATTGATAATGAAATAATAAAAGAATTGTGTGTCTAATATTTTAGTCAATTTTCAGAGTTTTGTTATTGGTGGCATGCCTAATAGTAACAATCTCTTGAAGCTGGGTTGGGCTTGATCCTTGAAGCCAAGTTGGGTTGAAGTTTATCATGCTTAACTCCCCTTGAAGCTTGGTTGGGTCTAGTCCTTGAAGCCTAGTTGAGATGTTACAACCCTTGAAGCTAGGTTGGGTTTGGTTCTTGAAGCCAAGTTGGGTTGATACTTAGCATGCTTTATTTCCCTTGAAGCTTGGTTGAGCCTAATCCTTAAAGCCTAGTTGGGATAATGATAATGATAAATATGATAATTGAACTAAAACATTAACTCTGAAAGCTGAATGGCATATTAGTTTCTTTTTGGGCCCATGCTTGTCTTTGTTTAAATGTGATTCATGAATGGTGAAACAATTGAATAAAATAATGGAATGTAGTGTTATGAGAAATATTAATATATCATTTATGAATATTGTCTTTATTGTTGAAATGTGTGACATTGACATTGCATTGAAGCATATTGTTATTGTGGTTTGTACCACTAAGCCGTTGGCTTAGTGCGATTGTGGTTCGTCGCACAGGTGACAGAGTAGAACCGGAGAGTTAAACTAGACCGAGTCGAGTCTAGACTTTGAAGTGTTGATTGCGGGCTAAAAGATCAGAGACAAACTGCCAAACATGTATATATTTTTATGTTTTATAAACATGGATTTTGATGTATTTATATATGTAAATACCGCTACATTTTTCGCTGCGTATCAAATGACGTTTTATTTATTATAATTTATAATATAATTTGAATGATTTAAGTTTTCTTATAATGTTGTTAAATTGAAAGTTTGGTTTGCTTATTATAAACTATGGCACTCCTATATTCGGCATACATATATTACAGGAGTAGTAGTATGTAGTGTGCGTATATCGGGTATAGGGGGGTTACAGCTAAACTGCCTGAAACAGATGAGTAGTGTAATATCCCAAGATATGCCCTAGAAGTTTTAATACAATTGTTGTGTGATTTGAATTAAAGGTATAAATGTTTTTGCAAAAGAAATGATTGTGTAAATGGAATGTATATGTTGTATATATGGTAATATATAATACATATAAGTTGGTCAAAAGAAAAGTCAAGAGAAGAAAGGGTGTGGTGGAGGATTTTTGGAAATAAGTAATTATTATTATTATTATTATTATTATTATTATTATTATTATTATTATTATATATGGCTATCGTGAGAAGAGGAGAAAGATATTTTCTTTCTTCTTCTTCTTCTCCTTTTGGTTCTTGCACGAGAGAGAGAGAGAGAGATAGGGAGATGTGATGATTTTCATCAAAATTCTTAAGGATTTGAAGAGTATTGAAGATGGAGATGAAGATTTGGCAACATATTCAAGTAAGTACTCTCTCTTGAGTTGATTTTATTGATTATATATATATATGTAAGTTTTTATATTCTTGTTTTGATTTCTTTTGATTGAGGAGATGGTTGGTGTGTAAGATGATTATAAGGAAAGATTGAAGTGTGTAAATGTGTTGAATTAGTATTTAAGTGATGATAAGTTGGGAAATTGTGAGGATGATGATGAATTGTTGAATTAGGGTGTAGTATGAATGAATTGGTACTTTGAGTAATTGGTTATAGTAATGTATATATATATTGATTATTATGGTGATATAATGAAGTTATATAAATGCTAGAGTGATAGGAAATTGATAAGCATAAACAAAGATAATAATTTAGAGGGTGGTGGTGTGAATTTGGAAGGGTTTGGATGGATTTTGAAGTATTTGGTCTTTGAATCTTTGAAGAACACGGCCAAGTTATGAGAGACACGGCCAAGTTAGGGCAAACTTGGTCGTGTTGGATGAGTTTTGGAGAGACACGGCCACTGGCTTGGCCGTGTCCATTGCCTGTGTTTGTCACTGTGGGATTTTTGTTGAGAGACACGGCCGTGTCCCTTGCCCGTGTCTGCCTCGGATGATTTGGTGTTGAGTGACACGGCCACAAGCTTGGCCGTGTCCCTTGAGTGTGTTGGCTCCTGGATGTTTGTGTTGATAGACAAGGCCACAAGCTTGGCCGTGTCCCTTGAGGGTGTTAGCTTTTGTGTTTGTTATTTGTTCTTCATACATTGTTGGATCTTCAAATGTTTTTGTACCTAAACACACTTAAAACAATAATGATCCAATCAAATGTACATGGAAGATTCTACATTCATGTATAATGTAAATTGTTTTGTATATAACAATGATGATATAGGAAATGTGGAGGATATAATGATCATGAAAAAAAAGGTATGTGCAATGCCATTGATTATGTATTGTTGAGTGATGAATTGATCAATATGATTTGATGATAATGATGATGTTTATGATACTATATGAGCAATGTTATGTTTTATGCATTGTGAATCTTGTGAATTTCAATGATGCTATATATAATGTGAAGGATATAATGAAGTGATTGCTTATGTACAATTGAATAATGAAATATTATGATATGATTTGAAATATAATATGATGTGAAGTCATTGTTATTGACTATGATGATTTAAATATGATATGAAGCCATTGTGATTGGCTATGATGATTCAAATGGAATGTGAAGCCATTGTTATTGGCTATGATAATTCAATTGAGAATGAAATTGATAAGTGAATTGTATAGCTAATGTGTTATTCCATTTTCAGAGTTTGTTGTTGGTGGCATGCCTAATGGTAACAATCTCTTGAAGTTAGGTTGGATTTGATCCTTGAAGCCAAGTTGGGTTGAAGTTTAACATGTTTTACTCCCCTTGAAGCTTGGTTGGGTCTAATCCTTGAAGCCTAATTGAGATGTTACAACCCTTGAAGCTAGGTTGGGTTTGGTTCTTGAAGCCAAGTTGGGTTGATACTTAGCATGCTTTGTTCCCCTTGAAGCTTGGTTGAGCCTAATCCTTGAAGCCTAGTTGGGATAATGATAAATGTGATGATTAAACCAAAGCATTACTCTGAAAATTGAATGGCATATTAGTGTGTTGTTTTGTGCCCGAGTCTATCTTTGTTGTCAATGTGATAATCTAATGTTGAAATAAATGAGTAATGAGATCTATGGCTGTCTTTATTGGAAGTGTGATTCATGATTGATGAATTGTGAATAAAATGATATTATGAAGTATGATTTTATAATATGTGTATTGATATGTTGAGATATGAGTTTATGAAAATGTTGTATGATGTGTAAAATGTATACGAATATGGAATTGGTGAGAATTGTTTTCATGAAGGTTTGGAAAGGTCATTGAATGGTGTTTTGTTGAAATAATGTATATGTATAGGTATATGAGATAGAAAGGGTAAGTATTGTGTTGTGAATGTTCTATGTAATTATGTATCTAATGTATGAGATTAGTGGAAGCATATGAAGAATGCATTGAGAAAGGAAAACATGGTAAGAGATCAATGAAACATTATGCTAAAAATATGAGGTATGATTCTTTTGTAAAGTTTATTTTATTATTTACTTGTATTACTAAGCTCTCGGGCTTAGCGCGGTTGTGAATCGCGCAGGTGGTTATGCGGTTGATCTGGAAGTCCAGCGGTTATGCCACGAGAAGGGTAAGAGTGTCTCGAGACCAACTAGAAGGTGATGCATACATGTGTGATTTTAAATTATATTGTATTTTTGAGTTAATATATATTCATATGGATGAATGAAGTTTTGATAAATAAGAATACTGACTTTTGTAAATGTGTTTTAAATTAATGTTCAATTTTATGAATCTGGATAAAGGTTTTTAAATTGAAACTAAAAGTAACATTCTTATACTTTATATACGTAATGTATGTATACTAGGAATATGTATAGTACTTATATGGAGTATCAGGTTGTTACAATTATTTTGGTATCAGAGCTTAGGTTCGAGATTCTCGGCCTAAGTGAAATTAAAAAGAAAATTTTTGAAGAGTTTAAATAAGAATTTAAAAGAAGAGTTTGAAAATGCAATTGGTAATACATGCATATGCATTCACATCTAGGTTGGTCTCGAACGTGGCATTATGTGAATTGTGATGTATTTGAATTACATGAAATAAATGATAGTATGTAAATGAGGTTTCATATGAAAGCAAATTTTAAAATGTTGATAATTGAGAGGTGATTGTGGTATAAAGAAATGATGTGGAGTTTATAAGTAAAAATTTTGATTATTGATATGTGTATGACATATAAAGAAATGGCTAGAAAAATAAAGTTGGAAATGAGTTAAAAATTAAATTAAGATTAAAGTATGTAATCTTTCCTCTATTATTTGAATCTCTTTCTAATAAACTTTATGTTTGGATTTCTAGAAAGAGGGAATATTGTTGAATGGGTAATATGGAAAGATATATCATTTAAATGAAAAGAGTAAAGTGAATTATTGAACAAGTTGATTGGTATAGATTAAGTGTGATAAATTAAGGCATAGATATGTAAAGTTGAGGTTTTGTTTAAAAGAAAAAGAGATGATGTTGGTTAAGTACGAAATGATATGGGTGTTGTTTGTATTGATATTTTAATGCAAACATGGTGATTTCAATGTTAGAAATGTGATATGATTGAATATTGTGAAAGCTCATGTAAATGGAGGTAATATGTGATAATTAGATTTTTTGGAATGAGCTTAGTAATTGTGAAACATATATGTTTTGATGTTGCTTTGTGGTATATACATATAAGATGTATTAAAGTGATATTAAGAGAATGAGATGAATAAATTGAAGTTTAAGTAAATTAGTAAGTTGAGAATATATAGTTTTAATGGAATGTGGATAAAGATCAATTAAATATTGATAGTTTAATGTATTTAATACATGAGATATATGAAATGAATATTAGTGCACATGAAGGTATTAGGATTTGGGGGGATGTGATTGATAGTAGGAAAATTAGGTTTGAAAGTAAAGAAAAGGAATTGAGCAAATGAAAATGAGTACTTTAAGTAATTTGATTGGAAAGGATGAAAATGACTATGAAAGATGTGTTAAAGATATTTATAAACAAAAGTGAGAGAGATATCACATTGGAAATGTGATTAAGCTTTTTGTGAAATAAGATTATAATTAGAGTGTATATAGTTATTGAAGTTAATGAATAATTTAAGTTATGATAAACAAATGAGAATGATAATAGTCAAAGGAAAGTGAAAAATATTAAATTTGTATAAACTATATGCAAAAGAGAAATTTAATAAATTGTATAATTATGTGTATATATATATATAAAGAGGATATATGAAATGAAGTTTTTGACATGAATGAGATGGTTATATGTAAGAAAGGTGGGAAGTGAATCACATTATAAATGTGATCTATGAATGTGTATATAATATGTTTATTATTTTATACCATTATATGTTTAATGGTATTAGAAATGAGATTGCATATAGTAGTAGACCTAATAGAGATTAAATCTTAATTTATGTTATAGATTATGTGATGAAATAAAAGATGAAAATGGATTTGGGTAATATTGAATAGTGAGATTGTGATGGTAAAACTAAATGAGGTTATTATAAGAAGTTTTGGAATTCAAAGTATTTATGTGTGGAAATGTTTTATGTATAAGTGTATAATAAGAAATTGTATGGAAAGAATTATGTATTTGAAATTTCTAGAAGAGATGGGTTAGAAATGGAGTAATGAATGAAACTTGTGTAAGATTTGTATTTGATTGAAGGTTGGGCGTAGAAAATGTTATAGATAATATTCTTAAACATGAGTTAGGTTAATGATGATCAAATAACTAAAAGCAAACTGTTTTGAGATGGAATTAAAATGTGTTGACTCTTGTTGTAATAAAATTTGGAGAATATATATAATTTTTGTGATACAATCTAGCATTGTAATTGTAAAAGTTGTAATCAAATAATAGAAGATTAATATTGATTTATAAACCCCAAGCATGATTGTTAGAATATCATGGTCATATGATTTGGTTAGTCTGATTATTTGGTTAGTTTTATTTTCTTCGGAGTTAGAGCTGTAATGATATAACTGTAGTACAGTTTTGATGAAATTGATAACTATGCTTCTAGGACCATGGTTAAAAGATATGATTGAAGCATGTTTAGATGATATGATTGAATAATGAGATGTTCAATATAGTTAATGATATATGTGTATACTATTTTGATGTGATGAGAAACTATGATTATTGGCAATGATGTTGGAAATTAATATTAATTGAGATATAGTGTTTAATCGATTATGAGGAATGAATTGTGAAAAGTTAAATGAACGGACTTGTCTGCCTCCTGCGGAACCATGCGGACCCATTGTGTTGGGCAACCGAACTTGGACTACCGACCTGGTTGGGGAAAAGTTCGTTTATAAAACCATAGCTGTTTGCTATATTGATAAACTTTGAATGGGTATGAGAGATGATGATATAATTACTGAAATAATAGAATGTATATTTATAAGCATGATTCTTATTGATTGAATATATGAATATGAAAAGACTAAAATTTGAATATAAGTTGGACCTAATGGAATTAGGTTATATATATGTGTATATATTGTGAAATCCAATGATAAATTTTGATAAGTTAGTTGTTGATTTGAATTGGATAAGATTGAAATGTTAGTATATTGTGATAGAGAGATCGATTGATCTAGATTTCGCTAAAGTTGCGCGTTAATCTTGAGATTTAATATGTGCAGTTGTATTGGTAGTGTAAAATTTAAATGGTAATATGTATGATGTAATATTCTGACCTATGAATGAACATAAATAAATTGAAGTATATCAGTTGTAAATGGTGACAAAAAGTTGATTATTTGTTAAGAGAGTTTAAAGAGGTGGTATCAATATTAATGTTAAGTGAAAAACATGATAAAGAAGGACTTATGTAATATCCCTATGTACGCCCTAGAAGTTTTGTATGTTGTTGTTGTTGTTGTTGTTGGTTTAAATTGGGAAAAGAATGTATATGTATATGTGTTTTGGGAGAAATTTAGGGTTTAGAGACAAGTTTATATGTTGTGTATATGGTGATATATATAACATATAAAATGGTCTAAGAGAGAGAGTCAATGCAAGAGGAGATTTTTTATATGGTATGTGAATTTACTTAATTGGGTTTATAAGAGACAAAAGCTAAGTTAAGTGATGAGGGGTATATGAGTAATTGCTTGAAATGAAATGCATGGTGGAGATTAAAAGAAGAAAAGGTGTTTGACTTGTGCATTTTTCTTCTTTCTTTCTTGAAGTGGCCGGCTCTCCAAATAGCAAAGAGAAAGGGAGGTGTTCTTGAGGCAAGAAGTAAATTGAAGAAGGAATCAAAGAGTTTGGTTAGAGATTTGTGGAAATTCTTCATTTAAAGTAAGTAATTTCTTGTTTTCTTTTATTAATTTTGAAGTTGTGGCTAAGGGTATTGTGAATTGTTGAGTTGATGATTCGGTGTGTTTGATATGTGTTTACAAGTGTTAAAGTTGATTGTTAGTTAAAAGATTGAATTGAGGTTGGTTTGGTTGTGAAGGTTGTAAGTTTAAATGGATTTTGATAATGGAAAATCAAGAGTAAAGTTTGATTTAGGGTTTTGAGTTGGGTTGTGTGATATAGAATGTGAAAGTATGTTGTTAGTTTTGCATATATGAGGTTACATGTATAATATGGATTGAGAAATGACATTGCATTGCACCAAGTCATATCATTTGCATGATTATCTTACTAAGCCGTTGGCTTAGCGCGATAGTGTTTAATCGCGCAGGTAATAGAGTTGATAGAGTTGAACCTGAGAGTTCATCAAGACCAAGTGAGAGTAGACCTTGAAGAATCCATTTTGGGAGCTTAAAGATCAGAGCAAACTTGCCAATCATGTATACTTCTTTATATTTTGTAAAGAAATGTTTAATATGTAAATATGTACATATTTTATAACTTCCGCTGTGTAATATTTAAATGTATATATATATATATATATAACTAATATGTTTTGTTTTACAAGTAAATGATCTACTTTTCTATAATGTATAATGATAAGGGTATTGTATCAAGTTTTAAAGTGTTTTGAATGTTAAGAGAACCGTAGCATCCCTATGTTTGGTGCACTCATGCTACATTGTTGTGGTTGTAGTGTGTGTGCATTGGATATGGGGGTGTTACAACTTAAGTGTAAACAAAATGAGAAGATTGTTAGTAATCAAGGGTTGATAAGTGGCTATTTTCAAAAGTGATTGTAATGTCAAGATAAGCAATAGTACTAAATAATTCAATAATTTTCAAGGTTAAGGTTAAGAGATTATCTATAAAGAGATGAAGTGATAAATATTTTGAATGTAATAGATGAATGGTATATATAGATTATAAGATGATTTGATTATTGTATAAAAAAAATTTCATTGGGAATGTAATGAGTTATCTTGGTTGCTTCGTTGGAAAAGTAATAAGATATAAAGATATATATATATATATATCTATACAATGATGAATTATGAAATTTAGAGAAGATGATTATTTTTAAGGGGGAGAGTAGAAGTTATGTGATTTGATAAAATTATAATGTAAGATATGATTGTCTATATATGAAAGTTAAGATGGTGATTTGTCTAAATGGATTGTTATTATGCTGGATAATTTCGAGGACGAAATTTTTAAAGGGAAAAAAATTTTAATATCCCAAGATATGCTCTAGAAGTTTTAATACAATTGTTGTGTGATTTGAATTAAAGGTATAAATGTTTTTGCAAAAGAAATGATTGTGTAAATGGAATGTATATGTTGTATATATGTTAATATATAATACATATAAGTTGGTCAAAAGAAAAGTCAAGAGAAGAAAGGGTGTGGTGGAGGATTTTTTTGAAATAAGTAATTATTATTATTATTATTATTATTATTATTATATATATATGGCTATCGTGAGAAGAGGAGAAAGATATTTTCTTTCTTCTTCTTCTTCTCCTTTTGGTTCTTGCACGAAAGAGAGAGAGAGAGATAGGGAGATGTGATGATTTTCATCAAAATTCGTAAGGATTTGAAGAGTATTGAAGATGGAGATGAAGATTTGGCAACATATTCAAGTAAGTACTCTCTCTTGAGTTGATTTTATTGATTATATATATATGTAAGTTTTTATATTCTTGTTTTGATTTCTTTTGATTGAGGTGATGGTTGGTGTGTAAGATGATTATAAGGAAAGATTGAAGTGTGTAAATGTGTTGAATTAGTATTTAAGTGATGATAAGTTGGGAAATTGTGAGGATGATGATGAATTGTTGAATTAGGGTGTAGTATGAATGAATTGGTACTTTGAGTAATTGGTTATAGTAATGTATATATATATATTGATTATTATGGTGATATAATGAAGTTATATAAATGCTAGAGTGATAGGAAATTGATAAGCATAAACAAAGATAATAATTTAGAGGGTGGTGGTGTGAATTTGGAAGGGTTTGGATGGATTTTGAAGTATTTGGTCTTTGAATCTTTGAAGAACACGGCCAAGTTATGAGAGACACGGCCAAGTTAGGGCAAACTTGGCCGTGTTGGATGAGTTTTGGAGAGACACGGCCACTGGCTTGGCCGTGTCCCTTGCCTGTGTTTGTCACTGTGGGATTTTTGTTGAGAGACACAGCCGTGTCCCTTGCCCGTGTCTGCCTCGGATGATTTGGTGTTGAGTGACACGGCCACAAGCTTGGCCGTGTCCCTTGAGTGTGTTGGCTACTGGATGTTTGTGTTGATAGACACGGCCACAAGCTTGGTCGTGTCCCTTGAGGGTGTTAGCTTTTGTGTTTGTTATTTGTTCTTCATACATTGGATCTTCAAATGTTTTTGTACCTAAACACACTTAAAACAATAATGATCCAATCAAATGTACATGGAAGATTCTACATTCATGTATAATGTAAATTGTTTTGTATATAACAATGATGATATAGGAAATGTGGAGGATATAATGATCATGAAAAAAAAGGTATGTGCAATGCCATTGATTATGTATTGTTGAGTGATGAATTGATCAATATGATTTGATGATAATGATGATGTTTATGATACTATATGAACAATGTTATGTTTTATGCATTGTGAATCTTGTGAATTTCAATGATGCTATATATAATGTGAAGGATATAATGAAGTGATTGCTTATGTACAATTGAATAATGAAATATTATGATATGATTTGAAATATAATATGATGTGAAGTCATTGTTATTGACTATGATGATTTAAATATGATATGAAGCCATTGTGATTGGCTATGATGATTCAAATGGAATGTGAAGCCATTGTTATTGGCTATGATAATTCAATTGAGAATGAAATTGATAAGAAGCATCCTTTGTTACTTTAATTATTTTTTTCATCCTAACAATACACTTTCTAAATTGACAAATATAAAATCTATGGCAGTCGATAAGTGTAACATGCAGGCCAGCTTTGCCTCAACTGATCCAAGTAGGCTTCAGTCAAGCAAGGCATGTCTAAGTCAAGAGAAAAGTCAAAATCACGAGGCTCAGCTCCATACTGATGCCCAAATCGGTAAGGATCATAGCATGTACCTTGACGAAGAGTAGCAAAGGGAACATACATCAAGTATGTCCGCATGGTGATACGAGAAATCTTCCACCAAGGTACCAACCAATGGATATTGACTTCGGAGCGTGAGTGGATCCAGTCAACCCAGTCAGCATATGAATAAGCAGGATGGAGTAGCTTCCTAGCAGAATGATGACGTGGCAGGTATCTAGAAAAATCCATGGATGGAGTATCAAGCAAGAAAAGATGCTCCTAAAGCCAAATCTGTGAAGAAAAAATTAAATTAAAAAAAAAAAAGAAAAAAGAGTCCGCTAAGTTGAAAACCGGCAAGGGCAGCTTAGGCAAAAATTAGGACAACTCGCTAGTTTCGAAAACCCACTTGGGCGGACTAGGCAAAAATTAGAGCAATAAAGAAAAGAAAGAAAAAAGAAAACCTAAAATAAAAACTCAAAAGGGCAGTTTAGGTAATTACTTGAAGCAGCAACGGACTCCCAGTCAGTCTCTTTGACAATCCTGATTTAAATTGGTCTAATCCAACTAAGGTCTCGGCTAGGATCATAGGTACTGGTGACAAGCCTCCTTCCATTTGGTCCATAATATCCAATACCCGTGGGTCAATATCGCCGTCAGAAGAAACAAGCAAGAATTGGCCGAGCAAGCAAAGACAAAGCATGTGTCCCCATGCCTTAGTAGGGGCCAAATGAGAGAAACAAAAGTCAATCAAAGGGGAAAATAGAACTTTTTCACCTCTCATAAACCGAAGAACTTCGGGTTTTTGAATTTGAAATAACATCTGCATCTTCTGTCGAGTCTTGGAAATCAATGTGGGTAACGCCATTTGTTGATTATTGGGATATCCAAGGATGGCCTCAAATTCTTCAATCAAGGGACATATTTCAAAGCCATTAATTCTAAATACCCTAGAATCCATGTCCCAAAAGGAAGCCACAACATGTAAGAAGGAGTGGTCCAATTTAACATTTTGAAAAAATTTTAAAACATCAAGTTTTGACCATGAAATTTGCTTCCAATGAATGGCATCCATATTCTTAAATAAAATTTTTATTCTCTTTAAATGATGCTTGGTCATGGTGAATGAATATAAAAAAAATTAAAATTGTTAAAGGGAGTCTTCACGTTGAAAGAGAAAGAATTTTGGTTTATGTATTAAAATATGGCATGAAGGGTGATTTATATAGAAGAAACAAACCTTTTCCAAAAGTGAAAAGGAAAAGGTGATGGGAAAGAATAAGACCATATGGCATAAGGAAATGAATTAGTGGCAATTTCCTTTACCTCGTTGGATTGGGTTTAGCAAATGATGTGTATTCTAAAATTATGTACAGAAATGATAAAAAAAAGGGGTTACAGTAAAGAGAAAAATTGTATATTTTTTATTACTGTACAATGTTTTACAATTGCTACAATATTTACATATCACTAAGATGGTGGTGGTAGGTCACCAAATAAAGACTTGTAAAAATCATTGCCTGTTGGAGGAGGGGGCAAATCACTCGTCCCGAGTCCGCCCAAAGAGGGAGCACCAAAACTCGGTGAATTACTCGTCCCAAGATCACCCAAAGTGGAGCACCAAAATCTTTATTACCTTGAAGTTCTGATCCTTCATGGTCCTCTTCAGAAGCAGACGAAAGGATCTCATGGTCATCAGTCTGGGGGCCTCTTGATGAAGAAGCACTGGGATCCCTCATCCCCTGAAATCGAAAGTCTTGAAAATGTTGTTCAGATTGATGATATAAACTTTTAAAATGAGAAGCCTACTGACGACTTGCAGCCAACTCCTCTTGAAGTTTCATATTTTGTTCTTCGAGCATCCGCTGTGAGCCAAGGAGGAAAAGGTAAGAACATACATAATCATGCATATATATAGCATAAGTTACCACGAAATAAGAAACGTACCAGGTAGTTCATATCAATGCCCTGCGGATGAGATGGCATATCTGGCGGGCTAGAGCGAGCAGATGAAGGGGCAGTAAAGGAAGGTCTAGCCTCATGATCAAATGAGCCAACAGCCTGCAACAATCATTGAAGAATTAAAAAAAAAAGTTGCAAGGGAAAAGTGGTTAAAGTGCAAAAAACCCCTTGGAAGATCAAAACAAGGAAAGAAGAGCATGAATCAAGTAAGACATGGCCAATTCAAATCAAGCTTGGCCATGTCACCTCAAAGGAAATCTTGGCAGAACATGACACATGCAGGAGACACGGCCAAGCCACTGGCCGTGTCTCACCTAAAGGGTAAAGTTAAGAAGGACCAATCAAAGAAAGAAAAGAAACAGTAGGTGACACTGGCAGGCAACACGGCCAAGTCACTGGCCGTGTCCCGTCCTAAGCCAAGAACAAAGAAGAACCAAAGAAAAGACACAGAAGCTGACACACCCAGGAGACACGGCCAAGCCACTGGCCGTGTCACATGACATGGCCAGGAGCTTGGCCGTGTCACTCTCATCTTCAAAGAATAAAGAAGACTAGAGGAGAAATAGAAGATGACACACTCAGGTGACACAGCCATTTACCTGAGAAGTACTGACCCCGAGATGTGGAACAGACTCTCCTGCAGTGCCGTGATGTTCTTCTTCATCTCTACCCTCATTTTTGTCAGAAATCTCCCGCACACCAACAAGAGATACATCAAAGTTCAAGAGTCTTCTTTGAATGAAATAGGCATAAAATGGACCCGGTAAATGGAGAAATGACTCGGCATCATAACCATACCAGGTTAACCACCATGCATCCTCCGGCATTGACATAATATTTAAAGTATATTCTGGAATTTGCATCAGAAACCTCTGCTGCTCTGGACCGAGAAACCATTCATAAACTCTCTCCCCTAGAAACCAGCCACTAGACACTGGGCCAGCAATAATTCGGCGAGAATGTTGGAAAGACAGTGCAGCCCTCATCAAAGTAGACTAGTTTGCTCAATCTTCTGGACTCCACCAGGCCAAATTCACCTGCAAAATAACATAAGGTAAGAAAGCTTTCACATAAAATTTAAAGAATACTAATATTATTTTACCTGGCCCCAGGTTAAGCGGCTCAACAAATAGCGGTGAGTATGCACATGATGAGAGTCGGGAATGTTCACACGATCGAACAACCAGTAATTTAATCTTTGATACCCGATTCTCTCTCGGGAAATACCGGGTACCCTCACGAGGTTATGTTCATATGCCCATACCTACAAAAATGATAATAAAGATCAAATTTATGCAAGGAAAGAGTGGAAATAACATTGTTGAAGGAAAAGAATACCTCGACAACTGCCATCAAGCCGACAAAAGACTTCTTGTTTCAGCAAAGCTTATCAAGACCATGGTAAGGACATGCGAGACCAGCTTCACCCCAGTAAGAAGATGGTACCATTCTGAGATGAGAAAGGGAACTCAACACTGACAAGTGGATGGAGGATTCAGTGCTGCCTAAGATAGTCGACCCGAACAGATATAACAAAAATCCTCGAGCATACTGTTCGGCCCTGTCTCTGCCAACCCGTCCTTCGTAGTTCATCCAATAACTATGAATTGGCTCGATTTTTATCTTAAAAGGCCCTTTATATGATGGTTCCATACCAATTAATTCCTGAATTTCTTCAAATGTTAAAGTCTCGTTGGTCAGAGGGACCGGAACACCATCATATTAAAGGCCAGTTATGGCAGTAAAATTGACCGGACCAATTGTCATCTCTCCAATGGGGAAGTGAAAAGTGTGGGTTGTATCCAACCATCGCTCTGCAAGTGCCTGGACTATGCTCCGGTCTATCTGATATTCCTCGGATGGCAATTGTAAGATGAACTGCTCAAAGCCGCAATCTCGGATAATCCGCCTTACCCGAGAAGGCACTACATCGTACCATTGTCGGGCTTTGTAAATACACCCTCCAGCCCGAACAACTCAACGATCATGCTAACACAGATCCAGGTAAGTTAATATCAGGTAAGTACATATTATCCTATCTACTTAGATTAATTTATTTTTTCTAAAAAAGAATAATAATATAAAATATTAATATAAAAAAATAAACAAAACAGAAAAAATAAAAGTAAACAATAAATAAAAAATAAAAAATATATAACAAAAAAATCAAGGAAAAAATAATTACCTCGCTCTTTTGATTGGAACTGCGATGGAGTGGCATCCCAGCTAGTTTATCTAAATTTCCATCTTCATGATGCTGAATAAACTCCAATAACTCGGCATTAGAATGAGTCCCTGACCTCGAAGCATGCATTGTTTTTTAAAAATATATGCTAAGATTGAAATAAATTTGAGAGAATTAGAATGTGAAAAATTTTGCTATGAAATGAAATGAAGAATCAGCTCCTTTATATAGAGAAACGGCAAGCAGAACAACAAAATTCAAAACTGTTCATGAATAGTAAACTCTACTATTGATGAATAGTATTACTATTTATGAACAGTATATTTCACTATTCATATATATTTCACTATTCATATACTATTTGATACTATTTGCGAATAGTAAATTTACTATTTATAAATAGTAAATAGTGCATGAACAGTGATTACAAAGTAAATAAACAGTAAATCCATTTATTCAGTTTTCAAATAATTGCAGGAATATAAATATTTTTACACTCAGGGGGCAATAAGAACATATGCATAAAAATTAGCCAAACTTTTTAGCTCGGGCCCAGAACCCAAATTTTTCTTAGGTCTAGAACCTAGAATCTTCCTTGAGTCCAGAACTTGAACCGGGTCCAAAACCCAAATTTTTCTTAGGTCCAGAACCTAGAATTATCCTTGTGTCCAGAACTCGAATCGGGTCCAGAACCCAAATTTTCCTTAGGTCCAGAACCTAGAATTATCCTTGAGTCTGGAACTCGAACCGGGTCCAGAACCCAAATTTTTCTTAGGTCCATAACCTATAATTATCCTTGAGTCCAGAACTCGAACCGGGTCCAGAAACCAAATTTTCCTTAGGTCCAAAACCTAGAATTATCCTTGAGTCCAGAACTCGAACCGAGTTTAGAACCCAAATTTTTCTTGGGTCCAGAACCTAGAATCTTCCTTGAGTCCAGAACTCAAACTGGGTCCAGAGCCCAAATTTTCCTTAGGTCCAGAACCTAGAATCTTCTTTGAGTCTATAACTCGAACCGGGTCCAGAACCCAAATTTTTCTTAGGTCCAGAACCTAGAATTTGTTTCTAAGTCAAGAACTTAACTCAGGTCCAGAACCCAAATTTTCCTTAGGTCCGGAACTTAGAATTTATTTCTAAGTCCAAGAACTTAGCTTGAGTCCAGAACTCGAACCGGGTCCATAACCCAATTTCCCTTAGGTCCAGAACCTAGAATTATCCTTGAGTCCAGAACTCGAACCAGGTCCAGAACCCAAAACCTCCACCATCTCAAAAATTAAGTCTTGTTGCTTTTCACTCTCTTTCACTAAAGTTTCAGATCATTCAAGCAGGAGGCAAGCTGTAGACCCTTATTTTTTGACCCAGTCCGGTCCAATATATTTTGTTTAGTCCAAAATAATTTTTGTGTTGCCTAATATATTTTAATTGGTCCAAAATGATTTTTGTTATCTTAATTAAATGATTTTTGCTTTATTATTTAATTTTTATTAATAAAAAATAAAAATCAAAATAAAAATCAAAAAATAAAAATCAAAATCAAAATCAAAATCGTCGATGAAAATATTGGCGACCAAAAAATCATCGTCGAAATTTCCAGTGCGGACTTGGCCGTGGGCCATTTCGCCCGCAGAAGTTTCCTGCGGGTGAAATGGCCCTCAGGCTGATTCCCACCCCCTGCCGCAGCAAACTGTGGCAATTTTTTCGCAGCAGTTTTTTTTTCGCCAGCAAAATTTTCCGATGCAAATTTTCCGAAACCTTATACAATTAGGTTTCAGTTTCATTTTCTTATTAAATATGGTATGCCATGAGCAACTAGAAAAAAATTGAAAAAAAAAACTTCTATAAATATGGATTAAACAACATGGAAAAGGGATCAGAAATTAGAGGGGACGAAATTGGGACTTTGAAACCGAATCTGTGAAGGAAAGCAGTGAAATTAAATCTCACTTTTTGAGAGACGAAGAAGAGAAAGAAACCATCAAAGGCAGCAATTGTCTTTGTTTTAATTCATCCAAGAAGAATTATTTTTTGGAGGAACCATCGAAAGGAGGTATGTATTAAATTTTTGTTTTGTTATATTTTTCACAGTAGCATAAACTATCTAATTGTGGCTTTCAAAATCAAAATCCCAGAACTTTAATTTAGCTTTTCAAAAGTTAAAAACACTAATTTTTTGCTTTATTTTCCAAAGAATTTAAAGTTATTAATTTAGTTTCTTCAAAAACCCAAAATCCTAATTTACTTTCCAAATCATTAAAACCCTTAAATTATATTCAGTTTCTTTTCAAAAGCCTTAAAAACTACTTTTTTTCTTTTAAAAACTTTAAATCATTTGTTTATTTTCATAAAACTTCATAAAACCATCAAATTGATTTTCAAACCCTAAAAGCTTCATGCATCACCGAAAACCCTAATTTTAAAACACTAATCCCTAACTCAACTCCAAACCTAAAATAGTAAAACCCTAACCCTTTTAAAGCCTTAAACCCTAATTTTTTATAAACCCTAATCTTTTAAAACCTTAAAAATCATATAAACACAAATATTTTAATTTTACACAGTAAGCTTGATATCATCATTTAAAACCACAAATCAAAAGTATTTTAAAGTGTCCAAAACCCTAGTTTCATGATTTCACCATTCAAACCTTAATTTGTTTAATCAAAGTGTCTTATCAACCTTTTAAAACATAAGATCCTTAATTTATTTTAATTCTTTGAAAAGTCACAGTAGCTTAAACTCATGAAAATCCAAAACCCTAAACACATGAAATAAAGAACCCTAAATGGAAACTGTAGCTATAATTTGGATTTCTATTTGCCTCATTCAATTCCATATTTGATTATGCTTTGATTTATTTTACATGCTTTAATTTATTTAAGTTCAATGCTTGGCTTATTAAATTTATCATGGATGGATATTTACTTAATACCTTTGATTAATGATTTATTTATGATGAATGATTATTTACTTTTATCAATTTATTTAGATTTCTAAATGTTGTAAGAGGTATGTTTCCACTTGGTGGGTACCTCATTAGTTGAATATCATGTAATTTAAATTATTTTTCTATTTTAGAACCAATGTAAAGGACATGTTTCTACCTTTCGGTGGGTGTCCTATTTAGGCATGAGATGTAAGGACATGTTTCCATCTTCGGATGGGTGTCCATTTATTTGTTTTGCTTGGACCTTGCTTTAATTTTAATATATTGATGCTTTCTTTTAATTATTGTGTGTAATATGGATCATGTTGTTATATTTAATAATTTTATAATATTAAGACATGTAAAGGAGGCCGGTTCCAATGAACCGGGTGTTGTGGGGGTGCTGGGCCATTTCTCACCTTCCCCACACGTACCCAACTTTCCGAACCCATTAGGGGGTTGGGGATTCCTTAGGAATCGAGTCATCCACCCCTTTCTTTTTCCTGGCCTGTCCGAGTGGTGACTCCATTTTCTCTGGACTTAGGTTTGTGTTCTCTAAGGCCCCGAGCCTAAACAGTGTCGAAGTCGCAAGAACCATTCCACCAGGAGTGGGGGCAAAAATCCCTGTTCACACTTAGACAATTAGAATTAGGTTTGGATTTTTTCCTATAAATACCACATTAAAACACTTCAGGCGGGGGGAGACGGAACTTAGATCTTTCAAAAAAAAAGAAATTTTGAACCAAACTTGGGACCTTTGAATTCTTTCGGCCAAAAGAAAACCCTAGCAAGCAAGGAGAAATTCGAGACACAGCAACCAAAGGAGGCAGCAAGCAATCATCTCCAAATTGCTTTGCTTAACCAAAATTAAATCTGAAGCAGGAAACACTTGGTTCAATTTCTTAAAATTTGGTGGAGCCTTCAAACATAGGTAAATTGCTATAATTTCAGTTTATTCAATCATTAATCATCTTCATCTTTTAAGCCATCATCACACTGCCTTAGTTATTTAATTCTTCCTTCAATTTAGTTTCGGTAGTAGCATGAATTAATTCATACAATACTTAAGATCTTAATTAAAGTAAATAATATAATCATTCAACACAAATCTAATTTCATAAACCCTAAGTTATTCAAACCCTAAATCTTAATTAACTTTGTTTTCAAACCTTCACAGTAGCTATTTTGTTATAATTTTATTCAGTGAGTTATTTTAAACTTTCAACAATAAATGTGGCTTTCTATATTTGTTTCACCTAAAAATACATAAGTAGTTGATATAGTAAATATTAAAAGCACACTCAACTTTGATCATGGAAAAGCATCAAATTTTAAATTCAAAATCATAATCTACATAATCAAGATTTCAAACCATAAAACCCTAATATCTTAACCGTAAAACCCTAAAACCTTAATAGCCTTAAAACATGTTTTTCAAATCTAAAATCCTAATTATACCTTTCTAAAAACCAAAACAATAATCTATTAGCTTAAAACCCTAACCAAGCCTATTTTAAATCACAGTAGCATTATTTTCATAAAAACATCCAAAACCCTAAATCTTTAAAACATCTAGTAGCTTCGTTGCTTCTTTAAAATATTTTTTAACTAATTAAACTAGTATATGCAAAACCCTAGTTATTAAACATAAAACCCTAGAAACCCTAATTGATGCATGAACCCCTAAAGTTATATGCTTACTATTTTATTTAAATTGGATGAATGTTTATTATATATTTTGATTGATGTTTGATGTCTTTTATGAATGATTTATTTATGATGAATGGTTGTTTACTTTTATTGATTTATTTTGATTTTAAAATATTGTAAGAGGTATGTTTTCATATTTTTGGATACCTCATGTCGTGAGCATCATGTAATTTATTTTATTTTAAAGTTTTTGGACCAATGTAAAGGACACGTTTCCACCTTTCGATGGGTATCCTATTTAGTTTTAGACATGGACAATGTAAGGACATGTTTCCATCCTCGTATGGGTGTCCATTTTTTTGCTTTGTTTGGACATTGCTTTGATTTTAATATAATAATTTTTTATTTTAATTGTTGCATGTAATATGGATAATATTGTTATACTTAGGAATTTTATAATATTAAGACCTGCAAAGGAGGCTGGTTCCAATGAACTGGGCATTGTGGGGGTGCTGGGCCGTTTCTCACCTTTCCCACATGTACCCAACTTTTTGAACCCATTAGGGGGTTGGGGATTCCTTAGGAATCAAGTCATCCACCCATTTCTTTTTCCTAGCACGTTCGGGTGCGACTCCATTTTCTCTAGGCTTAGGCCCGTGTTCTCTAAGGCCCTGAGCCTAAGTAGTGCCGAAGTCGCAAGAACCATTCCACTGGAATGGGGGTAAAAATCTCCGCTCACAACACCATAAGATGATTCTTAAAGAATAAGGAATACTCGTTGGGGGCAACAAGGAAAGGGAGAAGAGCCTTAAGGCATTGGTCCTTACAATACATCACCTTTCATGGAGAGTTGTATCAAAGATGGCTTGATAGGGGTGCACTTGAGATGCTTAAGGAAGTCTGAAGTTGAGCAAACCATGTTAGAAATACATGCGAGAAGTTGTGGTCCACACATGAATGGGTTAGCTTTGGTTAAGAAGATAATTCAACAAGGTTACTACTGGTTGACCATGGAGAGAGATTGTATTGAGTTTGTAAAGAAGTGTTAGCAAAGAAGCATATATGAAGCAGAAGCGGACACATTCAGTGACACGGCCAAGCCACTGGCCATGTCACATGACACGGCCACCAGCTTGGCCGTGTCACTCCATGGACTAAAGGGAGAAAGCAAATGCGGACTTTGAGCGAGGTTTCGTATAAATAAGAGGATTAGGGTTTTGAAAGTTGGAGATTTTATCAGCCGTCAAACAATAACTTTAGGGTTTCTATTTTATTTTCTTAGAGAATTTTGATTACGCTTTGATGCAAACAGTCTAGATTAAATTTATTTTTGCCATTGCAACATTCTTCTAGCAAAGATCTGAACAAGAGATTCTTAGAAGCTAAAGGGAGTTTGTAATTTGGTTTTGTTCTCAAACTTTATCTCTTAAGTTTCATTGGAATTGTATTCATGAATTCTATTATGTCTAAATTGATTTCTTTGAATTTTAATGAGATGAATATGTTTGATAGCATTATTATGAACTAATTTGATCTAGTCTAGGGTTTGTATGGATCTACTATGATTGTATGAATTGGTTATTGCTCTTAACTGAATTATTTCTTTAGCCTTGATTGAATGGATTACTGTTAATATATAATTGATTGGCCACCAATTATGTGTTTGAGGTATTAGATGAAGGATTGAGAAATGAAGTCTAATGCTGGAACAATTCAATTAGGGACTTAGGTAAATTAGAAATATAACCTAAGAAAAAGATCATTTCAATTGTAACAAGATTATTTGAAAGAGGTTTGAATGCGAGAGCTTATTTCCTTGATTCGATTAATTAAGTTGCTTGAGATCTAATCTTTGAAGTTAAATTGGTTGAGAGTAATAACCGTTCATACATATAAGTTAGTAGAGAAGTGCAAACCCTAGACCTTTCTATTAAGTGAATCAATATATCAGCTCAGTTTACTTTTATTGGTTTAAACTCCAATCAATCTGTCTTCATTAGTTGTTAGCAATTTAAATTTATTATAATTTGTTATTTGCAATCTGATAATCAATTAGCTTATCTAGCTTCCTTGTGAGACGACCTTGAGGTGTTCACCAAGATACTACAGCAGCCTCGTATACTTGCGAGTGTAGTTCTAGTAGTGTTAATTAGAGCGCAACACAGCCGAGGCATGTCCAAATCAGGAGTAAACTCAGAACCTCGAGGCTCTGCTCCATACTGGAGGTCAAGACGATGAAGATCATAGCAAGTACCTTGATGAAGAGCAGCAAGAGGAACATACATCAGATATGTCCGAATGGTGACATGAGTGATCTTCCACCAAGGTACCAACCAACAGATGTTAATCGCAGCTTGTGAGTGGATCCAGTCAATCCAGTCGACATATGAAGAAGCAGGACAGAGTAGTTTTCTAGCATAATGATGCCGCGGTAGGTATCTGGCAAAATCCATTGATGGAGTGTTGAGTAAGCAGAGACGCTCTAGTAGCCATATCTGTAAACACAATCAAGAATTTTTAAAAAAAGGGCCATTAGGTTGAAAACCCATAAGGGAGACCTAAGCAAAAATTAAGGCAGTTCACTAATTTTGAAAACCCGCAAGAGAGGTCTAGGCAAAAAATAGAACTAATAAATTAACAAAAAGGGGGTCCGCTAAGTTGAAAACTTGCAAGGGCGATTGTAGACCCTTAATTTTTTACCAAGTCCAGTCCAAAGATTTTAAAACACTCCCAAATAATTTTTGTAGTATTTATTATTTAAATTTTAATATTTAATATTTATTTTAATTATATAATATTTATTTTATTTAATAATATTTATTATTTGTTTTTTAAATATATTTTTTTATAATAAAATAACATCTATTATTTATTATTTTAATAATAATTTAATTAATTATAAATATTTTAAATATAATGTTTTGAATAGTAAAAATAAAAAATAAAAATATATACTTATAAAAATGATAAAGAATAGAAAAAAAAATTGGATAGTCAAATCGGTGCGCGCCATGCGGTAGCAGCCAATTGGCCTGTGACGAATTGGGGGCTCGCTCAGGTGCCTTCGACGCTCATGGAGCAGCCTCTCACAGCCCGCAGGCCCATTCGTGCGCGCTGCCAATTTTGCCAAAACCTTCTTTTGCTCGGTTTTGTAATTTTTTCCTAAATAACCTATATTTCCTTAATCAAACAGAATTATTATTAGGTTTTTGCTATAAATAATAGTTTAACAAATAAAGAAAGAGACTTTTTTTGGGACTGGGACTTTTTCTTTTTTCGGGCAGAAACACAAAAAAAGAGGCAGAGACTTTTGATTTTTGTATGAATTATTCAAAAATTATTCTAGGGACTTTTATTTAAGAGACTTGGACTGGAGCAATTTTTATAGAGAGACGGGAGCTTGGAACGACAGTAACCAAAGGAGAGCAAGAGAAATCCTAGCCAAACAATTGAAAAGTAATAGAGACGGGGAGGAAGAAAGAGATCAAAAGAAAATAAACCAACAAGAAGGCAGTGCTATATGCAGCTGTCTTCAACTTGTTTCAACCAAGATTTACACGCTTAAATATTGGTGGAACCTACGACAGAGGTTTGTAATCTTTTATTTAAATTATTTTTAGGATTATAATAATTTGATTATTATTTTTTGCTGTTTTATTTTCATTTTGTTTCATTGTTTTTGTTTCATTATTTTATTTAAATTGTTTCAATTATTCTTTAAACCTTTAAATGTCATAGTAAAAAATATATATTTTTAAAACCCTAATTTCTACTTTCTTAAAACCTAAAACCTTAGTTAAATTCTATTCTTTCTAAATTACACAGTAGCCATAGTTTTAAAATTAATAATAATGATGGTTTCTTTTAATCTCAAAACCCTAATTTTATTCAAGAAACCCTAATTCACGATGTAAACCTAAATTTATATATTTATTATTTTATTTAAGTTTAGATGCATGGTTTATGTCACATTCGCCCAATATATATTTATGTCTAGCAGTCATATGCTCAGCAAGAGAAAGGATCTGGAGAGGTCATCTCTGATGGCGGTTCCTAGAGAAGGTCGTAGGACCAAAGGGACCTAATTGCAAAAAAGTAAAGTTTTGGGGAGGTGACTGTAATTTCAAAAAGTTTTGGGGAGGTAACTGTAATTTCCAAAATTTATATTGGAAGTTCTTAATAGTGCACATAACATACTCCAAAGATGGAGAGTAGAGAAAAATTGGGTCGCAACGACGTGTAACGGTTTTTCCAGGAAATGCCCCGTTTGAGAGAAACGAAGACATGTAGACTAGGGCCATTTTGGTCATTACACATGAATCCAAAGTAGGAAATAAAAACACGAGTGAGTAGAGGACGTCGAGGGGTTGAATATGAAATGATCGTCAGTAGAAACGGAGCCTGGGCAAAACCCGAGCAAAGAAAGGACCTAAAGGGAATTTTGTAAAAAGTCAAGGGCTTATTGGTAATTTTTCAAAACGACTTGGAAACCTAAAATAGACCATAAAAATAGAAAGTAGAGGTCGAGAGGATAAAAACCATATGCAGTTTGCCTTGTGGAACTGTACGGTTTAAAAGTTTCGACCGATTAATCGCCGGAGGGTATTTTAGTCTTTTCACACCCTAGGCCATAAAAATTTCAGTACAAGGAGGTTGAGAGGCCAAAATATGATTAAAAGAAAGTTTAAGGACTTGGGTTTTAAATAAATAAAACAAAGAGACATTTGGACCAATTAAAAGTGACCATTTAGCATTATAAAAAGAAGAAAAGAAAAAGATGTGGACAAATGGCCTTAAGGCATTTATCCAACCCAAAAGTGAGCATCATTTCCCTTATATATATATCATGGCATGAAGAAAAAATCTCTCTCTCTCACCCATTCCAAATTTTCGGCCACCATAGGAAGAACACCAAAGGATTTCCAATTTTTGTCAAGTTTGATTTTCAAGGTAATTTTAAGGTTTTCAAGTATGTAGAATTCAATTCTAGTATCAATTTTAAGTATTTATATATCTATTGGAAGATTGGAAATTAGGGTTCTTATGGTGGATTTGGGAAAATTTTAAGTAGTGATGATATTGATTAATTAAATGGAAGAATCAAGGTTTCTAAGGTTTAATAAGATTAGATTAGGGTTTAGTTTGAAAAGAAATGGAGGATAGCTTATTGTTCTAAATTGCTAAGGGTTATGTTTAAGGTTGTGTTCTTGAATTTCTTGAAGGAGAAACAAAGATTAAGGAAGGAGAAGAAGGAAAGGCAAAAGGGAATTAAAAGAACAAGGTTTGGTACTTTACCATAAAAGAAATTTTATTCTTCTTACAAACTTTGGTTTATGGAATTTTTGATGTTGATGCTTAATTGTATTGATTGAGTTTAAATTAAATGTTTGAGTTATGTTCATGGTTTCTTATGGCAATTGAGTTGTTTAAATTTAATTTAAACCAAATATTTTGAGAAAAATTTGGCAAGTTGATTTGATGAATTTTAATTAGTTTGATTTAAGTTAAACATGCAAAAGTTATCAAAGGGAAGTGTTTAAATCTTCACTTTATCATTAAAGAAGCCTTCATATTGATTTGTAAAAGAAAAATACACTATCCCATGTATTTCACATGTTTGGGCCGAAATGGTCCCAAAATGGCAGATTTCTGGATCTTTTTGTGGCAGCTGTTTGAGGTAGCAAATGAGTGAATTCTTCAACAAATTTTACATGAAATTAGTCAACATATGAAATAAGTTTCCTGTAAAATTTCAGCCAAAAATAAGATCATTTACCTGGTAAATGCATGACTGAAACGGACTGAAATTTTGACGAAAATCCAGATTTTACTATTCATTTGGTCATGCCATTTTGCGTTGCTGATTTTACGTGACGCGAAACTATTCATTTGGTCAATTTGTGACTTTTTGAGGAATGCTTTGAAATGTTTGATATGTTTATTGTGGATGTTAAATATGTGAAAAAGGGTAATGGTTTGACTAAAGAATGTGGTGCGCGGCGTAAATGGCAAAGCGCGACGGGAATTAAAATGATTTCTCGAGTCATTCTAAAATGAAGTTTGAGACTTAAATTGAATCATTTTAACCTTTATGCTCTACTGGATAGTTGGGAGTAGTAGATAAGGGTATGGTGCACTATACTAATTTATGCAGTACTGCCACTTATTGTGTTTGATACACCTCGACGGTTACCTTCGGGTATAGGCCGTGGAGCGAAGATGTTGTGAAATTGTGATTGGAATGCTCCGGCGGTTACCTATGGGTATAGGCCGTAGAGCGGAATTGGTTATAACCATGGTGGTGAGGGCCACCTATGTTACAGTGGTGAGGGCCACTGCCTTATCGCTATGGTTCCCTATATGCCAGTAGAGCCTGAGCCAAAGTCCTGTTTTTCTAAAACTAAGTACTGCAATATGAGTTTGAATTATAGTATACAATTGTTGAAAGTATATTTACACTGAATGGACAATAACTTTCATTGGTTTAATGTTGGTTGATTTTTTATTTAATTATTTCCTTTTAGTTCAAATGCTTTCATGTTTTACTTATATTTTCATCGGTAAAGTACCCACTGAGCGTCATTGCTCAGCTAGTTGAGTTGTCTTTACTCATAGGTTCGGAGCAGTAGATTTTGGTGATTAGCATCGAGCAACACAACACAGCGCAGCACCTCAGAGTAGCCTTTCATTTCCTATATTATGAGTTAGCTAGTTGTGGCATGTATATGTATATATTTATATATAAGATTGGGAAGTACTATGTTATACTGTACGTTAGTAGTATGTAATAATAATAAACCTCTACTTTATTTTGTATTAGAAGTGTGAATTCTTCTTGCAGGTTGTAGTTGAGGGTATAAGGGGGATTCATTGGGAGTGTATTGAAACTGATTGTATTCGCATTAGGTTGTGTAAAAATGTTTTCAAAAATCAGAAAAACCAATTTTGTCGACACTTGGGACCCAATTTCTAGGCGAACCTCTGGCAAAATTTCTGAAAAAACCAGAACTAAAATTTGACTAGGTAATATTGGTAGCAATATTAGGTTAGTGTGGCGCCTCTACTCGGCTTACACATGTAGGCCGGGAAGGGGTCTTACAGTTTATTATATATCTTTGGTGAATAATTTATTTATAATGAATGGTTGATTATTTTTATTGGCTTATTTTTATTATGTATTTATTATATGCGCTAATGATTGATTTATTTAATTTTGATATTTGGTTTATTTAATTTATCATGGATGAATATTTTTTTTCAATTATTATTTGTTTATTAAAATTAAAAGAGGTATGTTTCCATGATTGAGTACCTTATTAATTAATTTTTATTTAATTTAAATTATTTTTATATTTTGAGATTAATGTAAAGGACACATTTCCACCTTTTGGTGGCTATCCTATTTAGTTTTAAGACATTGGACGATGTAAGGACATGTTTCCATCCTCGGATGGGTGTCCATTTTATTTATTTTGTTTGAACAATGCTTTGATTTTAATATAATGATACTTTATTTTAATTATTGCATGTAGTATGGATAATATCATTATATTTAAGAATTTCATAATATTAAGACCTGAAAAGGAGGCCGGCTCCAATGAACCGGGTGTTATGGGGGGTGCTGGACCATTTCTCACCTTGCCCACACGTACCCAACTTTTTAAACCCATTTGGAGGTTGGGGATTTCTTAGAAATCGAGTCATCCACCCCTTTTTTTTTCCCAGCTTGTCCGGGTGGCGACTCCATTTTCTTTGGGCTTAGGCTCGTGTTCTCTAAGACCCTGAGCCTAACAGTGCCGAAGTTGAAAGAACCATTCCATGCGAGGGTGGGGGTAAAAATCCCCGCTCATAGTGGCGACTCCACTGGGGATAAGAGAAGTTGATTCTGTTGGTCTTTATATTATTATATTCTTTCTTATCATGATATTGTCCATTGCATCATTTAGATTGCATCATGCGCGTGAGTTAGAATGCCGTGTTACCCGTGTTGTGTTATGTAAGGGATACCATACTTTCACTTAAGGTATAGAGATCGAGCATGGCATAACCACTCATAGCCTTGTACCTTTTGGTATATACTTGCTATGGGAACCTAAGCCTTTTAACCCAAAGACTAAAGCTCATGTAATTGGTAAAGTTACTTTCCTTATATTTGTTTGACTATGGTTAATTTATCTTGGTTTAAATCATGACTTATTTGGTTTGTTCTTTTTCTAATATGATCTACCTATATTGTAAGCTCAAAAATAATTCTTTTCTCTAAATCCAAAAGACCAAAACTATTTTTAAAATTTTCAAAATGGTCTTTGAACATAAAACTTTTTTTTAAAGAACAAGTCAAAAAAAATATTTTCTCATGACCCAAATACAAAGCCCAAAATCCATTTTCACAACCTTTTGAAAGAGCTTACGAATATTTAGGTCAATTATGGAAATATGAAAAATCAATTGTGAGCCTAGTTTATACTAAGAATTATTAATCATGGGCTTGTTTGTGGCATGAATCATTAGTTACTTTTTCAAGTGAGAAATCTATTTATAATAAACCTCTTAATTTAGTTTTAATCCAATATAGTATAAAAGCGGCTTTAGTTGATTGGATGGATTAAAGCCTAATTAATGGAAATTATCATGAACTGATTTCCATGTTTGAAAATATAACTATTGGTTGAAACGTCTGAAGGAATTATTCAAAAACAAGATACCCCATGTTGGTATTTTGTTAACCATATACCTAGGAAAAGAGACTCGCCATCTGTGTGAGGAAGTTATAAGGCTGGAATGGACGTTCTACCTATCTTTGTTTGTTGTTTGTGCATACATGCACACATACATTTGCATCTCATATCATTGATCCTTTCTAGCTCACAGCCCTGGATTACAACAGTTTAAAAGCCTACTACAATCCAACCTACGCCGTTGACAAAGAATCCAGTAGCAATTCAATTAGCTTTTCAGCAAAAGCAATGGAACTTGAGCATATTCAAAAGATGTTGGATGATGCCCTTGAAGTCAAGATGGAAGAATTAAAGGGGACCCTAGCTGAGATCATGAAGAGTCAAATGGCTATAATGTTTGGGAACACTGCTGAAGCATCCGTAAGCACTAAGAAAGATCAAAGGAAGACTAAGGTTGGTCAAGTGGCTTTTGATGATGACAAGGTAGTCAATGATGATGATGACAACTGGGCTCAATACTTCCAAGATCCTCAAGACAAGAAGAAAGAGCTGAAGGTTGTTGAAAGATCAGCTATGGAAAAAACTAAAACTTCAGATGTTGAGAAGTTAATCGCTGACCTAGAAAAGAAGTTTGAAAAGAAGCTAAAAACTAAAGAAATATCTGAGGTCAATAAGTTGTTTGAGCTAGATGAAGAGGTTCCATACAAGTTTAAGATGCCATCCTTTGCAAAGTTTCATGGAACTAGAAATCCTCTTCTCCATATGAAACAATATATCACTGCTATGCAGTTTGCTTGAGCTACTAAGGCTCAAACCCTAAGGTACTTCATGCTCTCATTGGATCTCGTTATCCAAAATTGGTTCAGTACCTTAGATGATGGCACTCAAAAGAATTGGGATCTGCTATACAAGGCATTCATCCATCAATATGGATACAATGCTGAACTGGAAGTTACCTTGATGGAGGCGGAGACCATTAGGCAAAGACTAAATGAGAACTTTGTTGATTATGTAAAGAGATGGAGAAATAAGGCTACTTTGCTCAAGAAGAGGCCTGATGAGACAGATCAAATTAGGACGATTATGAGAGGGGTGTTGCCTAGTCTTCATGAAAAGATGTCTCATACACTCATCTGGGATTTCAAAGATCTTCTCTAAGCTAGTCTATAAATTGAAGAATGGGAAAGGGAGAAGAACCACTTTTCAACAAGAAGGAATGAGAAAGGAAAGTACTAGTTGGGTAATCAAAGCACGCAAAAGGAAATTAATATTAATGCAACTGGTCAAGGAAATAGAAGACAGTTCTCAGAATTAGGGAAACCTCTATCTTCGATTTTCAACAAGCTACAAAAATAGGGATAGTTACATCTGTCGGCTCCTCGACCACTACATAATCCTCTACCACCAAACTTCAATGTAAAGGCCTTCTGTCAATTTCATCAAATGCAAGGGTATGAGAAGGATAAATGTGCTCATCTAAGGCACTAGATCCAAGATTTGATTGACAGTGGTAAGCTACCCTAGCCGGATAAGCCCAATGCCAAAAGCAATCCTCTGCCTAGGTTCAACAGAGTGGCACCACCAGCAACTTTCATGGTAAGAGGAGGATTAGAGGAAGCTCTTGTCTTATCCTCTTTTCAAGATGGGAATATTGAAGATGTGAAGGGAGAAGAAGCTTAACTCAACAAACTTCACTTGGATTGTTTTTTTTTTTGTTTTGTTTTCTTTATTTGGTGTTTTATGGAACAATCATGCTTTTCAAATTTAAAGTTGCTTGAAATAAAAGTTATTTTAGTCGAAATTTTTATTGGTCTTTGTTCATTTTGGTGCTTAAGCGATGACAAATTTAACTTGATATTTATAAATTAGCATATCTATGCATCATGATTCAAATGACTTTACTAGGTGAGGGAATTGCTCTATAGCATTGAGTTGTGTATGCTTACTTAGAGAGGGCTCCTGCATAATTACCTTTGTCTAGGTCCTAGTTAGTCTTAGAATATGCTTTGATGGACTTTAGAGGAAAAATTGAACTTGTCACATCCCAAAGGCTAGATAGTCGAGTAATAGGCAAGGAGGACATGAACGAGTGGTCAAATAGAGGCTCGGGATAGTCAAATATGAAATTGGTGTACACAGTAGAGCTGATGGGACCTAAGTGAAAATTTCTCAAAAGTTAGGGGCAACTATGTAAACTTAAAAATTAAGTGTTGGAAGTTCTTAGTAGTGCCCATATCCAACCCCGGAAGAATATTCTCCAGATTAATCGGGTCATAACCGTGGGTTTCAATTTTTCCTGAAAATGCACGGTTTAAAAAGTTACAATCGATTAATCGCTGAAGGGTATTTTGATATTTTCACACCTTAGACTATAAAATTACAGCACAAGAAAGTTGAGGGGGTCAAAATATGAATAAAAGGAAGCCTAATGGCTTGCCAAATAAATAGATAAAAGAAAAAGGCAAGTGGACCAATTAAAAGTGATCATTTTTGCTATAAGGTGTACCAATTGGAAGTCAACATCTATACCAACATATTTTCACCACTTATGGCTATCATTTGGATCAAAATAAGCTAAGGAAAGAAAATAAAAGCCCTCTCTTACATGGTGAACTCGTCCAAACCATAAGAGAAGGAAGAAGGAGGTGATTTTTCCAAAGTTTAAGGCTTTTGGTTGAAGATTATGGTGACAAACAAGATTATAAGGTAAGAGAAACCTATCTCTAGTTTTAATTTCATGGATTAATGGTTAATTTAAGAGATTGAAATTAGGGTTCATGTAGCTAGATTTGGAGAAAATTCAAGAAATAATTATTTGAAGGATTTGATGAAAGAAATAATGGTGTTTAATGGTGAAAATAAGCTAGCAACCATTAGAAAAATCATAAGATAAGACTATGTCTATACCTTGGGTTCTTACCTTTGTATATGTGATGTTAAATTTCATAGGAAATCAAGGAGACAAGGAAGTAAAGGAAGTGATATAGATAAAGGACTAAGAAATAGTAAGGTTTGGTACTTTAACCATTGAACTCCTTTTGAAATTTTTCTGTTTTACAATTAGTAAAATGCTGTGACTTGTATAATTTTTAATTAAATATAGAAAAATTATCTTGTGTTGAATTTCTGGTGTGTTGTGTCTCAATGAGTCTAGAATGAATGAAAAATATTTTGAGTTCAATTTGGAATGGTTATGAGTTTGGAAAGATTATGTTTATTAGATCTGCTCCAGCAGGTACCTTGACTGAGACAGCCATCTTTCTAGATTTTTAATAAAATGTAGAAAAATAATATATAAATTAAATTTTGGATATGTTGTTGTTTAGTGAGTCTAGTATTTGAGAAAAATAATTTAGAACCACATTGATTGAATTTAATTTACGGAATTCACAAAATTCAGAACTGCTGCCAGGATGCAGGGCAACTGGAGCAGTCTGGTTAGGTGAACTAGTTGACCAAGATTTTGTGTCCAGTTTGATATAAAATTTTAAAGGAATGATTTTAAGATGAAAAACTAAATATTTTAAAAAAAATTTGAGTTTTTAGCCAAGTGGATTATTTTATACAAATTTTCTAAAACAAGGATCAAGTTGGGTCAAGAACCAGAGTTTATTGTTCATATGGTAATTTTTCATTATTAACTTGGTCAAAAACTTGGTGTGGGTGTTTTATCATTTTATTTTTGGTATTGAGTTTAAGTATGAATATGAAGAATAAATTAGATGGAAAAGAGGAGAAAATCAATCTGAATTTCATAACCGTGATAAAAATCACGTGATGGAATACATGTTCGTTATCATGTGGATATATAGATAAGGTATATACGTGGGGAATACGTGTATATATGGTATATATATGCATGTATATGGTATATATGTGAATACATATGATACATAGGTGAGTATATGTGGTATTTGTGTAAGTATATATTGTATATACATGGAGAATATGTGGTATATATACGAAGTGAATGGGTATATATGAAATGTTATATATGCTCTACTCGGTAAATGGGTAAAACTGGTTTGGAATGGGGGTTTGGCATGCCATCCTACCGACAGTACTGTCTTAACGGCTTCGGTCTGGATATTACTTACGCGTGCGCGGTTATATCGTGTGAGGTCAAGATCATGGCAACTAGTCGTGTGAGACCAAGACCACGCAGTTATGTTATATATTCCATATTGTGTGAGACCAAGACCATGGAAATTAGTCGTGTGAGGTCAAGACCAAGCGTAACTCTATACGAGGCCTCATTTTGAGATCGGTGTATTCATAATTACCTAGTGGAGCAAATTAACTCATAATTATAATGAAGTTATATTACATGTTGTTTACATACAGAATGTGAATCTTAACTTGATTAGAAAATATAAATATAATGATTGTATGAAATATAGTTTAATTATATAGTATTCTACTTTTATATGTGTTTCAACAACCTTCCTTGCACTATTTATATTCGGCAATGGTTAAAGTACCCACTGAGCAATAAGTTGCTCAGCGAGTTATATGTCTAACTCGCAGGTAGTGGATAGAAGATCATCATTTCTGCAGCGGCCCGCACCAGCTCGATGGCGAATAGGATAGGACTTTTGATATAAAATAGTAGTATGGCATGTACGTTATATCTATTGTAAAGGTTTGTTAAACATAGTAAGTATTATGGTGTATGTAACAAGAGAATAAACAGTAGTATGGTAATGAAACTTAGCAAATGATATGTGATCTTGAGAAATGATATAGAAGTGTGAAATTTTCTTGCAAGGTGCAGTTGAGGATATAAGGGAGATTATTATTGGGAATGTTCTTGAGTTGAATTGTGAACAAAAGTGTTTTTTTTTTTAAAAAAATAATCAAAAAAATCAATTTTGACGACACTTGGGAACCCCGCTTTTTAGGGGAAACTCCGCCCAATTTTTTGAAAATTTTTTTTCATAAGAATTCTTAATTAAGACATTATAACCAAAGCTCGCATCCCGATGTGACATTCCTCCCCGACTTATTCGTAGGTCGGGAAGGGGTGTTACAGAACTCTGCTTATTTAGAAGAGAAATGATCTAGGCATTATTTGGTTAGCCAACAACTAGTATCAACCCTATTGATATCAATTCCTAGTTGTCCCTTTGAGCCTTTCTAAAATTTTAGCTTTCTTTTCATTGGCTTACAAACCCCAACAACCTACCCTGAGTAGTTGTGATGCTTATGACAAATCTAATGATCACTAAGGGGAAGAGGCAAGAAGATAAAAAAAGGAATGCCTAGTCAAGACCATAAGAAAAAAAAAAGAAGAAAAAGAATGAAGAAAAAGAAAGAAAAAGAAAAAAAGACAGAAAAAAAGACAGAAAAAAGCAGAAAAAATAAAATCCAAAATGGTTCTGAAAGCCAACCGAGTTTTCCTTTACCTAAAGCAGCAAAAGACTTCCATTTGGTTTATAAGGGCATTTTGACTTGAATTGGTTCAATCCAACCAAAGATTCAATGAAAATTGGAGAAAAAGGAGAAAGATCATTCAGTTCTTGAAAGTCCTGTACTTGGCAGTCATACACGAAAGAAGGACAAAATGATAAAATGCTCAAAGAAAAAAGGATTAAGAAAATGAAAGAGAAAGAAAAGTGAAAAGAAGAAAGAAAAGGAATGTGGGTATCAACCTTTTTGTAAGGGAAAAGACTATCCCAATCAAGATCCAGATTAATGCCAAGAAGATGGGAGAACATTCAAAGCTCTATCTTTTCATGCTCCCAACTATCTAAAGTTCCAACAAAAAGTTTGTAGTGTGAAGGCTTGTCCATAGTATCACATCAGCTCCAATTTCAAAATTAGCTTCATTTAAACCATGTCCCTTATAGACCCCGTTTCAAGCCTATCAAAGACATGTTGATCTCTCTTGGTAGGTAGAGTCTATTAGTAGAGATAGTTTGAATAAGCATGCATATGAGATCAACAATATTCAAACTCAATGAGACCTTTGACCAAGTAATGTGTATGTGCCTATCTGAAGTGTAATAGTTCTTGCTTAAATAGAAATGATTCCCGAGTTTAGTATGATAACTAAGGTTGTCATGTTATAGATATGTTAATTTGGGAAATCGAGTCCTTAGGTACAATGACACTGATTTGACTAAGTCAATATTTGATTTAAAAAAACTATTTTCTTGTTGTAAAAAGCCTTTAATAAGGGAAGTATGTTGAACAGTCAAACCACAAAGGACACATTGGAAAAAGTAAATGATTGTTGGCAAGGTTATGAAGAAGCTACCAACTGACATGCTGAATCATAATTTGAAATGGATGTATCCCTGACTATGCTGTTTGGGCCTCACCACTCATGTTCTCAACATCTTGAAGATAAAAGCCATAAATGCAAAGCTTTCTATTATTCCAATGCAAGACCTGAACAGGTATTTGGAAGGAGTCAATAAGAACACTTCAGCTGATCACCTCGGTCTGTGAGTCGATGAAACCACTGTAAGTATTACTCATGCATATCATGCATACATGAGCATATCACACTGCATTTTTCTTTGTTAAAAGTAAACAACAATACTCTATGAAGCAAAGATGAAGTGGGTATAGAATCATGGGGCATGGAGGGCCCATTGCTTGAGGAATCTCTAGTCATTTTGCAAAAGAAAGAAGAGATACATGCTTATGCAAGGAACCAAACAAAATACAAACATCAATCAGAGTCTGCATGAGAAAAATTATTGGTTTGAGCCTACACAGGGGGAAAAGTTTCTCCATTTTAATTTTTTAGTTTATGCATGTACAAAATATTTTCAAACTCACTTTCAAATATTTTGCTGCATAGGGGGTAAAAAGAAGATATGAGGGCCAGCTAAAAAATAGCTAAATTTTTTGCAAAAGGAAGAACAAAAGAGAATAGAATAGCCGGTTCAGCTAGAATTCTCAACCGATAAAGGGTCGAGCACCCAAAAATCCAGTTTTGGGTCGAGCACCCAACTCCTGTCTCTAGTCCAAGTGCCCAATCTAGTTTTGAGTCAAGCACCCAAAATCCAATTTTGGGTCGAGCACCCAACTTCTGTCTTGGGTCCAAGTACCCAATCTAGTTTTGGATCGAGCACCCAAAATTCAATTTCGGGTTGAGCACCCATCTCCTGTCTTGGGTCCAAGTATCCAATATAGTCTTAGGTCGAGAATTCCAAATCCAGTTTCGGGTTGAGCACCCACAATCCAGTCTTGGATTGAGCATCCAAATCCAGTTTTGGGTCGAGCATCCACAATCCAGTCTTGGATTGAGCATCCAAATCCAGTTTCGGGTCAAGCACCCAAAATTTATTCTTTGATCCAAGTACCCAAAATAATTCCAGTTTCGGGTGGAGTACCCAAATCCAGTTCAGGATCGAGAATCCAGTTTTGGGTCGAGAACCCAAATCCAATTCAATCTCGGATCTATGTACCCAAATCTAATTTAGTCTCGGGTCTAAGTACCCAGTCTCAGGTATAAGTACCTAAATCTAATCCAGTCTCAGGTCCAAGCACCCAAATCCAATTCAGTCTTGGGTCTAAGTACCTAAATTTAATTCAATCTCGGGTCCAAGTATCCAGTTTCGGGTCCAAGTACCCAAACAAAATTCAGTATGGGGTTTAAGTACCCAAATTAGTCTCGGGTCCAAGTAACCAATTTAATCTCGTGTCCAAGTATCCAATATCGGGTCCAAGTACCTAATCTCGAGTCCAAGTACCCAGTCTCGGGTCTAAGTACCCAAATCTTTTTCAAAAACCTATCCTAACCCAAAATCTTCTCAAAGTCATATTGCTTTTCACTCTCTTCAACTGAAAGTCTCAGATCATTCAAGCAGGGGGGCAAACTGTAGACCCTTAATTTTTTTATCAAGTCTAGTCCAAAGATTTTAAAACACTCTCAAATAATTTTTGTAGTATTTATTATTTAAATTTTAATATTTATTATTTATTTTAATTATATAATATTTATTTTATTTAATAATATTTATTATTTATTTTTTAAATATATTATTTATTTTAATAAAATAACATTTATTATTTATTTTAATAATAATGTAATTAATTATAAATATTTTAAATATAATGTTTTTAATAGTAAAAAAATAAAAATATATACATATAAAAATGATAAAGAATAGAAAATAAAAAATCGGATGGTCAAATCAGTGCGCGCCACGTGGTGGCAGCCTGCGACAAATTGGGGGCTCGCCCAAGCGCCTGCAACACTTGCGCAGCAGCCTCTCGCAGCCCGCAAGCCCATTCGTGCACGCTACTAATTTTTCCAAAACCTTCTTTTGCTCGGTTTTGTATTTTTTTTTCCTAAATAACCTATATTTTCTTAATCAAACAGAATCATTAGGTTTTTGCTATAAATAACAGTTTAAAAAATAAAGAAAGGGACTTTTTTGGGACTAGGACTTTTACTTTTTTTGGGTAGAAACACAAAAAAAGAGACATAAACTTTTGATTTTTGTATGAATTATTCAAAAATTATTATTGGAACTTTTCTTTAAGAAACTTGGACTAGAGCAATTTGTTAGAGAGACAGGAGCTTGGAACGACAGTAACCAAAGGAGAGCAAGAGAAATCCTAGCCAAACTATTGAAAAGTAGCATAGATAGAGAGAAAGAAAGAGATCAAAAGAAAATAAACCAATAAGAAGGCAGTGTTATATGCAGCTGTCTTCAACTTGTTTCAACCAAGATTTACACGCTTAAATATTGGTGGAACCTATGACGGAGGTTTGCAATCTTTTATTTAAATTATTTTTAGGATTATAGTAATTTAATTATTATTTTTTGTTGTTTTATTTTCATTTTTGTTTCATTATTTTATTTAAATTGTTTCAATTATTCTTTAAACCTTTAAATGTCACAGTAAAAAATATATGTTTTTAAAACCCTAAATTCTACTTTCTTAAAACCTAAAACCTTAGTTAAATTCTATTTCTTTCTAAATTACACAGTTGCCATAGTTTTTAAAAGAATAATAATAATGATGGTTTCTTTTAATCTCAAAATCCTAATTTTATTCAAGAAATCATAATTCAAGATGTAAACCTAAATTTATATATTTATTGTTTTATTTAAATTTAGATGCATGGTTTATTATATATCTTTGATTAATAATTTATTTATAATGAATGATTGATTATTTTCATTGGCTTATTTTGATTATGTAGTTTATTATATGTTTTGATGATTGATTTATTTAATTTTGGTGTTTGGTTTCTTTAATTTATCATGGATGAATATTTTTTTTAATTATTATTTGTTTATTAAAATTATAAGAGGTATATTTCCATGATTGGGTACCTCATTAATTAATTTTTATGTAATTTAAATTATTTTTGTATTTTGGGATTAATGTAAAGAACATGTTTCCACCTTTTGGTGGGTGTCCTATTTAGTTTTAAGACATTGGACGAAGTAAAGACATGTTTCCATCCTTGGATGGGTGTCCATTTATTTATTTTATTTGAACATTGCTTTGATTTTAATATAATGATGTTTTATTTTAATTATTGCATGTAGTATGGATAATCTTATTATATTTAAGAATTTCATAATATTAAGACCTGAAAAGGAGGCTGGTTCCAATGAACCGGGTGTTATAGGGGTGCTGGACCATTTCTCACCTTCCCTACGCGTACCCAACTTTTCAAACCCATTAGGGGGTTGGAGATTTCTTAGAAATTGAGTCATCCACCCCTTTCTTTTTCCCAGCCTATCCGGGTGGCAACTCCATTTTCTTCGGGCTTAGGCCCGTGTTCTCTAAGACTCGGAGCCTAACAGTGCCGAAGTCGCAAGAACCATTCCACGTAGGAGTGGGGGTAAAAATCCCTGCTCACAGCGACTTAGGCAAAAATTAGGACAACTTACTAGTTTGAAAAAAGGCAAAAATTAGAGCAATAAAAAAAATGCTTAAATTGAAAACCCAGAAGGGAAATTTAGGTAAGTACCTATAGCAATAGTGGACTTCCAGCCAATCTCCTTGAAAATTCTATCTTGAATTGGTCCAATCCGATTAGGGTTTCAGCCAAGATCATGGGCACCGATGACAATTCTCTTTCCATTTGGTCCACGATATCCAGTATTCGTGGATCGATGTCGTTGTCAGGAGAAATAAGGAAGAATTGACCAAGCAAGCAAAGATAGAACATGTGCCTCCAAGTTTTGGTGGGAGCTAAATGAGAAGTACAAAAGTCAATCAAAGGACCAAGCAGAATTTTCTCACGTCTCATCAATTGCAAAACTTCGGGCTTGGAAAGGTGAAATAATATCTGCATCTTTTGATGAGTTTTGGAAATCAATATGAGCCATGCCATTGGTTGATTGCATGGATATCTAAGGATGGCCTCAAATTCTTCGATCATAGGACATATCTCAAAGTTGTTTATCTTGAAAGTCCTAGTTTTCACATCCCAAAAGGAAACCATGGCATGTAAAAAGGAATGGTCTAACTTGACATTTTGGAAGCACTTTAAGTTATTGACTTGAGACCATGATATTTGTTCCCAATGTGTAGACTTGATGGTCTTAAATAAATTCTTTATCTTTTTCAAATTAGCATCGATCATTATGCAGGAGTTCTTAAAGAATTGGAATTATTGTGGCTTTGTAAAAGGAAATATTGAAGTTAAAAAACGTTGGTTTTAATTTGAGGATGTTCCAAAAGATTTGGCGTTATGAATGTAGAAGAAAAGAAGGAAGGTAATTCATTGATTATATAGCCACTGGTTGGATTTCAAATTGCTTAAGGATACAGAAATCCATGTCGAATCAAGTTTAAATTTGAAAGCAATAAATTCGTTATAAAATTGGGAGTTTTTAAACCTAATCCGCGTGGGTATTGGTTCCTTAATTTAGTCCATATCAAATTTATTTTTTGAATTCTTCATGAAAAGGGATATTAGTATATGTATATGTATATGTATATGTGTAAAACAAAAGTCAAAGTATCATTTAAAAAAAAGATCCAAACATAAAAAAGAGAGGGGGCTGATTGAAAAGTCAAACAAAAAAAATTTATTTATAACAATACATTATTTTTACAATGTATTACAAGAAAAATCTGTGAGCGGGGATTTTCGCCCTCACTTCCAGTAGAATGGTTCTTGTGACTTCGGCACTGTTTAGGGTAGGGGCCTTAGAGAACATGAGCCTAAACTCGGAGAAAATGGAGTCACCACCCAGATGGGCCTGGAAAAAGAAAGGGGTGATGACTCGATTCCTAAGGAATTCACAACCCCCTAATGGGTTTGAAAAGTTGGTATGTGTAGGAAAGTTGAGAAACGGCCCAACACTCCCACAAAGCCCCTGTGAGCGGGGATTTTCGCCCCCAATCCCGGTGGAATAGTTCTTGCGACTTCGGCACTGTTTAGGCTCGGGGCTTTAGAGAACACGGACCTAAGTCCGGAAAAAATGGAGTTGCAACCCAGATGGGCTGAGAAATGACTCGATTCCTAAGGAATCCCCAACCCCCTAATGGGTTCGGAAAGTTGAGTATGTGTGGGGAAGGTGAGAAATGGCCCAGCACCCCCACAACGCCCGGTTCATTGGAACCGGCCTCCTTTACAGGTCTTAATATTATAAAATTCTTAAATATAATAACATTATCCATATTACACACAATAATTAAAAAGAAAGCATCATTATATTAAAAATAAAGCATTGTCCAAACAAAGCAAATAAACGGACACCCATCCAAGGATGAAACATGTCCTTATATCTCATGTCTAAATAGGACACCCACCGAAAGGTAGAAATATGTCCTTTACATTAGTTCTAAAATAGAAAAGCAATTTAAAGTACATGATATTTAACTAATGAGGTACCCACCAAGTGGAAACATACCTCTTACAACATTTGGAAACCTAAATAAATTGATAATTTTAAATAACCATTCATAATAAATAAATCATTCGTCAAAGGTATTAAATATCATTAGAAAGTAAACATCTATCCATGATAAATTAAATAAACCAAGCATTGAACTTAAATAAATTAAATCATATAAAATAAATTAAAGCATAATCAAATATAGAATTGAATAAGGCAAATAAAAATCTAAATTATAGCTACTATTTCCATTTAGGGTTCTTTATTTCATGTGTTTAAGGTTTTGGAATTTGTGGAATTAGGCTACTGTGAGTTTTTAAAAGAATTATAATGCATTAAGATTTTATGTTTTAAAAGGTTGATAAAGTTCTTTGATTAACCAAATTAATATTTGAATGGTGAAATCATGAAAATAGGGTTTGGACACTTTAAAATACTTAGATTTATGACTTACAGTTACTCATTGAATTATGTTTTAAGCTTACTATGTAAAATTAAAATATTTATGTTTATATGATTTTTAAAGTTTTAAAGGATTAGAGTTTAGAAAAAAATTAAGGTTTAAGATTTTAAGGGGTTAGGGTTTACTGTTTTGAGTTTTGGAATTGAATTAGGGTTTTAGGATTTTTGAATTAGGGTTTCGAATAATGAATTAGTTTTTAGAATTTGGAAAAACAATTGACAATTTTATGAATTTTTATGAAAATAAATAAATGATTTAAAGTTTATAAAAGCAAAAAAGATGTTTTTAAGGCTTTTGGAAGGAAACAGAACTCAATTTAGGGTTTTGAAAATTTGGAAAACAAATTTTGGTTTTAGGGTTTTGAAGAAACAAAAACTAGTAACTTCAAACTTTTTGGAAAATAAAGCAACGAATTAAGGTTTTCAAACTTCAGAAAAGGTGAATTAGGGTTCTTAAGTTTTTGAATTAAAAGAAATAATGGGATGATTTAGCTACTGTGAAAAATAGAATTTAAACAATTGATGCATACCTCCATTTGTTGGTTCCTCCAAAATTTCTTCTTGGATGAACAAGATCAAAGACAAGCTTTGCTGCCTTTGAATTGCTTGAATTGTTTTTCTGCTCCCTAAAAAAAATCAGCTTGATTCAAGGTTTTCCTTCTCAGTTTCGGATCCAATTTTTGATTAATTTCTCCTCCTATTTCTTCCCTTTTTGTTTTATTTTTGGTCTTATTTATAGAAGAATACTATGTTTCATTCCTAATTATTTATGGAACATAATATCGATAAGAAAAGAAAACTGAAACCTAATTGTATTAGGTTTCGAAAAAATTTACGTCGGAAACATTTCGCTGGAGAAAAAACTCTACTGCGGCTGGCAAAAAAAATTTGCCGCAGTTGGCTACGGCAGGGGCGAGGAACTGGCCTGCCGGCCATTTTGCCCACAGGAAACTCCTGTGGGCTAAATGGCCCACGACCATCGTCCCGCGTACTGGTTTTCGGCGACGATTTTTTTGTCGTCGATTTTTTCATCGCCGATTTTTATTTTTATTTTTATTTTTATTTGTTTATTTTTATTTTTTATTAATAAAAATTAGATACTAAAGCAAAAATTATTTAATTAAGATAACAAAAATTATTTTGGACTAATTAAAATATATCAGACCGGATTGGGTCAAAAATTAAGGATTGGACTTAAAAGAGATTCTAGTTTCTGGACCTAATGATAATTTGGGTTCTGGACCCGAGCTAAGTTCTGGACTTAGAAGAGATTCTAGGTTTTGGACCTAAGGAAAATTTGGGTTCTGGACCCGAGCTAATAATTTTTTATTTCAAAAAGTTTGGCTAATTTTTATGCATATGTTTTCTTATTGCCCCATGCGTGTAAAAATATTTATATGCGCAAATATTTGAATAATTAAAGTGAATAATTGAATTTTACTGTTTATTTTACTGTATAGTCACTGTTCATGCACTATTCACTGTTCATAAATAGTAAATTTACTATTAAAAAATAGTAGCAAATAATATAGTACTTTACTATTTATCAATAGTAATACTATTCATAAATAGTAAAATTTACTATTTATCAATAGTAATACTATTCATGAATAGTAAAATTTACTATTCATCAAGAGTAAAGTTTACTATTTATGAATAGTAAAATTTACTATTCATGAACAGTTTTGAATTTTGTTTTTTTGTTTGCCGTTTCTCTATAAAAACCCATCATTCCTTCATTTCATTTCACAACAAGATTTCTCAAGTTATATAATTCTCTCAAATTTTTTCAAATTTAACATATAATTTTCAAAAAAATGCATGCTTCAAGGTCAAGGCCTCATTCTAATGCCGAGTTATTGGAGTTTATTCGGCATCATGAAGATGGTAATATAGATATACTGGCCGGAATGCCGCTCCATCACAGTTCCAATGAAAAGGGCGCGGTAATTTTTTCTTTTCTCTTGATTTTTCGTCTCTAGTTTTTTTTATTTATTATTTATTATTTTATTTTTTACATGATTATTATTATTCTTTTTTGATTTTTTATTTATGATTATTTTTTATTTTTGGTTTGATTGATTTTTCTTTTTTTTGATTATTGTGTTTGCCTTTATTTATTATTTTTATTTTATTATAATTTTTAGAAAATTTAGGAAAAATAAATTAATTTAGGATAGCTTGTACTTACCTTGCATAAACTTACCTGGTTCCGTGTTAGCATGATGGTTGCATTGTTAGGGCTGGAGGGTGTATTTACAAAGCCCGACAATGGTACGATGTAGTGCCTTCTCGGGTAAGGCGGATTATCCGAAATTGCTGCTTTGAGCAGTTCATCTTACAATTGTCATATGAGGAATATCAGATAGACCGGAGTGTAGTCCAGGAGCTTGCAGAGTTATGGTTGGATACAACCCATACTTTTCACTTGCCCATTGGAGAGATGACAATTGGTCCGGTCGATTTTACTGCCATAACCGGCCTTCAATATGATGGTGTTTCGATTCCTCTGACCAATGATATTTTAACATTTGAAGAAATTCAGGAATTAATTAGTATGGAACCATCATATAAAGGGCCTTTTAAGATAAAAATCGAGCCAATTCATAGTTATTGGATGAACTACGAAGGACGGGTTGGCAAAGACACGGCCGAATAGTATGCTCGAGAATTTTTGTTATATCTGCTTGGGTCGACCATCTTAGGCAGCACTGAATCCTCCATCCACTTGTCAGTGTTCAGTGGCCTTTCTTATCTCAGAATGGTACCATCTTCTAGCTAGGGTGAAGCTGGTCTCGCGTGTCTTTACCATGGTCTTGATAAACTTTGCCGAAATAAGAAGTCTTTTGTCGGCTTGATGGCGGTTGTCGAGGTATTCTTCTTCTACCAATGTCATTCCCACTCTTTTCTTGCATGAATGTGATATTTATTGTTATTGTAGGTATGGGCATATGAGCACAACCTCATGAGGATACCCGGTATTTTTAGAGAGAGAGTCGGGTATCCGATATTAAAATTTTAGTTGTCCGATCGTGTGGACATCCCCGGCTCTCATCATGTACATACTCACCGCTTTGTGTTGAGCCACTTAACTTGGGACCAGGTAAAATAGCATTAGTATGCTTTAGATTTTATGTGAAAATTTTACTTACCTTATGTTATTTTGTAGGTGAGTTTGGCCTGGTGGAGCCCAGAAGAGCGAGCAAACTGGTCTCCTTTGATGAGGGCTGCACTGTCTTTCCAACATTCCCGCCGAGTTATTGCTGGCCCAGTGTCTAATGGCTGGTTTCTCGGGGAGAGAGTTTATGAATGGTTTCTCAGTCCATAGCAGCGGAGGGTTCCAATGCAAATCCCAAAATATACTTTAAATATTATGTCAATGCAGGAGGATGCATGGTGGCCGGCCCGGTATGGTTATGGTACTGAGTCATTTCTCCATCTACCGGGTCCATTTTATGCCCATTTTATCAAAGAAGACTCTTGAACTTTGATGTATCTCCTGTTGGTGTGCGAGAGATTTTTGACAAAAATGAGGGTAGAAATGAAGAGAAACATCTCGGAGATGCAGGAGAGTTTGTTCTCCATCTCGGGGCTAGTACTTCTCAGGTAAAACTTTTACCACTTTTCTCTTGCAACTGCTTTTTTCTTTCTTTGATTCTTAAATGATTATTGCAGGTTGTTGGCTCATTTGATCATGAGGCTGGACCTTCTTTCATTGCCCCTTCATTTGCTCATTCTAGCTCGCTAGATATGCTATCTCATCCGCAGGGTATTGATATGAATTACCAGGTAAGTTCCTTATTTTATGGTAATTTATGCTATATGTATGCATAATCATGTATGCTCTTACCTTTTTCCTTCTTGGCTCACAGTGGATGCTCGAATAACTAAATAGAAAACTTCAAGAAGAGTTGGCTGCAAGTCGTCAGTAGGCTTCTCAGTTTGAAACTTTATATCATCAATCCGAACAACATTTCTGAGACTTTTTATTTCAGGGGATGAGGGATCCCGGCGCTTCTTCATCAAGAGGCCCCTAGACTAATGACCATGAGATCCTTTCTTCTGCTTCTGATGAGGACCATGACAAATTGGAACTTCAAGGTAATAGGGATTTTGGTGCTTCTACTTCGGGTGATCCCGAGACAAGTAACTTGCTGGATTTTGGTGCTCCCGCTTTGGGCAGACTCGGGACGAGTGATTTGCCCCCTCCTCCAATAGGCGATGACTTTTTTAAGGCTTTATTTGATGACCTATGTTTTATTAGTTTTTGTTATAGATTTGTGTCTTGTTTATTATGATAATTATTGTTTTATTTAGGTATTTTGTTAGTTTTTATCGGTTTGTTTAGTGTTTACATTAATTTTGGTAGTTTTAGTTTATTTCAGTGTTTATGTTGTTTTTGATCTAATTTTTAGTATGTGTTTATGTTTTGATTGGTTAATGTTTATTTATTTCTTGTTTAAAGTTTTGTTACAAGTTTTGTGTTAGGTTAAAAAAGGCAAGGAAACAAATTGAAGGAGAAAGGGGTAGTGGCTGACACAGGCAGAGGACACGGCCAAGTCACTGGCCGTGTCCCATACCAAGTTAAAAAGTAAGAGCAAGTCACAGAGAGAGACACAAGCAAGGGACACGGCCAAGTCAGTGGCCGTGTCCCTCCAAAGAAGATCAACACGGCCAAGTCACCTTCACTTGGCTGTGTCTCACTTAGTTCCAAGGCAAAAGAGAAGCAAATCTTCATAGAAGCAAACACAGGCAAGGGACACGGCCAAGTCAGTGGCCGTGTCCCTCCAAAAAGGTACAACACGGCCAAGCCCACTACAACATGGCCGTGTCACTCAACCAAAGAGGAAAAGAAGGAATTTTGAGACAGAAGCGGACACATGCAAGGGACACGGCCAAGTCACTGGCCGTGTCCCTCCAAGAACCACCAACACGGCCAAGTCACCTCTAACTTGGCTGTGTCTCTCATGAACCAAATCCGTAGCGAGTTTTTAAAGCGAACGATTCATATAAAAAGAAAAGAAAAGCTAGGGTTTGGGACAGTTGAGATTTGGAGAGCTGATTTAGCCGTCAAGAGTGAAGTTAGGGTTTGAACATTTGTTTTCTTTGATTTTGATTTCACTTTGGATTAAACTAGCCTAGATTAGATTGTTCTAGCCATTGATACATCCTTCTTGCAAGATTTGAACAAGAGATTCTTCAGAAGCTTCAAGGAGTTTGTAACTTGGTTTTGTTCTTGAACTTATTCTCTTTATTTTCATTGAAATTGTATTAATGGATATTATCATGTCTAATTTGATTTCTTTGAACATTGATGAGATGAATATGTTTAATTGCATTATGAACTAATTTGATCTAGTCTAGGGTTTGTATGGATCTGCTATGATTGTATAAATTGGTTATTCTCTTAGCTAATAATTTCTTTAGCCTTGATTGAATGAAATATTGTTAATATATAATTGATTGGCCACCAATTATGTGTTTTAGGTATTAGATGATGGATTGAGAGATGAAGTCTAATACTGGAATAATGAAATTAAGGACTTAGGTGAATTAGAGATATAACCTATTAAAAAGATTGTTTCAATTATAACAAGATTAGTTGTGAGAGGTTTGAATGCGAGAGCTTATTTCCTTGACTCAATTTGATGACCTACCACCACCCTCTTAGTGATGTAAATATTGTAGCAATTGTAAAATATTGTACAATGATGAAAAAAAATACAATTCCCATCTTTACTGTATCTTTTTTTTCTTTTTTTTTCACAGCACCACTTTTTTTTAACTTTTTTTTATCATAAATAGTGAATCACAATTTCACAGCCGCACCATTTGCTAAAGCCAATTCCAACGCGGTAAAGGAAATTGTCGCCAATTCCTTTCCTTATGCCATATGGTCTTACCCTTTCCATCACCTTTCCTTTTCACTTTAGGAAAGGCTTATTTCCTCTATATAAATCACCTTTCATACCTAATTTAATACGGAAGCCAAAATTCTTTCCAATTCAATGTGAAGACCCCTTTAACAATTTTAATTTTCCTTTATTCATCCACCATGACCGAACATCATTTAAAGAAGATAAAAATTCTATTTAAGAATATGGATGCCATTCATTAGAAGCAAATTTCATGGTCAAAACTTGATGTTTTAAAGTGTTTTCAAAATGTTAAATTGGACCACTCCTTCTTACATACTGTGGCTTCCTTTTGGGATACGCATTCTAGGGTATTTAGAATTAATGGCTTTAAAATATGTCCCTTGATTGAAGAATTTGAGGCCATCCTTGGATATCCAAATAACCAACAAATGGCATTACCCACATTGATTTCCAAGACTCAATAGAAGATGCAGATGTTATTTGAAAAAATTCTACTTGCTCCTTTGATTGACTTTTGTCTCTCTCATTTGGCCCCTACTAAGGCATGGGGACGCATGCTTTGTTTTTGTTTGCTCGGCCAATTCTTGCTTGTTTCTTTTGACGGTGATATTGATCCACGGGTATTGGATATTATGGACCAAATGGAAGGAGGCTTATTGCCAGTACCTGTGATCTTAGCCGAGACCTTAGTTGGGTTAGACCAACTTAAATCCGGATTGTCAAAAAGACTAAATGGGAGTTCGTTGCTGCTTCAGGTAATTACCTAAACTACCCTTTTGGGTTTTCAATTTAGGTTTTCTTTTTTCTTTTTATTGCTCTATTTTTGCCTAGTCCGCCCATGCGGGTTTTCGGAACTAGCGAGCTGTCCTAATTTTTGCCTAAGCTGCCCTTGCGGGTTTTCAACTTAGCGGACTCTTTTTTTATTTTTAATTCTTTCTTCACAGTTTTGGCTTCAGGAGCATCTTTGTTTGCTTGATACTCCATCCATGGATTTTACCAGATATCTGCCACGTCATCATTCTACTAGGAAACTACTCCATCCTACTTCTTCATATGTTGATTGGGTTGACTGGATCCACTCACGCTCTAAAGTCAATATCCGTTGGTTGGTACCTTGGTGGAAGATTTCTCGTATCACCATGCGAACATATTTGATGTATGTTCCCCTTGCTGCTCTTCGTCAAGGTACATGCTATGATCCTCGCTGACTTGGCCGTCAATATGGAGCTGAGCCTCGTGATTCTGACTTTGCTCCCGACTTAGACATGCCTTGCTTGACTGAAGCCTACTTGGATTGGCTGAGGCAAAGCTGGCCTGCACGTTACACTTATTGACTGCCATAGATTTTACTTTTGTCAATTCAGAAAGTGTATTGTTAGGATGAAAAATAATTAAAATAATAAAAGATGCTTCCTTTCCATTTATAATTTGTCATCACCTTTTGCTATTGTGTTTATTTATTTCATCCATATCTAGTCAAATACTTATGACAGTGCACATAGAACAATTTTAACATTAATTTTGTTTTATTAAATTGGGGAACAACCAAACATAAAGCCAGCATACACAAGATCACTCTTATTGCCAATTAGCCCTTTCGGGTTTTCTAATAGACTATTTTCTCTCATTTAGCCCTAATTGTTGCCTAGTCTGCCCTTTCGGGTTTTCAAAACTAGTTGACTGCTCTAACTTTTGCCTAGGCTGCCCCTTTTGGGTTTTCAACCTAGCGAGCTCTTTCTTTTTTATTTTTCATACATAAAACTTCTTCAACCTATCAATGTTTACTGGCTCACTAAACTCGTTCCCATCCATGTCTGATAACTTCACCGCACCATTGTTCATGACTTGTTTCACGACATATGGCCCTTCCCAACTAGGCCTTAACTTTTCTCTTGGATCAGATACGTTAGGCTTACATTGCTTCAACACCAAATCCCCAACTCTGAATTTTTTTTATTTTAACCCTTCTGTTGTAGGCCCGAGCTATCTTCTTTTGATACAGTTGGTGATGATACAGTGCTTTTAACCTTCTCTCTTCTAGTAAAGCTAACTGTGTGTATCTGCTTGCTACCCATTCCATTTCAGGCAGTTTAGCTTCCAAGACTACTCTCAATGACTTGATTTCTATTTCAATTGGCAACACTGCTTCCATCCTATAAACCAAAGAGAACGGTGTCATTCCAGTGGGCGTTCACACACTTGTCATATATCCCCATAAAGCAAAGGGAAGTATTTCCGACCAATCCTGGTAAGTCTTATTCATCTTAGACAGAATTTGCTTAATTATTTTGTTTGTTGCTTCAACCGCACCATTAGCCTTTGGTCTATAAGGAGAGGATCAATGATGGTGGATTTGGTACTTTGAGAATAAATCCTTAACTGCTCCTTGAAACTGTACCCCATTATTTGAAATCACACTGTGCAGAACCCCGTATCTACAGATGAGGTTCTTTTCAATAAATTTAGCCATTTAGCTTGCACCCAGTTTGTTGAAGGATTCAGCTTCGACCCATTTTGAAAAATAATCTACTGCTACCATAATGAAACGGTGACCATTTAAGGCTGTCGAATGTATCTCTCCTATAATGTTGATAACCCAGGTGGCAAATGGCCAGGGTGAAGACATAGAATGAAATTCTTCAGGAGGCATGTGATTCAATTTACCATACATCTAACATTGTTGCCACTTCTTGACAAACTCAATACAATCTCTCTCCATGGTCAACCAATAGTAACCTTGTCGAATAATCTTCTTAACTAGGGCCAAACCACTCATGTGCGGACCGCAACTTCCCGTATGTATTTCTGACATGATACGCTACACTTCAGGCTTTCTTAAACATCTTAAATGCACCCCATCAGGCCATCTCCGATATAACTCCCCATGGAATGTGATGTACTGCAAAGACCACCGCCTTATGGCTCTTCTCTCTTTCTTTGTTGCCCCTGGTGGGTATTCTCTTTCTTCCAAAAATTGCCTTATAGTATCATACCACGCATCATGGTCTGTATCAATTTCCATGATTGTCTCATATTCATAACAAGGAGTTGATGAACTGGTCAAGATCAAAGGCTTAAGGAATAAGCTAATAGGGTTTTCCCATACCGAAGCCAATGTGGCTAGGGCATCAACCATCTGATTTTCTTCTCTTGACAGGTGTATAAACCTAGACTCCTTAAAGTTCCTCTTCATCATGGTCAGGTAATTGTGGTATGGTTTTAATTTTTCTTCTTTCAACTCCCACTCTCCATTTACTTGGGATACTACTAGCAATGAATCGCCATAAACTTCCACCTTATCCACCTTCATAATCATTAGGGTTTCCAAACCGAAAATACAAGCTTCGTACTCCACCATATTATTGGTTGCCCTAAATTTTAACTTTTTGGCTAAAGGGATGAGTTCCCCTTCGAGCTATTCTATTATAACTTCTAAACCTGCTCCTTTCCTGTTTACTGCTCCATCAAAATACATTTTCCACCCTTGTACTTCAATTGCTTCTAAATGTTCATCCAAAAATTCCAAGATTACCCCTTCGCTTTCTGGTAATGGTTGTTGGGCCAGGAATTCTGCCACCGCTTTATCTTTGATTGTTTTCCTAGTTACATATTCAATCTCAAATTCTTCTAATATTATTAACCATCAAAAATATTTCCTAATCAAAGAGGGTGTCTCCCTTAAGTACTTCATTGGATCCAACCTGGAAATTGCTTACACACTATACGATTGAAAGTAATGCCGCAACTTCTTAGAAGACCAAACCATGGCTATACAAGTCTTTTCAATGATACTATACTTAATTTCATAAGGTAGGAGCTTTCTACTCAAATAGTAAAATGCATGCTCAATCCCTGACTCATCTGCTTGGGCTAGCATGGCTTCTATTGACTTTTCTTCTACTGCTAAGTATAGTAATAGAGGTTTTTCGAGTTTAGGTGGTTTTAAAACAGGTGGATTCAACAATTACTCTTTTATTCGCTCAAAAGCCTTTTGACATTCTTCATTCCATATGACCGGCTGATTCTTTTTAAGTAATTTGAAGATAGGCTCACAGATTGTTGTGAGCTTTGCTATAAATCTGCTAATGTATTGTAATTTACCAATAAATCTCCGAACTTCTCTCTCCGTCTTTGGCGCTGGCATATCCCTGATTACTTTAACTTTGTCAGGATCAATCTCAATGCCATTCGGACCAATCACATGTCCCAATAATTTACCTGAAGTAACACCGAACACACACTTCTTTGGGTTTAATCTTAGCTTATATTTCAAAGTTCTATCGAAGAATAATTCTAAGTTTTGGAAGTGTTGTTCCCTTGTGTCCGATTTAACCATCATATCATCAACATATACTTCAACTTCTTTGTGCATCATGTCATGAAATAGTGTAGTGGCCATCCTTTGGTAGGTCGCTCCAGCATTCTTTAAGCCGAACGACATCACCCTATAACAAAATATACCCCATGTATTAATGAAAGCAGTTTTGGTTTTATCCTTTTGGACCATTAACACTTGATTGTATCCGAAAAATCCATCTACAAATGAGTGTAGCATGCTAGAGGCTGCACTATCAATGAGGACATCTATATGAGGTAAAGGAAAATCATCCTTAGGGGATGTCTTGTTCAAATCTCTATAGTCCACACAGACCCTTATTCTTCCATCTTTCTTTGGCATGGGTACTATGTTCACTAGCCAATCTAGATATTCTATCACTTCAAGGAACTTCACTTGTATTTGCTTAGTGACCTCTTCTTTAACCAATTCAGCCCACTCAGGTCTTAATCACCTAAGCTTTTGATTGACAGGTTTTATGTGAGTGTGAGTTGGAATATGATGCTCGGCTATGTCTCGATCTATCCCCGGCATATCTTCATAAGACCAAGCAAACACCTCTTCATATTTTTTGAATATTTTTTCAAATCTCTCTCTCTCATCATGAGTAAGGTCGGATGCTATGCTAATGTTTTTAGGATTTTCTATTGTTCCCAAATTTAATGATTGCGTGTTAACAGAATTAATATTAAAGATGCTCATGTAACTTCCATTTGAATGTATGCAACCATCAGGAGAAACATCACACAAGTAAGGAAAATCAGACTTTATTGCATTCATTTTGGAAAAGAAAACATCATCATCCTCATACAAAGCATATAAATTAAAATCAAAATCAAAATCATCATAAAGCAGGATGTCTTCAAACTTTTCTTCAACTAGGGCAGTAATCTCCTCCAGAGTCTTCTCGGCTTTCAGGAGAGCCTCATTCTTCTCTTCCGGATTGGATCCTTTATTGGCTGACAGGGTGAACTCTTTCTTCACTTGGTCGACTAGCTCGGCCACATCTGCAAAAATTTCAAAACCCAAGATTAACTTGCCCATGAACATGATCGGCTCGGGGTTTCCTTGGAGTGGTCCCATATCTGGAGCTTTGACAAAGATTTCTTCAAGTGGTGGGAAGCTCATCTTCTCATCCTTCTTTAGCTGGACATCGTTGTCTTCATAATATCCCGACCCTTTCTTGGAAGTTTGAGTTCTAAAGTCCGGCAGCTTTGTCAAATCGGTTTTAGCCTTTCCAAGACCAGCTCCGGGAAGGTAGTTCATGTTCTTCATCATATTAAAGACTTTGGAGTCCACTGCTTCATCATCAAAAATTGCAACTACTTGGAAACCATTGAGAGGCCTCTCAATCATTAGAGCGTTAACAATCTCATTGTCTTTAGCTTCAATGACCACTGTCTCATTTCTGTTGGGGAACTTGATCTTTTGATGAAGGGTGGAAGGAACTCCACCAAGAGGATGAAACCATGGTCCCCCCAAGAGTAAAGCAAAGGTAACCGGTATGTCTAAAACCATGTATTCAATAATAGATTCAATTGGACCAACCTTCACTGCAACTTTGAAATCCCTTCGGCATGTCTCTTAGTGTTGTCATAAGCACGAATTATTCTTTCAGTCGGGTTTAGATCCCTTGTTAACATGGCTAGCTTTGGCAATATCTTAAGTGGGCAAACATTTATGGCGGACCCATCATCGACCATCACACATGGAGTCCTCTTCCCCTTGACTTCTATTTTGATAAAGAGAGGGCGGATGAGGTCTCTCCCCTCCTCTGGTAAGTCCGCATTTGAAAAAGAAACTGCTCCCATATTAACTTCACTCTTATCTTAAACATCTTCACATTTCATTGCTTCTCCAATCTTTATGAAGTTGATAAGCTCCTCCGGTGTCGTAGAGGTAGAAATTGGCATGCTAGCCAAGGCTTTGGCCATAATTTCTCGGTGCTTTTTAGAAGTAGCTAATAAGTCCCAAATGCTAACACTTGCTTGGGTTCTTTTCAATTGCTTGAGCACAACATCATCTTCCTCTTCTTTATTTCCTACTTAACTTCCTCACCCTTATTAGTTTCTACCTCCTTAGGTAGTGGCCTTACATAAGGCTTACTGGATCTAGTGTTCATTACCGCATCTTCTTCGGGCTCGGACCAAGTCCACTCCTCCTTCTTGGATACAAGATCATCACCACAATCGCTTGAATCCCAAAACCCATTGACAACACAAATTATTACTTCTTAGCCCACCATAGCTTGTTTAATTTCACCAAATACCTCTTCTTCTTTAGTTGTATCTTTGCCCACATCTTGAAAAGAAGACATGACAAAATGCTCATGCAGACCTCCTCCAATCATGAAGGTTGCCGGCGGTGGTACTCTATTGAACTTTGGTAATGGGTTGTCTTTGGTGTTTGGCTTGTTGGGCTCGGGTAGCTTCCCATTATCAATTAGATTTTGGATCTTATATCTCAACCTTACACATCTATCTGTGTCATGCCCTTGCATTTGGTGAAATTGACAAAATGCTTTGGTGTCAAAATTAGGTGGGAGAGGGTTAGGCAAAGGACGAGGGTTTAAGGGTTGTAGCAATCCCTTTCTTTGAAGCTTATTGAGAACCCAAGACATTGATTTTCCCAATTCCAAAAATTGTCTCCTCGTTCCTTGGTTAGTAGCATTGACACCGACTGCCTTTTGCATGCTTTGGCTACCAGATTGATAGTTCCCTTTCTCGTTCCTTCTTATTGAAAAATGGTTCTTCTCTCTCTCCCATTCTTCAATTTGCAAGCCAGCTTGGAGAAGGTCTTTGAAATCCTTGATGAGTGTATGAGACATCCTCTCACGAAGATTAGGCAATACTCCTCTCACAATCATCCTTATTTGATCGGATTCATCGGGCCTCTTCTTGAGTAAAGCGGCCTTGTTTCTCCATCTCTTGACATAATCTACAAAATTCTCATTCGGCCTTAGCCTAATGGACTGCACTTCCATTAAGGTAATGTCCAACTCAACATTATATCCATATTGTTGGATAAAGGCCTTATATAGCAAATCCCAACTTTTTTGTGTTCCTTCATCTAAGGTATTGAACCGATTTTGGACAACAGGGTCCAATGAGAGCATAAAATACCTTAGAGTTTGAGCCTTAGTGGCTCGGGCAGACTGTATAGCAGTGATGTACTGCTTCGCATGGAGATGAGGATTTCTAGTGCCATTGTACTTTGCAAAGGATGGCATCTTGAACTTGTACGGGACTTCTTCATCTAGCTCAAATAATTTGTCGACTTTGGACATTTCTTCAATTTTCAGCTTCTTCTCAAATTTCTTTTCTAAATCAGCAATCATCTTTTCAATATCAGAAGTTTCGGTCTTCTCCATAGTTGATCTTTCAACAATCTTCGGTTCCTTTTTCTTCTCTTGAGCATCTTGGTAGTATTGAGCCCAATCATCATCAATATCACCTTTTCATCATCAAAAACCACTTCACCAACTTTAGTCTTCCCTTTGTCCCTTGGCTTCTTAGTGCTAGCAGATGCCTCGACATGATTCTCTAAGATTGCAGTCAATTGGTTCTTCATGGTCTCAGCTAGGGCCTCTTTTATTTCTTCCATCTTGGCGTTGAGGGCCTCATCCACCATCATTTGAATTTGTTCGGGCTTCATTATTTTTGGTGAGCAAGTGATTGAGTCGTTGCTAGATACTTTATCTCCGGTGTAGGTTAGATTGTTGTAAGCTTTTGAACTATAGTAATCTAAGGCTGTGAGCCAGAGAGGATCAATGATATGAGATGCAAATGTATGCATGTATGCATGTATGCACAAACAATCAACAAACAAGGATAATTAGGACGTTCCTTCCAACCTTATAACATCCACACATGAATGGCAAGTCTCTTTTCCTAGGTATATGGTTAACAAAATACCAACATGGGGCATCTTGTTTTCGAACATTTCCCTCGGACGTTTCAACCAATAGTTATATTTTCGAAAATGGAAATCAACTTATAATAATTCCCATTAATTAGGTTTAATCCATTTAACCAACTAATGTAGTTTTTATGCTATATTTGATTAAAACGAAATTAAGAGGCTTATTATAAATAGATTTCTCACTTGAAAAAGGTAGCTAATGATTCATGCCAAAAACAAGCCCATGATTAATTATTCTTAGTATAAACTAGGCTCACAATTGATTTTTGGTATTTCTTAATTGACCTAAATAATTTGCAAGCTCTTTGTAAGAAAAGGTTGAATGATAATAATTTTATTTCTAAGCCCATAGTAAATTGATTTTAGAAAAAACATATTTTGGGCTTAGTATTTGGGCCATGAGCAAAAGAATTTTATTTATTTTTTGAAAAGTCTTATGTCCAAAGAACATCTTGAAAAATTTTGAAAATAGCTTTGGCCTTTTGGATTTTTAAAGAAAAATTTATTTAAGCTTACAAATGTACTTGGGTCATAATAGAAAAATAACAAACCAAATAAGCCATGATTTAAGCCAAGATAAATTAACCATAGTCAAACAACATGCATTTGGGGTAAAACCTAAGGAAAGTAACTAGGCCAATTACATGAGCTTTAGTCTTTGGGTAAAGAGCTTAGGTTCCCATAGCAAGTATATACCGAGTGGTATGAGGCTATGAGTGGTTATGCCATGCTCGATCTCCATACCTTGAGTGAAAGTATGGTATCCCTTACATAACACAACACGGGTAACACGGGCGTCCTAACTCATGCACACGATGCAATCTAATATGATGCAATGAATAATGTCATTATAAGAAAGAATAGAATAATATAAAGACCAACGGAATCAACTTCTCTTATCCCCAGTGGAGTCGCCACTGTGAGCGGGAATTTTCTCCCCCCACACCCGGTGGAATGGTTATTACGACTTCAGCACTGTTTAGGCTCAGGGCCTTAGAGAACACAGACTTAAGTCCTGAGAAAATGGAGTCGCCACTCGGATAGGCCGGGAAAAAGAAAGGGATGGATGACTCGATTCCTAAGGAATTCCTAACCCCCTAATGGGTTCGAAAAGTTGGGTACATGTGGGGAAGGTGAGAAATGGCCCAACACCCCCGCAACGCCCTGTTCATTGGAACCGGCCTCCTTTATAGGTCTTAATATCATAAAATTCTTAAATATAATAAAATTATTCATATTACACATAATAATTAAAAGAAAGCATCATTATATTAAAAAAAAAGCAATGTCCAAACAAAGCAAATAAATGGACACACATCCAAGGATGGAAACATGTCCTTACATCTCATGTCTAAATAGGACACCCACCGAAAGGTAGAAACATGTCCTTTACATTAGTTCTAAAATAGAAAAGCAATTTAAATTACATGATATTTAACTAATGAGGTACCCACCAAGTGGAAACATACCTCTTACAACATTTGGAAAACCTAAATAAATCGATAAAAGTAAATAACCTTTCATAATAAATAAATCATTCATCAAAGGTATTAAATATCAATAGAAAGTAAACATCCATCCATGATAAATTAAATAAACCAAGCATTGAACTTAAATAAATTAAAACATATAAAATAAATCAAAGCATAATCAAATATAGAATTGAATAAGGCAAATAAAAATCTAAATTATAGCTACTGTTTCCATTTATGGTTCTTTATTTCATGTGTTTAGGGTTTTGGAATTTGTGGAATTAGGCTACTGTGAGTTTTTAAAAGAATTATAATAGATTAAGATTTTATGTTTTAAAAGGTTGATAAAGTTCTTTGATTAACCAAATTAATATTTGAATGGTGAAATCATGAAACTAGGGTTTGGACACTTTAAAATACTTAGATTTATGACTTACGGTTACTCATTGAATAATGTTTTAAGCTTACTGTGTAAAATTAAAATATTTATGTTTATATGATTTTAAAAGTTTTAAAGGATTAGAGTTTAGAAAAAATTAAGATTTAAGATTTTAAGGGGTTAGGTTTTACTCTTTTGAGTTTTGGAATTGAATTAGGGTTTAGGATTTTTGAATTAGGGTTTCGGATAATGAATTGGTTTTTAGAATTTGGAAAAACAATTGACAATTTTATGAAGTTTTATGAAAATAAACAAACGATTTAAAGTTTATAAAAGCAAAAAAGATGTTTTTAAGGCTTTTGGAAGAAAACAGAACTCAATTTAGGGTTTTGAAAATTTGGAAAACAAAATTTGGTTTTAGGGTTTTGAAGAAACAAAAACTAATAACTTCAAACTTTTTGGAAAATAAAGCAACGAATTAAGGTTTTCAAACTTCAGAAAAGGTGAATTAGGGTTCTTAAGTTTTTGAATTAAAAGAAATAATGGGATGATTTAGCTACTGTGAAAAATAGAATTTAAACAATTGATGCATACCTCCGTTTGTTGGTTCCTCCAAAATTTCTTCTTGGATGAAAAAGATCAAAGACAAGCTTTACTGCCTTTGAATTGCTTGAAATATTTTTCTGCTCCCTCAAAAAAAATCAGCTTGATTCAAGGTTTTCCTTCTCAGTTTCGAATCCAATTTTTGATTAATTTCTCCTCCGATTTCTTCCCTTTTTGTGTTGTTTTTGGTCTTATTTATAGAAGAATACTATGGTTCATTCCTAATTATTCACAGAACATAGTATTGATAAGTAAAGGAAACTGAAACCTAATTGCATTAGCTTTCAAAAAAATTTACGTCGAAAAAATTTCGCTGGCGAAAAAAAACTACTGCAAAAAATTGCGCTAGTTAAAAAAATTGATAGCAGTTGGCTACGGTAGGGGCGAGGGACTGGCCTGGGGGCCATTTCACAAGAAGGATTTTCCTGTGGGCGAAATGGCCCACGACCATTGTCCCGCGCGCTGGTTTTTATCGCTGATTTTTCCGTCACCGATTTTTATTTTTATTTTTATTTTGATTTTTTGATTTTTATTTGTTTATTTTTGTTTTTTATTAATAAAAATTAGATGCTAAAGCAAAAATTATTTAATTAAGATAACAAAAATTATTTTGGACTAATTAAAATATATCAGACCGGATTGGGTCAAAAATTAAGGGTCTACAGCCCAGTTCATTGGAACCGGCCTCCTTTGTAGGTCTTAATATTATAAAATTCTTAAATATAACAATATTATCCATACTACATGTAACAATTAAAATAAAGCTTCATTATACTAAAATCAAAGCAATGTCCAAACAAAGCAAATAAATGGACACTCATCCGAGGATGGAAACATGTCCTTACATTGTCCATGTCTAAAACTAAATAGGACATCCATCGAAAGGTGGAAACGTGTCCTTTTGGTCCAAAAAATTTAAAATAAAATAAATTACATGATGCTCATGACATGAGGTACCCAAAATATGGAAACATACCTCTTACAAAGTTTTAAAATCAAAATAAATCAATAAAAGCAAACAACCATTCATCGTAAATAAATCATTCATCAAAGACATCAAACATCAATCAAAATATATAATAAACATTCATCTAACTTAAATAGAACAGTAAGTATATAACTTTAGGGTTCAAGCATCAATTTAGGTTTTTTTTTTGTTTTATGTTTAACAATTAGAGTCTTATATATACTGGATTAATTAATTGAGAAACTTTTAATATAAAAGAAATAATATGGCTACTGGATATTTTGACTTAAAGATTAGGTCTAAAATAAATTAGGATTTGAATCTAAGGAATGGATGTTTTGGATTTAGGATTTCAAAAGTTGTGTGAAAATAATATTAAAATTTAGTGTTTAAATAAATAAGATTGAAGATTATGAAAATTGGATTTTAGATTAGGTATTTGAAAAAATAAGCTACTGTGATTTCAGAAAATAGAGTTGGTTAGGGTTTTAAGAAAATAGTCTATTGTTTTATGATTTTAGAAAAGTATAATTAGGGTTTTATATTTCAAAAATTAGTTTTACGGGTATTAAGGTTTTAGGGTTTTGAAAAATACTTTTTAGGATTTTGAATAGGGTTTGGATGGTAAACAGAATAAGTGATCAAATAACAAAAACATCATCTATTGTATATTTATAAATTTGATTAGTTTGAGTGATGAAGCTACTTTGAACATAATAAGTCAAAAGAAAATCAAACCTCCGTTGTTGGTTTCACCATAATTTGAATTCTGGTTGAACAATAACAAAGACAGTGTGGGTTGCCTTTGATGGATTTATGTTGTTTGCTCACTGCCTCTTGCTCCTTCAAGGTTCTCTCTTTTTGGCTGAAAAATCCTAAAGTCTAAAGTCCGATCCCAAAAATTCAGATCCTCTTTTTAAGATCCAAAGTCTGAATATTTGCTAAAAAGTCCCTTTTCTGCGTGTTTTGATGTGGTATTTATAAGAAAAATCAAAACCTAATACTAATTGGTTAAGGAAATAAAAATCATTTTGAAAATAAATTAAAAACCAAAACCAAGTAGAATAGGATTTTGAAAAAAAATACGCTGGCAAAATTTGCTACGGGGCGCTCTGGCTGGGCGCGGGCTAGGCACGAGCTGGGCAAGGGCCACAGGCCAGTTCGTCGCAGGAAAAACCTGCTACAAATTGGCTTGTGGCCAATTAGCCGCAGGATTTTCCTACTGTGAATTGGCCCATGGCCATTTTGCCCAGGTAAAACCTGCGCTGAATTGGCTTGTTGTTAATTCGTCGCAGGTTTTTCCTGCAGTGAATTGGTCCAAGCCAATTTTTTTGCCAGCGACAAAAAATTTTGTCGCCGATTCTGCCCTACGCCGATTTCTATTTTCAATTTTATTTTTTATCTTTTCTTTCTTCTTTTTTCATTATTTTTTATTTTAATTAAAAATAAATACTATAAGTAATAAATATTATTAAAAATACTACAAAAATTATTTTGGACTATTTAAAAATATTGGACTGGACTGAGTAAAAAATTAAGGGTTTACAGTTTGCCCTTACTTAAGCGATCTGAGACTACAACAAAAGAGAGCGAAAAGCAATGTGATTTTTGACTGGATTTAAAGCCATAATGGACTCCGTGCTCAAGGTTGGTTTGAGTTCTGGACTAAAAAAATAATTTGGGTTCTAGACCCAAGGTGAATTTAGGATTTGGGTTCTGGACCCGAGGTAAAATAGATTGTCCGAGATTGCGGTTTTGAAAGATTGATCTTGCAATTACCATCTGAGGAGTGTCAGATAAACAGGAGTGTAGTTCAAGCATTGTTGGAGTGGTGGATGCACACGACCCATACTTTTCACCTACCTATAGGAGAGATGACCATTGGCCCAGTTGATTATACAGCCATAACTGGTATCTGGTACTATGGCCTTCCGGACCCTCTTACCAATGATATTCAGACATTCGAAGAAGTCCAACAGTTAATAGGTATAGAACTATCATTAAAAGGGCCTTTCAAGATAAAAATTAAGTCAATTCAGAGTTATTGGATGAACTATGAAGGATGGGTTCGTAGGGAAATAGCCAAACAATATGCTCAAGGATTTTTATAGTATTTTCTCTGGTAGACCATTTTATGCAGCACTGAATCTGCCATCCATTTGTCGGTGTTGAGGACCCTTATTAATATGAGTATGGTATGGCTTTACGGCTGGGGTGAAGCTGGCCTTGCCTGTCTCTATCATGGACTAGATAAGATTTGCAGAAATAAGAAATCTTTCGTTGGTTTCGTGGTGGTTGTCGAGGTACTCTTCTTCCACCAATGTCAATTCCATTTTTATTCTTGCATGAATTTGATTTTTATTGTTGTTGTAGGTATGGACATATGAGCATAATCTTGAGAGCGTGCCTGTCATTTCCCAAGAGAGAGTCGGGTATCCAAAATTAAATTTTTGGTTGTCAGATCGTGTAGCAGTTCCCGGTTCTCACCATGTTCACACCTAGTGCTATGTCTTGAGTTGCTTAACCTGGGGACTGGTAAAATAGTATTAGTATACTTTAAAATTTATATAAAATTTCACTTACCATATGTCATTTTGTAGGTCAATTTAGCTTGGTGGAACATAGAAGAGCGAACAAACTGGACTTCTTCCATGAATGCCGCATTACCTTTTCAACATACCCGCTAAGTCATTGTCGGCCTTGTATCTAGTTGTTGGTTTCTCAAGGAGAGAGTGTATGAGTGGTTCCTTGGTCCTGAGTGATGGAGGATCCTGATGAATTGCCTGGAGTATACTTTAAATATCGCATCAATGCCGGAGAATGCATGGTGGTTAGCTCAGCATGGTTATGATGTTAAAACCTTTCTCTATCCACCGAGTGCATCATATACCCAGTTTATTCGAGTAGGACTCTTAAACTTTGATGTATCTCCTGTTGGCATTCGGGAGATTCCCGAGGAAAAGGAGGATAGTGATGAAGAGGAGTATTACGAAGAGGGAAGAGGGTTTGTCCGCATCTCGGGGCTAGCACCTCTCAGGTAAACTTTTACCATTTTGCCATTGTAATTACTTCTTTCTTAACTTGTTTTGATTATTTTAGCGATTACTTTTAGGCTACTGGCTCATTTGGTCATCATGATGGACCTTCCTCTGCCGCTCCTCTATTTGCTCATTCTAATCAACCAGAGATGCCATCTCATCCACAGGGCGTTGATATGAATTACTTGGTAGGTTTTCCTGTTCCATGATAATTTATGCTACATGTATGCATGATTATATATGCTCTTCCTCTTTCCCTTCTGAATCACAGTGGATGATTGAGGAACAAAATAAGAAACTTCAAGATGAGTTAGCTGCTAGTCGTCAACAGGTCACTTATTTTGAAAAATTGTATCATTAGTCAAAATAAGATTTTTGAGACTTTCGATTTCAGGGAATGAGAGATCCTGGTGCTTCATCATCTAGGCGACCCCATGCTGATGATCATGAGATCCTTTCGTCTACTTTGGATGAGGACCATTACAGATCTGAATTCCAAGGTAATAGAGATTCAGGTGCTCCTGCTTCGAGCTGACTCGGGATGGTGATATGTCTCTTCCTCCAGCAAATGATGACTTTTTCAGGGCTTTGTTTGATCATGATCCACCACCTCCTTCTCAGTGATCTATCATTATTGTATTAATTGAGGAAATATTGTTTAATAATAAAAATAATGGTAAAAATAATAATGATGATATATAATTTGTACTTTTACTATAACTTTTGACTTTTAAAATTTTTCTTTTCTTTTATTTTTCTTTTTTTTTTTGGGCTTCTATCATCATTATTATTTCTACACTACAATTATTGTTCTTTCCTCTTCACATTCAAAATTTCCACAGTAGCACTAATTTACAAAACCAAAGGCAACACGGCAACTCAAAAACTATTTTGTTGCTAATTTTCTATCCTTGCACGTCTCGGTCTCAAGCTATTCCTTGTCAATTTTGGAATAGCCAATCATCCTATATAAATCTCTTTCCATGCCATGACCTCATACAAAAGCCGAGAAATTTTCTATGAATTTTCAATTTCAGCATCAAAATTTCTTTTAACAATTCCAAATTCCCTTCAATTATCAACAATGACCGAACTCAATTTGAAAAAAATAAAAGCTCTATTTAAAAATATGAATGCCATTCACTGGGAACAAATATCTTGGTCTAAAGTTAATACTTTGAAGTGTTTTCAAAATATTAAATTGGACCACTCCTTTGTACATGCCATGGCTTCTTTTTGGAATGTGAATTATAGGACATTTATGATTAATGGCTTTGAGATATGTCCCATGATTGAAGAGTTTGAGGCCATTCTTGGATATCGAAGCCATCAACAATGGCATTACCTATGTTGAATTCCATGATTCAACAAAAGATCCAAATGTTGTTTCAACTTTCAAAGCCCGAAGTTCTACAGTTGACGAGAGGTGAGAAAATTCTGCTTGGTCCCTTAATTGACTTTTGCATTCTCACTTGGCTTCTACTAAGGCATGGGGATGTATGCTTTGTCTATGCTTGCTTTGCCAATTCTTGCTTTTTTCTTTTGATGGTGATATTGATCAATGAGTATTGGATATCATGGACAAAATGGAAGGAGGCTTGTCATCGATACCCGTGATCTTTGCTGAGACTTTAGTAGGATTAGACCAACTTAAATTGGGATTGTCAAGGAGATTGACCGGGAGTCCATTGATTCTTACCTAAACCACCCTTTTGGGTTTTCAATTTAGGTCTTTTTTTTCTTATTTATTATTATTATTATTGATCTAATTTTTGCCTAGTCTGCCCTTGCGGATTTTCAGAAATAGCGAGCTGTCCTAGCTTTTTTTTTTTGCTTAGGCCGTCCTTGCAGATTTTTGACCTAATAGACCTTTTTTCTTTTTTTTTTCTTTCTTTTTTTTTGCTTACAGATTTGGCTTCAGGAGCATCTCTGCTTACTCAACACTCCATCTATGAATTTTGCCAGATATCTGCCACGACATCATTCTGCTAGGAAACTACTTCATCCTTCTTCTTCATATGCTGATTGGGTTGACTGGATCCACTCACGTGCTGAAATCAACATCCGTTGGTTAGTACCCTAGTGAAAGATTTCTCATATCACCATTTCAGACATATTTGATGTATGTTCCTCTTGCTACTCTTCGTCGAGGTACTTACTATGATTCTCGTCGGCTTGACCGTCAGTATGGAGCTAAGCCATGAGGTTCTGAATTTACTCCTGATTTGGACATGCCTTGTCTAACTGAAGTCTACTTGGATTGACTGAAGCAAAGCTGGCCAGTACGTTACACTTATCGTCTGCCATAGATTTTACATTTGTCAATTTTTCTAGAAAGAATATTGTTAGGATGAAAAAATAACGAAAGTAATAATAAGAGATGTTTCTTTTCCTTTTATAATTTGTCATCACCTTTTGCTATTGTGTCGATTTATTTTATCCATATCTGGTCAAATACTTAAAACAGTGCACATTGAATAATTTTAATATTAATTCTATTTTATTAAATTAGGAAACAACCAAACATAAAGCCAGCATACACAAGATCACTCATGTTGCCAACTAGCCCTTTCGGGTTTTATAATTGATGATTTTCTCTCGCTTAGCCCTAATTATTGCCTAGCCAGCCTTTTCAGGTTTTCAAAACTAGCGGACTGCTCTAACTTTTGCCTAGGCCACCTTTTGGGTTTTCAACCTAGCGAGCTCTCTTTTTTTTATACATAAAACCTCTTTAGCCTGTCAATGTTTACTGGCTCACTAAACTCATTCACGTCCATGTATGATAACTTCACTGCACCCTTGTTCATGACTTGTTTCACAACATATGGCCCTTCCCAGTTAGGCCTAAATTTCCCTCTTGGGTCAGATACATTAAGCTTACATTGTTTCAACACTAAATCACCAACTTTGAGTTTTCTGATTTTAACCCTTCTATTATAGGTTCGAGCTACCTTCCTCTGATACAATTGATGATGATACAATGCTTTTAACCTTCTCTCCTCTAGTAAAGCTAACTGTGTGTATCTGTTTACTACCCACTCCATCTCTGGCAGTTTAGCTTCCAAGACACTCTCAATGACTTGATCTCAATTTCAATTGGCAATACTACTTCCATCCCGTAAACCAAAGAGAACGGTGTCATTCCAGTCGGTGTCTGCATGCTTATTTGTATCCCCACAAAGCAAAAGGAAGCATCTCTGACCAATCCCTGTATGTCTTGGTCATCTTGGACAGGATCTGCTTAATTGTCTTATTGATTGCTTCTACTGCACTATTCGCCTTTGGTCTATAAGGGGAGGATCGGTGATGATGGATTCTGTATTTTGAGAATAAGTCCTTAACTGCACCTTGGAATTGTACTCCATTGTCCAATATGACACTATGTGGGACTCCATATCTGCAGATGGGATTCTTTTTAATAAATCTAGCCATTTGACTTGCCTCCAGTTTGTTGAAAGATTCAGCTTCGACCCATTTTGAAAAATAATCTACTGCTACTATAATAAAACGGTGACCATTTGAGGTTGTCGAATGTATCTCTCCTATGATGTCAATCCCCCAAGTTGCAAATGGCCAGGGTGAAGATATAGAATGTAATTCTTCAAGAGGCATGTGATTCAAATTACCATACATCTGACATTGCTGGCACTTCTTCACAAACTCAATACAATCTCTCTCAATGGTCAGCCAGTAGTAACCTTATCAAATTATCTTCTTAACTAGGACTAAACCACTCATGTATGGTCCGCAACTTCCCGTATGTATTTCTGACATAATATGCTCCACTTCAGGCTTCCTTAAACACGTCAAATGCACCCTATCAAGCCATCTTCGATACAACTCTCTATGAAAGGTGATGTATTGTAAGGACCATCATCTTATGGCTCTTCTTTCTTTCTTTGTTGCCCCCAATGGGTATTCCTTCTCCTCCAAAATTTGTCTTATAGTATCATACCATGCATCATGGTCTGTATCAGTTTCTATGATTCTCTCATATTCATAGCAAGGAGTTAATGAACTGGTCAAAATTAAAGGCTTAAGGAATAAGTTGATAGGATTTTCCCATACCGAAGCCAATGTGGCTAGGGCATCAGCCATATGGTTTTTTTTCTCTTGGTAGGTGTATAAACCCGCACTCCTTAAAGTTCTTCTTCATCATGGTCAAGTAATGGTGGTATGGTTTTAACTTCTCTTCTTTCAACTCCCACTCTCCATTTACTTGGGATACTACTAGTAATGAATCGCCAAAGACTTCCACCTTATCCACCTTCATAATCATTAGGGTTTCTAAACCAAAGATACATGCTTCATACTCCACCATATTATTGGTTGCCTTGAATTTCAACTTTCTGGCTAAAGGGATAAGTTCTCCTTCGGGCGATTCTAGTATGACTCCCAAACCTACTCCTTTCCTATTCACTGTCCCGTCAAAATACATTTTCCATCCTTGTACTTCAATGGCCTCTAAATGTTCATCTAGAAATTCCAATACTACCTCTTCGCTATCCGGTAATGGTTGTTGGGCCAGGAATTCTGTCACTGCTCTACCTTTGATTGTTTTCCTGGTTACATACTCAATCTCAAATTTTTCCAATATTATCAACCATCGACCATACTTCTCAATCAAAGAGGGTGTCTCCCTTAAGTACTTCATTGGATCCAACCTAGAAATTGCTTGCACACTATGAGATTGAAAGTAATGCCTCAACTTCTTAGAAGACCAAACCACAGCTATACAGGTCTTTTCAATGATACTATACTTAATTTCATAAGCTAGGAGCTTTCTACTTAAATAGTAAACTACGTGCTCAATCCCTGACTCATCTGCTTGGGCTAGCATAGCTCCTATTGACTCTTTTTATATTGCTAAGTATAGTAATAATGGTTTACCAGGTTTAGGTGGTTTTAAAACAGGTGGATTCAGTAAATACTCCTTTATTCGCTCAAAGGCCTTTGACACTCTTCATTCCACAGGACTGGCTAATTCTTTTTAAGCAATTTAAAGATAGGTTCACAGATTGTGGTGAGCTTTGCTATAAACTTGCTAATATATTGCAATTTGCCAATGAATCCTCAAACTTCTCTCTTCGTCTTAGGGGCTGGCATATTCTTGATTGCTTTAACTTTGTTAGGGTCAATCTCAATGCCATTTGGACTAATCACATGTCCCAACAATTTGCCTTAGGTAACCCGAAACACACACTTCTTAAGGTTTAATCTTAGCTTATACTTCACTGCTCTTTCAAAGAATAATTCTAAGTTTTAGAAGTGTTGTTCTCTTGTATCCGACTTCACCATCATATCATCAACATATACTTCAACTTCTTTGTGCATCATGTCATGAAATAATGTGGTGGCCATCCTTTGGTAGGTTGCTCCAGCATTCTTTAACCCAAATGGCATTACCCTATAACAAAAATATATCCCAAGTAGTAATGAAAGTAGTTTTGGTTTTATCATCTTGGGCCATTAACACTTGGTTACATCCAGAAAATCCATCTACAAATGAGTGTAGCACGCTAGAGGTTGCACTATCAATGAGGACATCTATATGGGATAAAGGAAAATCATCTTTAGGGGAAGCCTTATTTAAATCTCTATAGTCCACACAGACCCTAATTCTTCCATGTTTCTTTGGTACAGGTACTATGTTGACTAGCCAATCTGGATAATCTATCACTTCAAGGAACTTTACTTGTATTTGTTTAGTGACCTCTTCTTTAACCAATTCAACCCATTCAGGTCTTAACTGCCTAAGCTTTTGTTTGACGGTTTCATGAGTGTAAGGAGGAATCAGATGTTCGGCTATGTCTCCATCTATTCTAGGCATATACTCATAAGATCAAGAAAATACTTCTTCATTTTTTTTAAATATTTTTCCAAATCTCTCTCTCTCATCAGAAGTAAGGTCGGATACTATGCTAATATTTTTAGAATTTTTTATTGTTACCAAATTTAATGATTGTGTATAATAGAGTTAATATTAAAGATGCTCATATAACCACTATTTGAATGTATGTAACCATTAGGAGAAACATCACACAAGTAATCAAAATCAGACTTTATTGCATTCATTTTGGAAAAGAAAACATCATCATCCTCATACAAAGTAGACAAATTAAAATCAAAATCAAAAGCATTGTTCTCAAAACCATAAAGCAGAACATCTTCAAACTTCTCTTCAACCAGGGCAGCAATCTCCTCTGGAGTCTTCTCAGCTTTCAGGATAGCTTCCTTCTCCCCTTTCGGATTGAGCTCCTTATGTGCTGGCATGGTGAGCTCTTTCTTCACTTGTTCCACTAGCTCGGCAACATCAACAAAAATTTCAAAATCTGGGATCAACTTTTCCATAAACATGATTGGCTCAGGCTTTCCTTGGAGTGGTCCCATGTCTCGAGCTTTGACAAAGATCTCTTCAATTGGTGGGAAGCTCATCCTTTCATTCTTCTTTAGCTGGACATCTTTGTTGGCTTCTTCATACCCTAACCCTTTCTTGAAAGTTTGAGTCTTGAAATTCAAAAGTTTTGTCATACCGGCCTTGCCCTTTCCAAGACCAGCTCTGGGAAGGTAGCTCATGTTCTTCATCATGTTCAAGAACTTAGAGTCCACTACTTCATCATCAGAGCAGCTACTTGGAAACCATTGAGAGGCCTCTCTATCATTAGAGCATTAACAACCTCATTATCCTCGGCCTCGATGACCACCGTCTCATCTCCATTAGGGAACTTGAACTTTTGATGAAGGGTGGAAGGAACTCCAACAAGAGGATGGAACCATGGCCTCCCAAAAGTAGAGCAAAAGTAACAGGTATGTCCAAAACAACAAATTCAACAATAGATTCAATTGGACCAACTTTCACAGCTGCTTTGAAAGTTCCTTCGGCATGCCTCATGGTGTTGTCATAAGCCCAAATGGTTACTTCGGTTAGGCTTAGATCCCTCATTGACATAGCTAGCTTTGGCAATATTTTAAGTGGACAAACATTTATGGCGGACCTATCATCAACCATCACACATGGAGTCCTTTTTCATTTGATTTTCTACTTTGATAAAGAGAGGACGAATGTGATCTCTCCCCTCTACCGATAAATCCGCATCTGAGAAAGATACTATTCCCATATTAACTTCGCTCTTCTTTTGAACTTCTTCACACTTCATTACTCCTTCCACTTTGATGAAGTTAATTAGTTCCTCCGGTGTTATGGAGGTGAAAATTGGCATGCTAGCCAAGGCCTTGGCTATAGTTTCATGGTGTTTCTTAGAAGTAGCCAATAAATCCCAAATGCTAACACTTGCTTGGGTTCTTTTCAACTGCTTAAGCACAATATCATCTTCCTCTTCTTTGTTCCCTACTTCGACTTCCTTTCCTTTATTAACTTCTACCTCTTTAGTTGGTGGCCTTGTGTAAGGCTTAGTAGATCTTGTGTTCATTACTTCATCTTCTTCGGGCTCGGACCAGGTCCATTCCTCCTTCTAGGGTGTAAGATTGTCATCACTATTGCTTGAATCGCAAAACTCATTCACAACACAGATTGCTACTTCTTTACCTACCATAGCTTGTTTAACTTGCTAAACACCACTTCTTCTTTGGTTGCTTCTCCACCCACATCTTGGAAAGAAGACATGACAAAACTTTCATACAAACCTCCTTCAATCATGAAGGTCGCTAGTGGTGGTACTCTGTTGAACCTTGCTAGTGGATTGTCTTTAGTGTTTGGTTTGCTGGGTTAGGGCAGTTTCCCACTATCAATCAAATTTTGTATCTCATGCCTCAATCTCACACATCTATCCACGTCGTGCCCTTGCATTTGATGAAATTGACAAAATGTCTTAGTGTCAAAATTAGGTGGGAGAGGGTTAGGCAAAGGATGAGGATTTAAGGGTTGTAACAATCCCTTCTTTTGAAGCTTATTGAGAACCCAAGAAAGCGGTTTCTCCAATTTTGAAAACTGCCTTCTTCATCCTTGGCTAGTAGCATTAACACTAACTGCCTTTTGCATGCTTTGTTTACCAGACTGGTAGTTTCCTTTCTCGTTCCTTCTTGTTGAAAAGCGATTCTTCTCTCTTTTCCACTCTTTAATTTGTAGACCAGCTTGTAAAAGTCCTTGAAATCCCAAATGAGTGAATGAGACATCCTTTTGCGAAGGCTAGGTAACACTCCTCTCACAATCATTCTAATTTGATCGAATTCATCAGGCCTTCTCTTGAGCAAAGCAGCCTTATTCCTCCATCTTTTCACACAGTCCACGAAATTCTCATTCGGCCTTTGTCTAATGGACTCCACCTCCATTAGAGTAACTTCTAATTCACCATTGTATCCATATTGTTGGATGAAGGCCTTGTATAGCAGATCTCAATTCTTTTGAGTGTCATCATCTAAAGTATTGAATCAGTTTTGGACAACAGGATCTAATGAGAGTATAAAGTACCTTAAAGTTTGAGCCTTAGTAGCTCGAGCAGACTGCATAGAAGTGATATAATGCTTTACATGGAGTTGAGGATTTTTTATTCCATCAAACTTTGCAAAGGATGGCATCTTGAACTTATAAGGGACCTCCTCATCTTGTTCAAACAGTTTGTCAATCTCGGACATCTCTTTAGTTTTCAGTTTCTTCTCAAATTTCTTTTCCAAGTCTGCAATCATCTTTTCAACATCTGAAGTTTCAGTTTTCTCTACAGCTGATCTTTCAACAATCTTTGGCTCCTTCTTTTTATCTTGAGAATCTTGGAAGTATTGAGCCCAGTTGTCATTATCATCAACGACTACCTTATCATCATCAAAAGCTACTTTACCAACCTTAGCCTTCCCTTCGTCCTTTGGCTTCTTGGTGCTAGCAGATGCTTCGGCATTATTCCTTAAAATTGCAGCCAATTGGTTCTTCAAGGTCTCAGCCAGAGTTTCCTTTAGTTCTTCCATTTTAGCATTGAGGGCATCATCCACCATTCTTTTAATTTGTTCGGGCTCCATTGCTTTTGGTGAGAAAGTAATTGAGTCGCTGCTAGATTCTTCATCTCTGACATAGGTCGAATTTTTGTAAGCTTTTGAATTGTCATAATCCAGGGCAGTGAGCTAGAAAGGATTAATGATATGAGATGCAAATGTATGTATGTATGCATGTATGTACAAACAAAGAAAGATAATTAGGACATTCCTTCCAAACTTATAACTTCCACACACGAATGGCGAGTCTCTTTTCCTAGGTAATATGGTAAACAAAATACCAACATGGCTATCTCATTTCGAATAATTCCCTCGGATGTTTCAACCAATAGTTATATTTTCAAACATGGAAATCAGTCCATGATAATTCCCATTAATTAAGCTTTAATCCATCCAAATAAATAAAGTAGCTTTTATGCTATATTGGATTAAAACTAAATTAAGAGGTTTGTTATAAATAGATTTCTCACTTGAAAAGGTAACTAATGATTCATGCCAAAAACAAGCCTATGATCAATAATTCTTAGTATAAACTAGGCTCACAATTGATTTTTGGTATTTTCATAATTGACCTAAATATTCATAAGCTCTTTCAAAAGGTTAGGAAAATTGTTTTGTTTCAATGCCCATTGTAAAATGATTTTAGAAAAAATGGATTTTGGGCTTTGTATTTGGGTCATGAGAAAAGAATTTTTTTGATTTGTTTTTAGAAAAGTTTTATGTCCAAATATCATCTTGAAAAATTTTGAAAATAGCTTTGGTCTTTTGGACTTTAAAGAAAAATTTATTTTGAGCTTACAATGTACTTAGGTCTTATTAGAAAAAGAACAAATCAAATAAGCCATGATTTAAACCAAGATAAATTAAACATAGTCAAACAACAAGAATTTGGGGTAAAAACCTAAGGAAAGTAACTAGGCCGATTACATGAGCTTTAGTCTTTGTGTTGAAAAGGCATAGGTTCCCATAGCAAGTATATACCAAAAGATATAAGGCTATGAGTGGTTATGCCATGCTCAAACTCCATACCTTGAGTGAAAGTATGGTATCCCTTGCATAACATAACACGAATAACACGGGCGTCATAACTCACGCACACAATGCAATCTAATATGATGCAATGGATAATATTATGATAAGAAAGAATAGAATAATATAAAGACCAATGGAATCAACTTCTCTTATCCCAGTGGAGTTGCCACTGTGAGCAGGAATTTTTACCCCCACTCCCGATGGAATTGTTCATGTGACTTCGGCACTATTTAGGCGCAGGGCCTTAAAGAACACAGGCCTAAGCCTGGAGAAAATGGAATCGCCACCCGGAGGAGCCAAGAAAAATAAAGGGGTGGATGACTCAATTTGTAATATCCCAAGTGATACCCTAAAATTTTTGGAAGAAATATTACTTGTTGAGAATTAATTTATGATTTTAAAGTGTATTTTTTTAAGTGAGAAGATAAGAGGGAGGAGAGGTGTATATGTTATGTATATGGAGATATATATATACAAGTCAACAAGTTGAGTTGGTCAAATGAGATATTTCAATTAATTATATTAAATATTGTTAGTGGAGGATGATATTTAAATGGATTTATTATAGATAGTGGAAGATGATGTAATTGGGTATTATTATATTAGTATTATTGCTTGGTGGAGAGTGATTTGAGGAGAGAGTGTTTGGTTAAAAAAGTTGACTTTCTTCTTCTTTGCATTTTCTTCTTCTTCTTTCTTCCTTGGCCTTCCATCACCACCATCTTCAAGAGGGAGAGATTGTGTTGCTTCCAAACTCAAGGAATTGAAGGATTTCAAGAGATCAAGTTGGGGTTTTAAGGATTTTCTTCACTTTTGGTAAGTTTCCAACTTGTTTCTTTGTTTTCTTTTGAGTTTGTGTTTTTGGGTTTGTTGGATTGGTTGTTGTAGATGTGTTTATGGTTGTTTTGGTATGGTTGAGGTTGTTTTGTTTTGTTAACTTTGACTGTGCGGTTGGATTGAAGAGAAAAGGGTTAAGTTTGGTGAAAGAGACAAGAATTATGGTTGTTGTGACTTTGAGTTGTGATATATGGTTGTGATTGTGTTTTGATGTTTGTAATTGAGTTGTTTTGGTGTTTACTCAAGTTTATATGGTATGTTGATGGTTTTGGTTGAGTTTTTGCTATGTTGATAAGGGTAAAAGAAAGATGTTTGTTGGATGTGGCGTTTTGGTGTCGATTTCAGGGTTTTTGGCCTGACATGCCTAGTAGCACGGCCATGTCTTTGGGCATGTCGTTGGTTCTATTTTTTGGGTTGGTGACACGTCCAATGACATGCCTATGTCACTGAGCATATCACAGCTTCTGTGTAGTGGTAGTATTGACACTTCCAGTGACACGTCCATGTCACTGAGCGTGTCATAGCTTCTGTGTTGGAGGAGAATTGACACGTGCAGTGACACGTCCATGTCACTGAGCATGTCAAAGCTTCTGTGTTGTGGGTTTAGGGCGCGGTCAGGGATGCCCATGTTGTTGAGCGTGTCAAGTGTAGAGTTTGCCCTAGATATTTCTTATCCTTATTTTCTTATGTGTAACACTAAGTGAGTATTTATAATCACCTTTGGATTAGGTTTTGAAGAGAATTGAGTTACCCTAGCCAAGGTTTGAGGGATATCTTGGAAGAGGAAGTTGATAGAGTGGTGTTGTTGCTTTAAGAGGTAAGTACAAACTTTGAATGATTGCATACATTTACATGACATTGGGACTTAACACTTTTAGTTGAGAAATGTGTTAAGTTACTTAATATATTGTTGATGAATGAGTTATATGTTATGATATGCATAATATGAATTATGTTGATATATCAATGCAATTGAGTAATGTGTTGTATATGAAAAGAAATGTGGAATAATGTGATATGATATGTGAAATCATAATGCAACAAATTGATATTGATATAAAAGAGAAGAATGAGAAAAATGAGAAAATGATGATATAATAAGGAAATGTGCCTAATTTGATTATGAGAAATGAATTATGAAAGTATTCGATAATGAGATAAATTAATAAGTTGTGTGCCTAGTATGTTATTCAATTTACAGAGTTCTGGGTTTGGCGGCATGCCTATGAATTGCTGGGGAAGTGAAAAGACCGGGGTCGTAAGCTGAGCCCAGTTGATAAATGTGATGTTTTTGGGGTAAAAAGACCGAGTCGTAAGCCTCAAAAACTGTAACAGTCTAGCGGGGTTGAGGACCAAGATACTGGGGCCCAAGGGTCTAGCCGAATTGAGGTCCATGAGACTGGGGCTATTACATTATCCATGGATATATATTGCCTACGGGGCTAGACACAAGGTGTCATTATGGACCAAAGCAGTAACTCTGAACTTTGAATAGCATACTAGATCCTTTTTGGACCCATGTTTGTCTTTGTTTATATGTGAATTATTAAATGTGATGCAAATGAATAATATTGTAACACCCCTATATCCCGAATACATACAAAGCATGCTTATACGATCGTATTATACTTATACTGAATATAGAAATGACACACTTTACAAATACACAAATCATTTTTTAAGTAAAACTAAAATTTAAGAAATACCAAATAAAGAGAAATGAAAATCATAATACACAATGGATAAAAACGTTTGTTTATTACGCAACGGAAGTTTCATCCAAAACTTACAAGTGTAAATACATTAAACTTCAAAAATTACAAAATATGAAATATATACATGATTGGCAGCTTGACTCTCTGATCTTTAAGCTTTAATCCAACTCTTCACAATCAAAACAACCTCAACTAGGTCTAGAGGAATTCTCCGTCTCAACTCTATCACCTCTATCACCTGCACGATGAATCATAATCGCGCTGAGCCAACAACTCAGTAGTACAAACCATAATGCTATAATGGTTAATCAATAACAATGATATACAATCAAACAATAAAGATCATACTCAATACACAATATTTCATGAGTATTATATTATTTCATCATATTACAACATCATTCATAACATCAACATGACATAGACACCTATGGGCCCAACAAGTGTTTAATACGATATTCAGAATTCAGAGTTACTGCTTTGGTTTATAATCACAATAAACAAGCCCGTAGGCAACATATATATATATCTATCCATGGATAGTGTAACAGACCCAGTCTCTTAGACCATCAACTCAACAAATCGAGGAGATCCTCAACCCGGCAAGACTGTTACCAATCATATATCTCAAAATCACAATTCTCATAATGTAACAGACCCAGTCTCTTGGACCTCAATTCACTCAAATTGAAGAGATCCTCAACCCGGCAAGACTGTTACTATTCATAATTTCATAGGCATGCCACCCAAATTCAGAACTCTGAAACTGAATCACATATTAAACATACAATTATATCATTATTCTCTTTCTCAATTTGTATCTCAATATCAAATAGGCAATCATGCCTCAACACTTTCATTTGTATAACCATAACCACTCACAATAGCTTCTCATCACATTTGAATCATCATGTCTCAATTATCTCATTTCACATTATACATATAGTACAGTTCACAAGATTCACAATGTGCAAAACATAATATTATTCATATATAACAATAATGTCATATCAAGTGAATGTATGCAACAATGCAAGGTTTGTACTTACCTCAATAACAATTCATACAACTCTAAACACTTCCTTTCCAAGATTCTTTTACTTCTTAGATCAATGATAACTCACTTTCTTCAAGACCTAATCCAAAAATAATAACATACACTTGCTTAGGGATACACATGAGATAATCAAATTAAGAGTTAACTAGGGCAAACCCTAAACATGACACGCTCAACCACACGGGCGTGTCCTTGACTGTGCCCTAACTCCACAACACAGAAGCTTTTACACGCTCAGAACCACGGGCGTGTCACTGGGCGTGTAATACATTCTGCCTTTCTGAAAAATATCAACACGTCCAACAACGTGAGCGTGCTCTTGGTCGTGTAAACTCTCCAATCTCACAGTAGCTATGACACGCTCTATAACATAGGCGTGTTACTGGTCGTGTCAAACCTACTACCTCCAACACAATTGACACGCCTAAAACTCTGAACGTGCTCCCGGGCGTGTCAGGCCAAAAACTCAGATTCCGGCCAAAACCACAAAACACCCATCAAAACACTTCTTTTCACCAACATCCACTTCAAACAAACTTAACAAAACATACCCAAAAACCATCTTAAACTTACAAAAACACCAAAACAACTCCACATCTATAACAAACACAAATCACAATTATCATCACAAAACCCTAAACACAAATACAACACCATCTCTTCCAACCAACTTACTCTTTTCTTCAATCCATCCATAAAATCCATAATCAATTTAATCAAATACTCTTAAATATATCATAATCAAACAACACACTCTTACATACTCTATCAACTCACAACACAACTTTAAATAAGCAAAGAAATCAAAAGAGGGCTTACCAAAGTAATGAAACTTCTTGAATCACCAACTTGATCACTTGATTCTCCTTTGAATTTGATCTAAGAACTCAAAACTCTTCTTTTTTTCTCTTGTCTATGGGAGGTCTGGCCACCAAGGAAGAAGAAAAGAAAATAAAGAAGCAAAGTCAAATTTGTCATCTCTTTAAACCTCCACCAAGCATTTCTAAAAAGTCAATTACCCAAATACCCTCTTCTTACTTACTTTAGCTCTCTTCACTTATATGCCCTTTAGTAATTTCACCAATAACCAAATAAATATCTTCATCCCTTGACCACTCTATTGACTTGCATATATGTTATATATATTATTATATAAACAACATATACACTTCTCTCTATACCCTCTTTCCTTTCCCATAACACATATACATTCAATCCAATTTAAAACAACAACAATATTCAAAACTTCTAAGGCATACATTGGGATATTACAAATATGTTGAGTTATAATGTAATGAGTTGATATATTCATATGTATTGTGCATTAGCATCACACTGATCTATATTGAATCAAAGTTTGTACCACTAAGCTTTCTGCTTAGCACGATTGTGGTTTATCGCGCAGGTGACATGGTAGATCCGGTTGTGCCGAAGAGCTTGACTAGACCGAGTCGAGTCTAGGCTTGAGTTTGTGAGAGCAGTGTTGAGTTGTGGACATCAAGATCAGAGACAAACTGCCAGCATGTATAAATTTCATATTTTTGTACTTAAATATACTCCGCTGCATTTTTTCGTTGCTTATTAAACTAATATTTTGGATAAACGTTTGGGGTAATGAAGATATATGAATATGTATTTTAGTAAGGAATGTTTTCTCTATTGATTTCTATAATGTAAGTTAAATGTTTTTAGTTTATTCAGATTTTAGTAATGATGATTTGATTTTATGGTAAAGATTGGTTTGTTTTAAAATGAGTTGTGACACCCTTATATCCGGTACACGTATATCGTATATAGTGTGTGTGTATGCGGTGTACGTATATGGGGTACTGGGGTGTTATACGTATATCGCATACTGGGGTACAGTGATAAAGGCATGTGACACCCTTATATCTGGTATACGTATATCGCATACTGGGGTACAGTGATGAAGGCATGTGAGACCGGCTTCTCCCCAAGCAAAAGTTGGCACACGGTCTAAATTAGAAAGGGCACATTGTAACACCCCTGTACCCCATATACGCATACCGCACGACACACGATATACGCATACCGGATAAAGAGGTGCCACGGTTCATTTTAAATAAACCAAATTTTAACTATTAAATCAAATCATCATTAGTCAGTCCGAGTAAACTTAAAACATTTAACCTATATTGTAAATAGTAATAAATAAAACATTTTTTATTTAAAATACATATATATATAACATTAGTACCCAAAAGTTTATCCAAAATAGTTTGTTCAAAACATTTGTTAGATAAGCAACGGAAAATACATATGTATATATATATAAATCAATGTTTACAAAATTATAGAATTTATACATGCTGGCAGTTCGTCTCTGATCTTGATATCCACAACTCAACACTGCTCTCAAAAACTCAAGCCTGGACTCGACTCGGTCTAGAAGAGCTCTCCGGCACAACCGGATCTACCCTGTCACCTGCGCGATAAACCATAATCGCAGTAAGCAGAAAGCATAGTGGTACAAACTTTGATTCCATATAGATCAATGCGATGCTCATGCACAGTATATATGAATATATCAACTAATTGCATTATATCTCAACAGTTTAATCATTTGCATCACATTTCATAATTCATATTAAAGCAAAGACAAGCACAGGCCCGAAACGAAACTAATATGCTATTCAAAGTTCATAGTTACTGCTTTGGTCCATATTGCCACCTTGTGTCTAGCCCTGTAGACAATATATATATATCTCCAAGGATAATGTAACAGACCCAGTCTCTTGGACCTCAACCCGGCTAGACCCTTAGCCCCAGTATCTTGGTCCTCAACTCGGCTAGACTGTTACAGTTTTTGAGGCTTAAGACCCGGTCTTTTCACCTCAAAAACATCACATTTATCAGCTGGGCTCGGCTTACAACCCGGTCTTTTCACCTGCCCAGCAATTCATAGGCATGCCACCAAACCTAGAACTCTGAAAATTGAATAATATACTAGGCACACAATTTATTCATTTATCTCATTATCAATCTCTTTCACAATTCATTTGTCATTTCATTTCTCATAATCAAACTAGGCTCATTGCCTTAGTATATCATCTTTTCTCATTTTTCTCATTCTTCTATTTCATCTCAAAATCGATTGGTTACATTATATTTTCACATATCATATCAAATTTTTCCACATTTCTTTTCATATACAATACATTACTCAATTGCATTGATACATCAACATAATTCACATTATGTTTATTGTAACATATAACTCATTCATCAACAATAAATCAAGTAACTTAAAACATTTCTCAACTAAATGTGTTAAGTCCCAATGTCATATAAATTTATGTAATCATTCAAAGTTTATACTTACCTCTTAAAGCAACAACACCAATCTATCAACTCCTCTTCCAAGATAACTCTCAACACTTGAATTGAGGGAGCTCAAATCTCTTTAAAACCTAATCCAAAGGTGATCATACACACTCACTTAGTGATACACATAAGAAAATAAGGAAGAGAACTATCTAGGGCAAACTCTACACTTGACACGCTCAACAACACGGGCATGTCCCTGACTGTGCCCTAAACTCACAATATAGAAGCTTTGACATGCTCAGTGACATAGGAGTGTCACTGGCCGTGTCAATTCTCCTCCAACACAGAAGCTATGATACGCTCAGTGACATGGGCGTGTCACTGGACATGTCAATCAACCAACAACACAGTAGCTATGACAAGCTCAATGACATGGGCGGGTCACTAGCCATGTCAATACTACTACAACCTAGAAGCTGTGACACGCTCAGTGACATGGGCGGGTCACTAGCCATGTCAATACTACTACAACCTAGAAGCTGTGACACACTCAGTGACATGGGCGTGTCACTGCTCATGTCACCAACCCAGAAAATAGAACCAACGACACGCCTAAAGACATGGCTGTGTTCCTGGGCGTGTCAGGCCAAAAACCATGAAATCGACACAAATAAAGCCACAACCCACAATCATCTTCCAATAACCATATCAACAACACACAAACTCAATCAAAACCATAAACAACCCAATAATACTTGAGTAAACCTTAAAACAACTCAATTACAAACATCAAACACGAACACCACTATATTCACAACTCAAAAATCACACAATCCACACACTTGCCTCTTTCACCAAACTCAACCCTTTTTCTCTTCAATCCAAACCCAAAAATCAAAGTTACCAAGACAAAACACTTCAAACACACCAAAATAACCATAAACACATCTACAACAACCATCCAACAAACCCAAGAACACAAACTCAAAAGAAAACCAAGAAACAAGTTGGAAACTTACCAAAAGTGAAGAAAATCCTTAAAACTCCAACTTGATCTCTTGAAATCCTTCAATCTCTTGAGCTTGGAAGCAACAAAATCTCTTTTTCTTTGGTTGATAAGGGTAGCCGGCTCACTAGAAGGAAGGAAGAAGATGAAGATGAAAGAAGAAGAAAGAAAATACAAAGTCAACACACTCTTCTCTTTTAACCAAACCTCTTTTCCCCAAATCACTCTCCACCATACAATTAAACAATATAATAATAAATCCACTACATCATCTTCCACTAACATTAAACAAATCCATTTAAATACAAAATATTTTTTGACCAAAAAGACATAATCTTGTATATATTGTTTTTATCTCCATATACATAACATATACACGTCTTCTTCCTCTTATCTATTCACTTAATCAAATATACACTTAAAATCATTTAATCCAATTTTCACAAATAATATTTCCAAAATTCTAGGGTATCACTTGGGATATTACAATTCTCCCCCTCTACAAAATAATTTCGTCCTCGAAATTACCTACTCTCAAGTATGGAATTACTGGGGATATTATTCTCGCATCATTTGCTCACTCTCCCAAGTTGCCTCTTGTTTAGATCATTTTTGTACTTGTTTTTAGTATGATTTTTATGTGTTTTTAGTTAATGTTTTGATTGATTTTTGTTATAAGTGTGTTTAAAGTGTTGTTTTTAGGTTTAGGTGCAAAAACACCCTTGGAAGATCAAATCAGTGTAGGAAAAGCATGAACCAAGCAAGACATGGCCATGCCAAATCAAGCTTGGCCGTGTCCCTCAAAGAATGAAGAGGGCAGAGCATGACATGGCCATGAGACACGGCCAAGCCTCTAGACGTGTCTCATCTAAGGAGCAAAACCAAAGAAACAAAGAAAGGAAGTGCAAAAATGAAGAAGCAGGAAGAGACACACTCAGTGACACGGCCAAGCCACTCTTGGTTTGGCTGTGTCACACTAAAAAAATTTGATTTCTTTTGCACGAAGTGGGGAACAAAGTGGGAGACAATGCCTTATGCTTGCTAAAAGAAATACTAAACAAATAATTAGTGGGGATCAAAGTAAAATGGTGTGAATTGGAAGGCATGGGTTGTGTTTTTGAAGGAATTAAAAAGAGAAGAAGAGGGAAATTGGGGGGAGTCTCTTGGCTTCTTGGAGCCAAATTTTTGCTACACGTTTTGGAGAGGGAGAGAGTGACACTCTTCCTTATCCCTTCATCTTCATCTCCATCTCCATCCTCTCCACCTTCTCCATCTTCCATTGATAAGATCTTTGAGGTTCTTTGGGATAAATTGGGTTAACAAGCTCTTGAAGGTTGAAGAAGCTTCATTGAAGGGATTGGTGACTTGAGAAAGCTCCATTCCATATTCCAAAGGCAAAATCAATTGAAGGGTTGGTGACTTGAGAAAGCTCCATCCAAAGGTTTGGTGACTTGAGAAAGCTCCATTCCATCTTCCAAAGGCAAAATCAATTGAAGGGTTGCTGACTTGAGAAAGCTCCATCCAAAGGTTTGGTGACTTGAGAAAGCTCCATTCCATATTGCAAGGGAAAATCAACCATTGAAGAGGGCTTGAGTTCTTCATCATACATCAAGTGGAGCTAGGAGGAAGACTAGCAATCCTACTCTTGGCATCTTCACAAGGGGTTTTTCTATTCTCACTTTTAATTCATTTCTATTGTTGTTGTTGTATTAAGAGATTGATATTGCAATGGACAATTTGTATTTGTTTTATATTGAGTTGAATGAATGTGTTAAATTGATGATGTTGAGCTAAATACCCATGCCTAGGGTTTGTAGTATATTTGGTTGAATGTCTTGATTTGATATTTCCATTGATTGTTCCTTGTTGATTGGTTGATTGTATTGCATTAAATGCTAGGTTGATAGATTAGCTACGTATTGATCTTTGAATATTGGATGACGAACCGAGAGGTGAAATTTGATATCGGAACTATATAATCGACCACCTTATGAATGAATTAGAAATATAAGTTCTAGGGTTTCATTAATTTGATAATGTGAAATAATTGGTTATTGCTAATTCATGAATTTTTGAGCCATCAACTTATCATTATTGTTGTGGGTGAACATCTTTGATTGATGATTTGCTAGAACTTGCATTGAAATGCATTTTAAGATTGCATAAAAATTTCAATTTTGCATCAAGATGATTAAGGCAATTAGGTGAACCCACTTTGGCTTAAAAAGACCAACCCTATATTTGTAATATCCTCATGTATACCTTAGAAGTTTTGATTATGTTATTGTTGTAAGTTGGATTGAATGTATATGTGATGTGAAGAGAAAAGAAATGGGAAGAGAAGGTTTATGTAATTGTGTTTGGGAAAGAAAAGGGGGTTTAGAGAGAAATGTATATGTTGATTATAAGTTAATATATAACACATATAAGTTGGTCAAAAGAAAGTCAAGAGAAGGAAGAGGTGTGGTGGAGGATTTTTCGAAATTATTATAATTATAATTATTATATATATATATGTGTGGCTATCGTGAGAAGAGGGAAAAGATTTTTCTTTCTTCTTCTTCTTCTTCTTTTGGTTCTTGCACGAGAGAGAGAGAGAGAGATTGAAAGATGTGATGATCTTCATCAAAATCTTAGGGTTTAAGAGAATTGAAGATAGAGATTGAAGATTTGTCAAGATATTCAAGTAAGTATTCAATTCTTTGTGATGATTCCTCTTGTTTGAGTTTGGATTTGTTAGGGTTGGTATGTGATGATGATATTAATGAAAGATTAAAGTTATAGATATGTTGAATTGTTATTAGATGATGTAAATAAGGTTGATTGTGAGAAGGATGATGGATATTGAAGTAGAAAGTATAAGAGAAATGTTGATTTTAGGGTTTGAAGTAGGATATGTTTAAATGTGTTGTTAATGATTTGTAAATGAAAATATTATGATGAATATGTAAAATAAGTGTTAATAACATGGATTATGTTCATTTGAATGAGGTTATGTTGTGTATAAAGTGTGTAAATGCAATTGAAAGAGTTTTGGCCATATGTAGGGTTTGTGTTCATGAGTGACACGACCAAAACCAAGAAGAGACACGGCCAAGACTAAGAATTTTTGAGAGACACGGCCATGTCTATGGAAATTTGGCCGTGTTGGATAGATTTTGGAGAGACACGGCCACTGGCTTGGCCGTGTCCCTTGACCATGTTTGCTACTGCTTGAGTTGTGTTGAGAGACACGGCCGTGTCCTTGCCCGTGTCTGCCTCGGGAAGTTTTGGTTTTGAGAGACACAGCCACAAGCTTGGCCGTGTCCCTTGGGTGTGTTTGCTACTGTGATGGTTTTTGGTTCTTCATGCATTGTTTGATTCTTCAAAAGTCTTTTGTTCCTAAACATTTTATCTACACTCTAAATACTTTGTAATCAAAGAATGACCTAAACAAATGTATGTGGATGATTCTAAACCTATGAATAATGATCTTTGGATTAGGTTTTGAAGAGATTGTGTTGCATTAACCTAATTGTTGAGAATTCTTGGAAGAGGAAATGTATAGATGGATGGGAATAGTTCTTGAGGTAAGTACCAATACATATGATTGTATTTATTTACATGATTTGAGGCTTAACGCATTTTTTTGCAAATGTGTTAAGTGGTTTACTATATTGTTAATATAATTGTACTAAGGTGATGATAATGATGTGAAGGATGTGAAGATCATTAACAAGGTAAGTATAAACCCTATTTGATTGTATATCCTTATATGTCTTTGAACATTTACACATTGGGGTGAAAGTGTTAAATAAGCTATTATATTATGAATGTAAATGAAGAATGTAAATCATTATATATATATATAAATATATAGGATGAAATATGAAATGGGAAGGTAGAAAGAAATGAGGATCATTCATAAGGTATGTGCAATTTGTTATGATAAATGTTCTAATAATGAATGGTGTTAGTGTGTTTTGAGAAATGATGAAATGTTATGTTATATGCATTGTGAATGGCAATGTATTATATGAATAATATATTTTGAAATGTTATATCAATGATGTTATATGTATCATATGAATTGAGATATGATATGTTGTGAAGCCATTGTGATTGACTATGACAATTCAATTGAGATATGTGAGGCATGTTTGCCTAAATGATGATGAGAATTGTGAATGATATTGATGATAGAATGATCAATGAATTGTGTGTCTAATATGTTATTCGTTTTCAGAGTTTTGTTGTTGGTGGCATGCCTAATAGTAACAATCTCTTGAAGTTAGGTTGGACTTGATCCTTGAAGCCAAGTTGGGTTGAAGTTTAACATGTTTTACTCCCCTTGAAGCTTGGTTGGGTCTAGCCCTTGAAGCCTAATTGAGATGTTACAACCCTTGAAGCTAGGTTGGATTGGTTCTTGAAGCCAAGTTGGGTTGATACTTAGCATGCTTTGTTCCCCTTGAAGCTTGGCTGAACCTAATCCTTGAAGCCTAGTTGGGATAATGATAAATGTGATAATTAAACCAAAGCATTAACTCTGAAAGTTGAATGGCATATTAGTGTTTTGGGCCCGAGTCTATCTTTATTGTCAATGTGAAATGCAAGTATTGAAATATTGATTGTGAGTATTAATAATGAATTATGCTTGGTGAATTGTGAATAATATAAGGTTATTAAGTGTAATATGTAAATGAATTGTGGTTGATGATAAAGGTTGTCTTTATTGGAAATGTGATTTATGATTTGTATGATATGTAATGTGTGTATTGCAATAATGAGTGATATGATGTGTAATGTGTGTATTGCAATAATGAGTGTATGATATGTAATGTGTGTTTGCAATAATAATTGGTATGATATGTAAAGTGTGTATTGCAATAATGATTGGTATGGTATATATAATGTAGGGGTATTAATATATTGGTTTTGAGTATTGTGATGCATTGGGGTTGGTGATAATATTATGTATATATGTACATCATATATGAAATTAGCTAGGATATATTAAAGATGAAATTAAAAAGAAAAGAAGATATGATAAGAACTAATTATATATTGAATTGATGTATCATTATATGTCAATACTTCTATACTATATGTTTATATTTTATATTTGGACTACTAAGCTCTCGGGCTTAGCGCGGGTGTTTATTCGCGCAGGTATATAGATGGAAGATATGAAGTCTTTTATTATGCCACAAGAAGAGTAAAGTTTGTCGAGACCAACTAGAGGGAAATGCATACATGTATAACTTTTTTATTGATGTATTTATGACGAGAAAGTAATTATATGTATAAATGAAGTTTTTGATAAAGATAATGATTTGGTAAATCTTATTTAAATTAATTTATTATGGTTTGGAATTCTTTTACAGGTTTTAAAAAGGTAACGAAAAGTGGCATCCTTATACTTTATATATTTACCGTATGTATACCAGGTATATGTATAGTACTTATATAAGGTATCGGGGTGTTACAATATTCAACCTTAGTTAGCCAATTTTGAGCTTATTTTATTTTTCCTTTTCTTTCTTTTTCACAACACCATTAGCTTGAACCTTGTTGTTTAACTCTTACCCTTTCATTAGGTCAAGAGCATTTTAAGAGCGTTTATGATCGAGTGTTGTGTTGAATTAAGTGTGGGGTTAAATTTAGTAGGTTTAAGATTGCAAAGCAAAAAAAAAGAGAAAATAAAAAAATATATATATATATAATAATAATAAGAATAACTGTTGTTCTTGTTGAAAGGGTTGGAATAAGTTAGAGATATCATTGCAATATTTAATAAGTGAGTTCCCTTGAAAAGCTCTTTAACGTCAAGGGGTAGATGAAAGGAAGGTGTTTCGGGATTGATGGGTTATTTATATGATCGGGTTCTTCATTCTTAAAGTGCTCTTGAACTTAATGATTAAGCTCACATTTCCTAAATTCCATGCCTTTACCTTAGCCCCATTACAACCCAATAAAGACCTTTTGATTGATAATTGATTGTAATTTTGTAGTGGAGATTTGATTAATAAGCAAGCCTATGGTAATAATCTTTCATTTGATTATTATGAGTGTGAACACCACCATGATCAAACACTTGTAAGAGTTGGTGAGGGAGCGACAACATAGGTTATGCATGGAAAACCACTTAATTGCATGGGTGTCGATTTTGTTTGATTCGATATTGATTGTGGATTTAGGGATAAGGAAGTCTTGATGCATCTTTATAACTCTTGAACGTAACAAAATTTATCTTGTTAATGTGTTTTGATTTTAGCCTTGCTTGGGGACAAGCAAGGAATTAAGTGTGGGGTATTTGTTTAGATCATTTTTGTACTTGTTTTTAGTATGATTTTTATGTGTTTTTAGTTAATGTTTTGATTGATTTTTGTTTTAAGTGTGTTTTAAGTGTTGTTTTTAGGTTTAGGTGCAAAAACACCCTTGGAAGATCAAAATAGTGCAGGAAAAGCATGAACCAAGCAAGACATGGCCAAACCAAATCAAGCTTGGCCGTGTCCCTCAAAGAATGAAGAGGACAGAGCATGACACGGCCATGAGACAAGGCCAAGCCTCTGGCCGTGTCTCATCCAAGGAGCAAAACCAAAGAAACCAAGAAAAGAAGAGCAAAAATGAAGAAGCAGGAAGAGACACACTCAGTGACATGGCCAAGCCACTGGCCGTGTCACATGACATAGCCAGCAAGCTTGGCCATGTCCCATTTCATGCCAACAAGACTTGGAGCAAGCAAAGAAGGAAAGAAAAGAAGCAGAAGCAAAAACACCCATATGACACGCCCAAGCCAGTGGTCGTGTCACATGACACGGCCACAAGCTTGTCCGTGTCAACCCTTGAGACCAAAAGAAGAGAAAGAAAAAGAAAGAAAGAAAAAGCTCAGTGAAGGACACAGCCAGATGGCTTGGCCGTGTCCCAAAGGAAAACAAGAGACACGACCTAGACACTCTTGGCTTGGCAGTGTCACACTAAAAAAATTTGATTTCTTTTGCACGAAGTGGGGAACAAAGTGGGAGACGATGCCTTATGCTTGCCAAAAGAAATACTAAACAAAGAATTAGTGGGGAACTAAGTAAAATGGTGTGAGTTGGAAGGCATGGGTTGTGTTTTTGAAGGAATTAAAAAGAGAGGAAGAGGGAAATTAGGGGGAGTCTCTTGGCTTCTTGGAGCCAAATTTCTGCTACACGTTTGGGAGAGGGAGAGAGTGACACTCTCCCTTGTCCCTTCATCTTCATCTCCATCTCCATCCTCTCCACCTTCTCCATCTTCCATTGATAAGATCTTTTAGGTTCTTTGGGATAAATTGGGTTAACAAGCTCTTGAAGGTTGAAGAAGCTTCATTGAAGGGATTGGTGACTTGAGAAAGCTCCATTCCATCTTCCAAAGGCAAAATCAATTGAAGGGTTGCTGACTTGAGAAAGCTCCATCCAAAGGTTTGGTGACTTGAGAAAGCTCCATTCCATATTGCAAGGGGAAATCAACCATTGAAGAGGGCTTGAGTTCTTCATCATACATCAAGTGGAGCTATGAGGAAGACTAGCAATCCTACTCTTGGCATCTTCACAAGGGGTTTTTCTATTCTCTCTTTTAATTCATTTCTATTGTTGTTGTTGTATTAAGAGATTGATATTGCAATGGACAATTTGTATTTGTTTTATATTGAGTTGAATGAATGTGTTAAATTGATGATGTTGAGCTAAATACCCATGCCTAGGGTTTGTAGTATATTTGGTTGAATGTCTTAATTTGATATTTCCATTGATGTTCCTTGTTGATTGGTTGATTGTATTGCATTAAATGCTAGGTTGATAGATTAGCTACCTATTGATCTTTGAATATTGGATGACAGACCGAGAGGTGAAATCCGATATCGGAACTATATAATTGACCGCCCTAAGAATGAATTAGAAATATAAGTTCTAGGGTTTCATTAATTTGATAATGTGAAATAATTGGTTATTGCTAATTCTTGAATGTGAGAACTAATGGATTGGTAATTGACTAATTAACCTTAAGGAACAAATTAATTTACAAGGTTATGTTAATGGATAATTGAGAATTGAGCTTTGATTGAATGGACCTATAACCCTAGGCACCTTCCCAAGAATCGATTTGATATTGTACACCCATCACACATCAACCCTATGCACGTTAATTTTAGGTTTAAATTATTCTCTCACCATCCCAACACAACAAACTCTCGCATTTAAATAACTTGTCAATCAAGCTATTACGAACCACACCTTCTGGGGGAAACGACCTTGGGGCGATCAACTTTGCTACAGCTTCCTCGTATACTTGCGAGTGATTCTTTGTAGTAGTACTTAATTCGAGCGCAACACCTCTTCTTTAGCATGATTCTTCCAAAGAACCTTCACAATTGACACTTTCTTATTTCTCAATTCTTTCACTCCATGTGCTAAAATAACCACCAGTTCTTCTTCAAAAGTCAGATCCAGACTCACTTCAATGGATTATACTGACAAAACATGAGATGGATCTGATCTATACCTCCGTAGCATAGAAACATGGAAGACATTGTGAATTCTATCCTACTCAGGCGGCAAAGCTAGTCTATAAGCAACTGGTCCAACTCTCTCCAGTACCTCATAAGGTACAATGAAACGAGGACTCAACTTTCCTTTGCGGCCAAATCTTAAAATTCTCTTCCAAGGAGACACCTTCAGAAAAACTTTATCTCCTACATTGAACTCTATGTCTCTCCTCTTCAAATCTGAATAGGATTTTTGCCGATCTGAAGCTGCTTTCAAATGATCCCGAATTATCTTCACTTTCTCTTCTATTTCTTTAATCAAATCGGGACCAACCAACTTACCTTCTCTAATCTCGTTCCAACATAGAGGCATTCTGCATCTTCTACCATACAATGCCTCAAATGGTGCCATTCTAATACTGGACTGATGTCTATTGTTATAAGCGAATTCCATCAATGGCAAGAATCTGTCCCAACTCCCAGAGAAATCAATGACACAGCTCCTCAACAAATCCTCTAAAATTTTTATCACTCTCTCTGACTGCCCATCTGTCTGAGGATGAAAGCAGTGCTAAAATGCAATCGAGAACCCAAAGCAGTATGATAACTCTTCCAAAATCTCAAAGTAAACCGAGGATCTCAATCAGACACCAAAGAAATTGGGACTCCATGCAATCTCACTATCTCACTAATATACAGCTCAGCCAACTTCTCAAGAGAATAGTCCATCCGAACTGGAAAGAAATGAGCTATCTTCGTCAACCGATCAACAATCACCCAGATTGCATCGTGCTTCTTCTGAGTCAAAGGCAAACCAGTCACAAAATCCATCGTTACTCGCTCCCATTTCTATTCAGGCACTGAAAAAGTTTGGAGCAACCCAGTTGGAACTTGGTGCTCGGCCTTCACTCTCTGACAAGTGAGACATTTGGATATAAACTCCATTATATCCCTCTTCATACCTGACCACCAATAATGTTGCTTCAAATCATGATACATCTTGGTACTCCCAGGGTGCCGATTGATGTGCTTCCTCCAGAATAATCTTTCTCAGTCTTGCATCATCAGGAACACACAATCTATCTTTGTACCAAAGGCTGCCATCATTCCTCTCATGGAAATCTTAGCTCTCTCCCTTCTAACAATCCAAAACAATCTTCTGAATTTTCTCATCTGCCAACTGAGCCTTTTTAATCTGATCCAACAACACCAGTCTCAACTACAACTGAGCTAACAAAGCACCATCATCACATGATCCAAAACTAGCATGCAATGCTCTCAATTCAACAAGCAACGAGAGCAAATAAGCAGTCAAACCTGCCAAAGACTTCCTACTCAAGGCATTAGCAACAACATTCACCTTACTAGGATGATAATCAATCAAACAGTCGTAGTCTTTGATCAACTCCAACCATCGTCTCTGTCGAAGATTCAGCTCTCTCTGAACACCCAATTATTTCAAACTCTTGTGATCCGTATAAATGAAACACTTCTCCCCATACAAGTAGTGTCGCCAAATCTTCAAAGAAAAACTATGGCTGCCAACTCCAAATCATGTATCGGGTAATTCAACTCATGCGGCTTCAACTGCCGAGAAGCATAAGCTATGACTCTACCCTCTTGCATCAAAACACAACCTAAACCACTATGTAAAGCATCACTGTAAATCACATATGGTTTATCTTCCACGGGCAAGGTAAGAATAGGAGCTTGAGTCAACATCTCCTTCAATTGCTCAAAACTTGCTTGACAATGATCTGTCGACACAAATCTAACTCCCTTCCGAAGCAATCTGGTGAGTGGAGTGGCTATCAAAGAAAAACCCTTCACAAACCATCGATAATAGCCTGCCAAACCCAGAAAACTTCTAACTTCAGTCATAGACTTCGGTGGACTCTAATTCAAAATAGCTTCAACTTTACTCGAATCAACTCTAATACCATCTGCTGAAACTACATGACCCAAAAAATGTCACTTGATGAAGCCAAAACTCACACTTTGATAGCTTATCATACAATTGCTTCTCTCTCAAGGTCTGCAATACTATCTGCATGTGCTCGTCATGCTCCTCCTTATTATGCAAATACACCAAAATATCATCAATAAAGACTACCACAAACTGATCTAGATAGGGTCTAAACACCTTATTCATCAAATCCATAAAGCTGCAGGTGCATTCGTCAATCCAAAAGGCATCACCAAAAACTCATAATGCCCATACCTTATGCGGAAAGCCGTCTTAGGAACATCATCCTCTCTGATTCTTAATTGATGGTACCCTAATCTCAAATCAATCTTGGAGAAAACTACTGCTCCCTTCAATTGATCAAAGAGATCATCTATCTGAGGCAAAGGATACTTATTCTTGATGGTCACTTTATTCAACTGCCTATAATCAATGCACAGTCTCAAAGTACCATCCTTTTTCTTCACAAATAAAATAAGAGCTCCCTACGAAGACACACTAGGGTGAACAAACCCTTTATCCAACAACTCCTGCAACTGCACCTTCAACTCTCTCAACTCAGCAGGTGCCATTTGATAGGGAGTAATAGAGATGGGAGTGATACTAGGCAACAGATCAATACCAAACTCAACCTCTCTCTCAGGGGGTACCCCTAGCAACTCCTCGGGAAACACATCTGGGAATTCAACAACTGTGGGCATACTATCAAGCTGGGAACCCACTACTCTAGTATCCACAACATGAGCAAGATAAGCCTCACATCCCTTCCTAATCATCCCCGTAATTGCAATAGCTAAAACAAACAAGGATGCAAGTTGTCTCTGCTCATTAGATACCATAACACTTCTACCATCACTGGTTCTCAGGGTAACACACTTCTTCTGATAATCTACTATAGCCCCGTGCTTAGACAACCAATCCATGCCTAAGATCAGATCATACTCCTTAAAAGGCATTTCAATCAAATCACCAATAAACTCCTCATCCTGAACAACAACTGGACTATCTCAGTGCACCTTACTCACCACAACACTATGCCCAAAAGGATTTGTCACCAAAACACCAAATCCTAGGGACTCAGAATGTAATTCAGACATAAGCAAGATGGATACACTTAAATAAGAATGCGTAGATCCTGGATCAATTAGAGCAGGAACAGAAATGCCAAATAAAGAAAATGTACTCGCAATGACAGCTGAAGCATTCGGCTGCCTCTGCATCACATACACTAGCTAAGAAGGCCCAGCCTCATCTGGCCTACTGCCTCCGGATGTATAGCCTCCTCTCTGACCAAACCCAGGTCTACCACCTCTACTAAAACCTCTGCCACTTCGACCTCCTCTCACATTAGGTTAAGAAACTGCAGAATCTGCCTGCCTATCCTCCTGTAGCTCGAGACAATCTCTGATGAAATTGTCTGGCGACCCACGTATAAAACACACAACTGGTCCACCTATCTTCCAACAAACACCCCCATGTATCCTACCACAATGGACACATGTAGCTGGAGTAGACCTCTGAGCCACTGGGGTCGGTGCACTAGCCACAGAAATTGTAGGTCTCAATCTCTGCCTCTGATGTGGGACTAACCTAATAGGCTGCCTCTGGCCCCTACTGAACCTTTGAAACTGACCTCCTCCGCCTCTCTTTGCAGATGAAGACCCTGCCTCAAACTGGGGTCTCCTAACTCTGGTCTCCTCCTCAGTAGCAGTTGCTGCAATAGCCTACACTCTCTCAACACTCTGGGCCGTTGCAACAAGATGGGAAAGATCCTGATACCGAAAACCAGCAACAATAAACATAATAGAGGGCCTTAACCCCTCCTCAAATCTCCTACACCAGTCTATCTCATCTTAAATAATCCTACCATCATAATGACTCAACCAGATGAACTCTACCTCAAACTCTGTTACAATCCGGTTATCTTGTCTCAAATTCAGAAACTCCATCTTCTTAGCATCCTTATACTCCCTCGGAGTATACTTCTACTCAAACTCCCACAGAAACTCACCATAAGACAAGGTTGGTGGATCTTCCATGGCATGGGGAACCGTCTTTCACCAATCATATGCATCTCTCTGCAGAAGAGATCTAGCATAATTAAATTTCTCTTCAGGAGTAGCCTGCAGCTAAATGAATACCCTCTGAACTCTATCTAACCACTATTCAGCTACTGAAGGATCAATATTACTAAAGAAGTCCTCAGCTCTAAACTTCCTTAATTTATCATACTGCCTCACCGGTACATGCGGCTATGGTTACGGTGGTGGCTGCTGCACTGGAGCCTGCCTTAACAA